>CM033472.1:263793571-264196071 GCA_019447015.1 Hymenochirus boettgeri
CGTAACTAATGGCTTTTTACACACAAGTCATATACCCATCTGTTTCACATCAAGAGACACATCATATACACGCAGATCACATCAATAGCCAATCAGATACAACATCAGATACAGAGCATAACACATCAATACACATCATATACCATATCATATCACACATCATATACACATACACATCATATACATATCATCCTACACATCTCATATACACATCCATATACACCATTCACTCATACACATCATATCAACACACATCATCACACATCATATACACATCATATAACACATCATATAACACATCATATACACCTCATACATCATCATCAGCATATACACAAGCATACACACATCATATACACATCATATACACATCATATACACATCCTATACACACCATATACACACCATATACACATCATATACACAGCATAGGGAGAACACTGACACTTTCTGGCCCCACCTGACCTCAGTCACATGCTCCAATGGAAGATTCCAAACTGTCTTATTCCTGCAGTATTTCGGACTAGGCATATGTGGGGAAAAAAATATCAGTCAGTGAACTAAAACGTGGGTGTGTTTTTGAGTCTGGAATTCTGGGAAATAAGGTACATCAACCCACATGTTCAATAAGGAACTTTTTCTCAACACAAATAGCTGAGACAGATTAATGCTTTAACAGGCAAATTTCAGTGGAAAATAACATTATTTTTAAAATTCCAAGTTTATTTATGCAAACCTTGTTATTAAACAGATTCTCTTACATCTTAAAATCAGTTGAATTTATACCCTTTTCTGTTCCCTGCTGTTGCCATTAGTGAGCTGATTTTTCAGGTTCAGTAACGGTTCTTCTTCCCAGAATGCACCACTACCTTGGAATGTTCCTAACAGTAAATTCTACTGATTGGCTGTTGGATGGGTCAAACATGCTCAGATCTCTACTGAGCAACTGAATTAACCCAGGGACTGGCAACACCATAACAAAAGTCAGTATTTCTGAAGCATTTATTTATACACAAACAAAATTCTGAATGGCCAGGGTAAGGTCATTGGGATAGAAGTTCTTTTTTCTTAAAAGCATATGTATTTGCTCTGAACTTCCCCCTTTAAAGCGGAAATGCTATATAGTATGATTAAAATGGTGTTAAAAAGGCTTTAGATGTGTGCGGTAAGGCTAGGCCTGTTTAAAAACCATTGTATATCACTGCATATTACTAAATTCCTATGCTAGAAGAATGCTGAATATCTGTATGACATTCACACCAAGGAGCTGATTTGCTTTTCAGTATAACCACTCCTGTAGCAAACACGTGTTTACAAATGGCCAGAGTCGCACATCTCATTAAATATGCTATGAGGCCCTTTCATTATTTTTACATTAATATCTCACCCACACAGAGAATAGGAGGGGGCAGCTGATAAACGCCAGAATTCTAAGTATATACCATATTTTCATAAGGTCACACAAAATGAATTCTTTGTGCATTAGACAACAGTAAAGGTTGGAGGCAGAAATTGAACTATAAGCATAATTCAGCATAGGGAATTATCCCAAAATATATCCATCATTCACCAGAATGACTATTATTGTAGCTTTTCCATATTACTTATAGAGAGGAGACAACGATAAACTGATCACACATGCTAAACATATGGTAGGTATCATTTTGCATTTTTTTTGAACATGCCTTAGTTTTGAGTGATGTGCCTTAATTCCCAGCATTCCAGACTCAAAAACACACCCACTGTTTCAGTCACTGACTGGTATGTTTGTGTTTGTACTTACCCATGCTAGACATTTAGTATTAGGATGTTTCTGCCGATTTGATATTCGACAGGATGAACTTGGCTTTAATATCTTGTTGCCCAGTGTTTCTTACCTGCAACGTTCAACAGACATGTTACATTAGCATATATGTAAGTCGTAAAGTGACTTTGGAAATCCGATTTGAGAGACCAACACAGGAACATGGCAGGTAAGTAACCAGTGTATCGTTACCTTTCCTTGTTCTACAATTATTTCTTCAGGAAAAACCTTCTCTTTAAGGAAGAAGCATTGTTTTTCAGGTTAAAAGTTTGGGGTTCAATACACTGTATCTAGAAAATGAAAATTCTAGTTTAAATCATAGAGTCAACGACAGGACATTGCACAACATTTTAAGTTGTTGTTTCTATGACCCATATACACTCTGACTCATACTATATACTCTATGACCCATACTGTATACTCTATGACCCTTATACTCTATGACCCATACTATATACTCTATGACCCATACTATATACTCTATGACCCTTATACTCTATGACCCATACTGTATACTCTATGACCCCTTAATACTCTATATGACCCATACTATATACTCTATGACCCTCTGTATACCCTATCACCCTATACCCTATGACCCATACATATACTCTATGACCCATACTGTATACTCTATGACCCTTATACTCTATGACCCATACTATATACTCTATGACCCTTATACTCTATGACCCATACTATATACTCTATGACCCATACTGTATACTCTATGACCCTTATACTCTATGACCCATACTATATACTCTATGACCCTTATACTCTATGACCCATACTATATACTCTATGACCCATACTGTATACTCTATGACCCTTATACTCTATGACCCATACTATATACTCTATGACCCATACTGTATACTCTATGACCCTTATACTCTATGACCCATACTATATACTCTATGACCCTTGTAATCTCTGACCCATACGATATACTCTATGCAGGGGCACTTCTGGGTTTTTGCTGCCTGGTCCAAACTTTTTATTTCTGCCCTTTCGTGTGCCGCCGCCACGATAAAGTGGCCGTGGCTTTGTGGATGGACGTGGCTAAAGTTTTATGATTTTAAATTTCCTATCACACAGGTATTTAAACAGTTCCTAGTATGACCCTTATACTCTATGACCCATACTATATACTCTATGACCCATACTGTATACTCTATAACCCTTATACTCTATGACCCATACTATATACTCTATGACCCTTATACTCTATGACCTATATTATATGACCCATACTATATACTCTATGACCCATACTTTAACTCTATGACCCTTATACTCTATGACCCATACTATATACTCTATGACCCTTATACTCTGTGACCCTTATACTACATGGACCAATGCTCTATGATCCTTAACTCTATGACCCAAATACTCTATGCCCCATATATTCTATGACACATTAATCTAGGCTCCAGAAATGATATAAATATACAGTATACGATATAGAAACTGAAAGATAAATGTTATACATTCACATAAATGTATGATAGAATCTGGGTATGTGCAACAAATCTATTGACTCCGACCCAGATCGCCCTCTAATTAACGGTCTGTCTGATATTGGACCTGCGTGCACAGTTGTCTGCAATGGATGTATTAAAGTTATTGCGAGATGGATTGGGGGATGTAGTGGCGACTGGCAGAATACAAACTCTCCATATGGCTGTCCTTGGTATAATTATTGCTTTTGTCCCCCCCTCTCCTTAACCTCCCCAAATGACATTTTCACATAATTCAGACATTAAGCCTGACTTGTGGATTTGCAGGGTTCCAAGCTGTGAATGGGGATAACATTGAACGTGTTATTTGTTACGTCTCCATTTCAGATGAACGCCCGTCGCAGTATTACCAACATAAATATGAACATTTCTCACACGCTGGGTCGGCTGTCGTGCTAGAATCCATATTAAACAACTTCCCCGCCGAGTAACTAATTGGGAGATTTCGGCCCCTTTTCTCTCTAATTCCGTGGGCCTTTTGACTAGTAGTTTTTATGAATCGACAGCTGCGCTCGTCATCCCTTTTACTGAAGAATTCCCCCCATTAGCGGCAGAGACGGCACCTTGAGGGCTCCAGGAAAGGAGACGACTTGCGTTATTGTTTACAGGTCTGACAACTCAAACAGAGACGTTGTTCTTTGTTCTTTCTTCTCCTTGACTACAAATGAAAATCCAAATATGTGGAGCTGAAAGCTTTCTGGGGATTGATAAGCAAACACAAACAATCAATATACATACTGTAGCTCTAGACACCTACTGTAGCTAAAGATAGAGATATAGACATTGGTTTCCAGGCACTCAGGGAAAAGTCTTCTAAGGCCATCTCAATTCCTGCTCTATATTTCCATAGACAACGGTGCAAATGCCTCCCCAACACATGGAGCAAATACTTCCCAACACATGGATGGAGAAAATACTTCCCAACACATGGAGTAAATACTTCCCAACACATGGAGCAAATACTTCCCAACACATGGAGCAAATACTTCCCAACACATGGAGCAAATACTTCCCAACACATGGAGGCAAAATACTTCCCAACACATGGAGCAAATACTTCCAACACGGATGGAGAAAATCTTCCCACACATGGACCAAATCTTCCCAACACTGGATGGAGAAAATACTTCCACACATGGAGTAAATACTTCCCACACATGGAGCAAATACTTCCCAACACATGACCAAATACTTCCCAACACAATGGAGCAAATACTTCCCAACACATGGAGCAATTATTTCCCCAAACATGAGCAAAATACTTGCCCCAACACATGGACCAATACTTCTCCAACCATGGACAAATACTTCCCAACACATGGAGCAAATACTTCCAACACATGGAGCCAATACTTCCCAACACATGGACCAAATACTTCCCAACCCCATGGTGAGAAAATAAAAAAGGGAACAAATCAAAAGAAAAAAGCCAAAAAAAAATTGGGTAAATCACTCCCAAAAATAATAAAAAAAAAAAAAAAAATCCAGCAAGAAAAATCCATCCCAACAGATGTGAAACAAATACAAAAAAAAAACACAACAAGAATATATTTCAACAAGAAAAAGAAATATCAAAAAACAACATGAAAAGAAAATACCCAAATGAAAAAAAAAAGTAAAAATCCCCCAAAAAAAAAAAATAACAAATACTAACAAAATCCCCAAAAAACAGAACAAAATATCCAAAAAATGAAAAAACAATAACTCCAAAAAAAGAAAAAAAAAAAAAAAAAGCAAAAAACACATGACAAAACCCAAACATCGGCAATACTCTCCCTCACAAAAATGGAGCAAAACTCTCCTCCCAACACATGGAGCAAATTACTCCAACACATTGAAACCCCCCAAAACCTGGACAAATTTCCCCTCAACACCTGGAAGGCAAACTACTCTCCCAACACATGGAGCAAATACTTCCAACACAATGTAGCAAATACTTCCCAACATAGGGAGCAATCCTCCCAACACATGGAGCAAATACTTCCCAACACATGGACCAAATACTTCCCAACACATGGAGCAAATACTTCCCAACACATGGAGCAAATACTTCCCAACACATGGAGCAAATACTTCCCAACACATGGAGCAAATACTTCCCAACACATGGAGCAAATACTTCCCAACACATGGAGCAAATACTTCCCAACACATGGAGCAAATAAAAAATTTGTGGTGCAAATACTCCTCCCCCCAAAACATGGAGCAAATACTTCCCAGCACATGTTGCAAATACTCCTCCCCAACATATGGTGCAAATACTCCCCCCCAACACATGGAGCAAATACTTTCCAACACATGGAGCAAATACTTCCCAACACATCGTGCAAATACTCCTCCCCTCAACACATGGAGCAAAACTCCTCCCCCAACACATGGAGCAAATACTTCCCAACACATGGTGCAAATACTCCTCCCCCCAACACATGGAGCAAATACTCCTCCCCTCAACACATGGAGCAAATACTCCTCCCCCCAACACATGGAGCAAATACTTCCCAACACATGGAGCAAATACTTCCCAACACATCGTGCAAGTACTCCTACCCCCAACACATAGAGCAAATAAAAAATTTGTGGTGCAAATACTCTTCCCCCCAAAACATGGAACAAATACTTCCCAACACATGGTGCAAATACTCTACCCCTAACACATGGTGCAAATACTTCCCCAACACAAGGTGCAAATACTCTACCCACAACACATGGTGCAAATACCTCCCCAACACATGGTGCAAATACCTTCCCTAACCTAAAATGATAGGTCGAAACCCATGGTAATGAATAGGTTTTTGAGAACTTTTACCCCAAATTTGCATTTTCCTGTCCATTCTGACCTGCCCCTTTAATAGGAGTGGACCAACTCTGCAAGGAGCACACTCTACCTTGGTTGCACATGTAACTGCCTCAGGGGAGGGGTCAGGGTAGTAGCTAGAAACCCCTGATCTGCTGAATTCCCTAGGAGGAAGACCTCGCCTTGGGTACAGCAGTTGTGTAAATGTTTAAGAAACAGCTGGGAAGTCTAATAGAGGTGCATTCAACACTTCTAGACCGCTCAAGAATATTTTTTAACTTTCTTTACAGTAAATATTAGACAAAAGCTAAGAAAGGGTATGAAGAAACCACAACCTCTCGCTAGATCTCAGGTAAGAGGTCCAAAGCAGGGAACAATCAGCCTTAAAACCACCTTGATCACTGCCTGTTGATGAAACATACATTTTATAGTGCCACTGAATTGCTCTTTGTCAGGTGTATTTCACACTGTCCTGCTATGACATGGAATTTGTGCTGTTATTACATGTAGAGCTCTGTATTTAAGTCTTATTGGCCTTCCCAATAAGGGACGCGGGAGCAATTATCCCCCTAAAACCTACTCATCATCTATGAATAGGCAGGTCGCTGATTTAATATAAAACATGAACGAATGGCCGTAGACCTGTAGACAAGCAAGGAACGAGGAGCCTTATGCTTGCCATATAGTAAATAGATGTCTAGACGTTCAATAGTGGACTCAATCTAATAAATATTACAGCACCAGTTTTACCTGCCCAACAGACCCCACTCTGGCCCATTTAATTGTAAAATGATCTGCCGGGCGGTTGTTTGAATGTCAGGACGTACATCGCAGTGTATGGGAACATTATGGTACCTTGTATCCTGTAGCTGTTACAGAAGATATCAACAAGAACAAGATTCCGTTTTTTTCACCGTAGAAATTGTAAAACTGACAACCTTTTTATTTCTTTTCCCATCTTCTACAGGTAAAGAAGGATTAAGTGAAAATCCATATCTACGCCCTTGGGAAAGACTACGGAGCATTTGCTCTCCTAGAACCCAGAGATAAAGCACTATTGAACCATCCGCGCTGGGCGATAGCTTATAAACGCTTGTGCGCCATGGAAGTACTTCGAGAGGGGATATGATGGAAACATGTTGTCAAAGCAGCAAATGGTTATTGATACGGCTTTTACAGCGCAATGGGCAGCTTAATCAACTGTTTTCAGAAGGGGAAACAGATGACAAAAGAAATGGGCCATCAATAAACGGCCCCGAGGGACACTTTGTACACAATAATAAAATCCAGTTCTTGTAACATCTGTTGAGATGTTGAGATTAAGAAGATCACATCAAAAGGTTCAGGCAGCCTCGTTCAGATGTATTCCCCAAGTCAAGACAATCGCTCTCCTCTTAACCCCTGTAATGATGGAACAAAACAGGCGGCTCCGGCATTGCCTGCAGATGGAACTTGATTACTAAGATGGTGAATATACACTTCCTCCATGGCTTCTACTTACAAGTGTTCCTCTTCATGATAGTATAGTAATTTATCCACTAGAAAAGAAAAGGCTGCAGTTTATTTTCAATAACAGACAATCAAGGGTTAAAGGGCATGTCCACCCCCCAAACTATAATTTAACCCACCACTGGCCCCACTATGTAGTGTGTAAAAATCCTTACCTCACATCCCAGCTCCATATGGTTCTCCTGTAATCCCCCCCCAAAGTCCCAAAAACTGCCCACCAGGAGGATAGCAGAGTCCATATAGGACTCTGCCTCCTGTCTCCCCTCCGGGAGAAGTTTGTCATGCTCACTGCAGCCATCTACCCCTCCCTCTCACTCCCGATTTTGTCTCCCTCCCCCTAGCTCCAAACCCTTTTTATATAATGTACTGCTCCTTCCCCCAGCCCCAACCGCATAACTATTATTCACAGAAAGTGCCCCGATCTTTACTTACCATGCCTCTATCCTTTGCCGGTCTGAACTCCCGGCAGCTGTGTCCGTGATTGGCTGCCTCTCAGCCAATCACGGACACGGCTGCCGGTCCCACCCCTGCTTGCATTTACGGGCAGTGCGGCGAAGGATAGAGGCATGGTAAGTAAAGATCGGGGCACTTTCTGTGAATAGTAATGCGGTTGAGGCTGGGGGAAGGAGCAGTACATTACATAAAAAGTTTATCAGAAGGGTGGACATGCCCTTTAATTAGACACATCAATACAGAAGATGTGTTATGGTGGTTATTAATTCCCGAGTTTAAGATAGGCAAGTCACCCCTAACATCAAAAAGAGCAATAGTTAAATATCTGAGAGATGTAAGATTAAGATGTGGCCCAATGTTCTGTTCCCTCTCTTTCTGATTCCTGGCTATTATGTCAGTCATGGATGTAACAGATGACATCACAGCTAATGGATGTAACAGATGACATCACAGCTAATGACTGAATACTATTCCCCTAGCTGTCTTCTCTGCCTCCTCTGATCATGTGCAAGCTTGTAAAAGAGCTTGGAGATGAGGAGGAAACATTGTGAGAAGCAGAGGGAAGGGGGAGCAGTATTTTGCTGCATAACAGATTTGCCCGATGTCTGTTTTAGTTTTCTAACTATTGCACTTTTGTGGTTTGGTGCGGTTGATTTCATATTTTTAGTGAAACAATTAGTATAGATAATAAATGTATAATGCTGGACATATTACTTAGATGGTTTTTAATATGGTAATTGTAACAGGTGAAGGGAAACAACAATACATAGTAACACTCTGAGATTGCTAATAGGAGTGTACTGGCCAGCTGTTTCCCGACTTACCGGCTCCCATAGAAGGAGGAGTCAGGAGTGTGTATTTAGAGCAGTGGGGAAAGGATCACAGAGCCTATGAGTAAGGCTCTCGAAACGCGTCAGGCGTGAGTTGTTTTTAATAAGTTTTAAATAAAGGATTGTGTTTTAAACAAGCTGCACCAAGCTGTCTATTTGAGGAGCCGAACACCCTCCAATCAAAAACAATTTACCTGGTTGGACAGGACCAAGCGAAGGGTCCGGGGCATTTCGGCACCCGGACCACCGTCAAGGAAGGGTGAGTCCACTTATCCCATGAGTTACTGTTTAACAAGTTGAACTACATAAGTAATCATGCACCTGGCCCGGGGTTTATGACACGTGGACCTCTTCAGTGAAAGAGTAAGTAGAAGTCGACTACTCACCTGTATAAAACACATTACAAGATGTAAGTTTAACGTTTGATGTATTAAAAGGGATATCGAGTGCATCCATGGGAAAGACAGACTGAACCAGCCAGCAGCATTTAATAACCAATGTTCATTAATATTACTTAGATACTTAATAGACTCAACCATTGGTCATTGAATCTAATATTCAAAAATCCTCCCAACATTCACTGTCTTGGACCATTCATTTTGCGATGAAATGATTGGCCGTTCAGTTGTCCAATCATCACTGAAAATTACGGGAACATCGGGACGAAAGTTTCTAGTGTATGGACAGCACAAGTCTTAGTAATATGCAATAGGGTCCAACCCCAATGCATCATCTTGTGATGTTCATACCACTGACTGGCAGAGGTCGATATAAGTAACAATACAAAAGAAATAATATAATTCACAATTCATTCTTGGTAACCGGAATAGCACGACAAAGACTTTTCCATCTAAAATTCGGAAAACAGGTCCGTTCCAAAACAGTGACCCATCACCCAAGCTTCATATACAGGTGCAATCACAGGGGCCGACCTGCATCGTTCTGTTGAAGATCCACCCTGATGGTCAGGAAGCAATCCCTATCCGAACAGCCGTTTCGCCTGACAAAGTGCCCATACACGGTACAATTATCGGGCCGTCCCTCGTGATCACAACCATGTATGAAGCTTAAAGGGCAAGTCCAGCCCCAAAATGAAAACTTACATACAGGTAAATCACCCCCCAAAACCCTGAACAGTAATAGTTTGAAATGTGAAATATATAAGTCTAACCTGAAATCCTGCACAATGTCCTGTTTCCCCTGTTTCTGCTTCCTGGTTCTTCCAGTTAATAACTGTCAGTTATGGATTTGACAGTTGACATCACACCCAATGACTGTATGTTAATCCCCTGTCTGCATTTACTGAGCATGCCCAGGCTCAGTACAGGCTCAGTACAGGTTTCTAAATTGCTCAGTTTCCATGTGGCCTCCAGAAGCATAGCAGGCATACAGTAAGGAATTCATAGGACAACTATTATATGTCAACATATTTTAAAGAGGCCATTCCTTCTAAAAGATGTTCTTATGAGGGTGGAGTTGTCCTTTAATGAAGACCTACTATGCCATGTGACCTATTAGATTCTAGACTTGACTTGCACAGGATGGACATTATGGATGTCTATGAAAGAGTTTAAAACTGACCAACTAATCAGTATGGCAGCTCCCATAATGTTCTGTGAATGTAGCAACCAGCATTTACTTCATGGAAAATGAATGGAATAATATTATTTGTTAAAAAAATAAATAAACTGCACTAAACACTGCAGTGAGAAAATCACTAAAGAGTTAAAGGTCCCCGGCACCTTGATGTTGCTACGGCTCTTTCAAAGCATTAAGAGCCAAGCCGATTACAGCCAAGATCTCGCACAATGGAAAAGTCTGACCACATCCAAGCCAAAGAATAGAGAATAATGATTATGTCTCAGGATCTCTGCCAGAGACTTTCTGTTCTGATAATATTATGTGAAATGGCACCTCTTAAGGTTAATCAACCCAACAGACCAGTGCTCAATGTAAAAGCCGCTCCAATGCCTACCAGCCATTTCCTGTCTAAGACAAGTAGCTGCATGGAAAGAGAATCAAACCATTTATGAACGCAATAGGACATTGTTCCAACGGGGCTGGTGCCACATGGGATAAAAGGGGTTTTTCTTTCCCTTTGCCCTATCTCGGTAATTTCGCCACATTGTCATCTACATATAGCAGTTGAACAACAGGAGATTAACATTGTGATCTTGAACAAAACGATAAAATGTTTTTGTTGTTTTTTAAAGATGTTTCGTAATTACATCATACACATGGACACGTTGTCATGAGAATTCTTCTATTGCTTAGCAACCGTATTTTATGGGATATGTTTGAGATTGGAATCAGTGTTGAGTGCCTGCTGGCAATGGACATTGTTAGGGGAGGGGAGGAGGTTGATGCTGCTTTCAAATCCTGGTAAAAATGACGTTTGATAGATGGGGGAGATGCACTGAACCACTATTAGCATTTAGGGGGAAAAAAAACTTAATTCATAAAAGAATTCATTGTATCGCTTAGCTTGTTAGAAAATTAACCAATTATTTTGCTAGCCCATTTATAAAGTTGTCCATTTCTACTAGTAACACCTAAACGGTTACATTTACAGTGACGTGCCTAGACATCTGGAACGTATATTTAAATGCAGCTTTTGAGGTGTAAATTTACACCGCAGGGAGAGGGACGTTGCAGGTGGAGCAGGTGACATGACTCAAGCTCCTGAAAGCAGGAAAGATTAACATTTTTAGCTCCATAGCTTCTCACGGGATTCACAAAGCGCTTTGATTCAGGGATTATTTTGAAGGCAGTAACCTTTTTACTTGAATCAGAAAGGTTTAGCAACTATGGTTCCCCTATAAGAAGACTCACAGGGAGTTTGGGTAGTACACCTTTACATTATCTTCTATTGTACTTTTCCAATAGCCAAAAGTTTATATTAAATAGGACAGCAGAAACGCAAGCTTTAAAAACTGGATTTAAGGGTACCTAACCTATTTTTATGAATATTAAGCCAATAAGGAGTGGCCATATAATACGTAGCTTAGTGATTTATATAGGGAAATATATTTGCCTGGGTGCCTTTCATCATGTGACCTTATGCAATTAGACTACATATTTTCCTTGATTCCCAACAAATCTCTAATCCCTATGATCATATTGATGGGCTTTAACATTTCCTTGCATAGTTGAGTAGAAAGTTTCTTCCCTAACACCTACCTGTATCTACCACCAATAAGGAAGTTTAAAACCCAAATATTTTCCCTTGCCCAGTCCCTGAAAATATTAGTTATCAATTTCTCAGATTGGGCAATCTATATTGGACACAGATTGGTAACCTTATGATAACTATGAACAATGTTTCGCTCTTACGTTCAAGTGCAATTTGAAATACTATAAAAGTTCTTTATTCCTGCTATGCTCGAGTCTAGACAGACAACTGAACTTTGGACCCAAAACTATAATAGATTCTCTCCTGAGATGCACAAGGATAAAATCTATTCAAAAAACAGTGGATTTTTCTGTTCCAAATAAGGCGCCCCGTCCCATGCGCTTTAATGCAGAATGGCATCGCTATAGAGGCCATTAGAAAATACAGTTATTGAACTATCCTAGGGATGCTCATAAAAATCAATATTTATTTACTTTGGTTGGAAATGGAACCAGATTATTTTTAGCCAAACAAAAGAGCGGCGGCAGGATAAAGGAGAACACAGGTTTGGAAACGAGCTAAGGTCGATGGCCAATGATGATGTGATGATTGTTTGGGCGTGAGCTATTATCTGAACTTCACATATAACAGAGCTAGCTTTAGATGCTCCTCACAGCTAATGAACAACCATGGTTTGTCTCAGTGTCAGCACAATAGTAATGATCAAAGCAGCTGGATGAAACAATATCATATTTAACAATAACGAATTGCCACCCTTCCCCGCAAGCTCTAATTTTCTAAAGTGCACAAATAGCAACAAGGCTGAAAATCCCCGAACCAGAGTAGAATGTTTTTTAAATAAAATATGTGTTGTGATTATCATAGTAGCTGGCGCAATTGGGTCGTAATTACATCCACTTGTCACTGCATTTAGGGCAAAATTCAACATACACAAATTTGTGCAAAAGCCGTTTGTCCATTTCTCAAACATGTTAACAGTGCTGAAAAATAAAAAGGGCTTAGCCAGACTGGCGCAATTATTGCACCCTTCCGAACGCGTTTTGAGATCCGATAATGAATGAATCTCACGTGACAGTGAATTCTAATGTGACAGGCCAGACTTTTTGCACTTTTCAAGTGTGTTTCTGTGTATTGATAGTGAACCTGCAGCTTAAATAATGCATTAGGGCTAGGCCACACTAGCGCGTTTTTCACGCGTTTCGCGATCGCGATTTCCGCTAAAATGGCGGGAACGTGAAAATTCCCACGATTTCCGATGCGCATCTGATTGCGCGTCCGTTCGCGTTTTGGTAACGCATGCGTTCACCATTTTTGGTGCGTTAACGCCTGCGTTTCCATAACACGAAATGGTGAAAACGCATGCGCAAAATGCAAACTCAAAACGCACAAGAAAAGCGCACACAATCGCGTGCGATAACGCTCGCTACTACACTTTAGCTATTCATTCATTGACTATTAAAATTCTTTATATATGTGAATCTAACCAAGCTTGTGTTTATATAGTTTTCGGATTCAAGTGGCTGTGCCTATGTTTTAGGGGTCTTTAGCTTGGTCTATATTTGTTGCTGTTATAGCTGTTTCCCCCTTTAGGCACTGCTGAAATACTGATTTATAGGGGCATATTTATAAAGGTTTGTTAACTTTTCACCACCGTTTTCTTGGTCTTAACAGTTTATACAGCGTTAATAACGGCAGCAAAAGAAACATCGGAATTTCCATTTATCGTCATGGTAAATGCTCAATCTTATTTATTAAACGGTGATAAATGTTTTCTTGCGTTGAAGGGGAACTGAGGTCTCTATATGTGGCCTTTATTAAAAAGGGCACAATCCTACCTTTAAAATGATTCCAGGATGCTTCTATCTGCAGTCTATCTAAAGTATAAGTAGGTACACAGCAGTATTTTTGCTAGTACTGTAATCTGTGACATCACCAGAATTTTGGGGTCTACCTCCAAATTTAAGGTTGGAGCATGCCCACTGCTGGGCCAGAGTATCATCAAATGCATCATAAGCCTTACCCCAAACTTCTTAATCAATCGCATCTCAGCCAATCACAGACGCCGCTGCTGGTCTGGCCCCTTGGGCAGCTTCCATGCACAGAAAAGGCGCAGAAGCTGAGCAGAAAAACGCAGAGGGAACAAAGCCTTTCAAAGGATGGTAAGTAGGTTTACCAGCAGCTTTGAAATCTTAGAACCTCGCAAGGCTGAGGTTTTGGGGGGCAGTAAGTATAATGCTAAAAGTTTGTATTGGGGTGCACTAGAAAATCTCGAGACATCATCCTAGGATATGGAGACCACAGTAACACTTTAAGTTTGCCCATTTAAAATGTTCAAGTCTGAGGAGTCAAAATCGCGTGTGCCCATATAGGTAGCTTGTCAGTGTGTCCTTGGAAGGTGTCGGTACATTGTGGAGTGTTTTTACCTTGCTTGCAGCCATTCTCTCTTTGTGCCGCAATTTAGGGTTTAAAGGGGCATGTCCACCCCCAAAACTAAAATTTAACCCCATACTGGCTTCACTGTGCAGTGTTAAAAAACCTTACCTTACATCTCTTCTCCAAATGGTTCTCCTGTACAAAGTCCAGGAGTCTGAAGAGTAGGAGCTGTCTTCCTGTGTGAAAGGTTTATGCCTCCTCCTTATCCTCTGAGAGGACAGTGACATGTGCAGGGCAGCCCCCCCCTCCATCCCTCTGTAGACCTATCTGCTGCTGGGTGCCCTACCTAAAATCTAAACATATGGTAGGGCACCTAAGCCCACCCCAAACTGCTAAGTTCGTTTGTTAAAAAAAGCTGCAGAACTCTTACAATCCTTCGTTCCTCCGGCATTCTGTATTGCCAGCAGCCGCGTCTGTGATTTGCTAGCTCTCAGCCAATCAGAGACGCGGCTGCTGGTCCGCCCCCTGCTTGCAGTTCTGGCAAGCAGGGTGCCAAGATCAGAGCACCGGTGGATTGAGGGATTGTAAGTAGCATTCTGCACCCTTTTTTAACAAACCTAATGGTTGGGGGTGGGCTAGGGTCCTCTACCATATGTTAAAAGTTTATTGTTACGGTGGACTTTTGCCACAAAACTGCCAGAATCAAAATCTGGTTTATGAATTCAACATTTCAGCATCAAAGTTCCATTTCATCTCCCCAAACCTCTGTGATCAGCAGTTGATCGTGCATATAAAGTAAATATACGTGCAATCACATGTTTAAAAGACTGGAACCGAAGCAGAAATTCAGTTCCTGACGTGGACCTCTCGGGAGGGAAGGGGAGGTGCGTGTGTCAGGGGCTCAGCCTCCAATCTCGTGGGGTGCCTGTGCCCCTGTAGTTAACTCTAGTCAGTGTAAAACCCAAGGATGTATTATTGGGTTAGCGAGAGGTTTACACTGAGTGTGCTTGATCCCTTTCCCAAAATATTCAGAAATAGCCAGACTCCTAATAACTCCAATAACTCCTAAGTTAAGTTTTGTGTTACTATGTAGAAGGTGAATTACCTGACTGCAATCCGGCTTGGGCAGGTAAACTGCGACAGATTATAATATTACATCTCCCCCAAAAACTCGATTTGGCCCTTTGGAAGAACATTTTCCCTCTAAACAACACTTTATATAAGTAATTTAGATAAATAATTGAAATAATGTTTTTGTTGCCACTGTACTTCCCCTTTACGTTTAACTTAGCCCAGTCTCAAGAGGATACTGCTAATCTCTCTCTTTTTTTCTCTCTCCCTCTTTTTTCTCTGTCTCTCACTCTCTTTTTTTCTTTCTCTCTCTCCTTTTCTTTCTCTTTTTCTCTCTCTCTCTTCTCTCTCTCTTTTCTCTGTCTCTCTTTTTCTCTCTTTTTTTCTTTCTATCTCTCTCTTTTTTCTTTCAATCTCTCTTTTTCTCTCTCTTTCTTTCTCTCTTTTTATTTCTCTTTTTTTCTCTCTCTTTTTCTCTCTCTTTTTTTTTATTTCTCTTTTCACTCTCTTTTTATTTGTCTTTTCTCTCTCTCTTCTCTCTCTCTTTTCTCTCTGCCTCTCTCTTTTTCTTTCTCTTTTTCTCTCTCTTCTCTCTCTTTTCTCTCTGCCTCTCTTTTTCTTTCTCTTTTTCTCTCTCTTCTCTCTCTCTTTTCTCTCTGTCTCTCTCTATTTTTCTCTCTCTGTCTCTTTTCCTTTCTCTCTCTCTCTCTTCTTCTTTCTCTCTTTTCTCTCTTTTCTCTCTGCCTCTCTCTTTTTCTTTCTCTCTTTTCTCTCTCTTCTCTCTCTCTTTTCTCTCTGTCTCTCTCTTTTTTTCTTTCTCTCTTTTTTCTCTCTCTGTCTCTTTTCCTTTCTCTCTCTCTCTCTCTCTCTCTCATTCTAAGTTTATAGACAAAGCCCTGCATGTGGTTTGTAAGGCACAGACTATCCTGATATTAAATCTCCAAACGTCTGCAGAGTGAGACGTGAGATTATTCTTACCAAATTCCCTAATTATTACAAGGTATCATTAGCACGTATTGTGCGAGGCAGACAAGCTCTCTGATGGCTTCTCTCCGAGGACAAAAGAAGTGGATTTTGCTTGATGGATATTTTCCTCCATCATAATACCAATAATGGAATTAATATCAGATCATATTAATGTGAATCTTTTATTCTCAAAAGGACTAAAGCAATGAAGAGAGAGACACTCTGGGAATTCTACCTTCAAATTAAGCATTTGAGTCATGAAAGTCTCTAACAATCATAATCTATTCTAAATTACCTTGCTAGCTCAAGCATGCTAGAAAGAAAGGAGATATTATGTTTGAGAACTTAAACATGAATATTTCAAGTTTCAAGACGTCATTTGAAGATGGAAGATTATTTTATCCTAAAGAAAAAGTATTTTGTATGATATAAACTCTGTTGCTCAAATGAGTCACCACAACTTGTCACTATTAGCTAAACTAATTAATCTGCATTGCATCAATATCTTGATTTTATCCAAATAATATCTGAATGATTCCCAATTACATAGTATCAGAGGTTGTATAAGGGCGTACATCCATCTAGTCCAACCTTTATACCCTACCCATAATGTCTGTATAACAGTTACATAGTAACATAGTATTGGAGGTTGTATAAAGACATACGTCCATCTAGTCCAACCTTTATACCCTACCCTTAATGTCTGTCTAACAGTTACATAGTAACATAGTATTGGAGGTTGTATAAAGACATACATCCATCTAGTCCAACCTTTATACCCTACTCTTAATGTCTGTCTAACAGTTACATAGTAACATAGTATTGGAGGTTGTATAAAGACATACATCCATCTAGTCCAACCTTTCTACCCTACCCTTAATGTCTGTCTAACAGTTACATTGTAACATAGTATTGGAGGTTGTATAAAGACATATGTCCATCTAGTCCAACCTTTATACCCTATCCATAAGTCTGTCTAACGTACATAGTACATAGTATTGGAGGTTGTATAAAACATACTCCATCTAGTCCAACCTTTTACCCTACCCATAATGTCTGTCTACAGTTACTTGAACATGTATTGGAGGTTTTATAAGACATATGTCCATCTAGTCCAACCTTTATACCCTACCCATAATGTCTGTAACATTACATAGTACATAGTATTGGAGGTTGTATAAAGACATACTCCTCTAGTCCAACCTTTATACCCTACCCTAATGTCTGTTAACATTACATATAATATAGTATTGGAGGTTGTATAAGACATACTCTCTAGTCCAACCTTTATACCCTACCCATAATGTCTGTATAACATTTACATAGTAACTAGTATTGGGGTTGTATAAGACATACGTCCATCTAGTCCAACCTTTATACCCTACCCATAATGCTGTATAAAATTTACATAGTACATAGTATTGGAGGTTGTATAAAGACATACGTCCTCTAGTCCAACCTTTATACCCTACCATAATGTCTGTTATAACCTTACATAGTAACATAGTATTGGAGGTTGTATAAAGATATACATCCGTCTAGTCCAACCTTTATACCCTACCCATAACGTCTGTAATAACAGTTAAATAGTAACATAGTATTGGAGGTTGTATAAAGACATACGTCCATCTAGTCCAACCTTTATACCCTACCTAATGTCTGTTAACATTACATAGTAATATAGTATTGGAGGTTGTATAAAGACAATGTCATTAGTCCCCACCTTATACCCTACCCATAATGTCTGTATCAAATTACATAGTAACATAGTATTGGAGGTTGTATAAAGACATACGTCCATCCAGTCCAACCTTTAACCCTACCCATAATGTCTGTATAAAATTACATATGAACATAGTATTGGAGGTTGTATAAGACATACGTCCATCTGTCCAACCTTTATACCCTACCCATAATGTTGTATAAACAGTTACATAGTAACATAGTATTGGAGGTTTTATAAAGACATAAGCCAATCTAGTCCAACCTTTATACCCTACCCATAACGTCTGTATAACAGTTACATAGTAACATAGTATTAGAGGTTGTATAAAGACATACGTCCGTCTAGTCCAACCTTTATACCCTACCCATAATGTCTGTCTAACAGTTACATCTAGATATATCATTGGAGGTTGTATAAGACATATCCTACTAGTCCAACTTTATACCCTACCCATAATGTCTGTATAACTTTACATAGTAACTAGTATTGGGGTTGTATAAAGACATACGTCCATCCAGTCCAACCTTTATACCCTACCCATAATGTCTGTATAAATTTACATAGTAACATAGTATTGGAGGTTGTATAAAGACATACGTCCATCTAGTCCAACCTTTATACCCTACCCATAATGTCTGTTATAACTTACATAGTAACATAGTATTGGAGGTTTTATAAAGACATACGTCCATCTAGTCCAACCTTTATACCCTACCCATATGCTGTAACAGTTACATAGTAACATAGTTTGGAGGTTGTATAAAGACATATGTCTATCAGTCCAACCTTTATACCCTACCCATAATGTCTAACAGTTACATAGTAACATAGTATTGGAGGTTGTATAAAGATATACGTCCGTCTAGTCCAACCTTTATACCCTACCCATAACGTCTGTATAACAGTTACATAGTAACATAGTATTAGAGGTTGTATAAAGACATACGTCCGTCTAGTCCAACCTTTATACCCTACCCATAATGTCTGTCTAACAGTTACATAGTAACATAGTATTGAAGGTTGTATAAAGATGTACATTCATCTAGTCCAACCTTTATACCCTACCCATAATGTCTGTATAACAGTAACATAGTAACATAGTATTGGAGGTTATATAAAGACATACATCTATCTAGTCCAACCGTTATACCCTACCCATAATGTCTGTTAAAATGAGAATTCCAAATGTATAGTCCAGTTTTGGACAGAACATTCAGATTGGTTTCTGCCATCTCTACTGGTAATGAGAGGAAGAATTTTTTAAAAAATGTAGTTAAAAGGGTGCTATTAATGCAGAGATTGGTCACATGGATACAAGCTGGTGAAAGCAGGAAGTTAGATTTATAAACATTTTTCACACTATAACTTCTCACAAGTTTTACCTAGAGATGTGAACCAGGGTTCATTTTAATGATACGACAAAATACTTTTATTCAACTCAAGCACAGCTGCCCCATATACGTGCCAATTTAAGAGAATGGGAGGAGAGTCAGAAGCTCAGCCAGAAGTCATTCCGTTACTATATGAGCAATGTATCCCTCTTAAGAATAAATATAATGCTAAATATTCCTACCAGAGGCAAATCTTTCTCTTTTCCGTGCAATATTACAATATTTACAGATTCTTTCATGTCAATCATTAGGCTGTTATCAACACTTTAGGTTTAGGATTTCCCCTTTCATCCATTGATTGCTTTAGAATGTATTTATATATATTTATTCATAAAGGTTTCAACTCAGCTTTTAACACTCTTCATTTAATTACAACTACAAAAGATTAGAAACATTTTCTAAAACCTTTCAATACGCAGGGAATTATCTTACTGTGAAATACAATTAATCATCCCGTGTCATGATTGTTATTATAAACGCAAACTCTCTAGAGCCATTCCTTTATTCCACCTTCATTCATATTCCTGCGACCTTCTATTCCGATTCATCAGACCTCAGGTGAATTCGATCACCGCAGCCCGGATACAGAATGGATATTGTTAAACCCCCATTATCAGTTCATAAACACGAGATCTGTGCATATGTTGGCATTTGGATTTTTCCCATATACAGACGTATCCCTATTCATTGTGTTGGCATCTGTCAGTGTTGACCAAAATTCAATATCCGAACATTACAAAGGCCGCTGATGTTTTTATTTTTCATAGTAAGAGAATTTGCATATTGGGCTTCCAACTCTTCCCAAACTGTTGGTTTTGGTTCATTAAAATGCTTTGATTCCATTCTGAACTTTACGGAACAGCCATGAAATGTTAATACAATATATAGGGGCACTGTGAGTTAACAGTTATGTGATTATATATATATATATATCTGTGCAGATCATAACAATTTAATTTATTAGCTTTTTCTACACTAAGTGAAAGAATAAATGTAAAACGATTACATGCAAACACTATGATGACAAAAGCTCTCGAGAAAAATATAATTTTCCTCAATGACAACAAGGCTGTATAAAAATATAATACCTCTCAACACCAGCAGAATGGGCTCTACCCAACCCTACCCTAGACCACCCAGCCCCAAGAGATGGGATCCGGGTCTGACTCGGACTTGCATCCGATACAGAAACCCTTGGTTGCAAAATCCGAATGTTCAGTCCAAAACTGGGTGGATTGTTCAGATTTTGGGACTTTGGGACTTCAGACCGTATTTTCCATGATTATTGAATGTATGAGGTTATTTTCTGAAATCCTCGAAAATAACCTCGAAAGTAGTTTCCGATCATATTTTCGAGGATTATCAAACGTTCAAGGTTATTTTTGAGGATTACTGAAAATAACCCTGTAGATTCAATAATCATGGAAAATGCGTCCCTAAGTCTCGAAAATTACATTCAGTTTTTTCGGATCTTCGGGTTTTTCCCGTGATCCGTAAATCGCCAAAATGTAACAAAACTTACCAGTTTTTGCCATCTCTATCAGCCCCACCGAACAAAACTCGGTGCTGAGGACACAAGGACAGCCTGGGAACCAGTTTATGGTTACGGCTTTTTTGTGCTCGAATCAAAAATTTTGAAAAACAAAAAATTTAAAGTGGGGGAAAAAAACAAAGATTATAGACAAAGGGGCATTTGGACCCTAGTGTTATGTTAAAAGGAACTTTATTAGGAACTAACAGGATTATTCAATAAAAGTTCTTATCGTTTAAAATGGTGCTAATTTTGCCCCAACCAATCAGATATTGGCTTACAAATGTTAAATAAGATCTGATTGGTTGGGGCTAAATTAGCACCATTTTAAACGATAAGAACTTTTATTGAATCTCCCTGTTTATTAGTTATTTTGACTCAAAATTGTCTCTTAGATGAAAGATTAAAGGAGAAGGAAAGTTGGAAGTATATTAACCTAGCAGTGATGAATCTTGATTTTCAAACAAAATAAGAACTGCCATTTCGAAAATCCAATGTATTTTTCAACATTTTCTTTGAAACATTGAAAATCGAAAATTAGAAAAATTGCATTCAAAAATCAAAAATCCCTAGTGAAAATTTTGAAAATTGTTATTGAATACTTAAAGGATAACTGTATTGCCTCAATGCATTTTTTTAAAAAACTGCTTTCAAAAGAGTAAAGGTGTGCAGCCCTCCCTATATGTTTTTTTCCTGATTTCGAGCTTCTCTCTGCCTTCAATTAGCCACACTATAAAGGGGGTGTAACAATTCTGTCTGCCTGTAACTGTCACTCAAAACTAGAAGTGAGAAAACACTACTCCACCCATCCTTGATCAGCTTGATTATGTAGGCTGTATCCTAGCAACCGAACAGTTCACGTTTGTTTGACCAGCCAATGACAAGTGATATGTTAATCATGGCCCTGGGCCATCTAGGAGGCGGGCTTTTAGCACTCATCTTTGCTGTGTGATATCTAAGGGAAGGCAGCACGGTTGTAAATGAGAGTAAGCGATTTCAGCTGCTGGAAGTGTGGACATGTTTATTTGGGGTATTGTTGTCCTTTAAATATTCTGAATAAGAATGTAAAAAATTCAGATTCATTTTGGTTCCAATTTGATTTTCGGAACTTAAATAGGTTACACGGAACTGTTTCATTTATCTCTAGTTACGGGTAAGATAAGGCAGCAATCCAAACCAGAGGATCACTGACTTAAACTTCTCAAAAGTTAATATTTATTTAGATTATTTAATTTCTTTTGCTGCCATTGTTGTGCTTTAGAGGGGTAGACGTAATGTCAGCAGATGTACCGCCCCTTTTTTGTGATTGGGTAGAATACAGAACAAGGAGATGAACTATGTTTGCCCAATGTTGATAGCGGACCACTCTCTGGAGGAAAATGGAAGTGACTACAATCAATAACTTCTGGAAACTTGAAGGGAACAATCTATAATGCTGGATGGTTGCTGATTTATCTTATCCAAGAGTTAAAAATTATAAAAGTCTGGGTGCAAAAAGAAAAGTTTTGGAGCCTGTCAAATAAAAACCTCTACTGGGTATTGATACAATGTCGAGAAACAAATAGAAATTAAAACCATTTATGAATGACTCTGGTTGGTGGGTCTAATGTTGTTTTATTGTAGGATAAAGAACTAGAAGGACCGAGAAAGGCACCGAATTCTGTTAGATCCTTCAACAATCCCAGGGAGTTGAAGGAGACCTCAGCAGTATGAAAATGAAATTAAAAGGGAAGACTCACTATCTTGATGTATTACTATAAGTATGTTTCATTTTTTATTATTATTATTTTATAACCCTCTCTATTTATTATTTATATTACTCTATGGTCCTCCAATCCCCATTTTATAACAATGAACAGCCTGAAATGATCCGTAGAACAATCTTAAAAAACTGTCTGTCCCTCCAGTAATAAGTTGTATTAAATTACCAAGTGAAGAACTAGGAGGTTAATCACATCTCAATTCAATAGTGTCTCAATTATTCATTTAATTCCCGAATGTGGAATAAGAGTTTTCAGCTGGGCTTCAGAATGAGAGAAATGTATATTAGCAAAAAATCAAACTTTCCAAGTGGATTTCAATTTATTTTCAGATGTAGACTACAGAGTTACAGATGTAGATAGAGATAAACTGGGCCCAGATGGACTACTCTCTAGCCAAATGTTCCCATGATACGACTAGCTAAACATATACCCAACTGTAGTCTATGGATACTGCTTCTATTCTCCCAGACCAGTCAGGCATTTACTGTAAATAGACTTATGAACATTGCTGGCAATAGTCAATCTGGATCCTTAGGGACACTATACTGAAAAAATTACTTTGCCTCATCTTAATCTATAATTGAATACATGTAAGTAGCACTTACTCTGATTTGTGTGTGTTGCTGCATGCCTTCAATCCAGCACACATTTTGTTTAGGAGCAGTATCCCCCCTCCCTCTTTTAACAACTCCCACTTCCATCTGACCTGACTTTTTCCCACAAACCAACTGTCAAGCCTGCACACAGCATTCCAACTGTCAAAACTCTGTCACCATTCCAGCTACAGTAAAACTACTCACAGAAGAATAGTTTTTGGGAACAAGAAACTTGATTGACAGCTGAAATATAAGAAGTTTTAGATTGGATATCTAAAGAAATAGGGGGCAGATCAACAAAAAAACTATACAGTGGTGGTTGGGAAGAATTATAGTTTCCAGTTATGGTCAATTTAAAATAACCTATTTTTCAGTATAGATGCCCTTTAAAGGAATAGTTCCTTTAATCCATTGATAGAAGATCGGGAGGTAAAGGAGCTATACCTTACCTTCTGTTCTTCAATCAATTGACCAGGAACCAACATAAGGAATCTTACCTTGCACACAATCCACCACCAGCTCCATTGACAGGTCTATAGTTAAACTAAAACTGGAAGTGGTCAAAGTAAGTTTCCTTTACCTTTGTTCCTGGCTCCATGTCAATTGATTAAAAAACAGAAGGTTAAGGGAATATGTCCTTTACCTCGTGTTCTTCAATCAATGGATTAAAGGAATAGATCACTTTTTCAGTGAATTATTTCTTTCATTTTTTAATGATCAGGTAACTCCTTGTGACAACCCCCCCTGGATAAGGATAGTCCTGTGTATACCTTCATTTTACCTGAAGGTTGAGATTATTGGTCTACTTTGCAATTCCCAATACTTGTGTCCAGGGGTTTGACCAATGGGGAGAAACGCTCAGCCACACTCAGTCCTGGACTGAGTCAGGGGGCGGAGATGTAGCGGAGGGGACGGAGATGGAGCGGACCACCATTTGCAAGATTCAGGGAAAATTAAAAGCAATCAAAGTTAACCTCGGGGTGAAGACCTAGCAGCTTAGGCCCTCTAGTGAGAAGCAAACATTTTTAAAAACAAAAGGCAGGTAAAAGGGTTACAGAAAATCTCACAGCCCTAATAACGTAAAGTCTCTCATTATTTTCACCATCAGATACAATGTTCATGTGAACTTTATAACTTACCTATTTCTCCCAGTTTTCTGTGATCAGGGAAGTGACCTGAAGTAAATCCTACAAAACACAGAAAATACAAAACAAATTACTAAAACGTCACCATGCAAAACATCTCATGTTATAATACAGTCTGTAATGCTTTTATTTTTATTCTTTACTATTGGTTTTGCATATTTGTTGGGATATTTGCTAGCGGGTGCTGCCATACTGCTTTCCCTTCCCAGGAACAGACCTTTGCAGCAGATCTTAATATTACAATGTGGTTTTATATAAAAAGGGTTTGAGCACTTTATGGAGAAATGGTCACGTTCTTGGAATGATAACAGCTTCATTCATGATGATTGACTGAATGGTGGACATTGTAATGTGTGTGGACTCTGTGGAGGCTTCCACCAACTAATAGTTAGCTGTATCAATCATCTCAGAAATCAAAAACATTGTGGAGAATTGTCTCTAATCCCCCACCACTCCTCCCATGTCTAGATAAGGAGGAAGATAGACAGAAGGGGCTAGTGGACTGGAGAGCTGTCATTATGTCTGTCTTTGACACCAAGTAAGAATGGGAGGTAGGAGTAGTATCTTATTGAGTTCTGCCTCCTCTCCTTTCTCTCTAGAATGCAACTATATAACATTCAGTCATTGGCTGTAATGTCAACTGTAACATCCATGACTGACAGCCATTAACCAGAAGAACCAGGAAGCAGAAAGAGAGGTAACAGAATATTAGGTCAGTCTTACATCTCTCAGATTTATAATTATTGTAGTTTTGGGAGTGAATTACCTAAAAACAACTTTTCATTAGAGATCATTTTGTGTTCCGAAAATCAAATCCCACTGGTACTTTGTCTGTGTGCTAAGTAAACATTAGGGGGTGATATCTGTGCTATTTACAAAGCCATTTCATATATGTCAACAATGTTTCATTTCCTTTGCAGTCTAAAATGTTCCCTTCAATCTTAGCTAGTAATTTGGTAAGAGAACCTATCCCAAATGCTTTAAGTTAAAAGGAGCAAATTATGTATAGCAGGCTAGCAGGAGATTGACTTGCTTGTGCTAAAAAATGAAAACTATACCATACTTTCCATCATTACACATATAGAAACAACATACCCCCCAATGCACACACAGACCTCCCCCCCCAACCTTCCTTCATCATATCGGGTCTGTTCCGGGGGGGGGGAATAGATAGTTTGGGGGTATGAAAACAGTATGGCGCAGAGCTGCAGGTGGAGCATAATGAAGTGAACATGAACATTCTAGGGTATGCTAGAACAACCCCGCTTAGGGGTAGGGAAGATAGGAGATGCTATTTTTGCACTTTCTTTATGGTTTCTCCCAATCCTGGCTGCTTAAAGGGCAAATCCATCCTCTCAACAAAAATCCTTAGTCACACCTCCTGTGATGAGAGCTTGCACAGCAGCAGAATAGGCATCAGGCATTGATCATCACATCAGTGTCACAGCTTTGACTGAGTAAGGTCAGTCTACAAGCTGCAGAGGAGAGGCATCTGGTTCTGTTAGTAACTCTTTGGAAAAATACGTTTGGGGGCTCTTAACTTACATACAGAGGGTAGAGATGCCCTTCAAGATACATAGGTGGCCGCATGTGTCTACAGGAAAAAAACAGGCCAGATAAAGCAGGTATTGTTGCCCAGTGCATTGCAGATAGTGGAGCATGGACACCCCAATTACATGGTAATTCAAAAAAAATGGATCACATTATGTATATCTATTAGTTATAGACTTTATTAGTTACACTTTCTTGTCTGTCTTTCTGTCTGAGTCTGTGACAGTCACATGATGTGCTGTAAAAGCCCCACCTCTAAAAATCTATCTTTTCTTAAAACAATTCTGAAAGGACAGAATTCTCTGTCCTTTCCTCTACCTGTGGACCCATTAGGGAGAGAAAAACAATTATTTTCAGGCATGTGGCTAGCTTTAGAAATTATGCTTATAATGCAGCTGATGATGTTCTGTCCCAGCAGTGGGCATGCTCAGAGCAGTGTTGCTGGCGATATCACAGATCTAGTACTAGCAAGAAAAAACCCATTATCCAGGAGCCATTATAAAGGTAGGTATGTGCACTTTTTAATAAAGGTAACTTGTATGGAGACTTCAGTTCCCCTTTAATAAGCTCACTGCTCCTGGGTGTAGAGTTTTAAAGTGATAAAGTAAAAAGAACAAGAAGTGTTGGACAGACAGAATGTTCCAAGCGAGATCTTAATACTAAATTAGTTTCTCTGTAAGGAAGGGAAAATCCTCTACATTGAGATTCATTGCAATTCAGGCTATAAACAGAGGAGAAACGGTCTGAAATCATTTCACGAAGGCCTCTTATCTGTTAAATTATCCCCAGTCAACATTATTATGTGTCCTTGACCCTCTCTGTGATGGACGTGTTCTTACTTTTTTTTGTGTGTGTGACCTGGGTTGGAAATTGTCTCTTCCGACTTGGAGCTATTAAATGTTAACCCAGGGGTCAGAACACAGAGGTTTCTGTCCTCTCCTTGGGTAGTCTTAATGGGAGGGGGTAGGCATAGTATATATTGTCTTTAAAGGCATACAGTATACAAACTAAATGAGATAGTTGCACTCCAAAGGTACATGTGTTTAATAGTGAACCACAAACATCAAAAATCACAATGTTTCTGAGGTGTTACCCCTTCATCACCTGATACTGTATTCCTATACCCCAAGGGGTGGGGTTTGAGACGTCTGCACCCTACCAGGTGTGAGTGTATTTGGGACTTTGCCAAACAACTATTATTAATTCAGGTAACTGTAAAATACTATACTATAGTCAATACTATACACATGGCTATAATGTCATTGATAACAACTTTTGTTCTTTCTTTACCATAACCATAAATAAACATCCATTACCATAACCATAAATAAACATTCATTACCATAACCAGAAATAAACATCCGTTACCGAAACCATAAATAAACATCTGTTACCGTAACCATAAATAAACACCCGTTACCATAACCATAAATAAACATCCATTACCATAACCATAAATAAACATTCATTACCGCAACCATAAATAAACATTTATTACCGTAACCATAAATAAACATCCGTTACCGTAACCATAAATAAACATCCGTTACCATAACCATAAATAAGCATCCGTTACCGTAACCATAAATAAACATCCTTTACCGTAACCATAAATAAACATCCGTTACCATAAGCATAAATAAACATTCATTACCGTAACCATAAATAAACATCCATTACCGTAACCATAAATAAACATCCGTTACCGAAACCATAAATAAACATCTACTTGTAACAAAAAACATAACCATAACCAAAATAAACACCTACACCAACTATACCATAACCATAAATAAATTTCATACCAACCATAAATAAACATTCTTTACCATAAGCATAAATAAACATTCATTACCATAACCATAAATAAACATTCATAACCGTAACCATAAATAAACATTCATTACCATAACCATAAATAAACATCGGTTACCGAACCATAAATAAACATCCATTACCATAACCATAAACAAACATTCATTACCATAACCATAAATAAACATTCATTACCGTAACCATAAATAAACATTCATACCATAACCATAAATAAACATCCGTTACCGTAACCATAAATAAACATTCATTACCGTAACCATAAAAATAAACATCCATTAGAGTAACCAAAATAACTTCTTACCATAACCATAATAAAAATTCTTTACCGTAACCATAAGTAAACATTCATTACCGTAACCATAAATAAACATTCATACCGTAACCATAAATAAACATTCATTACCGTAACATAAATAACATCGTTACCGTAACCATAAATAAAAACATCATTACCATAACCATAATTAACACTTCCGTTAACCGAAACCAAATAAATCTGTTACCGTAACCATAAATAAACATTCATTACCCATAACCATAAATAAAAATCCATACCATAACCATAAATAAACATTCATACCGCAACCATAAATAAACATTTATTACCGTAACCATAAAAACATCCGTTACCGTAACCATAAATAAACATCCGTTACCGTAACCATAAATAAACATCGTTACCATAACAATAAAATCATCCGTTACCGTAACCATAAATAAACATCTTTACCGTAACCATAAATAAACATTCTTTACATAAGCATAAATAAACATTCTTCATCTTCCATCACCTTTCATACCGTAACCATAAATAAACATCCTACCGTAACCATAATAAACATCCTACCGAAACCAAATAAACACTGTTACCGAACCATAAAAAACACCGTTACCAAACCATAAATAAACACCATTACCATAACCATAAATAAAATTCATTACCGCAACCATAATAAAACATTTATTACCGTAACATAAATAAACATCCGTTACCGTAACCATAAATAAAGATCCGTACCGTACCATAATAAACATCCTTACCTAACCATAAATAAGCATCCGTACCGTAACCATAATAATAAACATCCTTTACCGTAACCATAAATAAACATTCTTTACCATAGCATAAATAAACATCATTACCGTACCATAAAAAAAACCATTACCGTAACCATAAATAAACATATTTACTACCGTAACCATAATAAAAAATTCATTACCGTAACCATAAATAACATCCGTTACCGTAAACCATAAATAAACATTCATTACCGTACCATAAATAAACATTCATTACCATAACCATAAATAAACATCATTACCGTAACCATAAATAAACATTCATACCGCAACCATAAATAAACATTTATTACCGTAACCATAAATAAACATTCATTACCGCAACGATAAATAAACATTATAAACCGTAACCATAAATAAACATTCATTACCGCACCATAAATAAACATTATTACCGTAACCATAAATAAACATCCGTTACCG
Organism: Hymenochirus boettgeri; assembly: GCA_019447015.1. Classification (NCBI taxonomy): domain Eukaryota; kingdom Metazoa; phylum Chordata; class Amphibia; order Anura; family Pipidae; genus Hymenochirus; species Hymenochirus boettgeri. The sequence goes on from CM033472.1 coordinate 263,823,073, forward strand.
TAACCATAAAAAACATCATTACCGCAACCATAAATAAACATTTATTACCGTAACCATAAATAAACATTCATTACCGCAACCATAAATAACACATTATTACCGTAACCATAAATAAAACATCCAGTTACCATAACCATAAATAAACATTCATTACCGTAACCATAAATAAACATTCATTACCATAACCATAAATAAACATCCGTTACCGTAACCATAAATAAACATTCATTACCGTAACCATAAATAAACATCCATTAGAGTAACCATAAATAAACATTCTTTACCATAACCATAAATAAAAATTCTTTACCGTAACCATAAGTAAACATTCTTTACCGTAACCATAAATAAACATTCATTACCGTAACCATAAATAAACATTCATTACCGTAACCATAAATAAACATCCGTTACCGTAACCATAAATAAACATTCATTACCATAACCATAATTAAACATCCGTTACCGAAACCATAAATAAACATCCATTACCGTAACCATAAATAAACATTCATTACCATAACCATAAATAAACATCCTTTACCGTAACCATAAATAAACATTCTTTACCATAAGCATAAATAAACATTCATTACCATAACCATAAATAAACATTCATAACCGTAACCATAAATAAACATCATTACCATAACCAAAATAAACATCGGTTACCGTAACCATAAATAAACACATCCATTACCAAACCAAAAACAACATCAACAATAACAAGAAAGAAACACAACCAACCAAAATAAACAGTCATGACCAAACCATAAATAAAACATCCGACCAACCATAAATAAACATTCATTACCGGAACCATAATAAACATCCATAGAGTAACCATAAATAAACATTCTTTACCATAACCATAAATAAAAATCACCGTAACATAAAAACATTCTTTACCGAACATAAAACATCAGAACCAAAAAAACATTATTACCAACAAAAAAACCACCGAACCATAAATAAAACATTCATTACATAACCATAATAAACATCCGTTACCGAAACCAAAAAATAACATCTTTACCACGTTAACCAAAATAAACATTCATTACCATACCATAAATAAACATCCAATTACCAAACAATAAAAACATTCATTACCGCAACCATAAATAAAACATTTATTACCGTAACCATAAATAAACATCCGTACCGTAACCTAAAATAAACATCAGTTACAGTAACATAAATAAACATCCGTTACCATAACCATAAATAATCATCCGTTACCGTAACCATAAATAAACATCCTTACCGTAACCATAAATAAACATTCTTACCTAAGCATAAATAAACATTCATCATTCATACGTAACCATAAATAAACATCCATTACCGTAACCATAAATAAACATCCGTTACCGAAACCATAAATAAACATCTGTACCGTAACCATAAATAAACACCCGTACCGACCATAACCATAAATAAACATCCATTACCATAACCATAAATAAACATTCATTACCGCAACCATAAATAAACATTTATTACCGTAACCATAAATAAACATCCGTACGAACCATTAATAAAAATCCGTTACCGTAACCATAAATAAACATCCGTTACCATAACCATAAATAAGCATCCGTTACCGTAACCATAAATAAAATCCTTTACCGTAACCATAAATAAACATTCTTACCATAACATAAATAAACATTCATTACCGTAACCATAAATAACATCCATTACCGTAACCAAATAAACATATTTACTACCGTAACCATAAATAAACCTCATTACCGTAACCATAAATAAACAACCTACCGAACCATAAATAACATCATTACTACATAATAACATTCATTACCATAACCATAAATAAACATCCATTACCGTAACCATAAAAAACATCATTACCGAACCATAAATAAACATTATTTACCGTAAACATAAAAACATTCATTACCGCAACGATAAATAAACATTTATAACCGTAACCATAATAAACATTCATTACCGCAACCATAAATAAACATTTATTACCGTAACCATAAATAACAATCCGTTACCGTAACCATAAATAAACATTCATTACCGCAACCATAAATAACATTATTACCGTAACCATAAATAAACATTCATTACCGCAAAATAAATAAACATTTATTACCGTAACCATAAAATAAACATCCGTACCGTAACCATAAATAAACATCCGTTACCGTAACCATAAATAAACATCCGTTACCGACCTTAAATAAACAATCCGTTACGTAACCATAAATAAACATTCATTACCGTAACCATAAATAAACATCCGTTACCGTAACCATAAATAAACATCCATTACCGTTACCTTAAATAAACATCCGTTACCGTAACCATAAATAAACATCCGTTAGTTACCCTAAATAACATCCGTACCATAACCTAAATAATCATCCGTTACCTAACCTAAATAAACATCCATTACCGTAACCATAAATAAACATCATTACCGCAACCATAAATAAACATTTATTACCGTAACCATAATAAAAATCCATTACCGTAACCATAAATAAACATCCGTACCGAACCATAAATAAACATCTGTTACCGTAACCATAAATAATAAACACCCGTTACCATAACATAAATAACCATCATTACCATAACATAAATAAACATTACCGCAACCATAAATAAACATTTATACCGTAACCATAAATAAACATCCGTTACCGTAACCATAAATAAACATCCGTTACCGTAACCATAAATAAACACCCGTTACCATAACCATAAATAAGCATCCGTTACCGTAACCATAAATAAACATCCTTTACCGTAACCATAAATAAACATTCTTTACCATAAGCATAAATAAACATTCATTACCGTAACCATAAATAAACATCCATTACCGTAACCATAAATAAACATATTTACTACCGTAACCATAAATAAACATTCATTACCGTAACCATAAATAAACATCCGTTACCGTAACCATAAATAAACATTCATTACCGTAACCATAAATAAACATTCATTACCATAACCATAAATAAACATCCATTACCGTAACCATAAATAAACATTCATTACCGCAACCATAAATAAACATTTATTACCGTAACCATAAATAAACATTCATTACCGCAACGATAAATAAACATTTATAACCGTAACCATAAATAAACATTCATTACCGCAACCATAAATAAACATTTATTACCGTAACCATAAATAAACATCCGTTACCGTAACCATAAATAAACATCCGTTACCGTAACCATAAATAAACATCCGTTACCGTAACCTTAAATAAACATCCGTTACCGTAACCATAAATAAACATTCATTACCGTAACCATAAAAAAACATCCGTTACCGTAACCATAAATAAACATCCATTACCGTTACCTTAAATAAACATCCGTTACCGTAACCATAAATAAACATCCGTTACCGTTACCTTAAATAAACATCCGTTACCGTAACCATAAATAAACATTCATTACCGTAACCATAAATAAACATCCGTTACCGTAACCATAAATAAACATCCCAATCTTTCTCCACTATTGAGACCACAATTCCGATAAACCTTTTTGTGGGATTTTAGATGCAAAATAAAAACCAGCTTCAGCCTGACTTGTATTGGAAGGAATGCTGAGCCTGCTACACTATCAATGTAACATGCGTATGGACGTATATTAATGGAAATACTTTACATGCTGCTTCCTATTATAAATAAACCACTTACTGCAGCAGCTCCACCTGTGTTTCAGCCACAGGGACGTGCGGTGCCTTACAAGTCCAGACTTTGGTAGATTATTAGGTGGGAATGTAGTTAATACTCAATGGTCTGTGGAGAAACTGTGTTATAGGATAATTAAATGCATCGTACTCTGCAATCAATGTGCTGGGACTTCAACAGTCAATGCAAATGTTCTGCAAAGTAGTGGGAGAAATGGTTGTCTATTCTGCGTGGTACCTATGGCTAGTTTCACGCCAGAGGCATGTTTTCCGTCAGGTTACTTTCTCTTAGTGGTTACCAGGCATTGGCTGAATGGTTTTCTATTTACCAGGCACTACATAGCGATTTCTGGTTCTATACATCTGTATCTGCTCAGAAATATCTGCAATGCCATTTGTCAGGGCCTGACCAATCAGAAGTCCCGATGGTGGAGGAAAAATTTATGTTAATAGAAACGTCTACGTATGAAAGCAACTATTAACAGGTCAGAGAAGTTCCCAAAACTTGTTACCGCTATTTTGAACTTGGCAAAATAATTTTGAGAATTCTTCACATCTTTACAACAGGACTAGAACATGTCAATTTCTAGCACGGCCAGTTCAAGCCATGTTACTGCCCTACACAAGTCTCCCCTGGTGCCCCTTCCCAATTGAAACTCCCCCCAACTATTGCTTGAATTAGTCTTTGCATAGATTAGAAAACTCAGCCAAGATGATTAAATTGGATGCAAATACGGAGACTACAAGAAACTTCAAGCCGGCTGGAGAGCCCAGGCCCCTGTTGTTATACTCCTGAACTGGTAACAGCTCATTGCTCTATGGCCCTATCATTCAAAAGAAAAAACACTTTGAATGGCTCCCTCCACCTTCTCAGTGCCCTAGCAGTTCACCTAGGGGGCCTATGCATAGAAATGACCCTGATTTCTAGTGCCGTATATCACCAACAAAATTAAAATTTTAAATACTGAATTTACAATATATGTTTTCTGGATATTTAACATACTTGGGATTTTTCAGAATACTTTTTGGTGGTTGGAACGTCCTTCTTAGTCATATCTGTTGTATTCAATTAGATCAACTGGACTTGAAGTTTAGTTCTTGAACACGTTTCGCTAGTCATCCGACTGGATCTCTCAATTCAGAATGACTTGTACAAGAATCTGTGGCAATTATGTACCCTGGAAAATCCCAATTAGCATATCACAGCCAGGTGTTAAGGGCGTGATTGGATAGTGGCTAAGAGGTGTTATAGGAACGCCCAGAGTAAGGTGTCAAAACAGCATTGTACATGGCAGACAGTTGGTGTCGAAACCCCCCCCCCTTCTTAGTCAATTTTATGGGGACCTAAAATATACCCAATCAGTGTCAATGGTCAGTGATGTATGGGGAACCGTGGTCTCAATATAAGTAGCCTTTATTAAAAAAGGCACACTCCCACCTTCAAAAAGACCACCATTATAAAGGGTAGTTTTTCCTGCTAGTACTGTGAGCTGTGACATCACTAGCACCACTGGTCTGCCCCCAAGTTTAAGGTTGGAGCATGCCCAGTGCCCACTGCTCTGACTAAGTTCCACTACCAAATCAGCAATCTTAATCACTTTTGAAGCTAGCCACAAGCCTGAAAAGGAAATGTTTTCGGTAGAAGAAATAACAGAAAATAGTTGTAGGTCTTTGACTAGCTTCATAGTAGCTCAGCTCAGCTTTTATGTACCTTTTCAACTAAAGTGCACCTATAACCAGAGAATTAACTTATTCCTTATAATGTACGGTAAACATTTATCTTAAGACCTTTAGTGTCCAAGGAAGAGAGGAACCAACTAATATTAACTTGGCACAATAATGTAGTTCTCTTTTAATACCTTTCGTGCGATTCTATTAAATTACAGATCCATTTCTTAGCACTTCACTCTTTAGCCATGTAGACCTTAAGTTGACCGCTAGGGGGTCAGTGCTAAATATTCCCTATTGATTTTCATGTAATGTTTATTAATGTGCCCAGTGTGGTTACTTGGCTATGATCACCAAATTAAATAGAAATCTGTCTGTGGGAATGACAGTACATTAGGAAGCCTGGATAGGGCATTAGAAATACACTAGTGTTCCTGGGGACACATATACAGTGCAGAATCACTGTATATCCACATAAATAAGCTGAATACATTTTTCCCTACTGGAGGATGAGAGAAGCCGACACAGAGGAATACATGAGATGAAACAGTAAATATATAATTTGAGTCTGTAGGAAACAATAACGCGTTTCGCTGAAGAATAAAACTTTTGTTTTCAGCCATTCCAGACGAATATGCAAAGACCTACTACTGACAAGGCATAAATAGTTCTATTTCTAAGCAGCCTTGTCCCTTAGTCTTTCCTAACTGCATTCTACCTGCATTCTACCTTGTCCCATCAATGCCTTCTACCTGCCTCATCAATGTTGTCCAGTTCCGAAATAGATCCGAGATGTTTCTCCACCAATTACAGTGTAGTTATTAAAGGAGAACTAAAGCTAAAATATAAATAAGCCTTAATGTATTCTAAATTTTCCAACTAGCAGATAAGTGTAACTCCCGCCCCTAAAATCTGCAGCATTTTAAAGAAATCTTTTATATCTCTTTGCGGTTTTCTGGAGTTTCCTGGTTTTTGTAACCCTCCTTCCTAGTGAATGATGAGTGAATTTTTTAACTGCTCAGTCTTGCTTACAGAGAGATTACAGAAAGTTTAGCGTATAGTTACTTAACAGTTCAGGGAGGGGTGGAGCAGAAGGGGCTAGGGATATTACTCAGCATGTGTAACTATGTTTCTGTGTCCAAGAGACACACTATATTTGTTTCTCCACAACGATACTGATTTCAGGTGAGAGATATAGTAATATTTTATTTACAAATTTCAAAATGCTTTCAGGCTTTTCTATATTTTAGCTTTGCGGAACTCAAGATGACGCACATTAAAGTGTAAACTTTCTGCTTAATTATCACAACAACCAGGGATGGAAAGGAACAGGACTACTTCCTGTATTAGGAAATACTTAAAGGGTAACTGTGTTTTCCATACAAGTGTCCTCTATTTAAAAAACCTCTCTAACACATTTCAAATATTACTAGGATGATGGATGCCTTTAGCTTCTCTGGTTATAGGCTTGTAAAGTTACACTCAGGATAAACCAGGAAGTATGTGTCAGTCACATGATGTGTGCTGGTGATGCCACAGCTCAGAGTGCTAATTTAAAACACTACCCTTTAATGTGCTATAGGTTTGGATAGACTGCAGCTAGAAGCATGATCCTAAAAACATTTTAAAGGTAGGAATGTGCTCTTTTTAATAAAGGGAACTTGTATGGAGACCACAGTTATGCATTAACTGCTGTTTTTCACATCTTTTTCTGGACATTTGTTTCATAGGTAGAGATGGACTAGAACTCGAACTCAAACCGGAGTTCGATCCTAACTATTCGAGTTCAAACGGACTCGGACTTCTCTAACTATCCTGGACCCAGATTTCTCAGACTTTCGATATTTTTCTGGCTTTTGATAATTATCTAATGTTTGATACGCGTGTAAATATCAAATCCGTGAGTAAAATGTCTATTATACCAATACGCGAGTAAATATCGAATTATCAAATCCGTGAGTAAAATGTCTATTATACCAATACGCGAGTAAATATCGAGTTATCGAATATGCCAGTAAAATGTCTATATACCAATACGCGAGTAAATATCGAATTATCAAATCCGTGAGTAAAATGTCTATTATTCCAATCCGCGAGTAAATATCGAATCCGCGAGTAAAATGTCTATTATACCAATACGCGAGTATCGAATCCGTGAGTAAAATGTCTATTATACCTATTTGCGAGTAAATATCGGATCCGCGAGTAAAATGTCTATTATACCAATACGCGAGTAAATATCGAATTATCGAATCGTTGAGTCGTTCATGGGATCGTTATTGAATGTTCGTAGCACATGAACTCTCTCCTTACTCACTGTCTATGGAGGTCTATGGAAGAGATGACTTTAATGGGTCCTTTTCGTACTTTCGTACTTTCGAGCTTTCCATATAGTTTGAAAGTTCGAACTTTTGAAAGTTCGTCCATCTCTATTAATAGGCACAAAATTCTGTATTCATATTCGTATTCATGGTCCCTACATTTAACTTTCATTTACACAAGCACTTAGTTGCTTAGCTTTAAAGGTTCTCAATTTCCTGAATCTCTTATTATTATAGTCTAACAATAGAATTTCACACACAGGTTCTGAGATAACTCATGTTAAGATATCGCATCCCTTTAACACAAAACAGCTGCCAGTCAGAATGAAAGGACAACTTTGACTTTATCTGCAGATACTTATCTACTGTCCTTCTAATAATTCATTTCCTGCAGCCCGGATAAGCCATTTACTTATCAGCCCCAGGCTGGTGCCAGGTAAATAATTTCTTGCTGCATATACTGTAAATGACATGGGAAAGTAACCAACATGGAAGACTATGGACAGTGATTCATTGAACTCAGACCAGCAAGTGTTACAGAGAAATTCCCAGGAGAGTGGAGGAAGCTAATCATTAATGAAGCACAGATGGGCATGGACAGCATTGGGTGCTAATTACAGAACCTCTACATGATGTCACGGTGATGTCACAGACTACTTTTTCTTTTGGTCCCTCTGTGTACCTGACCCAGCAAGGCAGAGCTCTTATCTGCACCTTTTTCTCTACAGTTAGTGACATTAGACTGATCTATTTGGACAAAATAGGCTGTTCCTCAAAGGTCATAAATTGCAATTATATTATTTATTCCCTATTCACCAGAAGTGAAATGACCCAATTGTACATCTTACATTAGACCAGTAAATATCTGTCCTGTAGCATCAAATGTAAAATAAATGCCCAACCCCCATAAAGACAATACAGCAATATTGATTGGTTATTCGGAGGTTTGGGAGCCGCTATCGCTCTGGGTAAATGCTCCTTTATGGTGTTTGCGAATCTGGGTAAATCCCATTAAGGGATTTACCCACTTTGGGTTTTTAATGCCAGCTATCAGCGATATTGAATCGTGACCATTGGATGCCAGGGTGATTTTTGTGTAGCCCACCCATCCGACGCTAATATGGAGTTAAAGTCACGCTAACCAGTAGCGGTAAGCACAACTTCAACTCCATATATTTGCCCAACGACTCTGGGTAAATCGGACCCGTAGTCTCTTAAATTTCGGCTCAATTATGTGCAACCACACAAGCCATATGAATTTTTTGATTATAATCAATGGAAATAAAATTTTAAAGTGAATGTGGTTGTTTACTGTTAGTCTAATGGCGTCCAAGCACTGTAAGGAATAATATTTTGTGCCATTTTGAATTAAGAACACTAGAACCAACTTCCGCTATCAAAACAAACCTAGTTTTGAAAAATTGCAGATCCGATGTTGAAGTTTTGTGTAATTTTTCATTGAGATTTAAATGCCAAAATTTAGGGCCATTTTGCAAACCAGTTGTTGGAAAGTAATTTGTCTGGTTCCGCCATCTTTGCTTTTAATGAATTACGTGTGAGAAGTATGGATGCTCGGACCCATCAGAAATGTCCCCTGTTTTGTTACAATATAGTCTAGAATATTGACAGTGGAACAAGATCTACTAAACCAGGTTCCGGTCAAACCCCCCGCAACCAAGTGTCCCACCACTAACCTCATATGTTTATGAATATAGTAGGGCAATTAGCACATAAAATATACCCTCAACATTTTTATTCTCTTTTTTAATACAATGTGCACGGTGTACCTTAATTTCCTAACCCATGTATTTAACCTGCCTCATACAATGGAAAATCCACCTCCAAGCCCCCCGATATATCATCCAACACTTGACATTAATACTGTTTCACCTTCACAGTTCTCCCATCTCACGGAGGATAAATTTCAGTTTCTCTGGATGACATAATGATTAAAAACTCAATGCAAATGATGTTATAATTTGCATCCGAGTTGCATTCTGTTTTATCACCTTGATTTTATTAAAGAGCTTCTCGAAACTTAATTTATATATGGAAAGAAATGAGATTTGGGTGTAATCACTGTTGATGTATTATGGAAAGAAAAAATGGTTAAGCACAGGCTCCAAAGCAGGGGTAGCTCATAGCTCGCTAATAATGAGGATTCCACACCTGGTCTATACAAGTAAAAATTCTTCCAGGGTTTCTTGCCTTATGGTTTGTGATGTTAAAGGGAAGAGATTATCGGATTACCGTAAAAGGGATTTATGTGGTTTTAAATAAAATATAATATTGTGTGTAAAGCAGTGGAGATTAGGGAAGAAATCTTATTTACAATAATATAAGAATTACATTAATAATTTCTGTGCGCATTGGACAAATACTTTCTGGTACTGGCCACTAAATTCCAATTACTAATTTACTAATAAATGAATGATATTATTATTATTATTATATTTATTATAATTATGATGATGATGATGATGATTATTATTATTATTATTATTACATTTATTATTATTATTATTATGATGATGATGACGATTATTATTATATTTTTTATTATTATTATTATTATTGTAGATTGATATGTCGCCAACATCTTCCATGGCACTTTACAGTTGCATTAATATACATGAGGAAAACATACATGTTACATACAAGGGTAGTGCAAGTAATAAAAAGTGCAAATAATTTAAGTGCTGGTCCAGCAGCATTCAGTGTGGTACAATACGATGGAGGGCCCTGCCGAAGAGCTTACAGTCTAGAGGTAGTAAATAAATCATTTAATAATATACAGTAGGTATTCCTGTCTTCATGTATACCTACAATTATAGATACACAGACAAATGCTGTTCTATAAACCAAACCAAAATGAAATTAATAATCATATAGGTAAATCAATGATGCTCTTATTCAACGACTTAATAAGCCCAGGGCACAAACTACACAAACTATATATGCAATTATGAACACAGTGTGTATGTCAGGGGTACCCAATCTGGCTGAGGCTGGGGGGGCGCACCAGTAACCACGCTGTTCTCTTGGCACCATCCCCATCCCACCCATGCTCCACCTATTCTGCCCAGACCATGTCCTAACCCCACCCTGATCCCTACCCCTAGTCACGACCAACTGACTGTCTTGTGGCCACAATTTTTTCTAAACAAGGCAGGTTGGACACATTGTGTACCTCACTAACAGCAGTGTACATTGTCTATTACATCTGTACAAACACTTTTTGTAAGGTTGGACCTTACATTCCCTCTTCTGTCTTCACGATGTGGCTAATACAAAGACAAACGTCTTGGAGAGAGCATCTTTTCATTGACCTCCTTATTGACAAATTGTGAGAGGCAGAGAGGACCTCCTGCCTTAACAATGTGCATTCTCAATCCAAAGTTTCTTGACCAAAGATCTTTCCTTTCTCATGCATATAGACAGACCTTTCCTTCTCGTAAATATATAAAATAGTTTAACATTCACAGATGTGTAAATAAACAAAACTGTCTTTGGAAATTATGATAAATGAAGCAGCATTTGCTGTAGTGTTGTTGGATGTCGAAGCAATACATCCATAATTCTATATCGTTTACTTCTGTCAAGATGTTGCAGCCTAGTGAATAATGACATAGTATGAAAAATGCAAGGAATATTCCCTCCCAGAGATGAAAACCATCCAGCGGCACAAATATTCTATTCTATAGGGTAACGGAAAAACATTCAAATTTATAGCAGTAACATGTAAACTTTTACAACCGTAATCTCCATCAATAAATTCTGGGTCTCCTTTAAACCGCAAACATCAGAGGGAGAGGGTGAACTTAGATATTCCCAAGGGTGAGATTGGTAGGAGAATGATTTGTAGTCTTTTGCTTCATGTGTCCTTTAGTATTAATGTACAGATTGGAATTAGAACTAAATGAAACCAGAGAATTACTTTCCACTGTAATTTCCACAAAATGTGTCACAAAACCTTAAAACCTGCTATGAACCCATTTGAAGCAAATGTTCAACACCCATTTTTGCATTTTCTAAGGAGAATTTTCGACTTTTCAACTTTGACACAAAATTTTAAAACCTTAAAACCTGTTCATTTTAAAACCGGGATTCACCACTACTAGAATTGGACTAGTTCGACCCGAACTTTAATATTCAGACTTTTAGAACTTCCCGAACTACGAACTAGTTTTGGTTTTCCAAAATCGCAGACGTATTCTCGATAATTATTGAGTTTTTGTACCGTTTGCTAACCCTCTATTTCGCCCATAACCCTCGAATGTACCATTTCGGCCATAACTCTCGAATGCGGTGTTTTGGCGATGACTAGAGATGGATGAAACTCAAAAATGTTGTTCTTTTTTCAGATTTATAGAACTCATGGAAAACCCGTAAACAGAACTTACTTTCGAGGGTTCGGGTTGTATTTTTGAGGGTTATCGAATGTTTTCGGTATCTCTTAAAAATAACCTTGAACGTTCAATAACCCTCCTAAATACGATTGGAAACTCAAAAGTAGTTTCCGATCATATTTTCAAGTGTTAAAAAAGTTATAGAAATTTTACTAAAGTTCTATAGTTTGTAAACGAACAAGACTCCAGGAAGTTCATCCATCTCTAATCACTAGGTATGCACTGGATTGTGGTATATTACAGATATACCATGACTGAATACTACAGATATACTATTACATAGTATAAATGAATACTACAGATATACTATGACCTGGATAAATGAATATTACAGATATACCATGACCTGGATGGATGAATATTACAGATATACCATGACCTGGATGACTGAATATTACAGATATACCATGACCTGGATGAATAAATATTACAGATATACCGTGATCTGGATGAATGAATATTACAGATATACCATGACCTGGATGAATAAATATTACAGAAATACCATGACCTGGATGAATGACTATTACAGATATACCATGACTTGGATGGATGACAATTACAGATATAGTATGACCTGGATGAATGAATATTACAGATATAGTATAACCTGGATGAGTATTACAGATATACCATGACCTGGATGAATGAATATTACAGATATACCATGACCTGGGTGAATGAATATTACAGACATACCATGACCTGGATGAATGAATATTACAGATATACCATGACCTGGATGAATGAATATTAGATATACCATGACCTGGATGAATAAATATTACAGATATACTATGACCTGGAGGAATGACTTATAGATATACCATGACCTAGATGAATGAATATTACAGATATACCATGACTTGGATGAATAAATATTACAGATATACCATGACCTGGATGAATAAATATTACAGATATCCATGACTGATGAATGAATATTACAGATATACCATACCTACTGGATGAATAATTTACAGATATACCATGACCTGGATGAATAAATATTACAGATATACCTGACCTGATGAATGATATTACAGATATACCATGACCTGGATGAATAAAATATTACAGATATACCATGACCTGGATGAATAATATTACAGATATACCATGACCTGGATGAATAAATATTCCAGATATACCATGACCTGGATGAATGATATTACAGATATACCATGACCTGGATGGATGAATATTACAGATATACCATGACCTGGATGAATAATATTACAGATATACCATGACCTGAAATGAATATTACAGAATACCTGACCTGGATAATAATATTACAGATATACCATGACCTGGAGGAATGATTTATAATATACCATGACCTGGGTAATGATATTACAGATATACCATGACCTGGATGATGAATATTACAGATATACCATGACCTGGATGAATGAATATTACAGATATACCATGACCTGATGGATGAATATTACAGATATACCATGACCTGGATGAATGAATATTACAGATATACCGTGACCTAGATGAAATGAATATTTCAGATATACCATGACTTGGATGAATAAATATTACAGATATACCATGACCTGGATGAATGAATATTACAGATATACAGTGACCTGGATGAATTAATATTACAGATATACCGTGACTTGGATGAATAAATATTACAGATATACCATGACCTGGATGAATAAATATTACAGATATACCATGACCTGGATGAATGAATATTACAGATATACCGTGACCTGGATGAATGAATATTACAGATATACCATGACCTGGATAAATGAATATTACAGATATACTGTGACCTGGATGAATGAATATTACAGATATACCATGACCTGGATGAACCTTCACAAGCATGTCAAATCAAAGTTTTTAGATCAATGTTTCATTGTGGAACCTTTGCCCATTCCACAGACCCACTACTGGAAGTACCCCAGCATGGACCCCAGTCCATGTATAGTAAAACTATCAATGATTGTTTGTTGCTAAAAATAAATCAAAGCACCATATACATATCGCGATGAGTTCTGTATTCTATGCGCATGTACAGAGAGTACTAAGTCCGTCGGGATCTGTCAGAGGATGCGGTGGAGGAGCCAGAGACTGGGTAAATTGCTTAACTTCCCGACTCCTGAATGTTTTATTGAAGAACGGGAGGTAAGACACAGATCCTTTACCTCCCATTTTTCAATAAAAGTGAATAATCACTGGAGATTCCCTTTATCTTTTTATCATGGTCCAAAAAGATAGGAACCTTGATATCAACTGCTATTTGTATTTTAATATTCTATTAGAAGTAGTGAAATTGGTAATTATGGAGATGTCACAGTGCGTTATGTTAACTTGTAGCAGTTGGAGTACTGAATACATTGTGCTATTTTATGTTCTGTGTAGGATGTATTTATTATGCAACCACAGTCTGCGTTGGTTCAAAGGGTGGCATTTAATAATTACAATGAACATTCTTAATTTTCAATTACTATAGCTCTGGAGACCAGCCTTTTCAGGGAAAGGTCAACCAAAAGACAATTTCTGTCTCAATGACTTGAAATGAATTGTGGGATAGAGGACATCCCCCTCCTGTATTTTGAAAGACTCTATCTAAAATGAAATGTTTTATAATTATTATTTTATTATGTAAAGATCTTTTTTGATAACTTGTGCTTGTACTGTATCTAAAGATACATGTGAAGCCATCTGGTAACATAGTGTGAAGACCAATATGATTGGGGGTTCTCTCTCTAGGTGATTGTCTAATATTGCGTTCTTTTACATACACAAAGAGCATCCCCTAGTGGGATTTTAAAGCATTCCAAAATGACAAATCACTGTAAATGAAAAGTCCAATGGGAAGACACACTCTGCAGGAAGCATATCTTCCCATTGGCCAGATCGGTGAAAGAAAGTTTCAGTAGGAATATCTTGAGATAGAGACTGTACTCAGAGACAGGGAGGACTTAGTGGTTTGGGTTCTCACCCTGGGTACTTTTAAGGGTAGGGGAGACTTTTTTTTTATAAATATAAAGTATCAATTTTGGGTGGACCGAAATAGAGGGGAGCAAGGAAGATAAGTATAATTGTCCTTTAGGAGAGCTTATGTTAAAATATAAATGTAGGAAACCTGGGGATCCCTCTCTGCTACTTTATACTGTATCATAGAAATTTTAAGATGCCTAGACTAGGAAGTAGGACTAGAACCCGAACTCGAGTTTGAGCAGAACAGTTCAAGTTCGAACGAACGCGGACTTCTCGAACTATCCCGGGCCCGGATATCTCGGACTTTCGATATTTTCCGGACTTTCAATAACTATTGAATGTTCAAGGTGTGCGAATATGCAAGTAAAAAGTCTATTACACCAATACGCGAGTAAATATCGAATTATCGAATATGCGAATAAAATGTCTATTATACCAATACGCGAGTAAATAACGAATTATCGAATATGCGAGTAAAATGTCTATTATACCAATACGCGAGTAAATATCGAATTATCGAATATGCAAGTAAAAAGTCTATTACACCAATACGCAAGTAAATATCGAATTATCGAATATGCGAATAAAATGTCTATTATACCAATACGCGAGTAAATATCGAATTATCGAATATGCAAGTAAAAAGTCTATTACACCAATACGCGAGTAAATATCGAATTATCGAATATGCGAATAAAATGTCTATTATACCAATACGTGAGTAAATATCGAATTATCGAATATGAGAGTAAAATGTCTATTATACCAATACGCGAGTAAATATCGAATTATCGAATATGTGAGTAAAATGTCTATTATACCAATATGCGAGTAAATATCGATTTATCAAATCCGCGAGTAAAATGTCTATTAAACCTATACGCGAGTAAATATCGAATTATCGAATATGAGAGTAAAATGTCTATTATACCAATACGCGAGTAAATATCGAATATCGAATATGCGAGTAAAATGTCCATTATACCAATACGCGAGTAAATATCGAATTAACGAATATGCGAGTAAAATGTCTATTATACCAATATGCGAGTAAATATCGAATATCGAATCTGCAAGTAAAATGTCTATTATACCAATATGCAAGTAAATATCGAATTATCGAATATGCGAATAAAATGTCTATTATACCAATATGCGAGTAAATATCGAATTATCGAATATGAGAGTAAAATATCTATTATACCAATACGCGAGTAAATATCGAATTAACGAATATGCGAGTAAAATGTCTATTATACCAATACGCGAGTAAATATCGAATTATCGAATCTGCAAGTAAAATGTCTATTATACCAATATGCGAGTAAATATCGAATTAACGAATATGCAAGTAAAATGTCTATTATACCAATTCGCGAGTAAATATCGAATTAACGAATATGCAAGTAAAATGTCTATTATACCAATACGCGAGTAAATATCGAATTATCGAATATGTGAGTAAAATGTCTATGATACCAATATGCGAGTAAATATCGAATTATCGAATATGCAAGAAAATGTCTATTATACCAATATGCGAGTAAATATCAAATTATCGAATATGCGAGTAAAATGTCTATTATACCAATACGCGAGTAAATATCGAATTAACGAATATGCAAGTAAAATGTCTATGATACCAATACGCAAGTAAATATTGAATTATCGAATCTGCAAGTAAAATGTCTTTTATACCCATACGTGAGTAAATATCGAATTATCGAATTTGCAAGTAAAGTCTATGATACCAATATGCAAGTAAATATCGAATTATCGAATATGCGAGTAAAATGTCTATTATACCAATACGTGAGTTAATATAGAATTACCGCATATGTGAGTAAAATGTCTATTATACCAATACGCAAGTAAATATCGAATTATCGAATATGCGAGTAAAATGTCTATTATACCAATACGCGAGTAAATATCGAATTATCGAATATGAGAGTAAAATGTCTATTATACCAATACGCTAGTAAATATAGAATTACCGCATATGTGAGTAAAATGTCTATTATACCAATATGCGAGTAAATACCGAATTATCGAATCCGTGAGTAAAATGTCTATTATACCATGCACTAGTAAATATCGAATTATTGAATCTGTGAGTAAAATGTCTATTATACCAATACGCAAGTAAATATCGAATTCTTGAATAAGGTTGAAAAATGTCTATTATACCAATACGCGAGTAAATATCGAATTATCGAATATGTGAGTAAAATGTCTATTATACCAATATGCGAGTAAATATCGATTTATCAAATCCGCGAGTAAAATGTCTATTAAACCTATACGCGAGTAAATATCGAATTATCGAATATGAGAGTAAAATGTCTATTATACCAATACGCGAGTAAATATCGAATATCGAATATGCGAGTAAAATGTCCATTATACCAATACGCGAGTAAATATCGAATTAACGAATATGCGAGTAAAATGTCTATTATACCAATATGCGAGTAAATATCGAATATCGAATCTGCAAGTAAAATGTCTATTATACCAATATGCAAGTAAATATCGAATTATCGAATATGCGAATAAAATGTCTATTATACCAATATGCGAGTAAATATCGAATTATCGAATATGAGAGTAAAATATCTATTATACCAATACGCGAGTAAATATCGAATTAACGAATATGCGAGTAAAATGTCTATTATACCAATACGCGAGTAAATATCGAATTATCGAATCTGCAAGTAAAATGTCTATTATACCAATATGCGAGTAAATATCGAATTAACGAATATGCAAGTAAAATGTCTATTATACCAATTCGCGAGTAAATATCGAATTAACGAATATGCAAGTAAAATGTCTATTATACCAATACGCGAGTAAATATCGAATTATCGAATATGTGAGTAAAATGTCTATGATACCAATATGCGAGTAAATATCGAATTATCGAATATGCAAGAAAATGTCTATTATACCAATATGCGAGTAAATATCAAATTATCGAATATGCGAGTAAAATGTCTATTATACCAATACGCGAGTAAATATCGAATTAACGAATATGCAAGTAAAATGTCTATGATACCAATACGCAAGTAAATATTGAATTATCGAATCTGCAAGTAAAATGTCTTTTATACCCATACGTGAGTAAATATCGAATTATCGAATTTGCAAGTAAAGTCTATGATACCAATATGCAAGTAAATATCGAATTATCGAATATGCGAGTAAAATGTCTATTATACCAATACGTGAGTTAATATAGAATTACCGCATATGTGAGTAAAATGTCTATTATACCAATACGCAAGTAAATATCGAATTATCGAATATGCGAGTAAAATGTCTATTATACCAATACGCGAGTAAATATCGAATTATCGAATATGAGAGTAAAATGTCTATTATACCAATACGCTAGTAAATATAGAATTACCGCATATGTGAGTAAAATGTCTATTATACCAATATGCGAGTAAATACCGAATTATCGAATCCGTGAGTAAAATGTCTATTATACCATGCACTAGTAAATATCGAATTATTGAATCTGTGAGTAAAATGTCTATTATACCAATACGCAAGTAAATATCGAATTATCGAATATGCAAGTAAAATGTCTATTATACCAATACGCAAGTAAATATCGAATTATCGAATATGCGAGTTGTTCATGGGATAATTATCGAATGTTCGAACGCGAGAGCTTGAAAGTAGCGCGCATGAAAGTAAAATCGAGTTTTCGAATGTCCTGGATATTCTAACGTGTTAAACATAGAAATAATTCCCAAGGGTTAGTGCCCACTCCCATTTGGGGTGGTATAGGTGGTACTTGTTCTTGTTCCCACCCTTGGGAATTATTTCTGTTTATTTCAATATTTACCTACCTTTAGCACCGGTGCTAATGCACTGTTTACTGACCCCCATATTATATCATTACACCCCTTAGAGTGTAAGAGAACTTCGGCTTTTTTACACTCCATTTTGGAACCTTGTTTCTTCTATTTTCTAGGTGTGATTTATTTTGGTATTTTTTACATGGAATTCGACCCAATTCATTTTATACTAACATGGCTTATCGTTTTAGTGACTTGGAGTGGGAATCTGACCTTTGTGAGGCTTTTTCAGATAACCAAATAAGTGATCAAGATAATAGCACAGAAAGAAAAATTTTCAAAGAGTTTAATAAATATAAAAAAGAACTTAGTAAAATTGTACGTAGGAAATGGGAGATAGCAAGCCTTGAA
Source organism: Hymenochirus boettgeri (assembly GCA_019447015.1). Classification (NCBI taxonomy): domain Eukaryota; kingdom Metazoa; phylum Chordata; class Amphibia; order Anura; family Pipidae; genus Hymenochirus; species Hymenochirus boettgeri. The sequence goes on from CM033472.1 coordinate 263,842,381, forward strand.
AATTATGTTAAGGCAAAAATGATACCTCGGGCTTGAGGTGGAAAATCAAACCAGGGAATAACTTGGTCACTAAATTATCTATGCAGTTTTCAGAGAAATGGGATGACTTCCTTAATGAAGCATCTGATAAATTGATGAGTCTAATCATTGAGGAAAATAATAACCAACTAAAAGAGATAGAAAAAGAGGTGAATTCTTTAGCTGAAGGCTTGGAATTCTGGAAGGAACATAAGGAATATACTAAACTCAATGACAAAGTAAAAACTGATATTGATAAACTACAGAGCAGTATAATATTTCGTAAGAAAAAGAAGTTCTTTAGGGATACAGAAGACTATAGGTTGGGACAAGTTTATACTTATGTCTCTTCCCATAGTGATATCTCGGATCAGGAAAATAATGGTCTACGTGATAGGCACCGCTTACATAGAACAAGACATGAAAGACGTAAAAGATCTGATAGATCTCCATCTAATTTTTTAGGAAAAGGACAAGAAGATCCAGGGGAAAAAACAGGAGACAGTCAGACCAGCAGGGAGAACAGGGGAAAGGAAGGGTACAACCTACGCAACAAGCCAATCCAGAAACGGTAGTAAACTTGTCCAAACTTGAATTAAGTGAAGACCATATCAAGGTCTTATCTAAAGGTTTGAACTTCTCTCCCACCAGAAGTTTGGACAAGTTTACCTTTATAAAAGATCTTCAAATTCTTTGCTGATAAACCAACCAACAACAGGGATTGGACCATTTTTGATGATTTGAATGTGGATACCCTTATACATCTACAGGGCGCAGGTGTTGAGACCGACCTCCCGATGGTGAACCCGGAGTCCACTTGCCAGGACCCTGGGGTTGGCCATGTGGGAGGATCTGGACTCAAACCTAGGTCTAGATTTTACCCAGCAGTATCCACATTCTCCAATATTAAATTATTTGTTGAATTGATGGAGGATGAAATTGGGAAAATTGAGGGCAGTATTAATCAATCTAATTTACAGAAAAAAGAACAATATACCCTCAAGGATTTAGCCTCCAACAATAATATAACGATCAAACCCGCCGATAAAGGGGGCAAAATCGTTATAATGGATACAGATCATTACCAAAGAGAAGCCATCAAACAACTCAATGATAAATCCCAGTATAATAAAATCGAGGGTAATCCAATACCCAGTTTGAATGCTTTGATTAGGTCTGTATTGACTAAAGCTCTGGAAAATGATGTAATCGATAAAAACGAATTTGAATTTATGTTTGTTAAAAACCCGGTTGTGCCCTGCATGTACTGGTTACCTAAGATCCACAAAAATACTAAATATCCCCCAGGACGTCCGATCATTTCAGGGGTCGGTGGACCCACTGAAATGATTTCAAGATATGTGGATAAAATGCTTCGTCCTTTCTTAAACACATTACCTGCCTACCTTAAGGACACAAGTGACGTCTTAAGGAGACTGAATTCAATTAACATTACTAAGGATACATATTTGATATCAATGGATGTGGAAGCTCTTTATCCATCTATCCCACACATCAAGGGGTTAGCCACTATACAGAAATATCTGTCAACTAGAGGTATTAAATATATGGATAATTCCAAGTTTATTATGGAACTTTTGCAAATCATATTGGAAAATAACTTTTTTGTATTTGGAGGGTCATTTTACCATCAAAAATGTGGTACTGCCATGGGTACGGCTTGTGCACCGACATATGCAGGCTTGTATCTTGGTGAGTGGGAAAAGGAGATTTTCTCTATGGATCAATACGCCTGGGCCACTAGTAAGATCAGTATGTGGTCCAGATACATTGATGACGTGATCATCTTATGGGAGGGCACCCCGCAGGAATGGGAAGTATTTTTTGACCATCTTAATGTCAACTCATGGAATTTACGATTTACATACATTATAGATAAGCAACAGATTCCGTTCCTTGATTTAACAATTTTTAGACAAGGTAATACGTTGCATACAAAAATCTATCGTAAACCCACTGCTGGCAATACCCTCCTGCAGGCATCAAGCATGCATCCCACCTCACTGTTAAAAGGCATCCCAACAGGACAATATATTAGAGCCCGTCGAAATTGCTCTAACTTTAGTGATTTTGAAAAGGAGGCCCAAGACCTCAATGATAGGTTCTGCGAACGTGGATATCCTAAGACTTGGTGTAAAAGAGCATATAAAAGGGCTAAATTTGCCAAAAGGGATGACCTAGTATTTAAAGATAAACCTGATGTATCCAATGAGCCAATCAGAATAATAACGGAATATAATAGTGATTGGCATACCATCAATATGCTATTAAGAAAGCACTGGCATATCATTTATAGGGACCCTATCCTAAAAAAAATTCTACCCTCTATACCTCAAATTACTGCTCGACGAGCTCCCACAATTGGACAAAGCTTGGTCCATAGCTTCTTCCAGCCATCAGTACAAAAAAACTGGTTGGAAGAGGGGAGTGGAAGATGTATGGGGAGCTTTCGATGTGGGAAATGTAAGGCTTGTCCTTTTATGAGTAAAGGTAAAAAAGAGTTTTTCTCCTGTGATGGTATAAATTATCGTATAAAAAACTTTATTAACTGTAAAACCAGAGGGGTGATTTATGCGCTCCAATGTCCATGCACAAAAATGTATGTGGGCAAGACCATAAGACCGTTAGCACAAAGAATATTAGAACATATACGAGACATCACAAATAAAAATGAAAAAAGCTCTGTGGCACGACACTTTAGAGATCACCATCAAAGTGACCCTAAAGAAGTCCAAGTGTGGGGCATTCAAAAAATTGATAAACCCAAAAGGGGTGGAGATTGGGACAATAAAATTCTACGCCAAGAGGCTAGGTGGATTTATGTATTGAATACCAGGAACCCGAAAGGGTTAAATGAGGAATTGATTTTCAATATGTTTCTCTAGAGTCACTTGTACGATAAGCCATGTGTATACATTGTACTTTACCATAAGATTTGATTATAATTTATGGAGTGGATATGCGTACCCACTGGGAACCAAATTGTTTGATAGTTGTGTTTCCCGGTGGGAAGGAACATTAGGTTACACTCCAATTAGGATTAGTATATTAGTGCACGGGTAGGAACAGTCACGTGACCCGGAAGAAGGGACGAGGACATCCCGAAACGCGCGTCGGTTAAGTTTGATCCATTTCCCTGAGGCGGGATCGAGAGTTATTTGTTCGGTGCTAGATCCAGTCTGCGAATATGCTACTTGGCTGATATTATGGGAGCGGTATATAAGGAATGGAACTCTAGACACCCATACGTGGTCCATGCGGAACTAGGACTATGATGGCAATAGACTTTCTTCGGATGGGTGAGATTGTTCCTATTATACATACCTTTATGCTTGAGGAGCTTTACGGTAAAGCCGAGTGGAATGCTTTTTTATGGCTCCAGTATTTGCTCAACATATGTATGCTCTCTAGTTATCATTCGCTGTAACTACCAACCAGCTATTCATATTTCGCCACTGGGACTATTCTTACTATTACAAGTTATCATCCACAGGGTATACCCACATTGGACTTTGGACTTGGTTCTCAATATGTGGGATACCCCATATCTATCATTTGATTGATTTTATACCAACATGGATTTTAGATCTTACTTGTCAATATTTATATGTATTTATATGCCGGCCACTTACCCGGTTCTCTCGTCTCAGGGGTCTTTTTATGCACTATACTTGTTAATATTTTTATATTAGTCTTTTGATATATGTGAATAAAATGAATTGATTGTTTTGACTACCATGTACCCTTATTGGGGTCTTGTAACCCCCTCTTTTTTGCTATTTAGCTGGGATATAGATTTCAGAGGTTAGTGCCCACTCCCATTTGGGGTGGTATAGGTGGTACTTGTTCTTGTTCCCACCCATGGGAATTATTTCTATGTTTATTTCAATATTTACCTACCTTTAGCACCGGTGCTAATGCACTGTTTACTGACTCCCATATTATATCATTACACCCCTTAGAGTGTAAGAGAACAGCTTTTTTACACTCATAGTTTTTTCTATATTCTAACGTGTTCCCCAGACCATGCACAATTACAGATGCTTTTTAGCTTTAGTTTCCCTTTAAAGGGCAACTGTGGTCTCCAAACAAGAGAGGGGGTAATGCAGACAAAGACTTGTCACATGGCTACAAGCTGCCAAAATGAGGAAGTGTTCAGGAAGTCATATTGCTAAACCTTTCCAGCAATATAACTTCTTATAAGTTTTACAGTACCTGTGATGTGATGTGATCCAAAGTTCATTTTAAAAGTACTATAAAAAGGCTTAATTTACCATTGATATGTTTGGAGAACACAGTTGACCTTTAAACTATGCTACAGTTAGTTACACTACATTATTTATGCTTTCTTTTTACCATAAGCAACTTGAGTCATTTACAAGAGTTATGTCTGTTTATTGCTCTACCATGAAGATTTTGTTTTAGTTTATGCAAGGAATCATGCTGAACTATAGTGTCATCCAACTACTTTATGTTTTTGCTCACAATCTTTTCCCTCTTCCAACGCTGATTTATTGCATTGCAAAGTTTCGGTAAAAATTCATCTAGAAGCCACAATAGTTTGTGTAATGACCTGTATCTTTTTAAAGCCATTTTAAAAATTGAAATTGCAGGCCTACCGCTGAGGAGGATCTGACTGCCCAATCCGAGCTAAAAATATTAAATAATAAAATTCAGCTTTTAAACAGCATGATAAGGTAGATTTCACAGTAGGTGCAGTTAGCCAATTCACTTATTTACCAGAACGCTGCTAGATACAAAAGCTCAGCACTTAATAGCTTCAGTCAAAAAAAAAAGAAAAATAAATAATTTTACCTCTAACTGGGATTTGCACGCTCTGTAAGTTTAGACTAGACAAGAGCCTGTCTAATGGAGAAGACTAAAAGGTCAATAAATGAATGAGGAACATGTCAGGTATTGTATGTTCTTCTGAGCAGTTAATATTATGACAAAATCAAGAATTTGAGAAGCATTATGTCAAAGACTGACAAAAATTCAAAGCACTATGTCTTTGAACAAAAGTCTTAAAACAAGTTATAAATAAATCTATACTGTAGGTGCAGCCTGAAAGAAGTTATGGTACTGAAAAGGTTAACACTTCCTGTAAACATCTTGTAATCATCTAACCAACTCACTGCTCTGCCTGCATTGAAAGCCTGCAATCTTAATCTTACATTTTTTATTGTTAAAGGGGAACTGTGGCCTCCAAACAAGTTAAGTTGAAAAGGCCAATTTCCTACCTTTAAAACGAGCCATCAACCACCTCTCTACGTGCGCCACAGCCCAAGATATGCAAAAATGACTGACCAGAAAGTTAATGGGTGGGAGGCTGACATGTGACATTCCTAAGGCTTTTCCTGCACAGTGCCGTGGACGAGCACAGCCTCAGACTCCCTCAGTGTGTGAGGGAGACAGGAAGTCCCTCCTCCTCTCTGCTGTGTGAAGTCCTGACAGAGAAGGTAAGGAAATCTACAGCCATTCTCTTCTGAGTCTGAGTAACCCACGGCACCCACAAGTGGGCGGGGCTTAGGCACCCATGAGTGGGTGGAGCTTAGGCACCCGCAAGTGGGTGGGGCCACGGCACCTGCGAGTGGGCAGGACCACAGCACCCGTGGGTGGGCGGGGCCACATGGAGTTGTAGGATAATGGTCCATGGGGGGCCTGCAACTGGAGGGACCATGGGTCCATGAGTGGGAGGGACCAGGGGGGCTGGAAAGGGGAGGAAGAGACACAGGACATATTGACTGACAGTTTCAGAGCAGGAAGCAGGAAGTGCAGGGGACCTGGTGATGCTGCTGCCATATCACACACAAAAATGTAATTATATTCAAAACTATGCAAAATAAACAATGGAAATAAATTGCAAAAATTCTCAGGGGAGCAATTTCTATCAATTTACCTAAAGTCATTTTTCGACCACAGTTCCCCTTTAACCCAAAATATTTTTTTTTTAATTCCTCTGCTATTTACATGCTTTTTTCTGACTCCAAAGGTCAAGATGTTTTGGGAATTAACAAAAGTGTATTCTATAGCTGTAACACCCCTTTATTGGGTCTCAACTCCCCCCGGTCCCAGCAGCAATTTAAGCAATCAAACTGAATAGGAAGGAGATTTATTTTATTTCTTTGCTTCAGTGCAACATGTTTTGTATCGACCAAGAAACTTTTTTAAGCTTAATTACTGCATGGAGTCTCCTTCCTATTAGGTTTGATTGTCAAGAAGTTTTGGGACAGGTACTTATGATAACACTCATCAGCTGTGTGTGCAGACTTTCCCCCCCAAGGAGATTCATGGTGCAGGTTTACCCCAAATGCAGATGGGTGACACAGAAGGTGAAAATGATATAATTTAAGCTACTGGAAGCAGGAATTGCTAAAATTTTAACACCATATATTCTCACAAGCTGCACATAGAGATTCAGGGCTCCTTTTAACGGGAAGACTGTAGACTTTTATATAACCCTAAATTATTTGGAAACTACGGTTAAACTTTAACAGATTTTATTAGGTGCTCCTTTTAGACAGGAAGTCAGTACTATGGAAGCATTTATATATACACCGATAAATCACTGTTTCACTGGTTAGTGGAATACAAAAATACAATTTTTCCTTAAAATCATTTTATTTGATCTAAACTATCCCTTTTAAGCAAATAAAAGTCTAATAAATCCCAACCTCAGCAAGACAGAAATACAATACGGCAGATGTACATAGCGCTGGGTGAAATGTATATATATAGAATGAAATAGGGACCATTCTTAAAAGCGAATCATTTTGAAGCATTGCAGGAATCCTGAGATCTACAGTTGAAGTGGCACCTAAAAAATAATTAGGACCCAACAGCCTTTACTCTGAGACAGAACGCTCCTCCAGACCCTGGCACTCATGAAGGACGATAATGACAAGCGTTTCTCGGAGAAACCGCTCAAGACTTTGTAATAAATAAGTTCCAGTCAGATGCGAGTAAGTAGGCAGGAGAGATGGAAGAATCTCCCGTCAAAGTGGTTTTATCAAGTGCGAGAGTCTGATGGATGTGTTTCCATGAAAGATTGTCAAGGCAAAAAGAAAATAGAAGAAAATAGAATTTGATTCTGTACAGATGGAAACAAGTTTAAAGCTGTTGTATTATTGCATTTTCGGCAATCGGATTGCGACTACCGGGGAAAAATGGGGGGGGGGGGTCTGAATTAAGATGGGGTGAATACAGTATTGGAAATAAATAATTCAGTGATCTGTATGCTGCATAGAAAGAGACAGAAGAAATATTTCTGCAATATTATCAGCAGAATATTAAAATGCGCAGAGATTCGCACGTTACCTGTAACTCTACAGTGTCGGAGTGAATTCATCCCAACGGATTTAAAGGGAAAGATTGATGTCCACCCCATAGCCTCGTAATATGTAAATTTCATAGGTGTTTCGGCTAAATCTTTCACAAACTCCACACGTCTCTTAGATATTGCTTTAAATCTGAGTCAGAGTCTCTTACAGATTGCATTCCACCAGCATACCCTTTAATATTACCCTTTTAATAGTTACAGTTATAGAAACAACCTAAGCTGCAGGGGAGGATAATGAAGTGAACCTGATTTTAGCACAGCCCTGTGTAATGTATTTCTCAATATCACAACTTTAATAGTTACACTTATAGAAATAACATAGTACAGCGCTGCAGGGGAGGATAATGAAATGAACCTGATCTTAGCACAGCCCTGTGTAATGTATTTCTCAATATCACAACTTTAATAGTTACACTTATAGAAATAACATAGTACAGGGCTGCAGGGGGAGGATAATGAAGTGAACCTGATCTTAGCACAGCTGTGTGTAATGTATTTCTCTATAGTGTCTTTATCTAAAAGTAAATTAAACCATCACTATCTGATGGTGAATGACACCTTGAGTAGATCAATCCGGCAGCATGTTTTTGTTAATTACTCAATTAAGCCTTGACACAATGACTTCTCACCTGAAATCCAGTGGGAGGAGACTCCTTACTATAGGATTAAATCCAGTGGGAGGAGACTCCTTACTATAGGATGAATTCCAGTGGGAAGAGTCTCCATACTATAGAATGAAATCCAGTGGGAGGAGACTCCTTACTAAAGGATGAAATCCAGTGGGAGGAGAACTCCTTACTATAGAATGAAATCCAATGAGAGGAGCCTCCTTACTATAGAGTAATTCCAATGGGAGGGAGACTCCTTAATATAGAATGAAATCCAGTAGGAGGAGACTCCTTAATATAGGATGAAATCCAGTAGGAGGAGACTCATTACTATAGAATGAAATCCAGTGGGAGGAGACTCCTTAAAATAGGATGAAATCCAGTGGGAGGAGATTCATTACTATAAGATCAAATCCAGTAGGAGGAGACTCATTACTATAGAATGAAATCCAGTGGGAGGAGACTCCTTACTATAGAATGAAATCCAGTGGGAGGAGACTCATTATTATAGAATGAAATCCAGTGGGAGAAGACTCCTTACTATAGCATGAAATCCAGTGAGAGGAGACTCATTATAGGATGAAATCCAGTGGGAGAAAACTCCTTACTAAAGGATGAAATCCAGTGGGAGGAGAACTCCTTACTATAGAATGAAATCCAATGAGAGGAGACTCCTTACTATAGGATGAATTCCAATGGGAGGAGACTCCTTAATATAGAATGAATCCAGTGGGAGGAGACTCCTTTCTATAGAATGAAATCCAGTGGGAGAGACTCCTTAATATAGGATGAAATGCAGTAGGAGAGGACTCACTATAGGATCAAATCCAGTGGAGGAGACTCATTAGTATAGAATTAAATCCAGTGGGAGGAGTTCATTACTATAAGATCAAATCCAGTGGGAGGAGACTCATTACTATAGAATGAAATCCGTGGGAGGAGACTCCTTACTATAGATGAAATCCAGTGGAGGAGACTCATTATTATAGAATGAAATCCAGTGAGAAGACTCCTTACTATAGCATGAATCCAGTGGGAGGAGACTCATTATAGGATGAAATCCAGTGGGGGAAAACTCCTTAATATAGAATGAAATCCAGTGGGAGGAGGCTCCTTACTATAGGATAAATCCAATGGGAGGAGACTACTTACTATAGGAAGAAATCCATTGGGAGGAGACTCCTTTCTATAGAATGAAATCCAGTGAGAGGAGACTCATTATATAGAATGAAACCCAGTGGGAGAAGACTTATTACTATAGGATGAAATCCAGTGGGAGGAGACTCCTTTCTATAGAATGAAATTCAGTGGGAGGAGCTCCTTACTATAGGATAATCCAGTGGAGGACTCCTTACTATAGATAAATCCAGTGGAGGAGACTCCTTACTATAGGATGAAATCCAATGGGAGGAACTCCTTACTATAGGATGAAATCCAGTGGGAGGAGACTTGGAGAGCAAAAAACCACCCTTTCCCTGTTTATTTACCCTTATTTTCACAAACATCAGCGCCCCACAGATCTTTCATTAAAGTGCTTATTTATTTAAACATGTGCAAAAGAAGTGCAACGGTAGCAACTGTTCAGCCCTTGTATATCGGCCTTTATTATAGCCGAACTTCATAAGGTTCGGTCCTTTTTCTAATTTTAGTATAAGTTCAAAAGTTCGATTCTGACCCATTTAAGTCAACAGAAGTGATTTTCGAAAAGTCCGGGTGATTTACAGCTAAACTATCAATGGTAACTTACTGTAAATGCTGTGGCACCTGGGAAATGGTCTGGGGAACATGCCACTGTCACCAAAACTTGTTAAAACACTTCTTAAACACGAGAGGGCAATTGTCAGGTTTTGCGCAAGCTACATTCCAGGGTTCCGGCCAATCCGAGGGTTACGGGAAATTTGAGGGTTACCTGAACAATACTTTCAAGGGTTAGCGAAAATCGAATGATACTTTCGAGGGTTAACGTACGATCATTCTACGTTAAGGAGCCATTTATGTGAAAATAAAGAAACCAAGCCTAAATAAGGTGGGGGGTTCGACCCCAACTTTCTGCCATGTACAATGCTGTTTTAAACACCTTACTCGGGCGTTCCTATAACACCTCTTAGCCACTATCTAATCAACACCCTTAACACCTGGCTGTGATATGCTAATTGGGATTTTCCAGGGTACATAATTGCCACAGATTCTTGTACAATCATTCTGAATTGAGAAAGCCAGTCGGATGACTAGCGAAACGTCTTCAAGAACTACATTTCAAGTCCAGTTGATCTATTGAATACATCAGATATACCATGACCTGGATGAATGAGAACCTTCACAAGATACATTCTGGGTTAGCAAAAACGAAAGCTACATTCGAGTGTTACCGAAAACTAACAATACATACGAGGGTTACCGAACAATACATTCTAAGGTTAGCGAACAGGCTGTAAATTCAATAAGTATCGCATTTTTGATAATTAGCGAAAATACAGCCGCGAGTCCAGAAAGTGCGAGAAATACGGGTCCGGATAGCTCGAGAAGCCCGAGTTCGTTCGGACTTGTTAATTTCGCCTCAAACTCGGTTTTCCGAGTTTGAGTTCTAGTCCATCTCTATCGGCCTTTATCAAGCATTATCAAGCTTGATAAAGGCTGATATACAAGGGCTGTAACCTTGCTACCATTGCACTTTTGCACGTTTAAATAAATAAGCACTTTAATGAAAGATCTGTATATATAATATATAATATATATATATCACTGATTGCACAAATTTCAATTAAGAAACATTAAAAAGTCCCATGAGCCCGCTGTCTACCATTGGATTTATACCATAGAAATGAAGACTTCTGGGTAATTCCCATGTTTATGTGGATATATACCCACTGTATATGTATCAGTACATTCGACTGCATTTGGAGTCCTCTTTTTATTGAAGGATTTTGCTGGAATTAAATCAAATCTTCTGCATGCAGCCACATAATTTTGTTATAGTTGAATGGAAACAGGACATTCTGCAGGTCGGAATTGAACTAGACGTGAGCAATTTGCAATCAGTTCAGTAAGGAGGGAAAAACATATTTTGCTTCAAAGGAGCCTTTCTTGTTATGTTTAAAGAAAAGTAGTGTTTTGCCTCATTATTCTAATCAGAGATGTACATCCTTACATGCAATACATTCTATACACTTCCTTAAAGGAGAACCAAACTTATTATTTTTTTTAATCCTAGTGTGCAATCTTTTCTCCCCAACAACTATACTCTAATAAGTTGCATGTGTGTTCCTGTAAGAGGTAAATTCTAAGAAGACTTACATGTTCTTGCCAGACAACTTACATCCCGTGTAGTCTTCAAAGAGCCTTGTGAGCATGTGCATCTGTTGCCACACCCAGCTCTTCACTCTCTCTATACACATATTGTATGTACAGATGTCTCCACACCAATAGAGATGGAATCTGGATCCGTCTCAAAATCCCTTGGTTCCAAAATACGAATGTTCTTGTCTGAAACCGGTGGATTGTTCGTATTTCGGGACTTTGGAGTGCATTTTCGATGAATGTTGAATGTTCCAGGCTACGTTCGATACTCCCCGAAAATAGCCCCGAACATTCGATAATCCTCAAAAATCCGATTGGAAACTCGAAAGTAGTTTCTGATTGTATTTTGAGGATTATCAAACGTTGAAGGCTATTTGCGAGGGTTCAAAAGCAGCCTTGAATGTTCGTAATCATCGAAAATGCACTCCAAAGTCCCGAAAGTACGTTCGTTTTGGGATTTTCGGATCTTCAGGATTTTCCCAAGATCCATAAATGCGAAAACCGAACGTATCTTACCAGTTTCGGCCATCTATACACACCGATAGAACATTCTTAATAAGATTTTGAAAGCTGCTTGTTACCCTGCAGTTTATTTTTCAGCCAGTATGGATTGCAGAAAGCCTTCCAGGAACAATATTACAGGAACAAGTATTACATCTCCCTGAAACTTTTTAAATTTAATAGCGCTGATGACTAAGTTCACTCACATTTCTCTTAAAAAGACACAGCCCATGAGGTTACAGGATCAAATCCTCAGACTTACTTAAGACAATTTATTTTCTTCCTCAATGCTTTATAAAGAATAAACTGCAATAAATACTTTAGTAAACAATGTACTGTATATTGTTACATCTCTGTTCTGTGTTGAGAGGCAAGATGTGTAACATAATCTGTGACAAAAGTGGGTCTCTGAGCTGTAATATGATTGGCTGTCAGCTTCTAGGGGGTAAGGCTGCAGTTTTCTAGTTTCAATCTGCTGTGCACTAGAGAGCATTTGAAGTGTACTGGGACCACCTAGACTTCAACCCAAACAAAGAGGTGGATTATGGAGCTGACTCCTTGTACTCTCGGGTAAATTTCATAAATTAAACATCTTAAATCATTTGGCACATTTTAAATTTTAAAAGTTGGTAACATTATTTTTTTAAACGCCATTAAAATTGAGAACTATCCCTTATGTTCCTTAACTATCAGTATGGGACTGAGATGGGATGCAGGTCCGACTCAACCTGGACCGACACGAAACCCTTGGTTCCAAAATCCGAATGTTCTGAACTTCTGAGGCGCATTTTCGATTTTTATTGAACGTTCGAGCTATTTCAAAAATCCTCAAAAATAGCCTTGAATGTTCGATAATAATTGAAAAAAAATTTTCTATCATATTTTCGAGGATTATCGAACGTTGAACGTTCGAGAATCTTCGAAAATAGCTCGAACGTTCGATAAAATCGAAAAAATCCCTTGATGGAGGGAGACTCTGCTTAGTGGCCTGAGATATTTTGCATAATTGGTCTTACAGGGAGGTGTTACCAGAAGCAAAGGAGCCTGGGAAAAAAGAGTTGCATCACCAACAATTAACACAATTTTAGTGAACTGATGGAATTCTCAAGGCTAAAAATATAACCTTTTTTTAAATTAGATCCGCTGCACAGACAAAAATCTAAATAATTTATAAAACCATTATTAGGGTTAAAGGGGAATTAAGCAGGTTAAACTTCAACAGTTGTATGCTTCCTTAAAATATTTTTTTTAAAGAATGAAGGTAAAGCTTAATACACAATATAATTTGTCAGCAGCTGAAGGGCATCAAGCTGGGAATTTTTATTTATGTTTTTCTAAGAATGGGGTCAGTCAGCACAACATTATTGGCTCCAGTTCTCTCCTGTAGATCAAAAACCTATAGTTCAACACAACATGTGGATCACTGAGAAAGTGCGATGTGGCAGATTGAACTATTGATTTGCCAAGAGAACACAATAGACTCTTCGCCAGCACTGATTTGATATTAAACGCACCCCCCCCCCCTCCCCTTCAGCGAATTAAGTTGTTTTTGGCACCTAAAACAATAATGCATTTCAGGTTTCTGCTGAACAACATATTTTTGTGGGATTAGTCAGTGTAGCTTTTTCATAACTCAAAGAGAGTTCCACATCAAAGATTCATACTTCCAACTAGGGCAAAGTCTCTTACAAAGGAACTGAACAAAATGCTTCCTCTGGATTAATTGTTTTTCATAATCCTGAATGGCATTTATTTTAATAGCTATCGTACCAATATTACCTAATTTATCCTCTCTTCCTCTCTTTGTCTCTCTTTCCACTTTCATCAGTGCTGGCCTTGTATATTCGCTCCAAACAACTTGGACCTATTACATGAAATTAAATACTGGCTTCTATTCAAAAGATAGATGAAGAGGATGCAAATTTCTGGTGCTCTTCCCACCCAGAAGGTTACACATCGCGAGTCTACAGCTCAGGGTGGTATTATAACTAAGATGGGACAACTCACTAATACCACCTAGCAGGTCACACTTGGCAGTCTACACTCAGGTGGATTATGACTAAGATGGCCAAATTCACTAATACCACCTAGCAGGTCACACTCGCAGTCTACAGTTCAGGGTGGTATTATGACTAAAGATGGCCGAACTCTCTAATATGCGTTCTGCTTGCAGATTCGATGATTTTCTGAAAATAAATCCGAAAATCTGCAAGTCAATGGAAGTTAAAAAGCCTGAAAGTTCTGCCTAAATTAAGTATAACTTAATGGTCTGGAACACATATCAATGCCCAAAATCTTGAAAAAAAGAAAACATTGTCCAGTACCCGGAAATTTCATGTGCTTCTTGTTTTGGCATTCTGTGTAGTATTTATGATTATTTGGTAAATTTGAGACTTCCAGAAATTCTATAATTCTCTGTTTTTATTTCGAAAATTCTTGACTGTTCGATAATTATCAAAAATAGTTCAGCGGTTTGGGAAAATCCTAAAATTTGTAAATCCGCAAAGTCTGAGTTCCGGCAGATCTGTGAAATCCTCTTCGGAACTGTGTTACGGTTTGGACCCATCTCTAATTATGACATAAACAACCTTTGGTACATATTCACACGCATACGTGAAGTAATTACAGAAATGTCTACCGGTTATGCTGGCCTTACTAGGTCAACTTTTCCATTGCACTCATGTGGTCAGTCAATGTAATATCAAATGTACATCTTGATTGGTCAGGTTAGAAAATTTTAGTCAATTAGTCAAGCTCTGTGGTGTTTTTTGACAGAATTTGATCCATTTCTGTTTTAATGTATTAATAGCATGCACACTTGCTTGATAACTCTGCAAATCAAACAGAAAGGACAGTGTTTATAAAGGTCATATTGTTAAATGATATCAAATCTTTATCATGATCATAAATTACTGGTCATTATTTGTAATTTTCAACACGGCAGTATTTGCAAGCAACTGGCGTGTAATTGTTGACTGTGGCATAAAATGCGGATACACGAGCATTATTTTTTTGGGCCATGCTGTAAAATAACAATTATGGTGGTAAAGGATCAATAAAGAAGTTTACCAATACGGACCCTTTAAATATTCCACCAATATGATCTGATCAGTAAAGATAGAGATGTTTGAAAACTGTTGAGTTTCGTTTTGTTTCTGAAATTTTCAGAAAATTCGAGTTTCGATTTTTGAAAAACGTCTACTTTGATTTTCAATTTTTGAAAATCGTCTACTTTTGATTTTTGAAAATTGTCAACTTTCATTTTCAATAATCGTCTACTTAGATTTTTGATAAAAATCGAAATTCGAAAATTCCAGGTTCCCTGAGATTCGGGAGTTCCGAAAGTTTCGTCGGGACTTTGAAACCCTCAGATCCGATTCGAAACTGGGTTCTATTAGACCACATTACATCTCTAGTAAGAATAGAACATAAGAATAGAAGACCGATTCCCATGTCTGGTTTTGTTGATTGATTCATCATCTACATATCAATTGTCAAAGTTTTACCTGGTAAGTCGATCAAATCTTTTTAAAATCTATTGAACACTAACGCAGCCAATGTGATGTGTTTCCGCATTCATTCAAAGGGTCACTATACTCACTTAAACACTTTACTTTGTCTGAACTATAATTAAGAGAAAGTAAAATGTGGTACTCACATATTTAGCTGTCTTGCTTTGTTATTAATTATTGTTTAGCGAGTGCTCCACCTCCCTTACTCACTGCCTTTTCGTAGTGTCTGCACACTTTAAGTTTGCACAGCCTCACCATAGACACTGCTCTGCTTACACATCTCCCCCTTCTTTTCTCTGCTGATTCTCTGAATTGTTGCAGAAAGTGTGTTGGCAGGCAGCCAGAGATACTAGTAACAGGTCAGGGATGGGACATATTAAAATTCCTGCTTCTGGAGTGACAGGTCTTTCCCTGTAAATGCTGTGATTTCAAATGATGATTTCTCAGAATATACAGCTCAGATTTAATATCTGGGGGAAAATTGGAGCAGCGGGATCTTGCTGTATCTAATTTAAGAAACAAGATACTGAATTAAAGAATTAAGGCAATAGGAAGAGCAAGAAATCTGCCGTATCCTCAATCAGGTTCTAATTTGTAGCCTTTAATTGGTAAATATGGACCCAAGTCTTCCTAAATTAAATATATCTAAAATACCTGAAATATGACATTATTATATGTATTATTATTAAGGATCCCTTGACATGGGATCTCAGGATAAACCTCTATGATGTTCCTCCACCTAAAGGGATATAGGTTTCTTCAAAAAGAAACAGGGGCTAATTAGTGAGCTCAACCGATCATCACAAGATAATTTGTGTAAATGTGTCTTCTCTCTTTACTTATTTGTTGTTATCGCTTATTCTAGCACATACCCTCTCAAATGTAGCCCTTTTATTTTAGAACTGGTAACACATACATTCTTTTCATATGGAGACACCTCCCACACGCACATATATAGAACTGGTAACACAAACATTCTTTTCATATGGAGACACCTCCCACACGCACATATATAGAACTGGTAACACAAACATTCTTTTCATATGGAGACACCTCCCACACGCACATATATTTTATCTGTCTAACTTGTCTTGGTTATCACTTACTCCAACCCACCTCCTGGTACTGCCAGAATTGTTATAGTATAGCTTTAGGGGCAACTCTCCCAAGTTGATCTAGGTGGTCAGATCAAAGGGAAGTCTAAGGGTGAACCCCTCACTCAGGGATTTGAAGAGCTGGTTGGCAAACAGTTAAGAAAATGCCCCATGTCTGTGGCAAAACAATAAAGTCTTCTGTATGAAGTTATTAAATTCTACGTGTCACCACCTATAATGTAAACATATCAGATTTTGTTGAACCACAAAAAATTAAAAACATAAAAAGCAGTGAACAATGTCCCCCCGGGAAGCAAGACCCGGGCACAGAGGCTGCGTTGTTCTACAAATAAGCACTGTACCTCCGGATCAATGTGTATTTCATAATGTGGTCTGAAAATCATTTTAAATAATATCTCCAAGGACAAACAGACACAGTACATTTACCCTTTTGTAGATAGCTAGGGATATTCAGAAGGGCGGCATTTCAATTTTGGACAGCTTGTAAATACACCGTCCAGAGAAGATAAACACAACAGCTTTGAAAATCCTCAAATTAATTCTCCCAGACCTTTCATTACATGCTCATAAATGAATCATGGTATCCCTATGTCATCCTGATAGAGCCAATTGGCTTCCTGTAAGATACATTTCCTCAACTTGATGTTTCCAGCTTTCTGCTTAGCCCGAAGGCTAATAAAAGATTTCAAAACACTGTTCCAATCATCCTGTGTCATAGAGGTTAAAAAGTGAAATCTCCCTCATTCGACTGTTGAAAACTATGAGTTCAAATATCCATAGAAATATTTTCTGAACGTGTAAAAAATGTATCTGCCATGCCTTTAAAATAAATAGCACCGTCAACTCTTTTATACTTTAATACATTTGCTTTTTACAACAGGTCCATCACTGCTATACACTTCCAATTACACCCAAAGGGTCAAAACCCTTCTGGCCCAGAATATGGACATATTAGACTTATCCTTATCTAGATGTCAATGGTATTGAAATTAAAATAATGCTGTTGCCTAGGTACTGTACTTCCACAGAAGAATTATTATTATTATTATTATTATTATTATTGTGGATTTTATAGCGCCAACATCTTCCGTAGCGCTTTAACAATTACATGTATACATTCACATCAGGCCCTGCCCCAAAGAGCTTACGATCTAAGCACATTTATTTGACACATGCAACCTATCAGTATGTCTTATATGCTCTATAATTTAACGTCTATAATTTTTATATCCTTGAACAGATGGGAGACATGATGAGAACATGACAATTAAACTCAATGTTTTTATAATATTTGTTGCTTTTTGCTTTTGGTTGATCTTTTTTTTTTTAAATTCGCTGAGAATAACTTTTCAGTCTGTTTTGATACACAGGTATTGATTGGGCAATTGCACCCAAACCTGAAGAGGTTTTCACGGATACAGCAGAATGTGGACTTTGCAGATTTACACAATTTTGTTTTTTTTTCCAAACTGTGGAACTGTTTTCGATAATTATCAAACATTGAGAATTTTAAAATTTCAAAATTCAATATTTTTTTAAATTTGGAATTTACAAATCAAGAATTTTAGAGATTTCTAGAAATGAAAATGCAGAAACAGGTACTGAATAGAAATGGCCGAAACTCACCAGTTTCGTTCCTTTTCGGAACAAATTTTCGATTATCAAACATTTGAGGCAATTTTCGAAGATTATCAAAAATATCCTTGAACGTGAGATAATCCTCAAAATACGATCAGAGACTACTTTTGAATTCTGATCGTATTTTCGAGGATTATCGAACATTTAAGGTTATTTTTTCTAATCCTCGAACGTTCGATAATAATAGAAAGTGGGCTCCGAGTCCCGAAATCCGGTCGATCCGTCCGGATTCGGACAGATCATTTGGATTTTCGAACTGAGGGGTTCTTTTTCGGAAATCGTATAAACTTTGGAAGATCATCCATCGTATGATCGTCCATAAAGGATACAATGATCATATAATATATTTGTCTATGGCGCACCCCCATCATACACTAGAAAGGTGGCAGCTGTTTTAAAAATAAAACAAAATCTGAACTATGCAATGCTGACATGAAATGCTTACCCTTACTTAATGAGAAGCAGTTTCTCCTCTGCTCCATGTGTGCGTGTTCCAGAGCAATGGCTAGCAGGTGAGCACGAGTAGAAGAAACCCACTTCTCGTGTCAGCTTTGCATAGTTCAGTAAGGGTTGGCATCAAATATTTACAAGTCTATTTACAAGTCTGTGTGGGCACTGGACACATCTTATATTTAGAAGTGTGTGTAGGCACTCAACACATCTTATGTTTTGGCTTGGCATCTTATATTTACAAGTGTGTTGTTTTAGGTGCAAAAGGTCTAGAAACGTGAGGTGTATGAAGAGAATATTGGGCAACACACACAAAATTGCCTTTCTCTGACTGCTCCAAATAATCTCCATGCCCATCAAACCCACACTGTATTCTTTATGATATATCTAGACTCTACATTTGATCATTAAATCAATCTAATATTAGAATAGAGACTTACCCCCCAACATTCCCACAATGTTTCTCACCCTGAGGAACTTAGTCTGGCACAGAACTTTGCAGGTAAAAACCACTCCATTGTTTGACATTAAATCTGATTCCATTTGTCTTTTCGAACGCCAAATCAGATTTAATGTCTAAATAGTGTATGGAAAGCTTAAGGATTGGAAATGGAAGCGCGA
Organism: Hymenochirus boettgeri; assembly: GCA_019447015.1. Classification (NCBI taxonomy): domain Eukaryota; kingdom Metazoa; phylum Chordata; class Amphibia; order Anura; family Pipidae; genus Hymenochirus; species Hymenochirus boettgeri. The sequence continues at coordinate 263,861,501 of CM033472.1, forward strand.
ACTTTACAAATTACATTCACTATTTCTTTAATGTGTGGTAAGTGCCCAATGTGCTAATACTTTAAGACCATCCCTGCAAAAATCAAACCACAGACAGAGATTTTCTTAAATAACTGGCTCACCCTTATTCTCCTACAAATGAAAGAATGGACCAATAAGGAAAATATAAATTGATCCTACACAACCCCAATTCATCATCTCTCCTGGAAATAACTGTAACTGAACTGCACGCTGATATTTTCAAGAGATTGTTTGTTAATAAAATTGTCTTTTTCCCATTTGTCAATATTATTATTTAGTAACTTAAAATTGTCAGACGATACAATCTCTGCAAACAATTATTTCAACCTCCGTACATCAAAATCGACCAACATGTACAGCATGCAATATTATATTTTAATCTTCGCCGACCAATCAATAACGCTTTCACGCCTCATAAAATGCAGCCAAATCAGTCAGCTGATAGAAAATTCACTTTAATATTTTACAACAAATGAATTACAAATACTCAGTATTATACAGATTTCTACATTATGGCACGCTTGAAATTAAGAAAAAAAAATTCTTAGAAGTTATGTATAAAATAACTTTTAGTAGAGGGATGGAGGCTATTTTATCATAGAGTTTGTGATCAACTTTACGGATGTAATACGGCAAAAAAACCGATTGGTCGAACGGTTGCCTTGGGCTGGGTAGTTGTGTTGGACTGGATGTTTGTCTTGGGTCGGAGATTTATTTTGGTCCGGCGGTTGCTTGAACAACGCAGGAATGTCAAGAGTAAAACACACAGTGTGGCCAGCTATGATCTGTATTAGAACCACAAAATGTTGCGGTTGAACTACAGATTTTGTCAGCAAATTCTTCAACAAAATTTTTTTTTTCACGCTTAAATTTTGGCATTTAAACCATAAGTTTGTCACAAAATTTCAGTTTTGGATAGGAAATATTTGCAAAATGAAACCGAGCTGGTTTGGCCATATCTACCATGGCACCGTCCTGAAGCTGAAGGATATAATTTGTTTTTACATTATGTTTACATTGTAAAGATAGCAGTGAGGTATTGTTAAAGTCTTACATGTCAGTAAGATTCTGAACTATCTACATTACACCATACAAAATTGTAGTGGACATTGGATTTGTGTTACAGATCACTGAACCAAGGAAACTCATGTCCAGGATGTCCACCTCCAGTAGATTAAAATGTACATAGTTTTTAATTACGCACATTTTTCAGTGGCTGCTTTTCCCTTCAGGTTGGTTAAGGAAAAAATTAAATACAGTATCAGAGAGATTTGTTTTGAAACAGGTTTGAAAAATGTCTATGCCCGGACCTCCTGCGACTATGAACTGCTACATATTACCTATAAACTGGTAATACGGTGGGCTTCTTCCCAGGCCTTGCCAAACCGGTTTTATCTGTAATATTATAATTAAAGAGCAAGTTCACCCATAAAATAAACTTTACATTATTACATACATTACAACCCCCAAAAACCCGGCTTTTGTTTTAATCTTACTTTTTCTCTGATGCTCCCACGCTGAGATGGGGGCGTACCCTGCAGGGGCCAGGCCCACCCGCAAGATTTAAGGCCAGTCACCTGACCCCCTCCTCCCTCCAAGCTGTCTTACGCGATTAGCCATTTTAGACCAGACCAGACCAGTTCTGGAAGTTTCGGTCTGGTCTTTTAAACAGCGATCGTGCGTATGTTGCCTTCATACACTTGATCATCTTTTTAAAACGGCTGATCGCGAGAAGCTTAGGCTTGTGGCAGGCCCAACTACCACCCCCCACACCACCGGGGGTTGCGGGTTGATAGTTTATCTATCTCTATTATCTATCTATTACCTATCTATTATATATCAATCTATTTATCTATCACTATTCTCTATCTTCTGCCTAACTATTATCTATCTATCTAGCAGCTAGGGGGGGAGGATAATGAAGTGAACCTGATCTTAGCACAGCCCTGTGTAATGTATTTCTCAATATCACAACTTTAATAGTTACACTTATAGAAATAGCATAGTACAGAGCTGCAAGGGGGGGATAATGAAGTGAACCTGATCTTAGCACAGCCCTGTGTAATGTATTTCTCAATATCACAACTTTAATAGTTACACTTATAGAAATAAAATAGTACAGAGCTGCAGTGGGAGGATAATGAAGTGAACCTGATCTTAGCACAGCTCTGTGTAATGTATTTCTCAATATCACAACTTTAATAGTTACACTTATAGAAATAACATAGTACAGAGCTTCAGGGGAGGATAATGAAGTGAACTTCATCTTAGCACAGCCCTGTGTGTTATACCATGACTGGATGGATGAAATATTACAGGATATACCGTGACCTGGATGAATGAATATTACAGAGTATACCATGACCTGGATAAATGAATATTACAGATATACTGTGTGACCTGGATGAATGAATATTACAGATATACCATGACCTGGATGAACCTTCACAAGCATGTCAAATCAAAGTTTTAGATCAATGTTTCATTGTGGAACCTTTGCCCATTCCACAGACCCACTACTGGAAGTACCCCAGCATGGACCCAGTCCATGTATAGTAAAACTATCAATGATTGTTTGTTGCTAAAAATAAATCAAAGCACCATATACATATCGCGATGAGTTCTGTATTCTATGCGCATGTACAGAGGTACTAAGTCCGTCGGGATCTGTCAGAGGATGCGGTGGAGGAGCCAGAGACTGGGTAAATTGCTTAACTTCCCGACTCCTGAATGTTTTTTTGAAGAACGGGAGGTAAGACACAGATCCTTTACCTCCCATTTTTCAATAAAAGTGAATAATCACTGGAGATTCCCTTTATTCTTTTATCATGGTCCAAAAAGATAGGAACCTTGATATCAACTGCTATTTGTATTTTAATATTCTATTGAAGTAGTGAAATTGGTAATTATGGAGATGTCACAGTGCGTTATGTTAACTTGTAGCAGTTGGAGTACTGAATACATTGTGCTATTTTATGTTCTGTGTAGGATGTATTTATTATGCAACCACAGTCTGCGTTGGTTCAAAGGGTGGCATTTAATAATTACAATGAACATTCTTAATTTTCAATTACTATAGCTCTGGAGACCAGCCTTTTCAGGGAAAGGTCAACCAAAAGACAATTTCTGTCTCAATGACTTGAAATGAATTGTGGGATAGAGGACATCCCCCTCCTGTATTTTGAAAGACTCTATCTAATGAAAAATGTTTTATAATTATTATTTTATTATGTAAAGATCTTTTTTGATAACTTGTGCTTGTACTGTATCTAAAGATACATGTGAAGCCATCTGGTAACATAGTGTGAAGACCAATATGATTGGGGGTTCTCTCTCTAGGTGATTGTCTAATATTGCGTTCTTTTACATACACAAAGAGCATCCCTAGTGGGATTTTAAAGCATTCCAAAATGACAAATCACTGTAAATGAAAAGTCCAATGGGAAGACACACTCTGCAGGAAGCATATCTTCCCATTGGCCAGATCGGTGAAAGAAAGTTTCAGTAGGAATATCTTGAGATAGAGACTGTACTCAGAGACAGGGAGGACTTAGTGGTTTGGGTTCTCACCCTGGGTACTTTTAAGGTAGGGGAGACTTTTTTTTTATAAATATAAAGTATCAATTTTGGGTGGACCGAAATAGAGGGGAGCAAGGAAGATAAGTATAATTGTCCTTTAGGAGAGCTATGTTAAAATATAAATGTAGGAAACCTGGGGATCCCTCTCTGCTACTTTATACTGTATATAGAAATTTTAAGATGCCTAGACTAGGAAGTAGGACTAGAACCCGAACTCGAGTTTGGCAGAACAGTTCAAGTTCGAACGAAGCGGGACTTCTCGAACTATCCCGGGCCCGGATATCTCGGACTTTCGATATTTTCCGGACTTTCAATAACTATTGAAGTTCAAGGGTGTGCGAATATGCAAGTAAAAAGTCTATTACACCAATACGCGAGTAAATATCGAATTATCGAATATGCGAATAAAATGTCTATTATACCAATACGCGAGTAAATAACGAATTTCGAATATGCGAGTAAAATGTCTATATACCAAAAGCGAGTAAATATCGAATTATCGAATATGCAAGTAAAAAGTCTTTACACCAATACGCAAGTAAATATCGAATTATCGAATATGCGAATAAAATGTCTATTATACCAATACGCGAGTAAATATCGAATTATCGAATATGAAGTAAAAGTCTATTAACACCAATACGCGAGTAAATATCGAATTATCGAATAGCGAATAAAATGTCTATTATACCATACGTGAGTAAATATCGATTATCGAATATGAGAGTAAAATGTCTATTATACCAATACGCGAGTAAATATCGAATTATCGAATATGTGAGTAAAATGTCTATTATACCATATGCGAGTAAATATCGATTTATCAAATCCGCGAGTAATAAATGTCTATTAAACCTATACGCGAGTAAATATCGAATTATCGAATATGAGAGTAAATGTCTATTATACCAATACGCGAGTAAATATCGAATATCGAATATGCGAGTAAAATGTCCATTATACCAATACGCGAGTAAATATCGAATTAACGATATGCGAGTAAAATTCTATTATACCAATATGCGAGTAGTAAATATCGAATATCGAATCTGCAAGTAAAATGTCTTTATACCAATATGCAAGTAAATATCGAATTATCGATATGCGAATAAATGTCTATTATACCAATATGCGAGTAAATATCGAATTATCGAATATGAGAGTAAAATATTATTATACCAATACGCGAGTAAATATCGAATTAACGAATATGCGAGTAAAATGTCTATTATACCAATACGCTGAGTAAATATCGAATTATCGAATCTGCAAGTAAAATGTCTATTATACCAATATGCGAGTAAATATCGAATTAACGATATGCAAGTAAAATGTCTATTATACCAATTCGCGAGTAAATATCGAATTAACGAATATGCAAGTAAAATGTCTATTATAACCAATACGCGAGTAAATATCGAATTATCGATAATGTGAGTAAAATGTCTATGATACCAAATGCGAGTAATATCGAATTATCGAATATGCAAGAAAATGTCTATTATACCAATATGCGAGTAAATATCAAATTATCGAATATGCGAGTAAAATGTCTATTATACCAATACGCGAGTAAATATCGAATTAACGAATATGCAAGTAAAATGTCTATGATACCAATACGCAAGTAAATATTGAATTATCGAATCTGCAAGTAAAATTGTCTTTATACCCATACGTGAGTAAATATCGAATTATCGAATTTGCAAGTAAAGTCTATGATACCAATATGCAAGTAATATCGAATTATCGAATATGCGAGTAAAATGTCTATTATACCAATACGTGAGTAATATAGAATTACCGCATATGTGAGTAAAATGTCTATTATACCAATCGCAAGTAAATATCGAATTATCGAATATGCGAGTAAAATGTCTTATACCAATACGCGAGTAAATATCGAATTATCGAATATGAGAGTAAAATGTCTATTATACCAATACGCTAGTAAATATAGAATTACCGCATATGTGAGTAAAATGTCTATTATACCAATATGCGAGTAAATACCGAATTATCGAATCCGTGAGTAAAATGTCATTATACCATGCACTAGTAAATATCGAATTATGAATCTGTGAGTAAAATGTCTATTATACCAATACGCAAGTAAATATCGAATTATCGAATATGCAAGTAAAATGTCTATTATACCAATACGCAAGTAATATCGAATTATCGAATCCGCAAGTTGTTCATGGGTAATTATCGAATGTTCGAACGCGAGAGCTTGAAAGTAGCGCGCATGAAAGTAAAATCGAGTTTTCGAATGTCCTGGATATTCTAACGTGTTAAACATAGAAATAATTCCCAAGGGTTAGTGCCCACTCCCATTTGGGGTGGTATAGGTGGTACTTGTTCTTGTTCCCACCCTTGGGAATTATTTCTGTTTATTTCAATATTACCTACCTTTAGCACCGGTGCTAATGCACTGTTTACTGACCCCCATATTATATCATTACACCCTTAGAGTGTAAGAGAACTTCGGCTTTTTTACACTCCATTTGGAACCTTGTCTTCTATTTTCTAGGTGTGATTTATTTTGGTATTTTTTACATGGATTCGACCCAATTCATTTATACTAACATGGCTTATCGTTTTAGTGACTTGGAGTGGGAATCTGACCTTTGTGAGCTTTTCAGATAACCAAATAAGTGATCAAGATAATAGCACAGAAAGAAAAATTTTCAAAGAGTTTAATAAATATAAAAAAGAACTTAGTAAATTGTACGTAGGAAATGGGAGATAGCAAGCCTTGAAAATTATGTTAAGGCAAAAATGATACCTCGGGCTTGAGGTGGAAAATCAAACCAGGGAATAACTTGGTCACTAAATTATTATGCAGTTTTCAGAGAAATGGGATGACTTCCTTAATGAAGCATCTGAAAATTGATGAGTCTAATCATTGAGGAAAATAATAACCAACTAAAAGAGATAGAAAAAGAGGTGAATTCTTTAGCGAAGGCTTGGAATTCTGGAAGGAACATAAGGAATACTAAACTCAATGACAAAGTAAAAAACTGATATTGATAAACTACAGAGCAGTATAAATATTTCGTAAGAAAAGAAGTTCTTTAGGGATACAGAAGACTATAGGTTGGGACAAGTTTATACTTATGTCTCTTCCCATAGTGATATCTCGGATCAGGAAAATAATGGTCTACGTGATAGGCACCGCTTACATAGAACAAGACATGAAAGACGTAAAAGATCTGATAGATTCTCATCTAATTTTTAGGAAAAGGACAAGAGAGATCCAGGGGAAAAAACAGGAGACAGTCAGACCAGCAGGGGAGAACAGGGGAAAGGAAGGGTACAACCTACGCAACAAGCCAATCCAGAAACGGTAGTAAACTTGTCCAAACTTGAATTAAGTGAAGACCATATCAAGGTCTTATCTAAAGGTTTGAACTTCTCTCCCACCAGAAGTTTGGACAAGTTTACCTTTATAAAGATCTTAAATTCTTGCTGATAAACCAACCAACAACAGGGATTGGACCATTTTTGATGATTTGAATGTGGATACCTTATACATCTACAGGGCGCAGTGTTGAGACCGACCTCCCGATGGTGAACCCGGAGTCCACTTGCCAGGACCCTGGGGTTGGCATGTGGGAGGATCTGGACTCAAACTAGGTCTAGATTTTACCCAGCAGTATCACATTCTCCAATATTAAATATTTGTTGAATTGATGGAGGATGAAATTGGGAAAATTGAGGGCAGTATTAATCAATCTAATTTACAGAAAAGAACAATATACCCTCAAGGATTTAGCCTCCAACATAATATAACGATCAAACCCGCCGATAAAGGGGGCAAAATGTTATATGGATACAGATCATTACCAAAGAGAAGCCATCAAACAACTCAATGATAAATCCCAGTATAATAAATCGAGGGTAATCCAATACCCAGTTTGAATGCTTTGATTAGGTCTGTATTGACTAAAGCTCTGGAAAATGATTGTAATCGATAAAAACGAATTTGAATTTATGTTTGTTAAAAACCCGGTTGTGCCCTGCATGTACTGGTTACCTAAGATCCACCAAAATACTAAATATCCCCCAGGACGTCCGATCATTTCAGGGGTCGGTGGACCCACTGAAATGATTTCAAGATATGTGGAAAAATGCTTCGTCCTTTCTTAAACCATTACCTGCCTACCTTAAGGACACAAGTGACGTCTTAAGGAGACTGAATTCAATTAACATTACTAAGGATACATATTGATATCAATGGATGTGGAAGCTCTTTATCCATACCCACACATCAAGGGGTTAGCCACTATACAGAAATATCTGTCAACTAGAGGTATTAAATTATGGATAATTCCAAGTTTATTATGGAACTTTTGCAAATCATATTGGAAAATAACTTTTTTGTTATTTGGAGGGTCATTTTACCATCAAAAATGTGGTACTGCCATGGGTACGGCTTGTGCACGACGTATGCAGGCTTGTATCTTGGTGAGTGGGAAAAGGAGATTTTCTCTATGGATCAATACGCCTGGGCCACTAGTAAGATCAGTATGTGGTCCAGATACATTGATGACGTGATCATCTTATGGGAGGGCACCCCGCAGGAATGGGAAGTATTTTTGACCATCTTAATGTCAACTCATGGAATTTACGATTTACATACATTATAGATAAGCAAAGATTCCGTTCCTTGATTTAACAATTTTTAGACAAGGTATACGTTGCATACAAAAATCTATCGTAAACCCACTGCTGGCATACCCTCCTGCAGGCATCAAGCATGCATCCCACCTCACTGTTAAAGGATCCCAACAGGACAATATATTAGAGCCCGTCGAAATTGCTCTAACTTTAGTGATTTTGAAAAGGAGGCCCAAGACCTCAATGATAGGTTCTGCGAACGTGGATATCCTAAGACTTGGTGTAAAAGAGCATATAAAAGGGCTAAATTTGCCAAAAGGGATGACCTATGATTTAAAGTAAACCTGATGTATCCAATGAGCCATCATGAATAATAACGGAATATAATAGTGATTGGCATACCATCATATGCTATTAAGAAAGCACTGGCATATCATTTATAGGGACCCTATCCTAAAAAAAATTCTACCTCTATACCTCACAAATTACTGCTCGACGAGCTCCCACAAGGACAAAGCTTGGTCCATAGCTTCTTCAGCCATCAGTACAAAAAAAACTGGTTGGAGAGGGGAGTGGAAGATGTATGGGGAGCTTTCGATGTGGAAATGTAAGGCTTGTCCTTTTATGAGTAAAGGTAAAAAAGAGTTTTTCTCCTGTGATGGTATAAATATATTATAAAAAACTTTATTAACTGTAAAACCAGAGGGTGTTTATGCGCTCCAATGTCCATGCACAAAATGTATGGGGCAAGACCATAAGACCGTTAGCACAAAGAATATTAGAACATATACGAGACATACAAATAAAAATGAAAAAAGCTCTGTGGCACGACACTTAGAGATCACCATCAAAGTGACCCTAAAGAAGTCCAAGTGTGGGGCATTCAAAAAATTGATAAACCCAAAAGGGGTGGAGATGGGACAATAAAATTCTACGCAAGAGGCTAGTGGATTTATGTATTGAATACCAGGAACCCGAAGGGTTAAATGAGGAATTGATTTTCAATATGTTTCTCTAGAGTCACTTGTACGATAAGCCATGTGTATACATTGTACTTTACCATAAGATTTGATTATAATTTATGGAGTGGATATACGTACCCACTGGGAACCACATTGTTTGATAGTTGAGTTTCCCCAGTGGGAAGGAACATTAGGTTACACTCCAATTAGGATTAGTATATTAGTGCACGGGTAGGAACAGTCACGTGACCGGAAGAAGGGACGAGGACATCCCCGACGCGGTCGGTTAAGTTTGATCCATTTCCCTGAGGCGGGATCGAGAGTATTTGTTCGGTGCTAGATCCAGTCTGCGAATATGCTACTTGGCTGATATTATGGGAGCGGTATATAAGGAATGGAACTCTAGACACCCATACGTGGTCCATGCGGAACTAGGACTATGATGGCAATAGACTTTCTTCGGATGGGTGAGATTGTTCCTATTATACATACCTTTATGCTTGAGGAGCTTTACGGTAAAGCCGAGTGGAATGCTTTTTTATGGCTCCAGTATTTGCTCAACATATGTATGCTCTCTAGTATCATTGCTGTAACTACCAACCAGCTATTCATATTTCGCCACTGGGACATTCTTACTATTACAAGTTATCATCCACAGGGTATACCCACATTGACTTTGGACTTGGTTCTCAATATGTGGGATACCCCATATCTATCATTTGATTGATTTTATACCAACATGGATTTTAGATCTTACTTGTCAATATTTATATGTATTTATATGCCGGCCACTTACCCGGTTTCTCGTCTCAGGGGTCTTTTTATGCACTATACTTGTTAATATTTTTATATTAGTCTTTTGATATATGTGAATAAAATGAATTGATTGTTTTGACTACCATGTACCCTTATTGGGGTCTTGTAACCCCCTTTTTTTGCTATTTAGCTGGGATATAGATTTCAGAGGTTAGTGCCCACTCCCATTTGGGGTGGTATAGGTGGTACTTGTTCTTGTTCCCACCCTTGGGTTATTTCTATGTTTATTTCAATATTTACCTACCTTTAGCACCGGTGCTAATGACTGTTTACTGACTCCCATATATATAATAACACCCCTTAGAGTGTAAGAGAATTGGCTTTTTTACACTCATAGTTTTTTTCTATATTCTAACGTGTTCCCCAGACCATGCACAATTACAGATGCTTTTTAGCTTTAGTTCCCTTTAAAGGGCAACTGTGGTCTCCAAACAAGAGAGGGGGTAATGCAGACAAAGACTGTCACATGGCTACAAGCTGCCAAAATGAGAGGAAGTGTTCAGGAAGTCATATTGCTAAACCTTTCCAGCAATATAACTTCTTATAAGTTTTACAGTACCTGTGATGTGATGTGATCCAAGTTCATTTTAAAAGTACTATAAAAAGGCTTAATTTACCATTGATATGTTTGGAGAACACGTTGACTTTAAACTATGCTACAGTTAGTTACACTACATTATTTATGCTTTCTTTTTACCATAAGCAACTTGAGTCATTTACAAGAGTTATGTCTGTTTATTGCTCTACCATGAAGATTTTGTTTTAGTTTATGCAAGGAATCATGCTGAACTATAGTGTCATCCAACTACTTAGTTTTTTTGCTCACAATCTTTTCCCTCTTCCAACGCTGATTTATTGCATTGCAAAGTTTCGGTAAAATTCATCTAGAAGCCACAATAGTTTGTGTAATGACCTGTATCTTTTTAAAGCCATTTTAAAATTGAAATTGCAGGCCTACCGCTGAGGAGGATCTGACTGCCCAATCCGAGCTAAAATATTAAATAATAAAATTCAGCTTTTAAACAGCATGATAAGGTAGATTTCACAGTAGGTGCAGTTAGCCAATTCACTTATTTACCAGAACGCTGCTAGATACAAAAGCTCAGCACTTAATAGCTCAGTCAAAAAAAAAGAAAAAAAATAATTTTACCTCTAACTGGGATTTGCGCCGCTCTGTAAGTTTAGACTAGACAAGAGCCTGTCTAATGGAGAAGACTAAAAGGTCAATAAATGAATGAGGAACATGTCAGGTATTGTATGTTCTTCTGAGCAGTTATATTATGACAAAATCAAGAATTTGAGAAGCATTATGTCAAAGACAAAAATTCAAAGCACTATGTCTTGAACAAAAGTCTTAAAACAAGTTATAAATAAATCTATACTGTAGGTGCAGCCGAAAGAAGTTATGGTACTGAAAAGGTTAACACTTCCTGTAAACATCTTGTAATCATCTAACCAACTCACTGCTCTGCCTGCATGAAAGCCTGCAATCTTAATCTTACATTTTTTATTGTTAAAGGGGAACTGTGGCCTCCAAACAAGTTAAGTTGAAAAGGCCAATTTCCTACCTTTAAAACGAGCCATCAACCACCTCTCTACGTGCTCCACAGCCCAAGATATGCAAAAATGACTGACCAGAAAGTTAATGGGTGGGAGGCTGACATGTGACATTCCTAAGGTTTTCCTGACAGTGCCGGGACGAGCACAGCCTCAGACTCCTCAGTGTGTGAGGAGACAGGAAGTCCCTCCTCCTCTCTGCTGTGTGAAGTCCTGACAGAGAAGGTAAGGAAATCTACAGCCATTCTCTTCTGAGTCTGAGTAACCCACGGCACCCACAAGTGGGCGGGGCTTAGGCACCCATGAGTGGGTGGAGCTTAGGCACCCGCAAGTGGGTGGGCCACGGCACCTGCGAGTGGGCAGGACCACAGCACCCGTGGGTGGGGGGGCCACATGGAGTTGTAGGATAATGGTCCATGGGGGGCCTGCAACTGGAGGGACCATGGGTCCATGAGTGGGAGGGACCAGGGGGGCTGGAAAGGGGAGGGGAGACACAGGACATATGACTGACAGTTTCAGAGCAGGAAGCAGGAAGTGCAGGGGACCTGGTGATGCTGCTGCCATATCACACACACAAAATGTAATATATTCAAAACTATGCAAAATAAACAATGGAAATAAATTGCAAAAATTCTCAGGGGAGCAATTTCTATCAATTTACCTAAAGTCATTTTTCGACCACAGTTCCCCTTTAACCCAAAATATTTTTTTTTTAATTCCTCTGCTATTACAATGCTTTTTTCTGACTCCAAGGTCAAGATGTTTTGGGATATTACAAAAGTGTATTCTATAGCTGTAACACCCCTTTATTGGGTCTCAAACTCCCCCGGTCCCAGCAGCAATTTAAGCAATCAAACTGAATAGGAAGGAGATTTATTTTATTTCTTTGCTTCAGTGCAACATGTTTTGTATCGACCAAGAAACTTTTTTAAGCTTAATTACTGCATGGAGTCTCCTTCCTATTAGGTTTGATTGTCAAGAAGTTTTGGGACAGGTACTTATGATAACACTCATCAGCTGTGTGTGCAGACTTTCCCCCCAAGGAGATTCATGGTGCAGGTTTACCCCAAATGCAGATGGGTGACACAGAAGGTGAAAATGATATAATTTAAGCTACTGGAAGCAGGAATTGCTAAAATTTTAACACCATAATTCTCACAAGCTGCACATAGAGATTCAGGGCTCCTTTTAACGGGAAGACTGTAGACTTTTATATAACCCTAAATTATTTGGAAACTACGGTTAAACTTTAACAGATTCTATTAGGTGCTCCTTTTAGACAGGAAGTCAGTACTATGGAAGCATTTATATATACACCGATAAATCACTGTTTCACTGGTTAGTGGAATACAAAATACAATTTTCTTTAAAATCATTTATTTGATCTAAACTATCCCTTTTAAGCAAATAAAAGTCAATAAATCCCAACCTCAGCAAGACAGAAATACAATACGGCAGATGTACATAGCGCTGGGTGAAATTATATATAGAATGAAATAGGGACCATTCTTAAAAGCGAATCATTTTGAAGCATTGCAGGAATCCTGAGATCTACAGTTGAAGTGGCACCTAAAAAATAATTAGGACCCAACAGCCTTACTCTGAGACAGAACGCTCCTCCAGCCCTGGCACTCATGAAGGACGATAATGACAAGCGTTTCTCGGAGAAACCGCTCAAGACTTTGTAATAAATAAGTTCCAGTCAGATGCGAGTAAGTAGGCAGAGAGATGGAAGAATCTCCCGTCAAAGTGGTTTTATCAAGTGCGAGAGTCTGATGGATGTGTTTCCATGAAAGATTGTCAAGGCAAAAAGAAAATAGAAGAAAATAGAATTGATTCTGTACAGATGGAAACAAGTTTAAAGCTGTTGTAATTGCATTTTCGGCAATCGGATTGCGACTACCGGGAAAAATGAGGGGGGGGGGTCTGAATTAAGATGGGTGAATACAGTATTGGAAATAAATAATTCAGTGATCTGTATGCTGCATAGAAAGAGACAGAAGAAATATTTCTGCAATATTATCAGCAGAATATTAAATGCGCAGAGATTCGCACGTTACCGTAACTACAGTGTCGGAGTGAATTCATCCAACGGATTTAAAGGGAAAGATTGATGTCCACCCATAGCCTCGTAATATGTTAATTTATAGGTGTTTCGGCTAAATCTTTCACAAACTCCACACGTCTCTTAGAATTGCTTTAAATCTGAGTCAGAGTCTCTTACAGATTGCATTCCACCAGCATACCCTTTAATATTACCCTTTTAATAGTTACAGTTATAGAAACAACCTAAGCTGCAGGGGAGGATAATGAAGTGAACCTGATTTTAGCACAGCCCGTTGTAATGTATTTCTCAATATACAACTTTAATAGTTACACTTATAGAAATAACATAGTACAGAGCTGCAGGGGGGGGGATAATGAAGTGAACCTGATCTTAGCACAGCCTGTGTAATGATTTCTCAATATCACAACTTTAATAGTTACACTTATAGAAATAACATAGTACAGAGCTGCAGGGGGGGGAGGATAATGAAGTGAACCGATCTTAGACAACCCTGTGTAATGTATTTCTCAATATCCCAACTTTAATAGTTACACTATAGAAGTAACATAGTACAGAGCTGCGGGCGGGGGGGATAATGAAGTGAACCTGATCTTAGCACAGCCCTGTGCAATGTATTTCTCAATATCACAACTTTAATAGTTACACTTATAGAATAAACATAGTACAGAGTTGCAGGGGAGGATAATGAAGTGAACCTGATCTTAGCACAGCTCTGTGTAATGTATTTCTCAATATCACAAATTTAATAGTTACACTTATAGAAAAAACATAGTACAGCGCTGCAGGGGAGGAATGAAATGAACCTGATCTTAGCACAGCCCTGTGTAATGATTTCTCAATATCACAACTTTAATAGTTACACTTATAGAAATAACATAGTACAGGGCTGCAGGGGGAGGATAATGAAGTGAACCTGATCTTAGCACAGCTGTGTGTAATGTATTCTTATAGTGTCTTTATCTAAAAGTAAATTAAACCATCACTATCTGATGGTGAATGACACCTTGAGTAGATAATCCGGCAGCATGTTTTTGTTAATTACTCAATTAAGCCTTGACACAATGACTTCTCACCTGAAATCCAGGGGAGGAGACTCCTTACTATAGGATTAAATCCAGTGGGAGGAGACTCCTTACTATAGGATGAATTCCAGTGGAAGAGTCTCCATACTATAGAATGAAATCCAGTGGGAGGAGAGACTCCTTACTAAAGGATGAAATCCAGTGGGAGGAGAACTCCTTACTATAGAATGAAATCCAATGAGAGGAGACTCCTTACTATAGGATGAATTCCAATGGGAGGAGACTCCTTATATAGAATGAAATCCAGTAGGAGGAGACTCCTTAATATAGGATGAAATCCAGTAGTAGGAGACTCATTACTATAGAATGAAATCCAGTGGGGGAGAACTCCTTAAAATAGGATGAAATCCAGTGGGAGGAGATTCATACTATAAGATCAAATCCAGTAGGAGGGAGACTCATTACTATAGAATGAAATCCAGTGGGAGGAGACTCCTTCATAGAATGAAATCCAGTGGGAGGAGAATTATTATAGAATGAAATCCAGTGGGAGAAGACTCCTTACTATAGCATGAAATCCAGTGAGAGGAGACTCATTATAGGATGAAATCCAGTGGGAGAAAACTCCTTACTAAAGGATGAAATCCAGTGGGAGGAGAACTCCTTACTATAGAATGAAATCCAATGAGAGGAGACTCCTTACTATAGGATGAATTCCAATGGGAGGAGACTCCTTAATATAGAATGAAATCCAGTGGGAGGAGACTCCTTTCTATAGAATGAAATCCAGTGGGAGGAGACTCCTTAATATAGGATGAAATGCAGTAGGAGGAGACTCATTACTATAGGATCAAATCCAGTGGGAGGAGACTCATTAGTATAGAATTAAATCCAGTGGGAGGAGATTCATTACTATAAGATCAAATCCAGTGGGAGGAGACTCATTACTATAGAATGAAATCCAGTGGGAGGAGACTCCTTACTATAGAATGAAATCCAGTGGGAGGAGACTCATTATTATAGAATGAAATCCAGTGGGAGAAGACTCCTTACTATAGCATGAAATCCAGTGGGAGGAGACTCATTATAGGATGAAATCCAGTGGGAGAAAACTCCTTAATATAGAATGAAATCCAGTGGGAGGAGGCTCCTTACTATAGGATAAAATCCAATGGGAGGAGACTACTTACTATAGGAAGAAATCCATTGGGAGGAGACTCCTTTCTATAGAATGAAATCCAGTGAGAGGAGACTCATTATTATAGAATGAAATCCAGTGGGAGAAGACTTATTACTATAGGATGAAATCCAGTGGGAGGAGACTCCTTTCTATAGAATGAAATTCAGTGGGAGGAGACTCCTTACTATAGGATGAAATCCAGTGGGAGGAGACTCCTTACTATAGGATGAAATCCAATGGGAGGAGACTCCTTACTATAGGATGAAATCCAGTGGGAGGAGACTTGGAGAGCAAAAAAAACACCCTTTCCCTGTTTATTTACCCTTATTTTCACAAAACATCAGCGCCCCACAGATCTTTCATTAAAGTGCTTATTTATTTAAACATGTGCAAAAGAAGTGCAACGGTAGCAACTGTTCAGCCCTTGTATATCGGCCTTTATATATAGCCGAACTTCATAAGGTTCGGTCCTTTTTCTAATTTTAGTATAAGTTCAAAAGTTCGAATTCTGACCCATTTAAGTCAACAGGGAGTGATAGTTCGAAAAGTCCGGGTGATTTACAGCTAAACTATCAATGGTAACTTACTGTAAATGGCTGTGGCACCTGGGAAATGGTCTGGGGAACATGCCACTGTCACCAAAACTTGTTAAAACACTTCTTAAACACGAGAGGGCAATTGTCAGGTTTTGCGCAAGCTACATTCCAGGGTTACGGCCAATTCGAGGGTTACGGGAAATTTGAGGGTTACCTGAACAATACTTTCAAGGGTTAGCGAAAATCGAATGATACTTTCGAGGGTTAACGTACGATACATTCTACGTTAAGGAGGCCATTTATGTGAAAATAAAGAAACCAAGCCTAAATAGAGGTGGGGGGGTTCGACACCAACTTTCTGCCATGTACAATGCTGTTTTAACACCTTACTCTGGGCGTTCCTATAACACCTCTTAGCCACTATCTAATCACACCCTTAACACCTGGCTGTGATATGCTAATTGGGATTTTCCAGGGTACATAATTGCCACAGATTCTTGTACAAGTCATTCTGAATTGAGAAAGCCAGTCGGATGACTAGCGAAACGTCTTCAAGAACTACATTTCAAGTCCAGTTGATCTAATTGAATACATCAGATATACCATGACCTGGATGAATGAGAACCTTCACAAGATACATTCTAGGGTTAGCAAAAACGAAAGCTACATTCGAGTGTTACCGAAAACTAACAATACATACGAGGGTTACCGAACAATACATTCTAAGGTTAGCGAACAGGCTGTAAATTCAATAAGTATCGCATTTTTGATAATTAGCGAAAATACAGCCGCGAGTCCAGAAAGTGCGAGAAATACGGGTCCGGGATAGCTCGAGAAGCCCGAGTTCGTTCGGACTTGTTAATTTCGACTCAAACTCGGGTTTCCGAGTTTGAGTTCTAGTCCATCTCTATCGGCCTTTATCAAGCTATTATCAAGCTTGATAAAGGCTGATATACAAGGGCTGTAACCTTGCTACCATTGCACTTTTGCACGTTTAAATAAATAAGCACTTTAATGAAAGATCTGTATATATATATATATATATATATATATATATCACTGATTGCACAAATTTCAATTAAGAAACATTAAAAAGTCCCATGAGCCCGCTGTCTACCATTGGATTTATACCAATAAGGAATGAAGACTTCTGGGTAATTCCCATGTTTATGTGGATATATACCCACTGTATATGTATCAGTACATTCGACTGCATTTGGAGTCCTCTTTTTATTGAAGGATTTTGCTGGAATTAAATCAAATCTTCTGCAGTGCAGCCACATAATTTTGTTATAGTTTGAATGGAAACAGGACATTCTGCAGGTCGGAATTGAACTAGACGTGAGCAATTTGCAATCAGTTCAGTAAGGAGGGAAAAACATATTTTGCTTCAAAGGAGCCTTTCTTGTTATGTTTAAAGAAAAGTAGTGTTTTGCCTCATTATTCTAATCAGAGATGTACATCCTTACATGCAATACATTCTATCACTTCCTTAAAGGAGAACCAAACTTATTATTTTTTTTAATCCTAGTGTGCAATCTTTTCTCCCCAAAACAACTATACTCTAATAAGTTGCATGTGTGTTCCTGTAAGAGGTAAATTCTAAGAAGACTTACATGTTCTTGCCAGTACAACTTACATCCCGTGTAGTCTTCAAAGAGCCTTGTGAGCATGTGCATCTGTTGCCACACCCAGCTCTTCACTCTCTCTATACACATATTGTATGTACAGATGTCTCCACACCAATAGAGATGGAATCTGGATCCGTCTCAAAATCCCTTGGTTCCAAAATACGAATGTTCTGTCTGAAACCGGGTGGATTGTTCGTATTTCGGGACTTTGGAGTGCATTTTCGATGAATGTTGAATGTTCCAGGCTACGTTCGATACTCCTCGAAAATAGCCCCGAACATTCGATAATCCTCAAAAATCCGATTGGAAACTCGAAAGTAGTTTCTGATTGTATTTTTGAGGATTATCAAACGTTGAAGGCTATTTGCGAGGGTTATCAAAAAGCAGCCTTGAATGTTCGATAATCATCGAAAATGCACTCCAAAGTCCCGAAAGTACGTTCTGTTTTGGGATTTTCGGATCTTCAGGATTTTCCCAAGATCCATAAATGCGAAAACCGAACGTATCTTACCAGTTTCGGCCATCTATACACACCGATATGAACATTCTTAATAAGATTTTGAAAGCTGCTTGTTACCCTGCAGTTTATTTTTCAGCCAGTATGGATTGCAGAAAGCCTTCCAGGAACAATATTACAGGAACAAGTATTACATCTCCCTGAAACTTTTTAAATTTAATAGCGCTGATGACTAAGTTCACTCACATTTCTCTTAAAAAGACACAGCCCATGAGGTTACAGGATCAAATCCTCAGACTTACTTAAGACAATTTATTTTCTTCCTCAATGCTTTATAAAGAATAAACTGCAAATAATACTTTAGTAAACAATTGTACTGTATATTGTTACATCTCTGTTCTGTGTATGAGAGGCAAGATGTGTAACATAATCTGTGACAAAAGTGGGTCTCTGAGCTGTAATATGATTGGCTGTCAGCTTCTAGGGGGTAAGGCTGCAGTTTTCTAGTTTCAATCTGCTGTGCACTAGAGAGCATTTGAAGTGTACTGGGACCACCTAGACTTCAACCCAAACAAAGAGGTGGATTATGGGAGCTGACTCCTTGTACTCTCGGGTAAATTTCATAAATTAAACATCTTAAATCATTTGGCTACATTTTAAATTTTAAAAGTTGGTAACATTATTTTTTTAAACGCCATTAAAATTGAGAACTATCCCTTATGTTCCTTAACTATCAGTATGGGACTAGAGATGGGATGCAGGTCCGACTCAGACCTGGATCCGACACGGAACCCCTTGGTTCCAAAATCCGAATGTTCTGAACTTCTGAGCGCATTTTCGATTTTTATTGAACGTTCGAGCTATTTTCAAAAATTCTCAAAAATAGCCTTGAATGTTCGATAATAATTGAAAAAAAATTTCTATCATATTTTCGAGGATTATCGAACGTTGAACGTTCGAGAATCTTCGAAAATAGCTCGAACGTTCGATAAAAATCGAAAAAATCCCTTGATGGAGGGAGACTGCTTTAGTGGCCTGAGATATTTTGCTATAATTGGCTTACAGGGAGGTGTTACCAGAAGCAAAGGAGCCTGGGAAAAAAGAGGTGCATCACCAACAATTAAACACAATTTTAGTGAACTGATGGAATTCTCAAGGCTAAAAATATAACCATTTTTAAAATTAGATCCGCTGCGACAGACAGAAAATCTAAATAATTTATAAAACCATTATTGAGGGTTAAAGGGGAATTAAGCAGGTTAAACTTCAACAGTTGTATGCTTCCTTAAAATATTTTTTTTAAAGAATGAAGGTAAAGGCTTAAATACACAATATAATTTGTCAGCAGCTGAAGGGCATCAAGCTGGGAATATTTTATTTATGTTTTTCTAAGAATGGGGTCAGTCAGCACAACATTATTGGCTCCAGTATCTCCTGTAGATCACAAAACCTATAGTTCAACACAACATGTGGATCACTGAGAAAGTGCGATGTGGCAGATTGAACTATTGATTTGCCAAGAGAACACAATAGACTCTTCGCCAGCACTGATTTGATATTAAACGCCCCCCCCCCCCTCCCCTTCAGCAAATTAAGGTGTTTTGGCACCTAAAACAAATTAATGCATTTCAGGTTTCTTGCTGAACAACATATTTTTGTGGGATTAGTCAGTGTAGCTTGTTCATAACTCAAAGAGAGTTCCACATCAAAGATTCATACTTCCAACTAGGGCAAAGTCTCTTACAAAGGAACTGAACAAAATGCTTCCTCTGGGATTAATTGTTTTTCATTAATCCTGAATGGCATTTATTTTAATAGCTATCGTACCAATATTACCTAATTTATCCTCTCTTCCTCTCTTTGTCTCTCTTTCCACTTTCATCAGTGCTGGCCTTGTATATTCGCTCCAAACAACTTGGGACCTATTACATGAAATTTAAATACTGGCTTCTATTCAAAAGAATAGATGAAGAGGATGCAAATTTCTGGTGCTTCTTACCACCCAGAAGGTTACACTCGGCAGTCTACAGCTCAGGGTGGTATTATAACTAAAGATGGACGAACTCACTAATACCACCTAGCAGGTCACACTTGGCAGTCTACAGCTCAGGGTGGTATTATGACTAAAGATGGCCAAATTCACTAATACCATCTAGCAGGTCACACTTGGCAGTCTACAGCTCAGGGTGGTATTATGACTAAAGATGGCCAAATTCACTAATACCACCTAGCAGGTCACACTCCGCAGTCTACAGTTCAGGGTGGTATTATAACTAAAGATGGCCGAACTCTCTAATATGCGTTCTGCTTGCAGATTCGATGATTTTCTGAAAATAAATCCGAAAATCTGCAAGTCAATGGAAGTTAAAAAGCCTGAAAGTTCTGCCTAAAATTAAGGTATAACTTAATGGTCTGGGGAACACATATCAATGCCCAAAATCTTGAAAAAAAAGAAAAACATTGTCCAGTACCGGAAATTTCATGTGCTTCTTGTTTTGGCATTCTGTGTAGTATTTATGATTATTTTGTAAATTTGAGACTTCCAGAAATATCTATAATTCTCTGTTTTTATATTCGAAAATTCTTGACTGTTCGATAATTATCAAAAATAGTTCAGCGGTTTGGGAAAATCCTAAAAATTTGTAAATCCGCAAAGTCTGAGTTCCGGCAGATCTGTGAAATCCTCTTCGGAACTGTGTTACGGTTTGGGCCCATCTCTAATTATGACATAAAACAACCTTTGGTACATATTCCACAAGCATACTGTGAAGTAATTACAGAAATGTCTACCGGTTATGCTGGCCTTACATAGGTCAACTTTTCCATTGCACTCATGTGGTCAGTCAATGTAATATCAAATGTACATCTTGATTGGTCAGGTTAGAAAATTTTAGTCAATTAGTCAAGCTTTGTGGTGTTTTTTGACAGAATTTGATCCATTTCTGTTTTAATTGTATTAATAAGCATGCACACTTGCTTGATAATCTCTGCAGAATCAGAGACAGAAAGGACAGTGTTTATAAAGGTCAATATTGTTAAATGATATCAAATCTTTATCATGATCATAAATTACTGGTCATTATTTGTAATTTTCAAGCACGGCAGTATTTGCAAGCAACTGGCGTGTAAATTGTTGACTGTGGCATAAAATGCTGATATCACGAGCATTATTTTTTTGGGCCATGCTGTAAAATAACAATTATGGTGGTAAAGGATCAATAAAGAAGTTTACCAATACGGACCCTTTAAATATTCCACCAATATGATCTGATCAGTAAAGAATAGAGATGTTTGAAACTGTTGAGTTTCGTTTTGTTTTCTGAAATTTTCAGAAAATTCGAGTTTCGATTTTTGAAAAACGTCTACTTTGATTTTCAATTTTTGAAAATCGTCTACTTTTGATTTTTGAAAATTGTCAACTTTCGATTTTCAATAATCGTCTACTTTAGATTTTTGATAAAAATCGAAAATTCGAAAATTCCAGGTTCCCTGAGATTCGGGAGTTCCGAAAGTTTCGTCGGGACTTTGAAACCCTCAGATCCGATTCGAAACTGGGTTCTATTAGAAACCACATTACATCTCTAGTAAAGAATAGAACATAAAGAATAGAAGACCGATTCCCATGTCTGGTTTTGTGATTGATTCATCATCTACAGTATCAATTGTCAATAGTTTTACCTGGTAAGTCGATCAAATCTATTTAAAATCTATTGAACTAACAGCAGCCAATGTGATGTGGTTCCGCATTCATTCAAAGGGTCACTATACTCACTTAAACAACTTTACTTTGTCTGAAACTATAATTAGAGAGAAGTAAAATGGTGGTACTCACATATTTAGCTGTGCTTGCTTTGTTATTAAATTATTGTTTAGCGAGTGCTCCACCTCCCTTACTCACTGCCTTTTCGTAGTGTCTGCGACACTTATAAGTTCTGCACAGCCTCACCATAGACACTGCTCTGCTTACACATCTCCCCCCTTCTTTTCTCTGCTGATTCTCTGAAATTGTTGCAGAAAGTGTGTTGGCAGGCAGCCAGAGATACTAGTAACAGGTCAGGGATGGGACATATTAAAATTCCTGCTTCTGGAGTGACAGGTCTTTCCCTGTAAATGCTGTGATTTCAAATGATGATTTCTCAGAATATACAGCTCAGATTTAATATCTGGGGGAAAAAATTGGAGCAGCGGGATCTTGCTGTATCTAATTTAAGAAATTCAAGATACTGAATTAAAGAATTAAGGCAATAGGAAGAGCAAGAAATCTGCCGTATCCTCAATCAGGTTACTAATTTGTAGCCTTTAATTGGTAAATAATGGACCCAAGTCTTCCTAAATTAAATATATCTAAAATACCTGAAATATGACATTATTATATGTATTATTATTAAGGATCCCTTGACAATGGGATCTCAGGATAAACCTCTATGATGTTCCTCCACCTAAAGGGATATAGGTTTCTTCAAAAAGAAACAGGGGGTAATATAGTGAGCTCAACCAGATCATCACAAGAGATATTTGTGTAAATGTGTCTTCTCTCTTTACTTATTTGTTGTTATCGCTTATTCTAGCACATACCCTCTCAAATGTAGCCCTTTTAATTTAACCTCCCACACGCACATATATAGAACTGGTAACACAAACATTCTTTTCATATGGAGACACCTCCCACACGCACATATATATTTTATCTGTCTAACTTGTCTTGGTTATCACTTACTCCAACCCACCTCCTGGTACTGCCAGAATTGTTATAGTATAGCTTTAGGGGCAACTCTCCCAAAAGTTGATCTGAGGTGGTCAGATCAAAGGGAAGTCTAAGGGTGAACCCCTCACTCATGGATTTGAAGAGCTGGTTGGCAAACAGTTAAGAAAATGCCCCATGTCTGTGGCAAAACAATAAAGTCTTCTGTATGAAGTTATTAAATTCTACAGTGTCACCACCTATAATGTAAACATATCAGATTTTGTTGAACCACAAAAAATTAAAAACTATAAAAAGCAGTGAACAATGTCCCCCCGGGAAAGCAAGACCCGGGCACAGAGGCTGCGTTTGTCTACAAATAAGCACTGTACCTCCGGATCAATGTGTATTTCATAATGTGGTCTGAAAAATCATTTTAAATAATATCTCCAAGGACAAACAGACACAGTACATTTACCCTTTTGTAGATAAGCTAGGGATATTCAGAAGGGCGGCATTTCAGAATTTGGACAGCTTGTAAAATACACCGTCCAGAGAAGATAAACACAACAGCTTTGAAAATCCATCAAATTAATTCGTCCCAGACCTTTCATTACATGCTCATAAATGAATCATGGTATCCCTATGTCATCCTGATAGAGCCAATTGGCTTCCTGTAAGATACATTTCCTCAACTTGAGTGTTCCAGCTTTCTGCTTAGCCCGAAGGCTAAATCAAGGATTTCAAAACACTTGTTCCAATCATCCTGTGTCATAGAGGTTAAAAAGTGAAATCTCCCTCATTCGAGCTGTTGAAAACTATGAGTTCAAATATCCATAGAAATATTTTCTGAACTGTTAAAAATGTATCTGCCATGCCTTTAAAATAAATAGCACCGTCAACTCTTTTATACTTTTAATACATTTGCTTTTTACAACAGGTCCATCACTGCTATACACTTCCAATTACACCCAAAGGGTCAAAACCCTTCTGGCCCAGAATATGGACTATATTAGACTTATCCTTATCTAGAAGTGTCAATGGTATTGAAATTAAAATAATGCTGTTGCCTAGGTACTGTACTTCCACAGAAGAATTATTATTATTATTATTATTATTATTATTGTGGATTTATATAGCGCCAACATCTTCCGTAGCGCTTTACAATTACATGTATACATTCACATCAGGCCCTGCCCCAAAGAGCTTACGATCTAAGCACATTTATTTGACACATGCAACCTATCAGTATGTCTTTATGCTCTATAATTTTACGCTCTATAATTTTTATATCCTTGAACAGATGGGAGACATGATGAGAACAATGACAATTAAACTCAATGTTTTATATAATATTTGTTGCTTTTTGCTTTTGGTTGATCTTTTTTTTTTTTAAATTCGCTGAGAATAACTTTTCAGGTCTGTTTTGATACACAGGTATTGATTGGGCAATTGCACCCAAACCTGAAGAGGTTTTCACGGATACAGCAGAATGTGGACTTTGCAGATTTACACAATTTTGGTTTTTTTTCCAAACTGTGGAACTGTTTTCGATAATTATCAAACAATTGAGAATTTTAAAATTTCAAAATTCAATATTTTTTTAAATTTGGAATTTACAAAATCAAGAATTTTAGAGATTTCTAGAAATGAAAATGCAGAAACAGGTACTGAATAGAAATGGCCGAAACTCACCAGTTTCGTTCCGTTTTCGGAACAAATTTTCGATTATCAAACATTTGAGGCAATTTTCGAAGATTATCAAAAATATCCTTGAACGTGAGATAATCCTCGAAAATACGATCAGAGACTACTTTTGAATTTCTGATCGTATTTTCGAGGATTATCGAACATTTAAGGTTATTTTTTCTAATCCTCGAACGTTCGATAATAATAGAAAGTGGGCTCCGAAGTCCCGAAATCCGGTCGATCCGTCCGGATTCGGACAGATCATTTGGATTTTCGAACTGAGGGGTTCCGTTTCGGAAATCGTATAAACTTTGGAAGATCATCCATCGTATGATCGTCCATAAATGATACAATGATCATATAATATATTTGTCTATGGCGCACCCCCATCATACACTAGAAAGGTGGCAGCTGTTTTAAAAATAAAACAAAATCTGAACTATGCAATGCTGACATGAAATGCTTACCCTTACTTAATGAGAAGCAGTTTCTCCTGCTCCATGTGTGCGTGTTCCAGAGCAATGGCTAGCAGGTGAGCACAGGAGTAGAAGAAACCCACTTCTCGTGTCAGCTTTGCATAGTTCAGTAAGGGTTTGGCATCAAATATTTACAAGTCTATTTACAAGTCTGTGTGGGCACTGGACACATCTTATATTTAGAAGTGTGTGTAGGCACTCAACACATCTTATGTGTTGGCTTGGCATCTTATATTTACAAGTGTGTTGTTTTAGGTGACAAAAGGTCTAGAAACGTAGAGTTGTATGAAGAGAATATTGGGCAACACACACAAAAAGTTTGCCTTTCTCTGACTGCTCCAAATAATCTCCATGCCCATCAAACCCACACTGTATTCTTTATGATATATCTAGACTCTACATTTGATCATTAAATCAATCTAATATTAGAATAGAGACTTACCCCCCAACATTCCCACAATGTTTCTCACCCTGAGGAACTTAGTCTGGCCAGGGAACTTTGCAGGTAAAAACCACTCCATTGTTTGACATTAAATCTGATTCAGCATTTGTCTTTTCGAACGCCAAATCAGATTTAATGTCTAAATAGTGTATGGAAAGCTTAAGGATTGGAAATGGAAGCGCGAACTTTACAAATTACATTCATCCTATTTCTTTAATGTGTGGGTAAGTAGCCCAAGTGTGCTGGGACTTTAAGACCTACCTGCAAAAATTCAAACCACAGACAAGAGATTTTTCTTTAAACTGGCTCACCCTTATTCTCCTACAAATGAAAGAATGGACCAATAAGGAAAATATAAATTGATCCTACACAACCCACCAATTCATCAATCTCTCCTGAGGAAAATAGACTGTAACTGAACTGCACGCTGATATTTTCAAGAGATTTGTTTTGTTAATAAAATTGTCTTTTTCCCCATTTGTCAATATTATTTATTTAGTAACTTAAAATTGTCAGACGATACGGAATCTCTGCAAACAATTATTTCAACCTCCGTACATCAAAATCGACCAACATGTACAGCATGCAATATTAATATTTTAATCTTCGCCGACCAATCAATAACGCTTTCACGCCTCATAAAATGCAGCCAAATCATGTCAGCTGATAGAAAATTCACTTTAATATTTTAACAACAAATGAATTACAAATACTCAGTATTATACAGATTTCTACATTATGGCACGCTTGAAATTAAGAAAAAAAAATTCTATAGAAGTTATGTATAAAATAACTTTTAGTAGAGGGATGGAGGCTATTTTATCATAGAGTTTGTGATCAACTTTACGGATGTAATACCGGCAAAAAAACCGATTGGTCAGGACGGTTGCCTTGGGCTGGGTAGTTGTGTTGGACTGGATGTTTGTCTTGGGTCGGAGATTTATTTTGGTCCGGGCGGTTGCTTGAACAACGCAGGAATGTCAAGAAGTAAAAACACACAGTGTGGCCAGCTATGATCTGTAATTAGGAACCACAAAATGTTGCGGTTGAAACTACAGATTTTGTCAGCAAATTCTTCAACAAAATTTTTTTTTTTCACAGCTTAAATTTTGGCATTTAAACCATAAGTTTGTCACAAAATTTCAGTTTTGGATAGGAAATATTTAGCAAAATGAAACCGAGCTGGTTTGGCCATATCTAACCATGGCACCGTCCTGAAGCTGAAGGATATAATTTGTTTTTACATTATGTTTACATTGAGTAAAGATAGCAGTGAGGTAATTGTTAAAGTCTTACATGTACAGTAAGATGTCTGAACTATCTACATTACACCATACAAAATTGTAGTGGACATTGGATTTGTGTTACAGATCACTGAACCAAGGAAACTGCATGTTCCGAGGATGTCAACCTCCAGTAGATTAAAATGTACATAGTTTTTAATTACGCACATTTTTCAAGTGGCTGCTTTTCCCTTCAGGGTTGGTTAAGGAAAAAATTAAAATACAGTATCAGAGAGATTTGTTTTGAAACAGGTTTGAAAAATGTCTATGCCCGGAAACTCCTGCGACTATGAACTGCTACATATTACCTATAAACTGGTAATACGGTGGGCTTCTTCCCAGGCCTTGCCAAACCTGTTTTATCTGTAATATATAGTAATTAAAGAGCAAGTTCACCCATAAAATAAACTTTACATTATTACATACATTACACCCCAAAACCCGGCTTTTGTTTTAATCTTACTTTTCTCTGATGCTCCCACGCTGAGATCAGGGGCGTACCTGCAGGGGCCGAGGCCCACCCGCAAGATTTAAGGCCAGTCACCTGACCCCCTCCTCCCTCCAAGCTGTCTTACGCGATTAGCCGTTTTAAAGACCAGACCAGTTCTGGAAGTTTCGGTCTGGTCTTTTAAACAGCTGATCGTGCGTATGTTGCCTTCATACACTTGATCTTCTGTTTAAAACGGCTGATCGCAGAAGACAGCTTAGGCTTGTGGCAGGCCCAACTACCACCCCCCACCACCACCGGGGGGTTGCGGGTTGATAGTTATCTATCTCTATTATCTATCTATTACCTATCTATTATATATCAATCTATTTATCTATCACTATTATCTATCTTCTGCCTAACTATTATCTATCTATCTAGCTAGCTATCTATCTATCATTTATCTATCTCTCTCTTGGTCACAATAATAGATCTATTACATATCTATTATCTATTATTTATCAATCTATCTATCTATCTATTATCTATCTATTACCTATATTTATCTATTGTCTATCTATCTATCTTTCTAGCTAGCTAGCTATCATCCTCTCTCGGTCACGGCGGTGGCGGGGGCGGTAGTTATCTATCTCTATTATCTATCTTCTACCTATTATCTATCTATTATCAGTCTATCTATCTATCTATCTATCACCTATCTGTCTGTCTGCCTATCTATCTATCTATCTATCTATCATCTATCTATCTATCTATCATCTATTTCTATCATCTTCTGCCTAACTATTATCTCTCTATCACTCTATCTATTATCTATCTCTATCATCTATCTATCTCTATCATCTATCTTCTGCCTAACAATTATCTCTCTATCAATCTATTATCTATCTATCTATCTATCTATTTATCTATCTATCTATCTATCGATCATCTATCTATCTATCAATCATCTATTTCTATCATCTTCTGCCTAACTATTATCTCTCTATCACTCTATCTATTATCTATCTATCTATCTATCTATCTTCTATTTCTATCATCTTCTGCCTATTATCTCTCTATCAATCTATCTATCTATCTATCTTTCTATCTATCTCTGATAAAGTTGGAGAGCCCTGTGGAATGTAAAAAAACCCAAAACATTAAAAAACCCCATAAAAATCAAAGACTAAACCTAGACATCTCTTTCTCTTTACTTTAATTAGTTTGAGTCTACAATACCTATGGTAAGGTTATAGAAGGTTTATTGTAAGCTTATTGTAAGGTTATAGAAGGGTTACAGTAGAGTTATAGTAAGCTTATAGTAAGGTTATAGAAGAGTTATAGTAGGGTTATAGTAAGGTTATAGTAAGGTTACAGTAAGGTTATAGTAAGCTTATAGAAAGGTTATACTAAGGTTACGGTAAGGTTATAGTAGGGCTAGGATAATTCATTTAGTAGAATGGTAGAAAACACATCTAGCCAAACTTAAGTAATCAGATGTTAATGTCTGTCAACACACAAGACTTTTTTGATCTATGCAACTAATAGGGAGCCTTTTAAAGCTTTCTGTGCAGATTTCCCTAATGTGGATACCTGACTAGTACTGTATGAATAGATGAGCCTTTATGGAGCTAGAGACTTGTATGGTGATTGAAAAGTGTGCCAGGGGTTTCATGATAATGATTTTGAACTGTTGTGTGTATTTGCATTAAAGGGCAAGTCCAGCCCTAAAATGAAAACTTACATACAGGTAAATCACCCCCCAAAACCCTAAACGGTAATAGTTTGAAATGTGAAATATACAAGTCTAACCTGAAATCCTGCACAATGTCCTGTTGCCCCTGTTTCTGCTTCCTGGTTCTTCCAGTTAGTAACTGTCAGTTATGGATTTGACAGATGACATCACAGCCAATGACTGATTGTTAATCCCCTATCTGCCTCTTCTGAGCATGCCCAGGCTCAGTACAGGCTCAGTACAGGTTTCTAAATTGCTCAGTTTCCACAAGGCATCCAGAAGCATAGCAGGCATACAGTAATGAATTCATAGGACAAAACATGATATATCAACATATTTTAAAGAGGCCACTCTTTCTAAAAGATGTTCTTATGAGGGTGGAGTTGTCCTTTAAATGAAGCCTGGAAAACAGATTGATAAGAATCTGTGTATTGAAAACCATCACAGATGAAATGAAAACCAGACAAAAGTATTTACAGTAAAAAAGACAGAAAGAATCCAGTATAAGGGCTAGGCCACACTAGATTTTTCTCGCGTTTGCATCTCCCATGTTTTCGCTCGCGATTGTGCACGTGATTTTTGCTGACATGGAAATTGCGGGAACATGAACATTCCTGTGATTTCCAATATGCATGCAATTGCGCGTCCGTTTTGCATTCAAAGCATTTTTTAAGCAACCACATGCGTTCTCTTTTGAAAATAGCGAAAACACGAAACAATGCGCGCTAAGGCACAGAAATCACTTGCACGATTTGGTGCGTTGTAGCGTTTCCTCAGCCTAAACTTCAATCCTCACAGCTGTTTGTACAGAGTAGCTGCCACTAGAGATGTTCGTAGCTGGTGAGTTAAAGGGCATGTCCACCCCCACAACTAACTTTTTATATTTATTTGGCCCAAATAAGTGCTCCAAAACAAACTTTACAGCATGTAAATCGGTCCAGTGGTTCAAAAGTTACAGACCTTTGTAGCTGGCTTAATCCTGCAGCATGGACCAATACAGCGATGAACAGAGACAGGTTACATTACCTTGCCTCTGTTCTTTTCATGTTCTTGAGCATGTCTGTTAACATCCAGCAGTGTGAACAGAGGAAGTTGCATCAGTAATGATCTGACCCCTGGATCCCTCCCTCTTTTCCCTCTCAACCAATCACAGCTGTAAAGTTATGTGTACTGAAGAAATCCAGGATCAACAGCTGCAGCCAGCCAGCCCAGAGAGAGAGATAGAGAGAGACACACACACACACAGGCAAGAATTTTTTTTTCCCTAAGCTGCAGCTCGGGGTCATCTAAAGAGGAAGTGGAGAGGAAGTGCAGCCTGATATATATCTCATTAAATATCGGGCAAGGCAAATGATTTTTAGAAAAATGAACATGGCGTTTGAGGTTGGTGCTATTATATATAGAACATATAAAAAGTTTATTTTTGGGTGGACATACCCTTTCATTTTGGATTTGGATATTTGGAGCTCAAAAAAATTGGAAAAAAGACCGATAGAAGTCAATGGGAGGAAAAAACCCAAAAAATCGGAGTAAAAAACCTGGCTCAGGCACCGGGGGGAGCACGTCAGGGGAACACATCGAAATCACCAAAACCACATGAGTACAGTATATTTGAAGCTACTTTCGGTAAACCTCCATAATAGTCTTGAACATACGGTAATCCTCGAAAGTATCCTTATATTTTCGGTAACTCTTGAAAGTAGCCCTGTGTATTTGAGGGTTATCGAAATACGGAAAGTTCCACTGTTCTGAAAGGCACAAATGGATCTGAATGGAACTTTTGGATCCGGGAGTTCTGATTTCAAACCGAGTCAGATTCGGACCCGGAATCCATCTCTAGCTGCCACTCAACGCTATGATTGCTGTAGGACACTGTTGGCTTTGTTCTACCATGATCATTTTGAATTTTCTGAAAACCACAACCACATATTAACCCATTTACACACAAGGTTGTTGAATGCCCACCAACTGTCCTAGTTTCCCCGTGACAGGCCTTTATTGAGAGGGTGGGCTGGGTGCAGAGTTGAGAATAGGCCAGATCCTCTCCATGATGACTGCTTTGAACTTCCATCTATGACATGTGGAAGTTTTACTGCTTATATTCAACAAGGATTAGGATCCAACAGAGCTTTGTTTTTGTGAAATGTCTACTATGGTCCTTGTACATTGCCCATAACTTCATTTTAACCCCCATAGTAAATAGGTGTGGTTGCTATATTTACCCTTTCTTGGAAACCCATTACAAAGAATATTCAGTGTATAACCTGCACGGAATGAAAATTCTCCTCCTACAGTCAGTACCATCTTATCAGCCCTGGTAGAAGAGTGAAATAAATTATCACCTGTACACAAATAATTGATTGCTGTAGGCAACGCTGTAGCACCTGCAGAGATGCAGCTATTTCCACACATTTTCATCCCTAGAACAATGACCCCCTTACCCACAGGTTTGACAGGTGCAACATCATAAGCTGCAGGTTGGAATTAGAGTAAAATGAAAGCTGGTGGCCCTCCAACCTCCAGGCAATGTTATGCTAAGCACATGTTCCTATTGGATTCTATTGTCATTCAACATCTGCTGTTCTTCCTGTCTCACTGTGCTGGTGGGTTTGGAAGATTCTGGAATTATTCCGGAAAAGCAGATATTGTTCTCCTGATATTTATTTTGGGGACAAATACTGGTCCCTGCGAGGAAAAAACCCAGCAAGTGCGTTAAATCTTGGGCCATTACCGTTCCTGTCCCTAGAGACGTCAGTATGGCAGAGGGAGATTTTATTACATAATAAACACATTTTATTATTATTATTTTTTTTGGGAAAGAGCCTGGAAAGTATAAAGCTGTGCAAGCAAGTAGACTTGAAAATAAAATCAGGATATAATTAGTTTCCGTGAGTTTTGTTTACATCACATTTTGTGACAGGTACATTACTTTGGAATATGGAAAAATTTTAAGGGGGGAAAAAAAAAGATATTTTTTTTCTAACTCAAAGTGCGTATGAGCCAAAATAATAACCCGACTGCAGTTCTCTGGTCTCAAACGTGTTAATGTTCCTTTTATTTCTGGCTCATTAGCTTGTAAACTGTTTTTTTCCCCCACCCTAAAAAGAGTCAAGGGCTATTTTAGAATATGAAGGTTTAACCCTTTGATCTCTTGAGAGGTATTCAAGCTACA
This sequence comes from Hymenochirus boettgeri, assembly GCA_019447015.1. Taxonomy (NCBI): domain Eukaryota; kingdom Metazoa; phylum Chordata; class Amphibia; order Anura; family Pipidae; genus Hymenochirus; species Hymenochirus boettgeri. Next base: position 263,893,858 of record CM033472.1, read on the forward strand.
AAGTTTATTTAAATACCCAGTGAGGAAAGATGAAAGAGGCAAATCAAGTACCGGGGATTCTTATTTATTTTTTTGGGACCCATGGGTAAAAAAAATGATACATAATTATTTTCTTTGTTTTATCATATCAATGGAGTCTGTTTATAGCTATTCCATCTGCTCTGCATCGATCTACGATCTACTTAAGCTGGGTACACACACTAACAACAAAACCCCTATAAAGTCAAATCCAACAGTATCGGGGCTTTATCGGCACTGTGTGTGACCGGTTTTCTGAATGAGCACGTGGCCACTCGTTTGGGTCGGCTGATTGCTCGTATGGAAAACACCATAAATTTCCCTCAGCTGTGGTAGTGTCCCTGTGCTGTGTATATGCTGTGTATAGGGAGAATGCTCGCGTATCTTGATCTTTGAAAAATGATAGACAGGATCTTGCAGATTCTGTCTGTCATTTATCAAAAATCTGTCCTGTGTGTGCCCAGCTTTACTTGTAAGGCTTCTTTTAGACAAACATTTTTATTTTAGTGTTTTACTAGTGGTGACCACTAGGGGCACAACATGGGAAACAAACACAAAATGGCAACCTGCTCGTGTGAATAAATCCTAACTGGTCATGTGAGCTCATTAGATGTACAGCAAGCATAATGAAATGGGATTGGTTGTACCCCATATCATGCACGTTTTTATCCGGACGGCCCACCCAGATACTATTTCATGCCATCCAGCTGGAAAAACATTTTGGAGAGAACACTGTAGTGACTTACTATAGAATTTAGATGTAGCTTTAATGTGTGTGCACCTGGTACCAAGTTCAGACAAAACTCCAACTGCCATTTTTAACACTCACAATATAATTCAATCACGTGATAACTAACACTCACAATATAATTCAATCACGCGATAACTAACACTCACAATATAATTCAATCACACGATAACTAACACACTCACAAATAATAATCAATCACGCGATAACAACACTAAAAATAATTCAAATCACACGAAAACTAACACTCACAATATAATTCAAGCCGCGATATAACTAACACTCACAATATAATTAATCACGCGATAACTAACACTCACAATATTAATTCAATCACGCGAATAATAACACTCACAATATAATTCAATCACACGATAACTAACACTCACAATAAATTCAATCACGCGATAACTAACACTACAATATTAATTCAATCACCGAGAACTAACACTCACAATATAATTCAAGCACACGATAACTAACACTCCCAATATAATTCAATCACGCGATAACTAACACTCACATATAATTCAATCACGATAACTAACACTCACAATATATCAATCACACGATAACTAACACTCACAATTAATTCAATCACCGAAACAACACTCACAATATAATTCAATCACGCGCATAACTAACACTACCAATATAATTCAATCACACGATAACTCACAATATAATTCAATCACCTGAAACTAACACTCACAATTAATTCAATCACGCGATAACTAACATACACATATAATTCAACCACGATAACTAACACTCACAATATAATTCAACACGCGCTAACAACCCTCACAATATAATTCAATCACACGATAACTAACACAATATAATTCAATCCTCAATAACTAACACTCACAATATAATTCAATCACACAATAACTACAACTCACAATATAATTCAATCACGAATAACTAACATCACAATATAATTCAATACACGCGATAACTACACTCACAATATAATCAATCAAGATAACACACTCACAATATAATTCAATCACACCGATAACTAACACAATATAATTCAATTAAGGATAAACTAACACTCACAATATAATTCAATCACCACGATAACTAACACTCACAATATAATTCAATACACCGAAACTAACACACAATATAATTCAATCACCGAAACTAACATCACAATAATTCAATCACACGATAACTACCCACAATATAATTCAATCACGCGATAACTAACACAATATATTCAATCACGATAACTAAAACTCACAATATAATTCAACCACGTAACTAACACTCACAATAAATCAACACCGATAACTAACACTCACAATATAATTCAATCACACGATAACAACACAAATAATCAATCACTCGATAACTAACACTCACAATATATTCAATCACACGATAACAACACACAATAATTCAATCACGGATAACTAACACTCACAATATAATTCAATCACACGATAACTAACACTCACAATATAATCAATCAACGATAACTAACACTCACAATAATTCATCACGATAACTAACCTCACAATATAATTCAAGCACACGATAACTAACCACAATATAATTCAATCACGCGATAACTAACACACTATAACTTACAATCCGCGATAACTACACTCACAATATAATTCAACGCACGATAAACTAACACTCACCAATAAATTCAACGGATAACTAACACTCACAATATATTCATCACACGATAACTAACTCACAATAAATTCAATCACCGATAACCTAACACTCACAATATAATTCAATCACACGCTAACTAACACTCACAATATAATTCAATCCACGACCATAATAACACTCCAATATTTTCAACACCCGATAACTCACCACTACACACATATCAATTATCTCAGAACTAACACTCCACATCATAATTCAATACCGATAACTACACCCACACACCAATTAATAACAGAACACGCTAACAACCTCAATATAATCAATCACACCTACTCAACTCTCACTCAACACGCCTGATAACATACACCCAATCACACTCACTAACATCACATATCACACATATTACACTACAACCACGCACCACACCACCAATATAATTCAATCAAGATTACTAACAACGATAACTAACCACATCCAACAAATATAATTCACATCCCCCGCGACATACTACTATAAACTACACTGCATAATTCAACTCACCACCACCCAACGATGCACCACTACAAACTCACCAATATAATTCAAGCACGAAACCCATAACACCCTACACCCACATATAAATTCAAGCACGCGATAACTAACACTCACAATATAATTCAATCACACGATAACTAACACAATATAATTCAACACGCATAACTAACACTCACAATATATTCAATCACACAAAACTAACACTCACAATATAATTCAAGCACCGATAACTACACTCACAATATTAATTCATCACGGATAACTAACACTCACAATATAATTCAACACAACACGATAACTAACACTCACAAATATATTCAATCACGCGATAACAACACACAATATAATCAATCAACGATAACTACACACTCACAATAAATTCAATCACACGATAACTTAACACTCAACAATATAATTCCATCCACGATAAACTAACACTCACAATATAATTCAATCACGCGATAACTAACACTCACAATATACTTCAATCACGCGATAACTAACACTCACAATATAATTCAATCACGCGATAACTAACACTCACAATATACTTCAATCACGCGATAACTAACACTCACAATATAATTCAATCACGCGATAACTAACACTCACAATATACTTCAATCACGCGATAACTAACACTCACAATATAATTCAAGCACGCGATAACTAACACTCACAATATAATTCAATCACACGATAACTAACACTCACAATATAATTCAATCACGCGATAAACTAACACTCACAATATAAGATTCAATCACGCGATAAAACCCTCACAATATAATTCAATCACACGAGAAACAACACTCACAATATAATTCAATCACCGAAACTAAACATCACAATATAATCAAACACGCGATAACTAACACTCACAATATAATACAATCACACGATAACTAACACTCACAATATAATTCAATCACACGATAACTAACACAATATAATTCAATCACTGGATAACTAACACTCACAATATAATTCAATCACACGATAACTAACACTCACATATAATTCAATCACACGAAAACTAACACTCACAATATATTCAATCAGCGATAACTAACACTCACAATATAATTCAATCACACGATAACTAACACCACAATATAATTCAATCACGCGATAACTAACACTCACAATAAATTCAATCACGCGATAACTAACACTCACAATATAATTCAAGCGCACGATAACTAACACTCACAATATAATTCAAGCACGCGATAACTAACACTCACAATATAATTCAATCACACGATAACTAACACAAAATAATTCAATCACTCAATAACTAACACTCACAATATAATTCAATCACACGATATACACACTACAATATATTCAATCACGAAACTAACACTCACAATATAATTCAATCACACGATAACTAACACTCACAATATAATTCAATCACAGATAACTAACACTCACAATATAATTCAATCACACGATAACACAACCACCAATATATTCAATCACGCGATAACTACACTCACAATATAATTCAATCACACGATAACTAAACATCACAAATATAATTCAATCACACGATAACTAACACCACAAATATTAAATCAATCAACGCGATAACATAACACTCACAATATAATTCAATCACGCGATAACTAACACAATATAATTCAATCACGCGATAAACTAAACACTCACAATATAATTCAATCACACGATAACTAACACTCACAATATAATTCAATCACACGATAACTAACACTCACAATATAATTCAATCACTCGATAACTAACACTCACAATATAATTCAATCACGCGATAACTAACACAATATAATTCAATCACGCGATAACTAACACTCACAATATAATTCAATCACGCGATAACATAAACTACACCACTATATATTCAACGCCACGATAACTAACACTCACAATATAATTCAAGCACGCGATAACTAACACTCACAATAAATTCATCACGCAGATAACTAACACAATATAATCAATCACCTAAATCAATAACTACACTCACAATATATTCATCACACAAACTAACACTCACAATATAATTCAATCACACGATAACTAACACTCACAATATAATTCAATCACACGATAACTAACACTCACAATATAATTCAATCACACGATAACTAACACTCACAATATAATTCAATCACACGATAACTAACACAATATATTCATCACCGATAACTAACACTCACAATTAATTCAATCACACATAACTAACACTCACAATATAATTCAATCAGCCGATACCTACACCCTCAAATTAATTCAATCACCGATAACTAACACTCACAATATAATCACAATCACACGATAACTAAACACAATATAATTCAATCACGCGATAACTAACACAATATAATTCATCACACGCGATAAAACTACAAACCACTCCACAATATAATTCAAACACCACGATAACTAACACTCACAATATAATTCAACACCGATAACTAACACTCACAATATAATTCAATCACCAAATCATAACACAATATAATTCAATCACTGATAACTAACACTCACAATATAATTCAATCACCGATACTACACTACAATATAATTCAATCACGGATAACTAACACTCACAATATAATTCAATCACACGTAACTAACACTCACAAATAATAATTCAATCACACGATAACTAACACTCACAATATAATTCAATCACGCGATAACTAACACTCACAATATAATTCATATCACACGATAACTAACACAATATATTCAATCACCGATAAACTAACACATAATATTCAATCAACGCGATAACTAACCTCACAATATAATTCAACCACGATAACTAACACTCACAATATAATTCACCACACGATAAACTAACACTCACAATATAATTCACATCAACACATAACTAACACAATAATTTCAATCACCGATAACTAACACTCACAATATAATTCAATCACACGATAACTCCACTCACAATATAATTCAATCACACGATAACTAACACCTCAACAATAAATTCAATCACTAATCACCGATAACTAACACTCACAATATAATTCAATCAGCGATAACTAACACCTCACATATAATTCAATCACAACGATACTAACACTCACAAATAATCAATCACGCGATAACTAACACAATATAATTCAATCACGCGATAACTAACACTCACAATATAATTCAATCACACGATAAACTAACACTCACAATATAATTCAATCACACGATAACTAACACTCACAATATAATTCAATCACGCGATAACTAACACTCCATATAATTCAATACGCGAATAACTACCACTCACAATATAATTCAAGCCGACGATAAACTAACACTCACAATATATTCAACAACGCGATAACTAACACTCACAATATAATTCAATCACACGATAACTAACACAATATAATTCAATCACTCAATAACTAACACTCACAATATAATTCAATCACACAATAACTAACACTCACCAAATAATTCAATCACCGATAACTAACACTCACATATAATTCAATCACGTGAAATAACTAACACCACATATAATTCAACATCACACGATAACTAACACTCACAATATAATTCAATCACGCGATAACTAACACAATACATATCAATCACTGGATAACTACACTACAAATAATTCATCACGACTAAATAATAACACTCACACTCACATATAATTCAATCACAAAACAACAACCACCAAATATATTCAATCACGCGATAACTAACACTCACAATATAATTCAATCACACGATAACTAACACAATATAATTCAATCACGCGATAACTAACACAAATATAATTCAATCATGCGATAACTAACACTCACAATATAATTCAAGCGCACGATAACTAACACTCACAATATAATTCAAGCACGCGATAACTAACACTCACAATATAATTCAATACACACTCTAACTACCAATATAATTTAATCAACTCGATACTAACACTTCTCACAATATAATTCAATCACACCGATAACTAACACTCACATATAATTCAATCACACGATAACTAACACTCACAATATAATTCAATCACACGATAAACTAACACTCACAATATAATTCATCACGCGATAACAATTCAAACACGTATAACTAACACTCACATTAATTCAATCACGCGATAAAATCAATCACAAACTACACTCACAATATAATTCAATCACACGATAACTAACACTCACAATATACTTCATCACCGATAACTACACTCACATATAATTCAATCACGCGATAACTAACACTCACAATATAATTCAATCACGCGATAACTAACACTCACAATATAATTCATCCCGCGATAACTAACACTCACAATATACTTCAATCACGCGATAACTAACACTCACAAAATCCCAAAGGCCACAAAAGGATGACACAGAAAACCTGCTGTCCGCTCTAAAATTTTGCCTTCTATCTGGATATTTTGGTTTTATCATGAAATTTTAACAAACAAAAACTAAAATTTTGTGCAGGTATTTCCATTTTGCAACAAAATGCTGTCCCTTAAGATTGGTACACACCATCCAATAATTCGTCCCGACCAATATTTCAGTGTTTCGGTTGGTTGGGCTGAATTATTGGATGCGTTTTGTGGCCTGAAGCAACCAATATCGACTGTTCGTTCCTTCAAATCGGACTAACGGATGATCGGAAGAGTCGGAAGGACTGCCACCACGGACAGTCCTTCCTCCTGGCTGACCAGTCGGAAGTGAATGGTGTGTACCGACCTTAAATCAGGTGAAACTTAGTTGCCAAAACTGGTGATTTTGTTGCAAAACCAGTTTTGTGATGAAATGACAGCCAGACTCTATCTGCCTATCTGTCTCACAAATTATTTATCGGAGTTTAATTTGTGTTACTTGCCTTGAAATGTAAATTCAGTTTTTAAAAGCTTATCAAAGGTACAGCTACTTTAGAAAATGTCCTAGTGAAATGCAGATAATAAATTCTGTCTGTGGTCTTTTGCCTTCCTGGTCACCATCATAAATCTTTTGATCTATCTGACAATGTATTTCACTTGTAAAAGATGTTCTACTTTTCACTCAGATTGTCTGTTCATTTAACTATCCTGGTACAAAATCTCTCAGCACCTGATGCAGAGCCCCAGAAAAATATTTCTTAGTTAGTGGAAAAGGGACATTCAAAAAAACATCGGTAGAAACACCCCATACGCGAATTGAATGCGCGAAAACCCATAAAAAAAAAACAAGAAAAAAAAGAAAATTATTTTGTTGGTAACGTACAATCAGGGAGATTCAATAAAAGTTCTTATTGTTTAAAATGGTGCTAATTTAGCCCCAACCAATCAGATCTTATTTAACATTTGAAAGCTAACATCTTTGAAAAGCTAACATCATTTGAAAGCTAACATCTGATTGGTTGGGGCAAAATTAGCACCATTTTAAATGATAAGAACTTTTATTGACTAACCCTGAATGTATGTTTATCTCAATTCATTTTATGGCAAATGTGTGCCGTAACTAAATCTAATCGTAGGACTAAAATTGAAAAAAAAATTCAAAGGAAAAAATGGAGCTTGTGGTACAATGAACCTTTTTTATTTTCTTTTTGAAACTGTTTCTGCATTATTATTCTTGATAAAATTATTCTTGATTATTACAACTTTATTTATTTTTCTCTCTATTTCACAAAAACTCCCGGACAGACGAGGGAGGAGGAAATGTTCATAGAGAAAGAGAACAATGGCTTCTCTAGAAAAAATTTAATTATATTAATGAATGTAGATCACTCAGGATATATAATATAACAAGTAAAATATGAAGGTATTTGTTTTAAATGTTCATTCTTTAGTATAGGCAGCATTACTATAATAATACTTATTATACTTGATAATTCATTTAAATTTGTGCAAAAAATTGCGTAAACCCCCCCCCATCAACAGTTCGTATGGCGTTTTCATTACAGTTAAAACACTGTTTGTATTTCAACCCATCAAACTCTCTCTTCCATTTACTGCACCATTTATTGTGCTATATAGTCTCAGGCTTTGGTTTTGGCCTCTTTCCAGCTGAATTAATGTGACATTCACCAATCAATCAATGTCTCATTACAGCCTTCTGCTTGCCTTGCGGTCCACTGTTGTCAACAGTAAGAAACCGAAGGTGACCTTCACGAAATTGTGTTAAACCCAACGCTTAAGAAACCCTTCATGTTGTCTGTAATAAGTAAGAGATGCAATGCTTTGGTTTAATAAGATAAAGGTACATAAGTAAAGACTTTCTGAAGTTCATATATTGAAGATTGAGCTGTTGGTACAAGTTATGGAGAGGTTGACTGAAGCTTCATTGATCACCATTTTTTGTTTGGCAGGTAAAGAGATGGATCACTAGATTTAAAAATGGGTTTAAGATTTTGAGAATTGACTAGGGATTAGGGAAGTACCGTAGTATCAGCCCAAACTTCGTTTTAGTGCATCGGTTTCCTCTGTGAAATGTTTGTTGGTCAAAATACAGAAGACAATTTGACATAAAACTCTCAACATTTCAGTTTTATGGTCTTGACGAAGGATTTTGTTTCTGATTATCGAAATCCATATCGAAACTTAGCTCTGTTCTGTGTCAAACCCCCCCCCCCCAAAACAAACAAACAAACCTGGCACGGCAGGCAGAAATATTTAAAGTTTGGACTTCTTTTTTCACCTCCGCCAAAATGACAGTAGAGAAATTTAAAGAGCATATCCACCCCAGCACTCCAATCTATACTCCCAAATACCCCAGGTCATATGCAGCCATTAGTCATAGGTCATGACGTCAGGCAGCCGGCTGCAAGGGGAAGACTGCGGTGAATAAAAGTAATTATAAGGAGATTTAGGGAATAAGTAGTATTATATATATATATATATATATATATATATATATATATATATATATAAAATAAATATTTTATCCCTGGCAGTCTATCTACGATTCATTTTGGGATATTATCCCATCTTTTGTATTAATTGTGTGGTGTCTCGCTTATTAGAGATACTATATGCAGTGCAGGGGTCAGCTCGGTTGTAGATATTCAACTTCAAATACTATACTAATACATATACAGTACTGTAGTCCTGGTTGATCCAGGGAACCTTTCCGATTGCCCTTTGGAATCAAGAAGGAATTCCTGACTCCAAATGCCTTTTTTTTTTTTGCTTAACTTAGGTAGGGTTAAAGAGTAGGGTATAAAGGTTGGACTAGATGGACATATATCTTTATACAACTTCCAATACTATGTTACTATGTAACTGTTACACAAACATTATGGGTAGGGTATAAAGGTTGGACTAGATGGACATATGTCTTTATACAACTTCCAATATGATGTTACTATGTAACTGTTATACAGACATTATGGGTAGGGTATAAAGGTTGGACTAGATGGATGTATGTCTTTATACAACCTCCAATACAATGTTACTATGTAACTGTTATACAGACATTATGGGTAGGGTATAAAGTTTGGCCTAGATGGACGGATGTCTTTATACAACCTCAGTTACTATGTTACTACACTATAATATAATATACTGCGCTATAAACTACACTACACTATACAGTACTATACTATACTACACTATACACTACACTAGACTTTACTATGCTATAATATTATACACTACACTACACTACACTGTACTATACTACTCTACACTAAACTATACTACAAAATACTATACTATTCTACACTATACTACACTACACTACAGTACACACCACTACACTATATTACACTACACATACCATTGGTGGTTAGTTTTAGCTCAAGGCAAAACTTTTGTTCTATAACAAAGCTGTCAACAACTCTGAGACATTGACTTTTCAATGCAACTGGTGTCACTAGAGATTTTAAAGGCTTTTATTTGTTGTATATATTATTTAATTTTTTTCAACATTTATAAATATATATCCCCTTTAGCAACCTCACTTGATAATTAAGTTCAGGACTTCTTTAATGTAAAGGGACTATTTTTCACGCAGCTGTGATTACATTTCTTTTAAGACTTAATTATCGGGGCTCTGTGGACATTAATCTGATATTTCCCGGAAAAGGCTACACATAAAATTGGATATTTTATATTACATCTAGCTTTCTTTGAAAACTTTTCCATAGATACAAACACCTGGAAATGTAATAACGGACCCCTTTAATAGGCAAACAACTCGTATCTCATCTTTATTATCCTTTCCACTGCTTTAATGTCTCCGTTTGTTGTAGTTCTCGTAGAGGGCAAAACTGATTTGGCTCCAAGGTAGACTTTCCTCTAGAATGTTCAGAGTGAATTGTCTGTAAATAAAAATGTTACTTTGAACTTCTTAGCTGCGGCGAAACGCTGACATTGTCAATCAGCGAGAAAATGAGCAAATGACACATCACTGACTCCAAGGTTGACTTTCTAAACCTGCCTGGTCCTGCTTTGAAGGTCCTGGAGGATTATATCTTTTTGTCAGGAACCCTGGGGACAGCTGTTGATTCAGATATAAACTACCAGTTTAAAAAACGCTACTAAACAACTGAAGAATCACAGCATTGACTTAGCGTACCTTGGAGTTTCTTAGGAACAAATGATTTGTGGGTAGATAATGTTGCGATTGGAGATAAATTGATTGACAGGTTGATTGACAAGTTGGAGACAAATCTGTTGACCAGCCTACAGGTAGCTACAGCTAAATATTTGGAGGCATGGTTTTAAACAAGCGTGCTCCCCACCCCGACAAAGATTTACATTGCAGTGATATTGCCTTTTAGTACTGTTCTTCTCCATATTTACACGTCTAGTCAGAGTAATCCAATTCAAGAAAAGGGACAACTATCAAAGAAGAATGATGAGCACATACCAATGAAATCATTTAAAGGCAGAAATGAAATAATGATTAATGTGCTTTATCTTATCATAACAATTGTTTTGATACAAAATTGCCATTCTGAGATATTAAACATTTTTTTTAGATATTGTTTACAATTATTCACATTTCCCCCCCAAAAAGTCCAGTAACTTTGACAATTAGAAAGCTTTAACAAGGGAGTATCAATGAATAATAATATTGGGACATGCAAAAATCAGAAATGAAAAAGAACTTCCACTTAAACATTCACAATATGACAAAGGTGACATTTCACCAACTTTTGGGGGCTACTTTTAATGCTATAATCACTTTTTACACTTTTAGAAACACCTAAAGGCTTTTTCGCTAAATTTAACAAAGTGAAACGTGGCTATATTGGTTTTCCAAACACATTTCAACTATTTTTTTGGTTGTTGTTTTATAAAGACAATTTTGCTGATAAAACATGTGGTAAAGCATGCCAAAAAGTAAATGCCACGTATCTCACCTTTATAAATGTCCTACTTAATGTATGTGTCTCTCTACACAAAATTAGACATTTCACCAATCCTGTATCCTTTTGCAGGGAGATTGATCAGAAATTTTTGATAGAAAAGCTAAAGAAATCCTAGGAATTAATATACCACCCAACTTCATTCCTGCTCATTTACAGTTCCCTAAGGGCATAGTCTAGCCAAGGGGCCCTTCTACGCCTGAGGGCCCCAGGTAATCATCTCCTTATTGGTTTATTTTATATGAAAGCCACCTGAATATTTTTAATAAAGTTAACTTTTCCAAGGGGACCAGAAAGATAAAGCAAAACACAACATAACATAACCACTTCATTCAAGGAGTAGAACCCCAAAACCACCAATTAGATTTCTCTGTGGGTGGGTAGGGGTGTGTGTTTAGGGACATCCACTCAATTCAGAAGCGTACTCTAATAGCATAATTTTTATTCGGGTCTCCCATTCATACATACCGTATCTCAAATCATCCCTAGCAAAGCCCCCCATACAGATTTACACCCAAGTTAAATAAAGGCTGTAATGTATATTACCAATACCAACACACATGTCACTCAAGGCTTCAGCCTGAGAAAAGTCATGAATCCATTTGCTGATCAGTAATTAACCATAATTGTCAATATTAATAGACTGTTCACCAAAAGAATGATACCACTGGACCAATGGTTCATAGTGCTTACTACATAAACGCACAGCTCCACATAACCACAGAACTCCCTGTGTATTGTTTCAATGCCATTAAAGGAAAACTGTGGGCTAAAAATTAAGGACTTTCAAAAGAAGGTCCTCTGTCTTACCTTTAATATAATCCCTTGTGAAGACCTGGCGCTCCAGAGATTGAAGAAATAGCCACTCCCCTCTGCTGACATAGAGGTTCTATCAGTAGTCTTCAGAGTTTAAGATTTTCTGACCACCGACTGCCAAACCTCTCAACAAGAAATCGATTTAATGGAAATACAAAGGACTTTCTTTTTAAAGATGTTTTAAAGGGTATGTCCACTGATTTTTTGTAACATTCCTTTTTACTGTTTAACTGAAAAACAGGAGGTAAATGAGCTGTGTCCTACCTCCCATTCTTCAGTAAAACGTGCAGAGAAATACACAGAGATCACTCCAGCCCTGGCTTCTCTGACAGTCTCCGACGCATCCGTCCTCCCTTGCACCGCGTGCACATGCACAGATAACTGTCTACATTATCTCCTTGCACAGGAGCTTGGTATCAGCACTGGTACCACTGCTCCTTAATGATACAATGACACAATGCCAGGGCTGATACAAGAGCTCCTGGGGTACGTTAGGGTCATCAGTAATTGAAGTTTACAGGTTGTATAATCGTCTTTTCCCCATTAGTTTTCTTTTAACCCTGCAAATGATATCAGTTACCCAAACATACAGTATGTGATTTATGTCACTGTGGGTACTGCTCCCTAATCGTTTCCCAAAACCCTCTGCTCTGTTATACCTTTGAACCCGTCCAATGTTCATTTTGCCACTAGAACAATGGACTTGAATGGAGCATCTATAGCTGCAGGAGCCCCACGAAGCAGGAATGGGTGGAGCCTCGATGAGCAACATATTTTAAGGTGTGGATTAGTATTTTTTAAGTCAAAAATATTATGTCCTCGTTACATGGGATGTCACATAGTAATTAGATTTCACAATAATACATCCTATAATTTTACAATTTTTTAATACTGCCTAAGGTAGAGATGACAAACTCACGGCCCCCCAGATGTTTGAAATCTATAACTCCCAGCATTCCTTGTTTGCAGTGCGTACCTGGGGGTTTCTGGGAGTTGTGGTTTTCAAACATCTGGAGGGACTCGAGTTTGACACCTGTGGTCTAAGGAAAACAGCATGGCACCTCCCACCCGTATCTATACAGATAGTGTTTATACAGAAAATGAAAGTTGGCTAATGGACATTTGATAATATCCACGAACATTTGATAAAAATCGCAAACGTAATCCGAAGTCCCGAAATCTGAACAATCCGTCTGGTTTCGGACAGAACATTTGGTTTCCGTGTTGGATCCGGGGTCCCATCTCTAATCCTGATATATAACATTAGGGCATGCGTTACTTACAGTATGTACAATCACATCTATTTATTTCATTTCATGGTAAAACAATTTGTTCCTCTCTGCAATCTAAAGAACACCGAGGTATTTCAAAGCTTTGTCCTGTCGAAACAATTCAACAGCTAAGAGACGCTTTCTGCAGATATTCTGAGCAATTTACCTTTCATTTTATCATTCATAGCGAGGAAATCTCCATAAAACGTTGCACGCAGAAGCGTCTTCCCAAAGAGAATAAATTCATCTTGTTTATCCTCGTTCTCTAGATTAGCTTTTAGCGAACATCGTTTTCCATCACAGCTCGCAAAATGACCCATAAGTTATTCAAAATGCAATAATCCAAGAGACACATTCTCTCCCAATTTCAATGAAAGTTAATATAATATTCCAATAGTGGCCAAGTTCCAAGATAACAGTAACGTTATGGAATTAATGTCTTGTAACCTCCTCCACTCTGCGCGCACAGTTCATTTCACTGTAGTCATTACGGTAGTTGACCTCATATACCCTGTATCACATTTCAGGGATAGAAACAGTAATTGTATGAGCTTGTAGACATTGTTTTTACTCTGGAAGAATAGGGGAGCGCGTTGAATGATAATGGTGCCAAAATATTTAGCGAGAACTGGCCTATTCAAGAGGTTGGACTGATTGTGGGATATTGATTTAATAAAAATTCCTTGTAATTACATAGCCTGGACTGGGGTTTTTGCTCAACAAATGGAGCCATTTACTTTAAATATGCAGCCATTTCTCTTATTTGGATTTATCACTAGAGATGGTTGGAACTCAATGAAATCTGTTCCACGGATTTTCAAAGAAAAAATTGAAAATTAAAAAATCTGCAAGCGGAATTGTAGACGTCAATGGGAGTTAAAGGGCATGAACAACCCCCAAACGAAAATTTGGGGGTGGGCAATACTAAAATAAAATTTGGGGGTGGGCAATTCTGAACTAAATTTGGGGGGTGGCTGTACTAAACTAAAATTTGGGGGTGGGCAATACTAAAATAAAATTTGGGGGTGGGAAATTCGAACTAAAATTTGGGGGGTGGGCTGTACTAAACTAAAATTTGGGGGTGGGCAATACTAAAATAAAATTTGGGGGTGGGAAATTTGAACTAAAATTTGGGGTGGGGCTGTACTAAACTAAAATTGGGGGGGGCAATACTAAATAAAATGGGGGTGGGCAATTCTGAGCTAAATTTGGGGGTGGGCTGTACTAAACTAAAATTTGGGGGTGGGCAATACTAAAATAAAATTTGGGGGTGGGCAATACAAAAATAAAATTTGGGGGGTGGGCAATACTGAACTAAAATTTGGGGGGTGGGAAATACTAAACTAAAATTTGGGGGGTGATCAATTCTGAACTAAAATTTGGGGGGTGGGTAATACTAAACTAATATTTGGGGGGTGGGCAATACTAAACTAAAATTTGGGGGTGGGCAATACTAAACTAAAATTTGGGGGTGGGCAATACTAAAATCTAAAATAAAATTTGGGGGGTGGGCGATACTGAACTAAAATTTGGGGGATGGGCAATACTAAACTAAAATTTGGGGGGTGATCAATTCTGAACTAAAATTTGGGGGGTAGGTAATACTAAACTAAAATTTGGGGGTGGGCAATACTAAACTAAAATTTGGGGGTGGGCAATACTAAACTAAAATTTGGGGGTGGGCAATACTAAAATAAAATTTGGGGGTGGGCAATACTGAAGAAACAATATTGTAAGGTACAGGAATTTGCTTACTAAATCGCATTGGGTAGCTCCTACTACAGGAGGTTCACCACAGAGCCAAGAAAAGAAGGTTTAACAGCTGCAGGTAGGGGAGGAGGATAGCCAAAAATAAACACCACCATATTTCACTATGGTACAGCTACCCACTAAGAACAAGTTAGAAATACAGTGTACTTATCCTTTATAAAAGCCTAATAATAAGTTAAAGGGAATGTACACCCTTAAAACAAAAAAAAAGGTCACATGTCGTTACCTTCCCTCAACCCCAACTGATATATTCAGCACATTATTAGATGTATTAATAACCAAGTATAATTATTGTCCCCATTCTGGCAGAGTAAGCTGGCTCCTCCCTCCATTCAGTCAAATCAGGGCTGTGACAACTGACATCATAACCAATGATTGACTGCTGTTTCCCATGCTGCCTTCACTGCACATGCTCAAATTTATAAAAAGCTCTTTGAGCAGAGGAAGGAGGCAGATACCTTTGCCAGTTGGGAGAAAACTTATCATTAAATACCTGGTTACAAATACATGTAATAAACTGGGAGACATAGCAGTTGGGGTTGCAGGCAGAACTGACAAGTCACCAGTGTTTTGTTTTAAGGGTGGACATGGCCTATATGTTCAGGCGATTCCCTGTGTTGTTTTTACACTAGAAATGTTATCAGATGCCTTAAAATATAGCAGATAAGGTTCTCCTTAAATGGGAAACTTTATTATTAGACTTTCGCTCTAGAATGGGTTTTCTTTTCGCACGATGAGCGGTTATTTTGAATTCTTTCAAATTTAATTAGGATATTTTTTTTTTTCCCCCTCCAGACGGATCACATTGATTTAAACACCCAGTAACCTTGTGTGTTTCAATGCTGGACAGTTTTATTTCTATGCAGGTTAGAGATGACCGACAAACACAGTTGCATCATTGGGCTCTATTTTGGCTCTATTTGGGCTCTATTTGTCTATAGAATTGCTTAGGTCTCTGCAGCTCTAGTATAATGTGATAGATGTTATCAAAGCGAAATCCTTGGTCAGAGAAGAGAAAGGAAATATCCGTATCTATTAAAAGCACAATTCTCCACTTAGGCAAATTGCTTATTCAGATGTAAAAGGCCTTCTAAGTACAATGCCTATTGTCTTTGCTCTTCCAGTCCCATAAAGATGCTGAAAGGATTGTGCATTGTTCTGCTAGCCGAGCATTATAACAGACCAGCCTTGCATGTTTTATTCATGTAAAACCCCATGAAAAAGGACGGATACACAATCTGATTTGGTCTTTGATGTCATCCTGACAGAGAATAATGTTTTGTTATTGTAAAACACTAATTAACACTGTGACAGGGCATCCAAATAAACACTGGTTTATTATTAAAAAGCAAGCATAGAAAACAAAAACTTTAAAGCAGAACTAAATTATCATCAGGTCCTCTCCCCCTTTATATGAGTGACGATTGCAGAATCGACAAACGAAACAGTTTAACACTAGCTTCTATTGCTGGTGAACATAAATCACCCCTGCTAGGAGCGCACCTTCCCATTGGATACTGCAGAGGGAGTCCAAAACTCCTCTAAAGGGACTGCACTAAAGTCATTATTTACAGAAAATAAACGAGGGGTTTAAAGGGTATGTACACTGGAACATTCGTTTTTTTTAAATTGCCCATTAATGGAAACTATAATTCATCCTAACTATCACTGTACCGTTTTTTTGTTGATCTAACCCTTATTTCATTAGATATCCAATCTGAAACATCTTACGTTTTAGCATTTCTGTTTACAGCTAGCTGGAATGGTTTGACAGTTGGTGTGCTGTGTGCTGTATGCAGTATTGATAGTTGGTATGCGGGGATAATAGTCAGGCCAGTGGTCAGAGCTTAAGCAAAACAAGTATTGTATTGAAGGCATGCAGCAACACAGACACCTCAGAGTGAGTGCTACTTGCATGTATTTATTTATAGATTAAGATGATGCAGTCATTTTTTCAGTATACATACACTTTAAGGTTCTTAAAATATATTTTATCTGGTCCACAAGCTTTAATTATTTAGTTGGTCTGGACCATCTCCTCAGTTATCCAAACTGTAATGCCATCTTTTATACCATTATTGCTACAATACTCTATACTATATGTACTTAGATCTTCCATAGTGTATACAAAGGGAAAAACCTAATTCAAGACATTTGCTTTATCGGCATATTCAGTTATTTTCTTATTTCCATTAATGGCCCCACATTTTCAGTCCTCATCTTCTTACTATTAATATACTAAAACTAGGGTTAGTGTTGCTTTGTTCAGCTATCCTGGCTTCATTATTTATTTTAGCTAGCTTATTTGCTTTCTTACAATCCGTGTTACCTTGTTACAGTTTTTATAGTTCCTAAAGGCCCGTTCCTGTTCCTCTGACTTACATGGTTAAGGAAGGCAAATTTTCCCAGGTTAAAAGTAGCTCTTCAGAATGTCAACTGGGATGATATATTATCAGGTAAAGGTACTGAATAGAAGTGGACTGTGTTTAACGGGATTTTAAGCCAGTTCACATCTAAATTTATACCCTTGGGAAATAAATGTAAAAAAAATAAATCCGTGCCCATGTGGCTGAATTCTGATGTAAAGAGGCAAATGGAAAGGAAGAAAAAGGCATTTTAAACCTTTAAGGCAGAGGGAATGGAAAGGGCTTTTAGGGATTATAAAAACTGTAACAAGGAGTGTAAGAAAGCAATCAAACTAGCTAAAATTAATAATGAAGTTAGGATAGCTGAACAAAGCATCACTAAGCATTTTTTTATTATATATATAGTATATTAATAGTAAGAAGATGAAGACTAAGAATGTGGCACCATAAATTAATGGGGATAAGTTAGTTACGATGGATGGTGATAAAGCAAATGTCTTGAATATTTTTTTTCCCTCTGTATACACTATCATAGAGTATATAATGGTATAAAAGGTTCAAGTGCACTTCAGTACCAAGGATATGGTACAGAAAGAACTAAATAAGGCTAATAATAGGGTTATTAAAAATTAATAAATCTCCTGGACCGGATAAAATACATCCTCGGGTACTTAGGGAGCTAAGTTCAGTTTTATCAGGCCATTGTTTCTTATTTTTGCAAATTGCCTCATGTCCGGTGGTGTGCCTCTGGATTGGAAAAAGGCTGATTTTATTCCAATATTCAAAAAGGGTAGTCGTTCAGAGCCGGGTAATTACAGGCCTGTAAGTTTAACTTCAGTGGTGGGGAAGATACTGGAAAGTTTAATAAGGGAACATGATCTAGAGTATGTTTCAAGGACGGACATTATAAGTAGTACCATAGTAGTAACCAAGTTGTCAAACTAACTTGCTTGGCTTTTATGAGGCGACTAATGTATAAGCTAAGGTCTGTTGGTCTGGGAAGGCACATTTGTACATGGATAGATAATTGGTTAATGAATAGGATGCAAAGATTTTAAAACCCCTTTAAAAACAGTCCACTTCACTGTCCAGTATCTTTACCTGAGAATATATCATCCCAGTTTATGTGCTGAACAGTAGTGATGGACGAACTTCCTGAAGTTCTGTTTGTTTTAGAACTATATATCTTCAGTAAAAGTTCTATAGTTCTGTATTTCGAAAATGGACCCCTTAAAGTCAACGTGGATTTTTTTTCCCAAAAAGTTCTGATAAAATACAGTTAAAATTGCAATGGTAAATTACTGTAAAGGGTTCTGAGACCTGGGAAATGGTCTGGGGAACATGTACGTATCACCAAGACTTGTTTCCTTAAGATCAGGAAATTGTTGGGCTTCTGCATTGAATTTCCAAGGTTTACCGAAATCGATCGCCACATCGCTCAATGAATTAGAGGGATTTCAAATGCTGCATTTGCGGGTTATCACCGAATTCGAAGGATACCAAACACCACATTCAAGGGTTATAGCCAAATTTGAGGGTTATGGACAAATTCGAGGATTAAGGCCGAATTCCAGGGTTAGTGAATGCTACATTCGAGGGTTATGTCTGAATTTGAGGGTTAGCAAACACTTCATTCAAGTGTTATTGCTGTTTCTTAACCCTCAAATTCGTCCATAACCATTGAATGCGGCATTCTGTATCCCCCGAAATTCAGTGCTAACCCTCGAATGTACCGTTCACTAACCCTCATATGCCACATTCTAGAGTTATGGAGCTCTAAAGTCAACTGTTATTGATTTTAAATTTGATAAGCCTCAATTTTTTGATAATCAGCAAAAATATGACCATGTGTTTGGAAAACCCGAGAGTTCGTAGTTTATAAAGTTCTAAAAAATTGATAGTACCTCATAAAATCTGGCTCCAACTCGAGTTTGAGTTCTAGTCCATTTCTACTGAACAGATATTTTTTATCCAGGGAAAATTTGCTTTCCTGAAATTAAAAGTCTTTGTTAACCCAGTGCACTTTTTATTTTTATAACATACATTTTCACCCACAAAACTAAAATGTAACCCACTACTGGCCTCACTGCTTTAAGTGATTCTCCTGCAGTGCCTGCTCAAATTCACAGAAAGTGAAGAGTAGGAGCTGTCTGTGTGTCATCTGGTCTCTGCTTCTTCCTTATCCTTGTTGGGATTTCTGGCATGTGCAGGGGAGCCCTCCTCTCCTCTTGGTCCCTTAAGCTAGGTACACACAGTACCGATAAAGCCCTGATACCGGCTTTCCCGAACGAGCATGCAGCCACCGAACTTTCTGGCTGGCCGAGCGCTCATTAGGGAAAATTTCCTTCGGCCACAGTAGACTCCCTATAGGGAAGTCGGCCGCGCTCGATAGGGAGAGCTGTGTATAGGGAGAACACTCGGGACTGTGTGTATCATGATTTTCGAAAAATGACAGAAAGGATCTTGCAGATCCTGTCTGTCACCTTTCAAAAATCTAGCATGTGTGTACCTAGCTTAAGGGCTGTTTGGGGCCCTACTATTAAAAGGTATTTTCTGTGTGTAGGGCACATCCATGTATATACCGCATGGACTCCTGAAGATACACAAGGAAGGGCCCCCCTACAGTCAGCTGCATAAACTCTGTTACATACAAGGTGGTGAAGTACCAAGGCAACATCTTTGGGCCATTGGTTGTAAGTTCTAAGCATCACATCCAGAACTCTGGCTAGGCCAAGAAAGCACTCTTACCAGCAGAACAGATCTTAACCCAGAACAGGTGTGTTTCCTACTGAACTTGTACCTGAATACCACCTATTTCAAATACAGGGATAAGTTCTATAAGCAGAAACATGGATGTGCTATGGGATCTCCAGTTTCACCCATTGTGGCCAACCTTTACATGGAGGAAGTGGAAACACAGGCGCTTAATACCTTTAAGGGCATAGCACCCAGCCACTGGTTCAGATACATGTATGACACCTGGGTTAAAATCCACCAGAAGGAAGTACAAACCTTAAAAAACACATCAATACTTTAGACCAGAAAATCAAATTTACAAGGAAAGATACAGAACAACAAATTGGCTTTCTTGGACTGCTTGGTAGAAGTCAGGGAGAATGGTAAACTGGAAGTAGAGGTTTACAGAAAACCAACACACACAGATCAGTATTTGATGTTTGACTCCCACCACCCTTTAGATCACAAGCTGGGGGTCATCAGAACCCTGCAACACAGAGCAGAGAACATCCCCACTAGCACAGAGGCGAAGGCTAAAGAAATGAAACATCTCAGAGGAGCCCTTAAAACTTGTGGATATCCAGATTGGGCCTTTGTCAAAAGAAGTAGAAGGAAAGAAAAGAACACGAATACCAACAGTGAAGGGGAAAAGCAAGATAGGAAGAAGAACATGGTCATCCCATATGTAGCAGGGGTCTCCGAGAAATTAAGAAGAATTATCATAAAACACCATATCCCTGTTTGTTTTACAGTTTGTTATTGCGTAACATTATTGACACTCCATAAGTACCGTCCTTAAAGACATAGAAAACTCTTGCTATCACAAGTAGAGAAGTTATGAGTTTTAGTGGCAGTTCTTTAAAAAGGAAGATTGATATTGCCAGTTATCTGCCCCCAACCCCAAATGATATATTTAACACATTATTAGATGTATTACTAACCAGATGTTTAAATATAATTATTGTCCTTATTCTGGCAGAGTAAGCTGTCTCGTCGCTCCTTGCAGTCAATAAAGGATGAGACTGCTGACATCACAACCAATGATTGACTGCCTATTCCCCTGCTGCCTCCACTGCACATGCTCAAACTTATAAGAAGGTCATTGAGCCAACAAAGTAGGCAGATACTTTTTCCAGAACAGAAAAAAACTTGCATATCCATATAATAAACTGGTAAAAATAGCGGTTGGAACTGCAGTCAGATAACAGATGTCACCTATTTTTGGTTTTAAGGGTAGACATGCCCTTTAATGATATTGCAATGTTGGCCATTTAGAAAAGTATCTGACCTTTTCAATCATAATTTCGTAGGTAAACTATTACTCTGTATGCAAATACCATGAGATATTTCAATACATAACCAAAAACAAGTGATCAGCAGTTTCTGGAGTAGGGGGAAAAAATGTGTTTTAGCCTGAACTTTTCCTTTCAGTGGAGATACATCGGCAACATTCATCTCCTGCACTGGTCAAACTATTACAAGATACTTTCTTCTAGCAATAATATAAATGAGGAATTCACTACAAGGACATGTGTTCCAAAAAATGCTGTTTAATGGTCCATCAGAATGCAATGCAATCTCGTTCTAGAGAATGTAATTGGCACAGTAGTAAAGATGGGTCTATTAAGATGCCTCTCAGGGGTTGTGTTTGACAGCCACCTGCTAGGAGCGCTCAAAAGGAAAATAAATTGACCTCCTCCTGTACAGGTGTCGTGAAACCTGAAGGAAAGGTCAAAAGATGAGGTGAAAAAAAACACAATATTTCAAACATTTAATGTCAATGTGCAACTAAGCATTGACATTATGTATAAAATATGAAAATAACGTTCCATTTCTCTTAATAAAGTGGTCACATCACGGGCTAGTAAAGCCATGGGGGGTTCTTTTTAATTTCCCAAGGATACATTAGGCAGAAGCTCTAGCATAAAGAAGTTGAAATATACTTCCACAAGCCAATGGATGAGGTGTGGTGCCTTATTGCCATTACATTGGTTAGCCTTGCTACTTTCTTCATAGTGTTCTCTTTATTTTGTGTCTTTTAGGTTACAAATTGACTTTGTTGATTAACATAACTTCCTGTGGTTTCAACTTCTCTACTGTCTTGTACCTTGCTTGGCTTGTCTGACCTCTGCGTATAACCCCAATACTTGACTTAGGATTTCTGTTTGTTCCCCCCCGTGCTGCATTTCTGTGTTCTTCCCGAGGGCCTTAAGACTCTTTGTAACTCTCTGGAGTCCTTAAGCCTCTGAATATCTTGTGAATAAGTCCTGGGGGCAACCATGTCCAGGTAGGAATTTCTAACCTCTTGGCAAACTGGGGAAGCAAATGGAATAGATTTTAACCAGCACTCCCTGACTTATCTGACTATCTGTGAGGGCAAGCATGCTCAGTTATCACTATGAGGCAACACTGGGAAAGGTCATTCCCCATCATACAATTCCCACGCATCAACTGTATGTTTATGATAATAAGGCAATTGACACATAAAATGTATCAGATTGAATATCTAAAGACATAGGGGACAGAACAACAAGAAAATGGTACAGTGATAGTTTCCAGTAATGAGTAATTTAAATTAATACATTTTAAAGTTTAGATACCCTTTAAATCTAAATAGCAAATCTGTAAAATAAAACTTTATCAGTTTCTAAAAACCACCGCAAAAAAAAACAATCAAAATGCCTTTTTTTACAGAAACGTGGATTTTTATCAATAAAGTTTCCATTTAAACATGTTTTCCTTCTTTTGCCCCCAATGATCCACCTGTTAGATTACCCCCTAAAATTTTAATCAGTGACCATTTGATTGACAGGGGCAATTAAACGCTTTTCCTTCACAATGGAAATGACGGTGCATTGATTCCACCCATTAAAAGAGTCCAGTCCGATTTCACCAACGCAGAAACATTAAGAAATGAAAATCTTGTAATGAAATCAGAAATGCATCTCTCTGTATTCGGATGTCTCCAGATCTAATATGAATGCGCATTGTGCACTTATCTTATAGCACCTTAATGGGATTAGAAGATCCAAATCAGATTCTTGCAGCCCCAGTCAAGTGTAGGCACAATGGTCAACGCTTCACTTCACTAACATGATAAAGACGAGAAGAAGAACGGTGAGAGAGCTGAATTCCAACATCCTTATATTTGTGTTTTATTCTTGGAGAAAAGGATCTTATGGTTTTTATGCTTAGGTGAATAGAATCTCTGCAAATTGCTTCTTTTCTGCATGCATGAACCTGGACATTCCAAAAGGCAAGTCCATGCTAAAATTATCTTTCTGTAGAAATACATTTCAGTAAAAAGTAGATAACGAGTAGTTCCTCATTTAGTACTGTTCTTATAAGGTATTGAACTTTTTGAAGAGCAATTATACTTTTAAATAGCTTTCGGCCTTTTCTTTAAAGGGCATATCCACCTTAAAAAATGAACTTTGGGCATAAGGCAGGTGCCAGGTGCCCCCTGCCCACCTCAACCTCCGAGATATTTCTTAAAAAACAATTTTCAGATCGCTACTTAAAGCCTCCAGACTGGCAGCCAGGTCTGTGACTGGCTAAGAGGCAGCCAATCACAGACACAGCTGCTGTCAATGGAGATGCTGTGGAAGAGAAGGGTCTGTAAGTAGCAATCTGAGTATTTTTTAAAGAAATATTTTGGCGGTTGGGGGTGGGCAAGGGGGAACCTACCTTATGGCCAAAGGCAACGACTGCAGAGGATGGATTTGAGAGTGATGGCTCCCCTGCGCATGTCACTGCCTTACTGAGGTTAAGAAAATAGCAAGGACCGGATGTCTCACTGACACCTCCTACTCTTCACTTTCTAGGACTTTGAACAGGCACTACAGGAGAACCATAAGGAGCAGAGATGTAAGGTAAGGATTTTTTTAAACTACACAGTGGGGCCAGTATGGGGTTAGATTTTAGTTTGGGTTGTGGACATGCCCTTTAAAAGTACCCAATGTGAGGACGTTAACTGCTCCGTCCTCACAAGTGATGTCTCGGCTTCTACACAAACCTTGTTTTAATTCGGGAACTGCCGTTTTTGAAAATCTGCCGATCCAGCAGAATTTTTGAATTTTTTTAAAAAAAACTCAAAAATTTGTGATTGAAAAATTGAAAATTAGCTATAAAAATCGAATATTAATTCATTGGATTTAAATCAAATTTTCAGGTAATTCAATAGGTTTTTAAATAGGGTTTTGTTCATCTCTACTCGTCACCCATTTTTTGCCTTGATGCCCAGTACCAGTTGCATGAATTTGTGCTCATTTTTCCAGTCAGGTCCCGGAGTGTGGTCTGAGGACAGAATGTGTGAGACTTCAAGATGTTGGTAAGGAGTATCTATATACCCCAGAAAACCCTGTTTGTTTGTTTTCCCAAACCATACTTAGCTTTCTACTGACTGGGCAACCTCCTCTGTGCACATGACAGCCTGTTACAATCTTTAAGTGGAGGCGGAAACAACCAAGGAAGACGGCTGAGTGCAGGGTGAGCAAGTCTGTTTGCTTGCAAATGAATGTAAAGCTCAGTGGAGTGTCCTTTTTACAAAATGTTGACCTTGTCAAAACTCATTTGTAAGAATTACAGGTAGATGAATGCTTGGACCCTACCAGAAACTAACAGCTACGTATACAATTGCTGCCATGTTTGAGCAATGGGACATCACGTTTTATGTTGATTTTATTTATTTTTAGTTAATTTATTTTTATTCACTGCACTGTAGAACATTTCTTTATTAAGGAAATCTATTTGTGACATTATATTTTAATTTAGCTCCTATGTCTCCTTTATACCGTGTCGTACCTGCTATAAAGACTAAAACTGGCTCAATCAAAGTCTCTTAATAAAGATCCAATCCTGAAAGTGATTATTATACATTATCCCCTGATTACAACACATTCCTGGTGGTTTATAGTTTCATTGTATTCTGTCATTGATATTAGGGACTTCATTTTTTGCAATTAATAAATTGGATATGTTTACCAGTAAAGATTTTTAAACTATATTATATAAAATATTATCTACTGTATATATTTGAATATAAACCGACCGAGTATAAACCGAGGTATCTGTTTTTACCTTTAAAAAGGAGTTAAAATGATTGACTCGAGTATAAACCGAGGGTAGAAATTATGAACACTATTGCCTTCTGATTCTGGATTGTTTTGAAGCTTTAGTTGCCCTTTAAATGGACAGCAGAATTCCCATACAGTAGTTCCATACAGTAATAGCCATATTGGATTTGGTTATTACTGTATTCTTTTGTCCATTTAAAAGGCAACTAAAGCCTCATTCCTTGGCACTCCAGATGTTTGGAAAGTACAACTCCCAGCATGCTTTAGTTTCCAAACATCTGCAGTGGCAAGAAATTGCCACTGCAGGGATTACTGCCTTTCCTTCCCCCCTCTTAGAGCCCCCTCAATGGGAATTGCCTTCTCCTACCTTCTCAGACCGCTCACTCCGCTGATCTTACCTTTTCCGGACGCTTGCTCCACTTCCTCTTTTCTGCAGTGACATCACTACATCACTACTCAGCGCCGGGAAGTGAGACAGGCAGCAGAGGATGTGGAGCAAGTGGCTGCCGGAGCAGGTAAGAGATTTACTCGGTTTTCAGGAAATTTTTTTAGCATGAAAACCTCTGTTTATACTCGAGTGTATATGGTATATATATAAAGGCGCGATATCGCTATGTTGTGAAAACGAATGCCTTTAATGAACATTACAGCGATTGTATGATCACCCATACAAAACCATAGATACTAAGATACTTAATCTACTAACGCATGGTATTGTAGAAATATCTGTTCATATGTTTGTAAATGTACAGCCGCAGACATATATATACATCATAAGTTTCTGGTACAGTGGATTATTGAACATGGCCCCAAGTACCCCCCAAACTCTGTTTTCACAAAGGAGAACTAAAGTCTAATAATAGGATAGGAAATATTCACCCCCTTCAAAAACCTTTGCTCATAGACTAAGTACCCCCTCAAACCCCATTTTTTGCAATACTTACCTTTCTCACCAGCGGTGCCCATGATACATTATCTGGAAGTCCTCCAGTCCTTTACTGCGCTCTGCTGCCTCTTTTGCATCTTTGTTAGCTCTATGTGAACTTACGCAGCTCTAACGCAGTCGGTTTGGACGGTCGCCATAAATCCTTTGCCGTGAAGTCACACCTACCACCCGGATGAGCCTGGTGAGGGCCTGGAGAACTTTAAGGTAAGATATCTTCACTCAGAAGCACCAGGGAGAAAGGTAAGTTTAGCCAAAATGTTTCTTTGGGGGTACTTTTAGGGGTGTCAACCTGCCCTTTAACGTGTTATTGGACTTCTGGTCTCCTTTGCACTTCTGTAAGTGATTATAAATTAGATTTATAAACAAGGTCTAGATTACTTTTTACAATTTAAAGTTGAAGTTTTAAAGTTAAAAATATAACAATTTAAAGGGCATGTCCACCCCCTAAACTAAAATTTCCCCCACTACTGGCTCCACTCTGTAGTGTTAAAAAAAACTCACCTTACAACTCCGCTTCATATGGTTCTCCTGCAGTGTCTAACCAAAGTCTCAGAAAGTGAAGAGTAGGAGCCTGTCTGTGTGTAAATAGGTTTCCGCCCCTTACCTTTCCTCTGAGAGGTTTTTGCCATGCCCAGTGCAGTGTAGGGGACCCTAGCCCATCTGCAGCAGATGTGTTTGTTTGCAAAAAAACTCATCAGGAAAGTACTTACAGAGCCTCGTTCCCCCAGCGTTCTGCACTGCCGGCAGGCACGTCTGTGATTGAGTGTCTCTGAGGCTGGGGGAACGTAGCTCTGTAAGTACATTACTGATGAGTTTTTTTTGCAAACAAACATGGCGGTTGGGGGTGGGCTAGGGTCCTCTACACTACAGAAAAAGTTCAATACGAAGGTAAAAAATACCCTTTAAATCTACATTACTCAACGAATAACCAGAATTTAACGTATGAATGGACTTCATTTCTCCTTTGCAGAAAACAATGCAAAATATTTAACATAACAATGACTACAAAACATTACTAATACATTTATTGACCTTGTTTTCCTCAATGAAAAGTTCTCTTGTTTTTATAAACAAAAGGTCTTTATATTGATCAAGACATTAAAAAGACATTAAAAGTGATGTGAATAAAATAAAGTGGGATTTGTTTTTTTTTTCCATTGCAAAGGGCTAGTTGTGTTTCGTTCTTATTTCAGGGCATCCCAGGCGGTAAAATGCGTACACATGTACATTAACCATCTGCAATAAGCTTTCTCTCCATAATAATAAACTGTAAATTGAATATTTGCTTGCGCTGCAAACTCAGACAGGATTTTTTTTTGTGTAAAATAAAATAACTAAAGCTCCATTTCCCCGATGACACAAAATCCCTTTTGTAATGCTCACAAAATCTTGAAAGCCTAAAAAAAATAATGACGGGGATTTAAAGTTAGAAAGTACAAATCCTTTTTATAGAACGTCTTGCTGGAAAATTATTACAGATAAAGAAAGAAAGCAATGTGTGTAATGAAGTGCTGATTCATTACTTACAAATGCGTTGGTAGCGATACGGACATATAAAAAAGGGATTTTCTGATTTGCCAAACTAGATAAGAGCCCGCGGCAGATGTGATTGAAGATTAAAATAGTAAACAATGAGGAAAATAGCATAAAATTGAATGATTGTTTCATTGCAAGAATGGGAGACATTTTGAAAAACGAGGCGTAATTTACAATCCTGAACACAATGAACGCAGGGAAATAAGCATTACGCTTCTAGATATTTGTGCAGATTTATGAAGTGTTTACCGTTACGGTCTTAAAGGTTTATGAAGGTAGGACGCAACCAGGTTACAAAGATATTTCTCTGGAGTAGCTTAATGCATTTTTTAATGTGTGGCAGAGATTGTACACTCATGTTTGCAAACCTTACATACAAAAGCAAAGATTGGTTAACCACTGTACATACAAAGCAAAGATCGGTTAACCACTGAGCGTACACACATTTTGCCGTGTTAATGCAGAAACAGGAGACTTTGCTAAACGTTTGCACAAACTGCGTTGGTTTATCTCTGATACTACAAAGCTTCTCAGATTGTCCAATTTAGGAATTAGAAAAAAGTTTCGGGAAGTTTCGGGATTTGATCACCATTTCTCAAATCTTGAGTTAAAAACTGGAGAGTTAAAATGACAATATCTGCTCTGCTGTAACCGGCTTGAAAAAGAAAGCTGGAGGACAGACTTCTGGCGAGGGATTGGCTGAAGTAAAAGTGAGTATATCTCAGAGTGGGGTCGTCGGATTAAGGTAAGGTTAAAACGCATTCCCATAATGAAGCACAAGTGCATAGATCATGTGCATGGGAGCGCTACCTACTAACACAGGTATCAGTCCATAATCCCCCACGTGCAGGTACATCACTCATAAATACTAGACCAGCTACCAGCCATAGTACATAAAACATGAGAATGAATGGTGACCGCTGTGTAATCAAAAGGGTGTAATACACATTTTTATTGATAATAAACCATCAGGTAACATATGTTAATCATTAGAGATGAACTATAACTCAAACTCGAACCCGAGTTCGAGTCAAACTTAAAAAAATTCGGTAATTATCGAATTTACGGACCGGTCGCTAACCCTAGAATGTAGCCTTCGATTTTCAGTAACCCTCGAAAGTATCATTTGGTAATCCTTGAATTGATCGTAACCCTCGAATGTAGCTTGCACAAACACGACAATTGTCCGATCATGAAGTAAGACGTGTTTAAACAGGTTTAATAATAGTGACATGTTCCCCAGACCATTTCCCAGGTGCCACAGCCATTTACTGTAAGTTACCATTTTAATTGATCTGTAAAACATCCAAACTTTTCGAACTTTCACTCTCCCATTGACTTTAATGGGTCAGAATTCGAACTTTCGAACTTTTGTCAATGTTCGAAAGTTTGAAAATGGGCAAAACTTTATGATGTTCGCCCATCTCTATTAATCAGTGACCATGGGGGTCTGATGTATTTCACGACGTCACAGCTGTCCTTATTAGAGATGGCCAAAACTCACTAGTTTTGTTCCATTTTCGGATTCCCGGATCTCGGGAAAATAGCCTCGAAAATAATGAAAATATACTTGAACGTTCGAAAATTCTCGAAAATGCGATCTTAGACCATTTTTGAGTTTCTGATCATATTTTCGATTGAAAATTATCGAAAATTTAATATCCCGATTCGGACGGATCATTCAGATTTCGGAACCGAGAAGTTTTGTGTCAGATCCGGGTTCGTGTCTGACCCAGATCCCATCTCTAGTCCTTATAAATATAATTTATTTTCTCTTTACAGGTTTTATTTGAACAATAGAAATGAAAATTAAAATATTTGATCTGTCAAAACATGCTAACAACTTTCATTCAATCTTGACATTTTCAGCCTAATCAATAAATTGACATTTTCTCCAACCAATCACATGGCCTATTAAAGATCCCGTGATCAGCCACAAACAGGTCTGAATTTTAGTTTGATTTTGAATGAAAATACGAACATAGGCCCCGTCGATTTAATTATTTTTGCAACCAGTTGATTGGCCCGAAATATCGGTCTGTGTGCATTGGGTCTACAAAATCATCTTTCTATCAGATCTAGGAGTTAAAAAAAAACAATTACGTCAAATTATCATGGCTAAACAGAAGATAACGAGATTTTAGAAAGATATTAGCATTTTCTATTTAGGTTAAATAGGCCCATTTACAAAGAGTAATGGTGCTTTACCTGTAAAGATTGATTTTATTTGTTGTTGATTGTTTTATTGGTTATTTACCAAACAGTTAATATCCCTGATGCAGTAATTTGCACATCAAGATATTAATTACAAATATTTGTTTGTTGTCTGCAGTTGTTGCATGTTGGGATATTTTTAATAACAAAGTTTCAAGGTTCATGTGACAATGATGACATAGTAAACCACTGATCATAACTGATGACATAACCAAGACAAATTTATAAGAATATAATCCATCCCTTCCATTGAACGCAATGGGGCTACTACCTAATAGCGTGCCAATTGTAACTTTCCAGAACTGCCTTGCCTTCTTCTCTCCCCCTGCCTCACTTCCCCCACCTGTTTACTTTCCCCTTCAGGTTTACCTTCTTCACATTGTCTGTCACTGACTTCCACGGCTCCCACACCACTGTGGATGGTGCGGCTCTACCTCTTCCTTTTACATGTGTACTCAGTGGCAGGCAATGTAAAGTAAGGTAAACTTGAAGGGGGGAGAAAACAGGTGGGAGAAATGAGGAGGGGGGGCAAGGTAGGAGAAAGTGACAGACGGTTATTCCAATCCCTCCCTGCCATCCCTGCACAGGGGCCTGGATGGTTCTCAAATGAGGGGGTGGATAATAAAAAATAATGCACTCCCTTGTGCTTTTATATGGTCACGGAACTTCTCGGTGACTTCTAATATTCGTATAATTTGCAGTAGGTTGTGCATTATCCACGATATATTGTGTAGAATATTTATTATACTTGGTGACAGTTGGTATGTGTGAATTACATGTTGGGAAATTCTCTCTCCCACTGGTGCCTCATAGTGATTACTGAGCATGCTTGACAAATCAGTTGCTTGAATGTAGTGATAACAACTTGTACATTCAGTAAAGAATAAACAGAAAAAGCTGCAAAAGATTGTAAAAGAAGATACAACATTAGTTAATGGGCTGTAGACTAAGGAGAGAGAAATAACATAAACTTTAAAGGGCATATCCACCCCATTTATAATTTTTTTTTCTGTAGTGTAGGGCTCCCTCCCCCACCTCCAACTGCCATAGTAGTTACTTTGCCTCTCTCCTCCGACGTTCTGTCTGAACCAGCAGACGCGGCCTTGATTGGCTGAGAGGCAGCTTCCGGTTGCACAGAATGTAGGAGGAGAGAGGCAAAGTAAGTACAGATTGGGGGAGTTTTTAGAGAAATTAATATAGCGGTTGGGGTTGGGGGAAGGAACCCTACCTACAGCAAAGGAGTTTTACACTAGGGGGAGGGAGAGAGAAACGGGAGGGAAAGGGAGGTAAAGGGGGGAGAGGGAGGGGGAAGGGCTGCACTGAGCATGTGCAAATTCTCCCAGAGGAGAGACAGGAGGCCTATATGGACTCTGTCAGGCTCCTGTGGTGAATTTTTTTGGACTTTGGAGGGACATTACAGGAGAACCATAAGGAGCAGAGATGTAAGGTAAGGATTTTTTTACACTACACAGTGGGGCCAGTAGCGGGGGAAATTTTAGTTTTGGGAGTGGACATGTCCTTTAAATGGATATTCACTTCAGTCAACTACATAAAAGATTCGTAGAATTAATGAGTTTCACAACTTATCAAATGTACAGTAAAAAGCACCTAAAGCCATTGAAATCAGCAGATAGTATGGTGGTTGGCGCAGTGGTTAGATCTAATATCTAGAGATGAATGAACCACAGTTTGCACCAAACAACAAACTTTTGATGTCTAAACTAGAAATGTCTTAGCTTCCTGAAGTTCGGTTTCTTTTCTGAACTATAGAACTTTCAAACATTTAAAGTTCTATAGTTCAGTAACTAACCCATTAAAGTCAATAAAGAAAATAGTTAGAACATTTCTAGTTAATTACAGTGAAAATAGTAATGGTAACTTACTGTAAATGGCTCTGGCACCTGGGAAATTGTCTGGGGAACATGTACATATAAGCAAAACTTGTTTAAACACTACCTTACTTTACTATCGGGCAATTGTCGTGCTTGTGCATGCTAAATTTGAGGTGGACAATTTGAGGGTTACTGAACGATACATTCAAGGGTAATTATTATTATAATTGTGGATTTATATTGCGCCAACATCTTCTGTAGCGCTTTACAATTACATGTATACATTCACATCAGGCCCTGCCCCAAAGAGCTTACAATCTAAGCACATTTATTTGACACATACAACCTATCAGTATGTCTTTATGATTGTGCGGGAATCCAAAGTGCCCGGAGGAAACCCATGCAAGCACGGGGAGAACATACAAACTCCTTGCAGATGTGTCCAAGGGTGGAATCAAACTCAGGACTGAAAGGCATCAATGCTAAACACTGAGGCACCGTGCTGCCCAAATTTGAGGGTTACCGAAAATCGAACTATACATTCAAGGATTACTGGAATCGAATGATACATTAGAGGGTTACGAATGATACATTCAAGGGTTATTACTGAAACGGAATATTTGAAGGATATCAACGAAATACCGCATTTGAGGGTTATTGTGGAAAAAGTACATTCAATGGTTATCACCGAAACGACACATTATTAAAGTTCGGGTCGAACTCACGTTCAAATGGTTCTAGTCAATCTCTAGTCTAAACCAGGTTCTGGCATTTTTTTTGTAGTGCAGGGATACATAGTAACCTTTGATGGATAAAATGTAAATAATTATAAGGTTTATTGAGAGCATCTACAGCAGACACTCAATTAGGGCATTAGTAGGTTATTATAAAAAGAACATGAATTGCACCTTCTATTTAAAACTTTTAGTAAGATTATGACTAAGGGAGTGGTCCCTGAAATGCGTCAGGTGGTAGGTGTTCTAGGTGTTCTGCTTTGATTTTCTTCCCTTTTAGATTTAATTAAAGGGCAACTATACTGAAAATAATTACTTTGCCTCATCATAATCTATAAATTAAAACATGTAAATGGCACTTACTTTAAAGTGTGTGTTGCTGTATGCCTTCAATCCAGTGCATGTTTTGCCCCAGTATTCCCCTCCCTATTTTAAACACTCCCCCTTCCATCTGACCTGACTTTCTGTGACTTCAAGCATTCTAACTGTCAAAACTGCACACACCACACAGCATACCAACTGTCGAAACACCTTTCTAGCTACAGCAAAACTGTTCACAGCAGAGAAGTTTATGATTACTTGATTGACATCTGAAATTCAAGATGCTTCAGACTGGATATCTACAGAAATAGGGAACAGATCAACAAAAAAAATGGCACAGTGTTGGTTTGGTAGAATTATACAGGGAGATTCAATAAAAATTCTGGTTAAAAATGTTGCTAATTTTGCCCCAAGCAATCACATGTTATTTAACATTTGAAAGCTAACATCTGATTGGTTGGGGCGAAATTAGCACCATTTGTAACGATAAGAACTTTTATTGAATCTCCCCAATAGTTACCAGCAATGGGCAAATTAAAAAAAAAAAATATATATATATATATGTGTGTATATATGTGTAGATGCCCTTTATATATATGTGTGTATATATGTGTAGATGCCCTTTATATATATGTATGTATATATGTGTAGATGCCCTTTAATAATATGGTAAATAAGAAGGACATATGGACCTTAGATTTCTGAGTCATCCCCTAGCCTTTTAATGCTTTGTTCTAGACATTAGTCCAAAAGGGGAATACACACATGTGATCGCGGGGAGCGACCTGTTTGAGTGCCAACAATCATGCTGTGTATGGGCACTTGGTAAGCCAAAATGGGCGTTCAAACGTCTGTTTCGGCTGACAAAGTGCCCATACACGTCACAATTGTTGGCCGAATCGGACACCCATACACATCATGCGTCACAGGTCGACCCCAGCAATTGCACATAGGTATGAACCTTAAGACTCTTTGGGGGAGGTTTACCCAGTTACCTAGAGCTGCTTTTGCTCTGGGCAAATCTCCCTTCAGCGATTCAATATCGCACCAGCCCATGTGGGAAGATCCCAAAAGACATTTACCCGCTGGGTGATTTTCACGGCAGCTACCAGCCGGCATTAAAACCCTGCGCTATAATTAGATTAAATTGTGAGTGCCAGATGGGTGGGTCTTTTGTGTAACCCGTGCATGTGGTGCTGATATGGAGTTAAAGTCACGCTTACCGATAGTGAACTGGTTAGAGCGACTTTAATTCCATATTATTAAATGAGCCACTTTATGTTTTAAGAATATCCAGGTCCGGGCTGATGAAACCCAATACACTAACCCAGACTTGTCCACACTCATAATCTGTTCACTGTAATTATTCACTTCAATGGAAAAAATTGGATTTTCTCTTGGAAATTAAAAAATATATTTATCCTGCTTGAGTAGATATCTTGAAATCAAACATATGTACACTATGTCTTCACCTACACATACACACTAGCAGGGAGATTCAATAAACGTTCTTTTCCTTAAAAATGGTGCTAATTTTGCCCCAACCACTCAGATGTTAGATTTCAAATGTTAAATAACATCTGATTGGTAGGGATGGCATAGAACTCGAACTCGAACCCAAGTTCGAGCCGAACTGTTCGAGTTCGAACGGACCCGGACTTCTCGAACTATCTCGGATGCGGACTTTCGATATTTCCCGGACTTTCGATGATTTATCGAATGTTCGAACGTTCGAACGTTCGAATCAGCGAGTAAAATGTACATGGTATCTAGGCGCAAACATCGAATCTGCGAGTAAAGTCTCCATTAAAGCCTATAGGCGAGCATCGAATCTGCGAGTAAAATGTCCATGTTACCTCGAATGTTCGAACGCGAAAGCTCGAAAGTAGCGCGTGTAAGAGTAAAATCGATTTTACGAAAGTCCTGGATATTGGAACATGCTCCCCAGACCATTTCCCAGGTCCCACAGCCATTTACATTAAGTTACCATTAATATTTTAGTTGTATTTGACTCGAACTTTTCGAACTATTTGCCTCCCATAGACTTTAATGGGTCCGTTTTCGAACTTTCGAACTTTCGAACTTTAACAATAGTTCGAAAGTTTGAAAACGGACCGAACTTTCAATAGTTCGACCATCTCTACTGATTGGTTGGGGGACAATTAGCACCACTTTTAACGATAAGAACTTTTATTGAATCTCCCTGTATGTGTTCACCTACACATAATTGCCAGACAGGTGGAAGATTACAGATTAAAATAGTTTACATCTAATCACTTGGTTACACTAATAAAACAGAAACACTTTCAAACTTGTATATTTGGTCCCAGGGGCTTAATTATGGGATTTTGTGTTTTTCAGTAGGATTTTCTATTCTAGTCCGGTTCTCGCATTATGGTTATTGGATGACCCCATAGTCATTGGGGACTTATAAAGAATGTTACAACATTTATTATATCTAGTGGAATTAACATTTAATGTATGTGTGTTTTATTGTGTGATGTTTTAGTCTTTTAAATTGTGCACTTTAAAGCATAAACAGGGTTATTCAATAAAAGTTCTTATCGTTTAAAATGGTGCTAATTTTGCCCCAACCAATCAGATGTTCGCTTTCAAATGTTAAATAAGATTTGATTGGTTGGGGCAAAATTAGCAACATTTTAAACGATAAGAACTTTTATTGAATCTCCCTGAAACTTTACAGCTTTAAAAGACTGCGCGTTCCATTGTCTCTCTGTATAAAGATCCTGTCTTTTTTTTTCATCTGTATAAGGACAGATAAATAATAATGGTCTATTTTACTATGTAGAACATGTGAGATGATCATATGTTGTTTAGGAATATTAAAAGCAATGGGTTTGGGAACTGGCTAGCTAAGCATGCTGGGAGTTAAAGGGTATCTCCACTGGTAAAATAAATTTTTTGCAATTCAGGTTTATTGAAGAACAGGAGGTAAAGGAGCTGTGTCTTACCTCCCATTCTTCAATAAAATGTTCAGGAGCCGGGAACAAAGGTAAGTAACCTCAACCGCATCCTCTGACAGGTCCCCACAGACTGTACGCTATGTGCATGCACGGCTCCTAAACATTTTATTAAAGAATGGGAGGTAAGACACAGCTCCTTTACCTCCAGTTCTTCAATAAAACTGAATGGCAAAAATGATTTTACCGGTGGAGATCCCCTTTAGGTTAGTATAGTATAGTATAGTATTTGAGGTTGAATAAAGACATACGTCCATCCAGTCCAACCCATCTAGCAATATCCTCATTTCCTGCCTAACTGTTGATCCAGAGGAAGGCAAAAAAACCCCACCAAATTTATGAAGGGGGAAAAAATTCCTTCCTGACTCCAAGTGGCAATCGGAAATTTCCCTGGATCAACTCTACTTTATGTATCAATACCAGTAACTTGCAACATTTCTTGTTTGCAGAAACTCATCCAGCTTTTTTTTGAAACTGACCAATGAACCTGCCATTACAACGTCCACTGGAAGACAGTTCCATAGCTTTACCGTTCTCACAGTGAAAAACCCTTTCCGAGCTTGAAGCCTAAACCTTTTTTCTTCAAGTCTTAAGGGATGTCCTCGTGTCCTTTGACATGTTCTATTGGTGAACAATGCCCCAGATAGTTTATTGTATGGCCCGTTAATGTATTTATACACAGTAATCATATCCCCAAGCAAGCGCCTTTTCTCCAGCGTACATAATTGTAACTTTTCCAGTCTCTCTTCATATTCAAGCTCCCCCAATCCCCTTATTAATTTAGTTGCCCTTCTCTGAACCATTTCCATTTCAAAGATGTCCTTTTTGTACACAGGATTCCAAAAGTGCACTGCATATTCCAAATGAGGCCTTACCAATGCCTTGTAAAGAGGGAGAATTACATTTTCCTCCCTTGAATCCATACTTCTCTTTATACAAGACAATACCATGCTGGCTCTGGCTGTTGCCGCCTGGCACTGCTTGCTACCTTTAAGTTTGTTATCCACCAAAACTCCAAGATCCCTTTCCAACAGGGATTCACTTAACACAGAGCCATTTATAGTATAAGTAGCACAAGGATTTTTAAGTCCAAAATTTATCATTTATCAACATTGAATTTCATCTGCCACTTAGCAGCCCAATGTGATACTCTATCTAGATCCCCTTGCAACGATTGCACATCCTCTGAGGTTTTTAATGGTCGACAAAGTTTTGTGTCGTCAGCAAACACAGAAACCTTGCTGACAATACCCACTTCCAAATCATTAATAAATAGATTTAATAGAAGCGGCCCCAACACAGAACCCTGTGGCACCCCACTTAGCACTTTAGTCCATAATGATGAAGCCCCATTAACAACTACTCTCTGCATCCTATTCATTAACCAATTTTCTATCCATGTACAAATTTGACTCCCCAGACCAACAGACCTTAGCTTATTCATTAGTCGCCTATGGGGGACTGTATCAAAAGCCTTTGCAAAATTCTTTGAGTTGAAATTGAGAACAGTGCTAATTCTATAATTCATCATGCAATTTAAAGGGCACCTATACCCAAATTTAACTTAAGTGAAATCATTGCTATGATAAATAAAACATGATCATGATACCTGTGTTTAGTTTCCCAGATAAGCTTCATTGTTGCACATAGTTCACTTGTTGTCTGTGTCTGTGCCTGCCCTCACCTGTGTTAGCCATTCCTCCTTTGTCCTGGATGACTATTTACGTAAAATCCGCAGCAACAGTTAAAAAAAAAAAAGAAGAAGCAAGGAGCTTGTGTCTGTTACGTTAGCCCACAACCTCCGCGATCAGCTGTTTTAAAGACCAGACCCCAACTTCTAGAATGGAACTGGAAGTTCGGGTTAAAATTTGGGTATTGACGCCCTTTAATATAAGTAACTGTAGACTTGCCAAACACATCTGCAATAAGCTTTCTTCTCCATAATAAAACTGTAAATTGAATATTTGCTTGCGCTGCAAACTCAGAACACAGGATTTTTTTTTTTGTGTAAATAAAATACTAAAGCTCCATTTCCCCGAGACACAAAATCCCTTTTGTAATGCTCACAAAATCTTGAAAGCCTAAAAAAATAATGACGGGGATTTAAAGTTAGAAAGTACAAATCCTTTTATAGAACGTCTTAGCTGGACAAATTATTACAGATAAAGAAGAAAGAAACAATGTGTGTAATGAAGTGTGATCATTACTTACAATGCGTTGGAGCGGTGCGATACGGACATATAAAAAAGGGATTTTCTGATTTGCCAAACTAGATAGAGCCCGCGGCAGATGTGATTGAAGATGAAAATAGTAAAACAATGAGGAAAATAGCTAAAATTGAATGATTGTTTCATTGCAAAGATGGGAGACATTTTGAAAAACGAGGCGTAATTTACAATCCTGAACACAATGAACGCAGGGAAATAAGCATTCGCTTCTAGATAGTTTGTGCAGATTTATGAAGTGTTTACCGTTACGGTCTAAAGGTTTATGAAGGTAGGACGCAACCAGGTTACAAAGATATTTCTCTCGGAGTAGAGTTAATGCATTTTAATGTGTGGCAGAGATTGTACACTCATGTTTGCAAACCTTACATACAAAGAAAAGATTGGTAACCACGTTACATACAAAGCAAAGATCGGTTAACCACTGAGCGTACACATTTTGCCGTGTTAATGCAGAAACAGGGGAGCTTTGCAAACGTTTGACACAAACTGCGTTGGTTTATCTCTGATACTACAAAGCTTCTCAGTTGTCCAATTTAGGAATTAGAAAAAAGTTTCGGGAAGTTTCGGGATTTGATCACCATTTCTCAAATCTTGGTTAAAACTGGAGAGTTAAAATGACAATACGCTCTGCTGTAACCGGCTTGAAAAGAAAAAGCTGGAGGACAGACTTCTGGCGAGGGATTGGCTGAAGTAAAAGTGAGTATACTCAGAGTGGGGTCGTCGGATTAAGGTAAGGTTAAAACGCATTCCCATAATGAAGCACAAGTGCATAGTCATGTGCATGGGAGCGCTACCTACTAACACAGGTATCAGTCCATAATCCCCCACGTGCAGGGATCACTCATAAATACTAGACAGCTACCAGCCATAGTACATAAAACATGAGAATGAATGGTGACGCTGTGTAATCAAAAGGGTGATGAATACACATTTTTATTGATAATAAACCTCAGGTAAATATGTTAATCATTAGAGATGAACATAACTCAAACTCGAACCCGTAGTTCGAGTCAAACTTAAAAAATTCGGTAATTATCGAAATTACGGACGGTCGCTAACCCGAAGAATGTAGCCTTCGATTTCAGTAACCCTCGAAAGTATCATGTTGGTAATCCTTGAATTGATCGTAACCTCGAATGTAGCTTGCAAAAACGACACTATTGTCAATGTTCTGAAAGTTTGAAAATGGGCAGAACTTTATGGATGTTCGCCCATCTACTATTTAACTCAGTGACCATGGGGGTCTGATGTATTTCACGACGTCACAGCTGTCCTTATTAGAGATGGCCAAAACCACTAGTTTTGTTCCATTTTCGGATTCCCGGATCTCGGGAAAAATAGCCTCGAAATAATGAAAACTAACTTGAGCACTCGAAAATTCGATCTTAGACCATTTTGAGTTTCTGATCATATTTTTGATTGAAAATTATCGAAAATTTAATATCCGATTCGGACGGATCATTCAGATTGAACGAGAAGTTTTGTGTCAGATCCGGGTTCGTGTCTGACCCAGATCCCATCTCTGTCCTTATAATATAATTATTTTCTCTTTACAGGTTTATTTGAACAATAGAAATGAAAATTAAAATATTTGATCTGTCAAAACATGCTAACAAACTTTCATTCAATCTTGAATTTTAGCTAATCAATAAATTGACATTTTCTCCAACCAATCACATGGCCTATTAAAGATCCGTGATCAGCACACAAAGAGTCTGAATTTTAGTTTGATTTTGAATGAAAATACGAAATAGGCCCCGTCGATTTAATATTTTTGCAACCAGTTGATGGCCCGAAATATCGGTCTGTGTGTGCATTGGGTCTACAAAATCATCTTTTTATCAGATCTAGGAGTTAAAAAAAAACAATTACGTAAATTATCATGGCTAAACAGAAGATAACGAGATTTTAGAAAGATATTAGCATTTTCTATTTAGGTTAAATAGGCCCATTACAAAGAGTAATGGTGCTTTACCTGTAAAAATTGATTTTATTTGGGTTGATTGTTTTATTGGTTATTTACCAAACAGTTAATATCCCTGATGCAGTAATTTGCACATCAAGATATTAATTACCAATTTGTTTGTGTCTGCAGTTGTTGCATGTTGGGATATTTTTAATAACAAAGTTTCAAGGTTCATGTGACAATGATGACATAGAAAACACTGATCATAACTGGATGACATAACCAAGAACAAATTTATAAGAATATAATCCATCCCTTCCATGAACGCAATGGGGCTACTACCTAATAGGTGCCAATGTAACTTTCCAGAACTGCTTGCCTTTTTCTCTCCCCCTGCCTCACTTCCCCACCTGTTTTACTTCCCCTTCAGGTTTACCTTCTTCACATTGTCTGTCCACTGACTTCCACGGCTCCCACACCACTGTGGATGGTGCGGCTCTACTCTTCCTTTACATGTGTACTCAGTGAGGCAATGTAAAGTAAGGTAAACTTGAAGGGGGGAGAAAACAGGTGGGAGAAATGAGGAGGGGGGGGCAAGGTAGGAGAAAGTGACAGACGGTTATCCATCCCCTCTTGCCATCCCTGCACAGGGGCCTGGATGGTTCTCAAATGAGGGGGGGATAATAAAAAAAATAATGCACTCCTTGTGTTTATATGGTCACGGAACTTCTCGGTGACTTCTAATATTCGTATAATTTGCAGTAGGTGTGCATTATCCACGATATATTGTGTAGAATATATTATACTTGGTGCAGTTGGTATGTGTGAATTACATGTTGGGAAATTCTCTCTCCACTGGTGCCTCATAGTGATTACTGAGCATGCTTGACAAATCAGTTGCTTGAATGTAGTGATAAAACTTGTACATTCAGTAAAGAATAAACAGAAAAGCTGCGAGCAAAAGATTGAATAAAGAAGATACAACATTAGTTAATGGGCTGTAGACTAAGGAGAGAGAAATAACATAAACTTTAAAGGGCATATCCACCCCATTTATAATTTTTTTTTTTGTAGGTAGGGCTCCCCCCCACCTCCAACTGCCATAGTAGTACTTTGCCCTCTCTCTCCGACGTTCTGTCTGAAACAGCAGACGCGCGCCTTGATTGGTGAGAGGCAGCTTCCGTTGCACAGGATGTAGGAGGAGAGAGGGCAAGTAGTAAGTACAGATTGGGGGAGTTTTTAGAGAAAATTAATATAGCGGTTGGGTTGGGGAAGGAACCCTACCTACAGCAAAGGAGTTTTACACTAGGGGGAGGGAGAGAGAAACGGGAGGGAAAGGGAGTAAAGGGGGGAGAGGGGGGGAAGGGCTGCACTGAGCATGGCAAATTCTCCCAGAGGAGAGGACAGGAGGCCTATATGGACTCGTCAGGCTCCTGTGGTGAATTTTTGTTTGGACTTTGGGACATTACAGGGAACCATAAGGAGCAGAGAGTAAGGTAAGGATTTTTTACACTACACAGTGGGGCCAGTAGCGGGGGAAATTTTAGTTTTGGGAGTGGGACATGTCCTTTAAATGGATATTCACTTCAGTCAACTACATAAAAGATTCGTAGAATTAAGAGGTTCACAACTTATCAAAGACAGTTAAAAAAGCACCTAAGCCATTGAATCAGGCAGAGTATGGTGGTTGGCGCAGTGGTTAGATCTATATCTAGAGATGAAGAACCACAGTTTGCACCAAACAACAAACTTTTGATGTCTAAAACTAGAAATGTCTTAGCTTCCTGAAGTTCGGTTTCTTTTCTGAACTATAGAACTTTAAACATTTAAAGTTCTATAGTTCAGTAACTAACCAAAAGTCAATAAAGAAAATAGTTAGAACATTTCTGTTAATTACAGTGAAAATAGTAATGGGACTTACTGTAAATGGCTCTGGCACTGGGAAATTGTCTGGGGAACATGTACATATAAGCAAAACTTGTTTAAAACAACACACTTACTTTACTATCGGGCAATTGTCGTGCTTGTGCATGCTAAATTTGAGGTGACAATTGAGGGTACTGAACGATACATTCAAGGGTAATTATTATTATAATTGTGGATTTATATTGCGCCAACATCTTCTGTAGCGCTTTACAATTACATGTATACATTCACATCAGGCCCTGCCCCAAAGAGCTTACAATCTAAGACACATTTATTTGACACATACAACCTATCAGTATGCTTTATGATTGTGCGGGAATCCAAAGTGCCCGGAGGAAACCCATGCAAGACGGGGAGAACATACAACTCCTTGCAGAGTGTCCAAGGGTGGAATCAAACTCAGGACTGAAAGGCATCAATGCTAAACACTGAGGCACCGTGCTGCCCAAATTTGAGGTTACCGAAAATCGAAATATACATTCAAGGATTACTGGAATCGAAGATACATTAGAGGGTTACGAATGATACATTCAAGGGTATTACTGAAACGGAATATTTGAAGGATATCAACGAAAATCCGCATTTGAGGGTTATTGTGGAAAAGTACATTCAATGGTTATCACCGAAACGACACATTATTAAAGTTCGGGTCGAACTCACGTTCAAATGGTTCTAGTCAATCTCTAGTCTAAACCAGGTTCTGGCATTTTTTTTTTGTAGTGCAGGGATACATAGTAAACTTTGATGGATAAAATGTATAAATAATTATAAGGTTTATTGAGAGCATCTACAGCAGACACTCAATTAGGGCATTAGAGGTATTATAAAAAGAACATGAATTGCACCTTCATTTAAAACTTTTAGTAAGATTATGACTAAGGGAGTGGTCCCTGAAATGCGTCAGGTGGTAGGTGTTCTAGGTGTTCTGCTTTTTGATTTTCTTCCCTTTTAGATTTAATTAAAGGGAACTATACTGAAAATATACTTTGCCTCATCATAATCTATAAATTAAACATGTAAATGGCACTTACTTTAAAGTGTGTGTTGTGTATGCCTTCAATCCAGTGCATGTTTTGCCCCAGTATTCCCTCCCCTATTTTAAACACTCCCCTTCCATTGACTGACTTTCTGTGACTTCAAGCATTCTAACGTCAAA
Organism: Hymenochirus boettgeri; assembly: GCA_019447015.1. Classification (NCBI taxonomy): domain Eukaryota; kingdom Metazoa; phylum Chordata; class Amphibia; order Anura; family Pipidae; genus Hymenochirus; species Hymenochirus boettgeri. Next base: position 263,937,958 of record CM033472.1, read on the forward strand.
ACTGCACCACCACACAGCATACCAACTGTCGAAACACCTTCTAGCTACAGCAAAACTGTTCACAGCAGAGAGTTTATGATTACTTGATGTGATCTGAAATTCAAGATGCTTCAGACTGGATATCTACGAAATAGGGAACAGATCAACAAAAAAATGGCACAGTTGTGGTTTGGTAGAATTATACAGGGAGATTCAATAAAAATTCTGGTTAAAAATGTTGCTAATTTTGCCCCAAGCAATCACATGTTATTTAACATTTGAAAGCTAACATCTGATTGGTTGGGGCGAAATTAGCACCATTTGTAACGATAAGAAATTTTATTGAATCTCCCCAATAGTTACCAGCAATGGGCAAATTAAAAAAAAAAATATATATAATATATGTGTGTATATATGTGTAGATGCCCTTTATATATATGTGTGTATATATGTGTAGATGCCCTTATATAATGTATGTATATATGTGTAGATGCCCTTTAATAATATGGTAAATAAGAAGGACATATGGACCTAGATTCTGAGTCATCCCCTAGCCTTTTAATGCTTGTTCTAGACATTAGTCCAAAAGGGGAATACACCCCTGGATCGCGGGGAGCGACCTGTTTGAGTGCCAACAATATCGTGTGTATGGGCAATGGTAAGCCAAAATGGGCGTTCAAACGTCTGTTTCGGCTGACAAAGTGCCATACACGTCACAATTGTTGGCCGAATCGGAGACACCCATACACATCATGCGTCACAGGTCGACCCCAGCAATTGCACATAGGTATGAACCTTAAGACTCTTTGGGGGAGGTTTACCCAGTTACTAGAGGCTTTTGCTCTGGGCAAATCTCCCTTCAGCGATTCAATAATCGCACCAGCCATGTGGGAAGATCCCAAAAGACATTTACCCGTGGGTGATTTTCACGGCAGCTACAGCCGGCAAAAACCCTGCGCTATAATTAGATTAAATTGTGAGTGCCAGGTGGGTGGGTCTTTTGTGTAACCCGTGCATGTGGTGCTGATATGGAGTTAAAGTCACGCTTACCGATAGTGAACTGGTTAGAGCGACTTTAATTCCATATTATTAAATGAGCCACTTTATGTTTAAGAATATCCAGGTCCGGGCTGATGAAAAACCAATACACTAACCCAGACTTGTCCACACTCATAATCTGGTCACTGTAATTATCACTTCAATGGAAAAAAATTGGATTTTCTCTTGGAAATTAAAAATATATTTATCCTGTTGAGTAGATATCTTGAATCAAACATATGTACACATGTCTTCACCTACACATACACACTAGCGGGAGATTCAATAAACGTTCTTTTCCTTAAAAATGGTGCTAATTTTGCCCCAACACTCAGATGTTAGATTTCAAATGTTAAATAACATCTGGTGGTAGGGATGGCATAGAACTCGAACTCGAACCCAAGTTCGAGCCGAACTGTTCGAGTTCGAACGACCCGGACTTCTCGAACTATCCGGATGGACTTTCGATATTTCCCGGACTTTCGATGATTTATCGAATGTTCGAACGTTCGAACGTTCGAATCAGCGAGTAAAATGTACCATGGTATCTAGGCGAAACATCGAATCTCGAGTAAAGTCTCCATTAAGCATAGGCGAGCATCGAATCTGCGAGTAAAATGTCCATGTTACTCGAATTTCGAACGCGAAGCTCGAAAGTAGCGCGTGTAAGAGTAAAATCGATTTTAACGAAAGTCCTGGATATTGGAACATGCTCCAGACCATTCCAGGTCCCACAGCCATTTACATTAAGTTACCATTAATATTTTAGTTGTATTTGACTTGAACTTTTCGAACTATTGCCTCCAAGACTTTAATGGGTCCGTTTTCGAACTTTCGAACTTTCGAACTTTAACAATAGTTCGAAAGTTTGAAAACGGACCGAATTTCAATAGTTCGACCATCTCTACTGATTGGTTGGGGGACAATTAGCACCACTTTTAACGATAAGAACTTTTATTGAATCTCCCTGTATTGTTCACCTACACATAATTGCCAGACAGGTGAAGATTACAGATTAAAATAGTTTACATCTATCACTTGGTTACACTAATAAAACAGAAACACTTTAAACCTTGTATATTTGGTCCCAAGGGCTTAATTATGGGATTTTGTTTTTTCAGTAGGATTCTATTCTAGTCCGGTTCTCGCATTATGGTTATTGGATGACCCCATAGTCATTGGGGACTTATAAAGAATGTTACAACATGTATTATATCTAGTGGAATTAACATTTAATGTATGTGTGTTTTATTTGTGTGATGTTTTAGTCTTTTAAATTGTGCACTTTAAAGCATAAACAGGGTTATTCAATAAAAGTTCTTATCGTTTAAAATGGTGCTAATTTTGCCCCAACCAATCAGATGTTCGCTTTCAAATGTTAAATAAGATCTGATTGTTCGGGTATTGACGCCCTTTAATATAAGTAACTGTAGACTTGCCAAACACAAGAACTGCTCCATCTTGACATGTATAAGTTATAATCTTTCATAGAGTGACAGTAAAGTTTATCTCTAAACACAAACCATTAGTGGGGAATTATCCTTTCAGTGTCAATGCTTAGAATATGACAAAAGTTAGATACCCATGCATGTAAAAGATGATCTTGATGGATCTGTGTAATCATGGAATATTAAGAAACAACAGACAATAGCCTGTCAAAAGTTGTGTGATTTTCAGCACATGTACAGATAAACATGGTACTTTATTTTATAGGGATTGTTCATCAGCTTTTAATGCAACATCTGAGCCTACTCAATACCAGGTTAATCATCAGTGGGACCACACCGATGATACCCATAGAAAAAGGAAAAAGGGAAATTTTGTTAACTATGTGGATCCGCTGGCAGGGAGAAAACAAGCTTCTCGTCTCCGGTACTTCCGTCCTAGTACCAATATTCACATGCAAAATGAGGAGATCAGGAAGCAAGCAGAGTGTATGAAATAGGCCATATTATTCGTGCAGTTTACATAACATGTTTCGGATCGAACCACCTTTTCTCAAGTAAACTCAAACCACAAGTGACCAAACATTAAGGACATTGATTGGGACCTTGTTTAATGCCCACCTCCTTAATGTTTGATCACTTCCAATGAAAAAGATGGTTCGACCCAAAACATGCCTTCCAAACATGTGGTTACCACAGTCCGGATCCTCTCCCTGTATAAATTCTTGGGAGATGTTTGAAACTGCAACTTTCCCTACAATCGTATCTGGCTCCCGATACTATTATTTCTGATGACGAGCTTTGCCGGCATGGAAACCATACGACCATATTAGCCCTCTATCGGTACTGTGCTTAATGTGTGTTACTTTAATCAAGACTGTTATGTGGGCAAATTTCCGCCTTCCCTTTAAATTCCAGAAAAAGGAAAAAAAACAACTTCCTACTGAAATTATTATAAAGATACTAAATTAACAGGGTTATTCAATAAAAGTCTTATCGTTAAATGGTGCTAATTTTGCACCAAAAATCAGATGTTGCTTAATAAGTTCTGATTGGTTAGGGCAAAACTGGCACCATTTTAAACAATAAGAACTTTTATTGAATCTCCCTGTATACATACTATATATATAATAAACATAGGAAACATAATTTTCCTTTAATAGGAATATGCAAGCACAGCAAAAGAGAAAAAACATATTAGAATAAATTTATATAGGATCCCTGATCAACTCCTTGTACTTAATAACACAGTAATTGAGGTTGTATAAAGACATACGTCCATCTAGTCCAAACTTTATAACCCTATCCAATGTCTGTATAACAGTTACATAGTAACATAGCATTGGAGGTTGTATAAAGACATAGTCCATCTAGTCAACATTTATACCCTACCCATAATGTCTGTATAACAGTTACATAGTAACATAGTATTGGAGGTTGTTTATAAAGACATACGTCCATCTAGTCCAACCTTTATACCCACCCATAATGTCTGTATAACAGTTACATAGTAACATAGTATTGGAGGTTGTATAAAGAATACGTCCATCTAGTCCAACCTATACCCTATCCATAAGTCTGTATAACAGTACATAGTAACATAGTATTGGAGGTTGATAAAGACATATGTCATCTAGTCCAACCGTTATACACCTACCCATATGTTGTATAAACAGTTACAAGTAACATAGTATTGGAGGTTGTATAAAGACATACGTCCATTAGTCAACCTTATACCCTACCATAATGTCTGTCTAACAGTTACTAGTAACATAGTTGGAGGTGTATAAAGACATCCATCCATCTAGTCCAACCTTTATACCCTACCCATAATTCTGTATAACAGTTACATAGTAACATAGTATTGGGTTGTATAAAGACATACGTCCATCCAGTCCAACCTTTTAACCCTACCCATAATGTCTATCTAACAGTTACATAGTAACATAGTATTGGAGGTTGTATAAAGACATACGTCCATTCAGTCCAACCTTTATACCCTATCCATAATGTCTGTATAACAGTACAATAGTAACATAGTATTGGAGGTTGTATAAAGACATACGTCCATCTAGTCCAACCTTTATACCCTACCCATAATGTCTGTATAACAGTTACATAGAACATAGTATGGAGTTTGTATAAAGACATCATCTATCTAGTCCACCTTTTTACCCTACCCAATGTTGTCTAACAGTTACATACAACATAGTATTGGAGGTTTGTATAAGACATACGTTCATCTAGTCAACCTTTATACCCTACCCATAATGTCTGTATAACAGTTACAAGTAACTAGTATTGGAGGTTGTATAAAGACATACATCCATCTAGTCCAACCTTTATACCCTACCCATATGTCTGTTAACAGTTACATAGTAACATAGTATTGGAGGTTGTATAAAGACTACGTCCATCTAGTACAAACCTTTATACCCTACCCATAATGTCTGTATAACAGTTAATAGTAACATAGTATGGAGGTTGTATAAAGACATACGTCCATTTAGTCCAACCTTTATACCCTACCCATAATGTCTGTATAACAGTTACATAGTAACATAGTATTGGAGGTTGTATAAAGACATACGTCCATCTAGTCCAACCTTATACCCTACCCTAATGTCTGTCTAACAGTTACATAGTAACATAGTATTGGAGGTTGTATAAAGACATACATCCATTAGTCCCACCTTTATACCTACCCATAATGTTCGTGTAACAGTTACATAGTAACATAGTATTGGAGGTGTATAAGACATACGTCCATCTAGTCCAACCTTTATACTTACCATAATGTCTGTATAACAGTATACATAGTAACATAGTATTGGAGGTTGTATAAAGACATACATCACTTAGTCCAACCTTTATACCTACCCATACTGTCTGGTATAACAGTTACATAGTAACATAGTATTGGAGGTGTAAGTAATCATTCAGTCCACCTTCTACCCTACCCAATGTCTGTTAACCGTACATAGTAACATGTATTGGGGGTATTGACGCCCTTTAATATAAGTAACTGTAGACTTGCCAAACACAAGAACTGCTCCATCTTGACATGTATAAGTTATAATCTTTCATAGAGTGACAGTTAAAGTGTTATCTCTAAACACAAACCATTAGTGGGGAATTATCCTTTCAGTGTCAATGCTTAGAATATGACAAAAGTATAGATACCCATGCATTGTAAAAGATGATCTTGATGGATCTGTGTAATCATGGAATATTAAGAAACAACAGACAATAGCCTGTCAAAAGTTGTGTGATTTTCAGCACATGTACAGATAAACATGGTACTTTATTTTATAGGGATTGTTCATCAGCTTTTAATAGCAACATCTGAGCCTACTCAATACCAGGTTAATCATCAGTGGGACCACACCGATGATACCCATAGAAACAGGAAAAAGGGAAATTTGTTTAACTATGTGGATCCCGCTGGCAGGGAGAAAACAAGCTTCTCGTCTCCAGGTACTTCCGTCCTAGTACCAATACTTCACATGCAAAATGAAGGAGATCAGGAAGCAAGCAGAGTGTAATGAAATAGGCCATTTATTCGTGCAGTTTACATAACATGTTTCGGATCGAACCACCTTTTCTCAAGTAAACTCAAACCACAAGTGACCAAACATTTAAGGACATTGATTGGACCTTGTTTAATGCCCACCTCCTTAAATGTTTGATCACTTCCAATGAAAAAGATGGTTCGACCCAAAACATGCCTTCCAAACATGTGGTTACACACAGTACCGGATCCTCTCCCTGTATAAATTCTTGGGAGATTGTTTGAAACTGCAACTTTCCCTACAATCGTATCTGGCTCCCGATACTATTATTATTTTCTGATGACGATGCTTTGCCGGCATTGGAAACCATACGACCATATTAGCCCTCTATCGGTACTGTGCTTAATGCTGTGTTACTTATAATCAAGACTGTTATTGTTGGGCAAATTTCCGCCTTCCCTTTAAATTCCAGAAAAAGGAAAAAAAACAAACTTCCTACTGAAAATTATATTATAAGATACTAAATTAACAGGGTTATTCAATAAAAGTTCTTATCGTTTAAAATGGTGCTAATTTTGCACCAAAAAATCAGATGTTAGCTTTCAAATAAGTTCTGATTGGTTAGGGCAAAACTGGCACCATTTTAAACAATAAGAACTTTTATTGAATCTCCCTGTATACATACTATATTATATAATATAAACATAGGAAACAATAATTTTCCTTTAATAGGAATATGCAAGCACAGCAAAAGAGAAAAAACATATTAGAATAAATTTATATATGGATCCCTGCATCACTCCTTGTACTTAATAACACAGTAATTGAGGTTGTATAAAGACATACGTCCATCTAGTCCAACCTTTATACCCTATCCATAATGTCTGTCTAACAGTTACATAGTAACATAGTATTGAAGGTTGTATAAGACTACGTCCATCTAGTCCAACATTTATACCCTATACCCATAATGTCTGTATAACAGTTACATAGTAACTAGTATTGGAGGTTTATAAAGACATACGTCCATCTAGTCCAACCTTTATACCCTACCCATATGTCTGTATAACAGTTACATAGTAACATAGTATTGGAGGTTGTAGTAAAGACATACGTCCATCTAGTCCAACCTTTATACCCTATCCATATGTCTGTAAACAGTTACATAGTACATAGTATTGGAGGTTGTATAAAGACAATATGTCTCTGTCCAACCTTTATACCTACCATAATGTGCTGTATAACAGTACATAGTAACTAGTATGGAGGTGTATAAAGACATCCGTCCTCTAGTTCAACCTTTATACCCTACCCATAATGTCTGTCTAACAGTTACATGTAACATAGTATTGGAGTTGTAATAGACATCCATCCATCTATCCAACCTTTATACCCTACCCATAATGTCTGTATAACAGTTACATAGTAACATAGTATTGGAGGTTGTATAAAGACATACGTCCATCCAGTACCAACCTTTATACCCTACCCATATGTCTATCTAACAGTTACATAGTAACATAGTATTGGAGGTTGTATAAGACATACGTCCATCTAGTCCAACCTTTATACCCTATCCATAATGTCTGTATAAACAGTTACCAGTAAACATAGTATTGAGTGTTGTATAAGACATACGTCCATCTAGTCCAACCTTTATCCCTACCCATAATGTCTGTATAACAGTTACATGGAACATAGTATTGAGTTTGTATAAGACAATCATCTATCAGTCCAGCCTTTATACCCTACCCAAATGTACTGTCAACATTACATACTAACATGTATTGAGGTTTGTATAAAGACATACGTTCATCTAGTCCAACCTTTATACCCTACCCATAATGTCTGTCATCACGTTATTACATAGTAACATAGTATTTGGGGTTGTATAAAGACATACTCCATCTAGTCCAACCTTATACCCTACCCATAATGTCTGTATAAACAGTTACATAGTAACATAGTATTGGAGGTGTATAAAGACATACGTCCATCTAGTCAACCTTTATACCCTACCCATAATGTCTGTATAACAGTTACCATAGTAACATAGTATGGAGGTTGTATAAAGACAACGTCCATCAGTCCAACATTTTATACCCCTACCCATAATGTCTGTATAACAGTTACATAGTAACATAGTATTGGAGGTTGTATAAGACATACTCCATCTAGTCCACCTTTATACCCTACCCATAATGTCTGTCTAACAGTTACATAGTCCATAGTATTGGAGGTGTATAAGACATACATCTTAGTCACTTTATACCTACCCTATGTCTGTAAACGTTCCATAGTAACACTAGTATTGAGTGTATAAAGACATACGTCCATCTAGTCCAACCTTTTATACCTTACCCATAATGTCTGTATAACAGTACATAGTAACATAGTAATTGGAGGTTGTATAAAGACATACATCCATCTAGTCCAACCTTTATACCTTACCCATACTGTCTGTATAACGTTACAACATAGTAACATTAATTGGAGGTGGTATAAGAATACGTCCATCTAGTCCAACCTTTATCCCTACCCATAATGTCTGTATAACAGTTACATAGTAACATTATTGGAGGTGTATAAAGCTACGTCCATCTAGTCCAACCTTTATACCTTACCCATAATGTCTGTATAACAGTTACATGTAAAATAGTATTGGAGGTTGTATAAGACATACATCCTCTAGTCCAACCTTATACCTTACCCATACTGTCGGTAATAACAGTTTACATAGTAACATGTATTGAGGTTGTATAAAACATACTCCATCTAGTCCAACCTTTTATACCTTACCCATAATGTCTGTATAACAGTTACATAGTAACAGAGTATTGGAGGTTGTATAAGACATACGTCCATCTAGTACAACCTTTATACCTGACCCCATAATGTCTGTATAACAGTTACATGTAACATAGTATTGGAGGTTGTTAATAGACATACGTCCATCTAGTCCAACCTTTATACCTTACCATAATGTCTGTACTAACAGTTACATAGTAACATAGTATTGGAGGTTGTATAAAGACATACTTCCATCTAGTCCAACCTTTATACCCTACCCATAATGTCTGTATAACAGTTACATAGTAACATAGTATTGGATGTGTATAAAGTCATACATCCATCTAGTCCAACCTTTATACCCTACCCTAATGTCTGTAAACAGTTACATAGTAACATTGTATTGAAGGTTGTAATAGACATACATCCATCTAGTCCAACCTTATACCCTACCCTACCTAATGTCGTAATACAGTTACATAGTAACATAGTAAATTGGAGGTTGTATAAAGACATACGTCCATCTAGTCCAACCTTTATACCCTACCCATAATGTCCTAATGTTCTAACATTTACATAGTAACATTTAGTATTGTGAGTTGTATAAAGAAAATACATCCGTCCATCTAGTCCAACCTTTCTACCCTACCCATAATGTCTGTATAACAGTTACATAGTAACATAGTATTGGGGTTGTATAAAGACATACGTCCATCTAGTCCAACCTTTTACCCTACCCATAATGTCTGTATACAGTTACATAGTAACCTAGTATTGGAGGTTGTATAAAGACAACGTCCATCTAGTCCAACCTTTTATACCCTACCCATAATGTTCTGTATAACAGTTCATTAGTAACATGTATTGGAGGTTGTATAAAGACATACGTCCATCTAGTCCAACCTTTATACCCTACCCATAATGTCTGTATAACAGTTTACATAGTAACATAGTATTGGAGGTTGTATAAAGACATACGTCCATCTAGTCCAACCTTATACCCTACCCATAATGTTCGTATAACAGTTTAATAACATAGTATTGGAGGTTGTTAATAAAGACATACTCCATCTAGTCAACCTTATATTACCTACCCATAATGTCTGTTAACAGTTACATAGTAACATAGTATTGGAGGTTTTATAAAGACATACTCCATCTAGTCCAACCTTTATACCCTACCCATAATGTCTGTTAACAGTTCATAGTAACATAGTATTGGAGGTTGTATAAAGACATATCCATCTAGTCCAACCTTTATACCCTACCCATAATGTCTGTATAACAGTTACATAGTAACATAGTATTGGAGGTTGTATAAAGACATACATCCTCTAGTCCAACCTTTATACCCTACCCATAATGTCTTGTAACAGTTACATAGTAACATAGTATTGAGGTTGTATAAAGACATACGTCCTCTAGTCCAACCTTTATACCCTACCCATAATGTCTGTATAACAGTTACATAGTAACATAGTATTGGAGGTTGTATAAAGACATACGTCCATCTAGTCCAACCTTTATACCCTACCCATAATGTCTGTATAAACAGTTACATAGTAACATAGTATTGGAGGTGTGTATAAAGACATTACGTCCATCTAGTCCAACCTTTTACCCTACCCTAATGTCTGTATAACAGTTACATAGAACATAGTTATTGGAGGTGTATAAAGACATACGTCCATCTAGTCAACCTTTATACCCTACCCATAATGTCTGTATAACAGTTACATAGTAACATAGTATTGGAGGTTGTATAAAGACATAAGTCCATCTAGTCCAACCTTTATACCCTACCCATAATGTCTGTATAACAGTTACATAGTAACATAGTATTGAGGTTGTATAAAGACACTAGTCCATCTAGTCCAACCTTTAACCCTACCCATAATGTCTGTAACACAGTTACATAGTAACATAGTATTGGAGGTTGTATAAAGACATACGTCCATCTAGTCCAACCTTTATACCCTACCCATAATGTCTGTATAACAGTTACATAGTAACGTAGTATTGGAGGTTGTATAAAGACATACGTCCATCTAGTCCAACCTTTATACCCTACCCATAATGTCTGTATAACAGTTACATAGTAACATAGTATTGGAGTGTATAAAGACATACTCCATCTAGTCCAACCTTTATAACCCTACCCATAATGTCTGTATAACAGTTACATAGTAACATAGTATTGGAGGTTGTATAAAGACATACGTCCATCTAGTCCAACCTTTATACCCACCCATAATGTCTGTATAACAGTTACATAGTAACTATATATGGAGGTGTATAAAGACATACGTCCATCTAGTCCAACCTTTATACCCTACCCATAATGTCTGTATAACAGTTACATAGTAACATAGTATGAGGTTGATAAGAATACGTCCTCTAGTCCAACCTTTATACCCTACCATAATGTCTGTTAAAGTTACATAGTAACATAGTATTGGAGGTTGTATAAAGACATACGTCCATCTAGTCCAACCTTTATACCCTACCTAATGTCTGTATACAGTTACATAGTAACATAGTATGGAGGTATATAAGACATACGTCCATCTAGTCCAACCTTTACCCTACCCTATAATTCTGTATAACAGTTACTAGTAATAGTATTGGAGTGTATAAAGACATAGTCCATCTAGTTCCAACCTTTATACCCTACCCATAATGTCTGTATAACAGTTCATAGTAACATATATTGGAGTTGTATAAAGCATATGTCCATCTAGTCAACCTTATACCTACCCCTAATGTCTGTTACGTTACATAGTCCACAATAGTATTGGAGGTTGTATAAAGACATATGTCCATCTAGTCCAACCTTTATACCCTACCCATAATGTCTGTATAACAGTTACATAGTAACATAGTATTGGAGGTTGTATAAAGACATATGTCCATCTAGTCCAACCTTTATACCCTACCCATAATGTCTGTATAACAGTTACATAGTAACATAGTAATTGCTAATAAAACCTAACTTTCAATGTTTCATTATAAAATAAACTCCAAGCTCATTGGACAAGTAACCTGAATAGTTTTATATCATGAAAAACAAAATCAAGAGTCTATCAGCTCACAGGCCAACAGATTCCACCTGAAACCTTGAAAGATGGATACGGTACATAGTACATAGTAGTGGAGGTGTATAAAGACATACGTCCATCTAGTCCAACTTTATACCCTACCCATAATGTCTGTATAACGTTACATAGTAACATAGTATTGGGAGGTGGATAAAGACATACGTCCATCTAGTCCAACCTTTATACCCTACCATAATGTCTGTATAACAGTACATAGTAACATAGTATTGGGGGTTGTATAAAGACTACGTCCATCTAGTTCCAACCTTTAATACCCACCCATAATGTCTGTATAACAGTTACATAGTAACATAGTATTGGAGGTTGTATAAAGACATCATCCATCTAGTCCACCTTATACCCTACCCATAATGTCTGTATAACAGTTACATAGTAACATAGTATTGAAGGTTGTATAAAAGACATACAGTCCATCTAGTCCAACCTTTATACCCCCCATAATGTCTGTATAACGTTACATAGTAACATAGTATTGGAGTTGTATAAAGACATACGTCCCTAGTCCAACCTTTATACCACTACCCATAATGTCTGTATAACAGTTACATAGTAACAAGAAGTGGAGGTTGTATAAAGACATACGTCCATCTAGTCCAACCTTTATACCTACCCATAATGTCTGTTTAACAGTTACATAGTAACATAGTATTGGAGGTTGTATAAGACATACGTCCATCTAGTCCAACCTTTTACCCTACCCATAATGTCTGTATAACGTTACTTAACATAGTATTGGAGGTTATAAAGACATAACGTCCATCTAGTCCAACCTTTATACCCCTACCCTAATGTCTGTAAACATTACATAGTAACATAGTATTGGAGGTATAAAGACATACGTCCATCTAGTCCAACCTTTATACCCTACCCATAATGTCTGTATAACAGTACATAGTAACATAGTATTGGGGTTGTATAAGACATACGTCATCGATCCAACCTTTATACCCTACCCATAATGTCTGTTTAACATTACATACGTACATAGTATGGGAGGTTGTATAAAGGACATATTTCCATCTAGTCCAACCTTTATACCCTACCCATAATGTCTGTTAACAGTTACATAGTAACATAGTATTGGAGGTTGTATAAAGACATATGTCCATATAGCCAACCTTTATACCCTAACCCATAATGTCTGTATAACAGTTACATAGTAAACATAGTAATTGCTAATAAAACCTAACTTTCAATGTTTATTATTAAAATAAAACTCAAGATCATTGGACAAGTACCTGAATAGTTTTGATCTCAGCCAAACAAATCAAGAGTCTATCAGCTCACAGGCCAACAGATTCCACCTGAAACCTTGAAAGATGGATTTTTATTGAATTGCCTTTATTATTATTATTATTATTAATCACTTTCATTTATTTGCAATTATACACGCGTGTCAACCTTCTACTGAACCTCTCAATAAGTCCACGTACCAGACTATTCCCTCCTTTATTTTATCGAATTGTAAACGCAGCACCACTGTCCATGAGTTATTGAAAAGTCAGATGCCCCAATCCTTCTTATTTTAATTAGGAAATGTCTCTGGAATCTCTCGAACATACGGAGACCACCTATTATTGTGTTTGCTGCTGGGAAATCTGGAAGCCTTTCTTGTAATGTGTATTTTCATCTGGTAATATATATCGGACACCGGAGATACATTGGTAACTAATGTGACTGTCATTAATCTGTCAACCGCGACAGAAGTCCATTAGATCAGCCCTGCTGGAACATGCGGTGATTATTCCCTTGAGTTGCTAAAGCTTATTTCAATCACAATTCAATTTGATAAAGAACTGTAATTTTGTAGAATCTGCTTGTTCCTTTCACCCTCCTTCCCCCCAGCCGTGGATAACTAGAACATTACGGAATTCTGTTTCTACGACATTCTATTTACGGGATAAAGTGTTTGAGTGCCGGTTCCATACAAGGGGGAAATGGAGAGACAAATAATACTTTGTTGTTATAATCAGGAGCTATCACAACGATTTTCAGGAGATAAAAATAAACTGGATCCTACATTGAGGTTGATGCCACATCTGGGATAACAATTGTCGCATTGTATCCTCTGGGAATAGCAGTAATGCAAAAGGAGGGTAAATCCGCTGATTGCTTCTAACGCACAACAATAGCTCACGTGAGACATTAGAACGTAAAAGCACCATCTCTTAACGCTTCCAAGAAACACTCTGAGCTCTACCTGCTATCGGGTTACAGATTTATTTTTCCCTGAAGAACATATCCACCATAAGATCACACACCATTTATGTATTTAATATAAAGGTATAAAGCTGATGCAATAAATGTTAACAAACATTATTTAACTGCAAAATCCCTGTAAAAAGCTTTCATCTGATTGGTTACTTTAAATGAATATCACGGGCAAACTTTTGTATTTTCCAGGGGGACATGAGCTCAAATCTGTTTGGGATCCAATGTATTTTTTAGGATCTGCTTTTTTTAAAAAAATTATTTTAATATGGTAATTGTGTTACTGTGTAGAATGTACAACGAGATCATAAGGACCGAGATTTTGATATTACACCAGCAGTGCTACAGGCTTCTCCTCTGCTTTGTGGCTGATGTCAAACTATAAACTTGTATTGCGGTGGCATCACCCTTTTTAATATAGACAACAAAGAGATGAGCTGCAGGGGGGCGGGGAGAGAATAATGAAGTGAATCTGATCTTCTCACAAGCGAAGCTAAGAATGATGAATGGTGGAAGGTAGGAACTTGGTGCAATACAAGGAAATATTCAATACAATGTGCTCAAGTTCTTTTGTATTGAATCAAGTTTTTTATGGACATGCAAAGGGAATCCTAATAACAATTCAAAAGGGACTATTAATTGTATGTATGTGTGATGTTGGGCTAGGATATATCATATACATTTAAAGGACAATTAAATTCTCAGAACAACATTGAATTAGAAGGCAGATCTCCTTGTTATAAAAGCAGTAATCAGTGTCTCGCCACTTATTTAAATATGGTTGTTGAGAAATGTAACTTTCTAGCCCGAGATATGTGTCTTATTTCCCAGTTTTCCAGTAGCGCACAGTGTGGTCACTGACCATTATGTTATTTACACATGCTCAGTTCTAAGATACTGCAGGAACTAGTTACAGTGGGTCACACCCACTAGTAGCCTCTACCCAATTATTTTACAGTACAGAATAGGCAAGGGAGCATGTGACCGAAGTCAGGGGTGTGGCCAGTCACTGTACATACACTCAGTTATTTCATCCAGTTCTTCAAGTGGTAACATTTACTTTAATGCTATTTACAGTTTATTGGTGTTTTTAGAGGGGATATGTTTAGATTCTATGTTTAAAAATTTGTGTTTAGTTCTCCTTTAATTTTTTCTTTTCGGAAACGAAGATTCAGTCTTAGACCTTGAAAATCCCTTTGACAAAACTATAAATATAAATTATATCTACTGGGTCTCCACAAGTGAACAAGTCTTCTCTTTACCACAATGAAAGGCTGGGACTGTAGTCATGTGTTACAATTAACTTCAATAACAGTGTTCCCCACATTAATATGTACATGGTGATCTGCGACGATAATTGCTCTATTAATACCATTTCATGTATGTTGTCAATGTCGGTGGGGTTTATTATAAGCAGATTGAAGGTCCAATAATAAATTCATTTCAGGTGATTCACTGTATAATAATGATCTTATCTGCTATATATTTCAGATAGGGCCCTCATTTAACAGGAAGCCACCTGAACTTAAATGGACACTATACTGAATAAATTAATTTTCTCCATCTTAATCTATAATTGAATACATGTAAGTAGCACTTACTCTGAGGTGTGTGTGTTGCTGCATGCCTTCAATCGAGCACTTATTTTGTTTAGGAGCAGTATCCCCTTCCCTCTTTTAACCACTCCCACTTCCACCCGACCTGACTTTTCCCCCCCACAAACCAACTGTCAAACCTGCACACAGCATACAGCATTCCAACTGTCAAAACTCTGTCACCATTCCAGCTACAATAAAACTACTCACAGAACGTGACTGACAGCTGATATGTAAGATGTTTTAGATTGGATATTTAAATAAATAGGGGGCAGATCAACATAAAAATGATACAGTGGTGGTCGGGAAGAATTATAGTTTCCAGTAATGGGCAATTTAAAATAACCTTTTTTCCCCGGTATAGATGCCCTTTAAAGGGTAATTAAAGTCCATAGGCACTAGGGGTAGCTCCCATAATTCATCGCCTTGGGATTGCTAGGAGTGTGTACAGTACACTTCACATGCTCTCTAGTGCAGAGCAGATCAAACAAGAAAGCTGCAGCCTGTTCTGCCCCCTAGAAGCTGAGAGTCAATCATATTACAGCACCGAGACCCGCCTCGGTAAGTAGCAGAACATGTTGCAGCAGATACAGCCTCTCAGACAAAGGGCAGAGATTTAACAGTGTGAAATTGTTTATTAAAACAATCCCTATTCTCCCACACATTCCTTGGCTCTTCATACAAAAAACAAATAAAAGTCACAAACCTAGAAATCTGACTGATTAGTGATTCTAAATGAGACGTTTTACGATAAGATTATATTTAATGACTGTTTCTACGACTTTCCGTTTTTAACAAATGAACCTTCTGCTTTGACTTTTCCACATCCAATCAAGATGACTGTCCCCAGGTGACCTAATTATTACCTATTCAGCGATTGGCTGGGGTTGTTTATTAAAGAAGCGCTCACGTTAATTGATGGCGATTGTGATTCCCTTTCGAATACCGTAGCTTACTAAGCTAAATTGCCCCAGGCCCTACTACACGGATAAATAGATGGAGAATTACATCAATGACACTGAGTCAAGAGTAAAATACGCGTCCGAGCATGTTTTGCTATGAAAATATAAAACTTTGTATCCACACGGGTCTGAAATAAGCTTTATTTTCTGTTGGCTAACTTGATATCTTATCAAGTTATTTTTATAAATTGTATAACTTATTCATGACAACTAGACATGGGAATCTGAATCTGATCTGACACGGAACCCCTCGATTCCGAAATCCGAATGTTCCGTCCAAAACTGGGCGCATCATTCGGATTTCGGAATCTATTTTTGAGGGTTACCGAATGTACGAGGTTATTTTCGGTAAACTTCGAAAATAACCTTGACCGTTCAATAGCCCTCAATAATACAATCGGAAACTACTTTTGAGTTTCCAGTCGTATTATTGAGTGCTATCGAACGTTCATGGTTATTTTCCAGGTTTACCAAAAAAACCTCCTACATTCGTTAACCCTTGAAAATACATTCCGAACCCTTGTAAGTAAGTTCTGTTTTCGGATTTTAGGATCTTTGGGTTTTTCCCGAGTGCCGTTAATCCAAAAACGGAAAAAAAACTTTTGCCCATCTCTAACTACAACCACAGATTAAGGTGTTTTACAGTAGGAGACCTGCAGATGGTTTTGACTATGAGAACACAATGGATGAAATAGTGAAAGCTCTAGGAGCTAAAGGATACAGAGGTAAAGTACCTTAAAAAAACTACTCATTAAAGGGCATGTTCACCCTTAAAGGGCGTATCCACCCCCAAAACTATAATCCCCCCCACTACTGGCCCCATCATGTAGTGTAGTTTAATCCTTACCTCACATCCCAGCTCCATAAGGTTCTCCTGTAGTCCCCCCCAAAGTCCCAAAAACTGCCCACCAGGAGGATAGCAGAGTCCATATAGGACTCTGCCTCCTATCTGGCCTCCAGGAGAAGTTTGGCATGCGTACTGCAGCCCTTCTGCCCCTGCCTCCCCCTCCCTCTCCCTCCCGATTAGGATTCCCTCCCCCTACCATAAAACCCTTTAGGTATATCATTCCCCCTGTCCCCTCAGCCCCAACCGCTATATTTTTTATTTTAGAAAGTGTCCCAAACATTACTTACCTTCCCTCTTTCCTCTGCCGCACTGAACTCCCGGCAGCCGCGTCCGTGATTGGCTGCCACTCAGCCAATCACAGACGCGACTACCGGTCCCGCCACCCCTGCATTTTCTGACAAGCAGAGGGCCTGGCAGTGTGGCGGAGGAAAGAGGGAAGGTAAGTAACGTTTGGGGCACTTTCTAAAATAACAAATATAGCGGTTGGGGCTGGGGGACAGGGGGAATCATATATCGGAAACTACTTTTGAGTTCCAGTTTTTTTTAAGGATGGACATACCCTTTAAAACAAAACAATTGTCACATGTCCATTACCAGCCCCTACTGATATATTCAGCACATTATTAGATGTATTATTAACCAGATAATTAAGGTTAATGAATGACTCCCTTTTGTCAGAGTAAGCTGGCTCCTCCATGCAGTCAATCAAGGCTGCATGGAGGTTGACATCACCATGAGTGACTGCCTTTTCACATGCTGCCTCCTCTGCACATGCTCAAGCTTATAAAAAGCTCATTGGGCGGACAGAAGTGGCAGATACCTTTGCCAGAACAGAATAGAACATATCATTACATATCTGGTTACAAATACATGTAATAAACTGGTAAACGTTTGGTCACCAGTTTTTTGTGTTGACGGTGGACATGCCCTTTAAATATTTACTTTTTGGAAGTTTACATCAACAAATTGGGATGTTGGATTGCTGCCTTATCTTTCCCAAAAGTTAATATTTTATATCTTACTTCTTTTATTAATCACCATTTATTCATCTACCGTTTCCATTGTATCCTGGCGTCCCATTGTTTTCATCCATCACCCTGTGCTTTGATATTCTTTCCACCAAACTCTCCGACTGTATTTTTAGAAAACACAGAACATTTCCATACGCTTTCCACCTCCCTCCAGATTACTCCATCGCTATTATCCTTTTAACTTGCTATTTATCTGACTTGGAATTCGCTAACAGATGTGCTTCTTCCGTCTTCTGCTGCAATATCGCCATTTGCTTTACTGCCCTCCTGCCTAACGCCGTCTCATATGCTTTCATCAATTTCCTAATTAGAGATTTCTAAACATTTGTGCTGTTTGCAGTCCAAAGGCCTTCGTAAGATTTGGAAATAAATTGCTGGTGTCATGGAAACAAATCCGTTTGCTTTTTATTGCAAAAATGTGAGTTTTGCAAATGACGACTAATTAATTCCAATTTATTATGACAGATAAAAAAAAAGAGAATTATGAATTGCTGGGAAATAATTCACAGTTATTCTGCTGATTCACAGCAATCAACACACAACAGGTGTAAACTAGAAAGGGAACGTTTAAAGGACAATTATACTCACCTTTTCCCATAGTACCCAGGGTGAGGATATACTTACTCAAAGGTTTCCTCTGCATTCCGCTCCCCACTGTATCTACTGTCTCCCTGTTCTCTGTCTGTGTGGTTACATGGTCCAGTTCCCAGTCTGTTATTATATTATAATCTGTAAAACCCCCATGTTATTTACTGTCTCCCTGTTCTCTGTCTGTGTGGTTACATGGTCCAGTTCCCAGTCTGTTATATTATAATCTGTAAACCCCCCCATGTTATTTACTGTCTCCCTGTTATCTGTCTGTGTGGTTACATGGTCCAGTTCCCAGTCTGTTATATTATAATCTGTAACACCCCCCCCCCCCCATATTATTTACTCTCTCCCTGTTCTCTGTCTGTGTGTTTACATGGTCCTGTCCCCAGTCCTGTTATATTATACTGTAACACCCCCATGTTATTTACTGTCTCCCTGTTCTCTGTCTGTGTGTTACATGGCCCAGTTCCCCTGTTATATTATAATCTGTA
Organism: Hymenochirus boettgeri; assembly: GCA_019447015.1. Taxonomy (NCBI): domain Eukaryota; kingdom Metazoa; phylum Chordata; class Amphibia; order Anura; family Pipidae; genus Hymenochirus; species Hymenochirus boettgeri. The sequence goes on from CM033472.1 coordinate 263,957,569, forward strand.
ACACCCCCCATTATTTACTGTCTCCCTGTCTCTGTCTGTGTGGTTACATGCCTAGTTCCCAGTCTGTTATATTATAGAGGGAGGGAAGGGGTAAGGGGTAGGATGGAAGGCGCAATCGCTGTGGATTACAAAGGTAAGAAGGAGGAATTAGGTACTTCGTCCAGGCCGTGGGTTTTTGACTTTGGGGGCTTAGAGGAACCTGGAGCAATGTAGTAGAATGTTTGTAAAATACACTGGGGCCATAGCGGGGGAAAGTTTTTTTTGGGAGTGGCCTTCCTTTTGATATCATTTCATCACTCATAAAAAATTCGTAAATTAGTGAGTTTTCACAACGTATCATGTACAGTAAAAGCACTAAGCCATTGAATCACAATAGTTGTGTTGGCGCCGTGGTTAGATCTAAATATTGAGTGTGACCCATTTGCGCCAACCACAACTTTTGATTTCAACGAGAAATGTCTTGCTTCCGCGAAGGTCGGTCTTCGTTTCTGAACTATATAACTTTAATCAAACTTTAAAGTTCTAATTCAGTACTCCCCATTAAGTCATAAGCCAAATCTAGAACATTCCCTGTTATTACCGTGAAATAGTAAGGTTTCCCTGTACATGGCTCTGGCAACCTGGGAAATTGTCTGGGGCGAAAGTACATAAAGCAACTTGTTTAAAAACACTACTACTTTACTATCCGGGCATGTCGTGTTGTGCCTGCTAATTTTAGGTGGACAGTAGGGTTCTGAACATACATTCAGGTATTCTTATTCTAATTGGACTTTATTTGGCGCCAACATCTTCTGTAGCTCTTTTAACAATTACTGTATACCATCACATCAGCCCGCCCAAGAGGCTTCATCTACACATTTATTTGACAACCCTAACAACACTCTCAGTATTCTTTATGATTGTCGGGGAACCAAAGTGCCCGGAGGAACCCATGCAACGCCGGGGAGAACTACACACTCCTTGCAGTGTGTCAATTTTGGAATCAACTCCAGGACTGAAAGGCATTCATGCTAAACCTGTGGTCCACCTTGGCTGCCCAATTTGCTGGTTCCCGAACATTCGAACTCTACTTCCAAGGATTCCTTACGGACATGATGATCCTCTAGTGTTCCGATGAGCACGACATTCACCGGGTGTTCGCTGAAGAACGACTATTTGAAGGTATCAACGAAATACCGCATTTGGAGGTGTTTAGTGGAAACAAGTACATTTCAATGGTTATCACCGAACGACACATTATTAAAGTTCTGGTCGAACTCAGTTCAAATGTTCTATGTCAATCTCTATCTACACCAGGTTCTGTTCGATTTTTTTTGTATGCAGGGAATACCTATTAACCTCTTGAGGATAAATGTAAATAATTATAAGGTTTATTGAGAGCAATCTACAGCGAACTCATAGGGCATTAGTAGGTTTAATAAAAAGACATGATTGCAACCTTCTATTTAAACTTTTAAGTAAGATTATGACTAAGGGAGTGGTCCCTGAAATGGCGTCAGGTGGTAGGTGTTCTAGGTGTTCGTGCTTGATTTCTTCCCTTTTAGATTAATTAAAGGGCAACTATACTGAAATAATTACTTTGCCTCATCATAAGCTATAAATTAAACATGTACTGGCACTTACTTTAAAGTGTTGTTGCTGTATCCTTCAATCCAGTGCATGTTTTGCCCCATTATTCCCTCCCTATTTTAAACACTCCCCCTTCCATCTACCTGACTTTCTGTGACTTCAGCATTCTACCTGTCAAAAACTGCACACACCACACGCTCACAACTGTCGAAACACCTTTCTAGCTACAGCAAAACTGTTCCCAGCAGAGAAGTTTATGATTACTTTTTATTGGCATCTCGAAATTCAGATAGCTTCAGACTGGATATCTACGAAATAGGGAACAGATCAACAAAAAATGGCACAGTGTTGGTTTGGTAGAATTATACGGGAGATTCAATAAAATTCTGGTTAAAAATGTTGCTAATTTTGCCCCAAGCATTCACATGTTATTAACATTTGAAGCTAACATCTGATTGGTTGGGGCGAAATTAGCACCATTTGTAACGATAAGAACTTTATTGAATCTCCCCATAGTTACCAGCAATGGGCAAATTAAAAAAAAAAATATATATATATATTATGTTTGTATTATTTGTAATGCCCTTTTATATGTGTGTATATATTGTATATGCCCTTATATATAATGGATGTAATATTGTGTAATTGCCCTTTATAATATGGTATAAGAAGGACATATGGACCTTAGATTTCTGATCATCCCCTAGCCTTTTAATGGCTTTGTTCTAGACATTAGTCCAACGGGGAATACACACATGTATCGCGGGGGAGCGACCTGTTTGAGTGCCAACAATCATGCTGTGTATGGGACTTGGGTAAAGCCAAATGGGCGTTCAAAACTTCTGTTTCGGCTGACAAAGTGCCCATACACGTCACATTGTTGCCGAATCGGACACCCATACACATCATGCGTCCCAGGTGTCCCCCAGCATTGCACTAGGTATGAACCTTAAGACTCTTTGGGGGAGGTTTACCCTTTACCTAGAGCTGCTTTTCTCTGGGCAAATCTCCCTTCAGCGATTCAAATTCGCCCCACCCATGTGGGAAGATCCCAAAAGACTTTACCCACCCGCTGGGTGATTTTCACGGCAGCTACCAGCCGGCATTAAAACCCGCGCTAAAATTAGATTAAATTGTGAGTGCCGATGGGTGGGTCTTTTGTGTACCCGTGCATGGGGGCTGATATGGAGTTAAAGAGTCACGCTTACCCGATAGTGAACGGTGACGACTTTAATTCCATATATTATGAGCCACTTTATGTTTTAGAATATCCAGGTCCGGGCTGATGAAACCCAATACACTAACCCAGACTTGTCCCCCCTCTATCTCTGTTCACTGTAATTATTCACTTCAATGGAAAAATTGGATTTTCTCTTGGAAATTAAAAAATATATTTATCCTCCTTGTTAGTATCTTGAAATCAAACATATGTACACTGTCTTCACTACCATACACACTAGCAGGGAATTTCAATAAACGTTCTTTTCCTAAAATGGTGCTATTTTGCCCCACACCACTCAGATGTTAGATTTCAAATGTTTAACATCTGATTGGTAGGATGGCATAGAACTCGAACTCGAACCCAAGTTCGAGCCAACTGTTCGAGTTCAACGGACCCGGACTTCTCGAACTATCTCGGATGCGGACTTTCGATATTTCCCGGACTTTCGATGATTTTCTATGTTCGAACGTTCGAACGTTCAAATCAGCGAGTAAAATGTACATGGTATCTAGGCCCAAACATCGAATCTGCGAGTAAAGTCTCCATTAAAGCCTATAGGCGAGCATCGAATCTGCGAGTAATGTCCATGTTACCCCTCAATGTTCGAACGCGAAAGCTCGACATAGCGCGTGTAAGAGTAAAATCGATTTTACGAAAGTCCGGATATGGAACATGCTCCCCGACCATTTCCCAGGTCCCACAGCCATTTACATTAAGTTACCATTAATATTTAGTTGTATTTGACTCGAACTTTTCGAACTATTGCCTCCCATAGACTTAATGGGTCCGTTTTCGACTTCGAACTTCGACTTTAACATAGTTCGAAAAGTTTGAAACGAGACGACTTTCAATAGTTCGACCATCTCTACTGATTGGTTGGGGGACAATTAGCACCACTTTTAACGATAAAACTTTTATTGAATCTCCCTGTATGTGTTCACCTACACATAATTGCCAGACAGGTGAAGATTACAGATTAAAATAGTTTTACATCAATCATCTGGTTACACTATAAAACAGAAAACACTTTAAAACCTTGTATATTTGGTCCCAGGGCTTAATTTGGGATTTGTGTTTTTCAGTAGGATTTTTCTATTCTAGTCCGGTTCTCGCATTATGGTTATTGGATGACCCATAGTCATTGGGGACTTATAGAATGGTACAACATTTATTAGTATCTAGTGGAATTAACATTTAATGTATGTGTGTTTTATTGTGTGATGTTTTAGTCTTTTAAATTGTGCACTTTAAAGCATAACCAGGGTTATTCAATAAAGTTCTTACGTTTAAAATGGTGCTAATTTTGCCCCAACCAATCAGATGTTCGCTTTCAAATGTTAAATAAGATTGATGGTTGGGGGCAAAATAGCAACATTTAAACGATAAGAACTTTATTGAATCTCCCTGAAACTTTACGCTTTAAAGACTGCTGCGTTTCCATGTCCTCTCTGTATAAAGATCCTGTCTTTTTTTTCATCTGTATAAGGACAGATAAATAATAATGGTCTATTTTACTATGTAACATGTAGATGATCATATGTTGTTTAGGAATATTAAAAGCAATGGGTTTGGGAATGGCTGCTAAGCATGCTGTGAGTTAAAGGGTATCTCCACTGGTAAAATAAATTTTTGCAATTCAGGTTTATTGAAGAACAGGAGGTAAAGGAGCTGTTGTCTTACCTCCCATCTTCAATAAATGTTCAGGGAGCCCGGAAAAAGGTAAGTAACCTCAACCGCATCCTCTGACAGGTCCCACAGACTGTACGCTATGTGTCATGCACGGCTCCTAAACATTTTATTAAAGAATGGGAGGTAAGACCAGCTCCTTTCTCCAGTTCTCTCATAAAACTGAATGGCAAAAATGATTTTTACCGGTGGAGATCCCCTTTAGGTAGTAGATAGTATGTATAGTATTTGAGGTTGAATAAAGACATACGTCCATCCAGTCCAACCCATCTAGCAATATCCTCATTTCCTGCCTAACTGTTGATCCAGAGGAAGCAAAAAAACCCCACCAAATTTAGAAGGGGGAAAAAATTCCTTCCTGACCTCCAAGTGGGCAATCGGAAATTTCCTGGATCAACTCTACTTTATGTATCAAACCAGTAACTTGCAACATTTCTTGTTTGCAGAAACTCATCCAGCTTTTTTTTGAAAACTGACCAATGAACCTGCCATTACACAACGTCCACGTAAGACAGTTCCATAGCTTTACCGTTCTCACAGTGAAAAACCTTTCCGAGCTTGAAGCCTAAACCTTTTTTCTTCAAGTCTTAAGGGATGTCCTCGTGTCCTTTGACAATGTTCTCTATTGGTGAACAATGCCCCAGATAGTTTATTGCATGGCCCGTTATGTATTTATCACAGTAATCATACTTCCCACGCAAGCGCCTTTTTCTCCAGCGTAACTAATTGTAACTTTTCCAGTCTCTCTTCATATTTCAAGCTCCCCCAATCCCCTTATTATTAGTTGCCTTCGCTGAACCATTTCCATTTCAAAGATGTCCTTTTTGTACCCAGGATTCCAAAGTGCACTGCATATTCCAAATGAGGCCCTTACCATGCCTTGTAAAGAGGGAGAATTACATTTCCCTCCTTGAATCCATACTCTCTTTATACAGACAATACCATGCTGGCTCTGGCTGTTGCCGCCTTGCACTGCTTGCTACCTTTAGTTTGTTATCCACCAAAACTCCAAGATCCCTTTCCAAACAGGGATTCACTTAACACAGAGCCATTTATAGTATAAGTAGCACAGGATTTTTAAGTCCAAAATTTATCATTTATCAACATTGAATTTCACTCTGCCACTTAGCAGCCCATGTGATACTCTATCTATATCCCCTTGCAACGCTTGCACATCCTCTGAGGTTTTAATGGTGGCACAAAGTTTGTGTGTGTCAGCAAACACAGAACCTGCTGACAATACCCACTTCCAATCATCTAATAGATTTACTAGAAGCGGCCCCAACACAGAACCCTGTGGCACCCCACTTAGCACTTTAGTCCTAAGATGAAGCCCCATTAAACAACTACTCTCTGCATCCTATTCATTACCATTTTCTATCCATGTAACAATTTGACTCCCCAGACCAACAGACCTTAGCTTATTCCATTAGTCCGCCTATGGGACTGTATCAAAAGCCTTTGCAAATTCTTTGAGTTGAAATTGAGAACATGCTAATTCTTCTAATATTCACAATGCAATTTAAAGGCACCTATACCCAAATTTAACTTAGTGAAATCATTGCTATGAGTAAAATAAAAACTGATCATGATACCTGTGTTTATTTCCCAGATCAGCTTCATTGTTGCACATAGTTCACTTGTTGTCTGTGTCTGTGCCTGCCCCACCTGTGTAGCCAGTCCTCCTCCTTTTCCTGGATACTATTACGTAAAATCCGCAGCAACAGTTAAAAAAAAAAGAAAGCAGGAGCTTGTGTCTGTTACGTGCCCACACCTCCGCGATCCGCTGTTTTTAAAGACCAGACCCCACTTCTAGAATGGAACTGGAAGTTCGGGTTAAAATTTGGGTATTGACGCCCTTTATATAAGTAACTGTAGACTTGCCAAACACAAGAACTGCTCCTCTTGACATGTATAGTTTAATCTTTCATAGAGTGCAGTTAAAGTTTATCATCTAAAACACAACCATTATTGGGGAATTATCTTTCAGTGTCAATGCTTAGAATATGACAAAGTATAGATACCCATGCATTGTAAAAGATACTTGATGGATCTGTGTAATCATGGAATATTAAGAAACAACAGACAATAGCCTGTCAAAAGTTGTGTGATTTTCGCACATGTACAGATAAAATGTACTTTATTTTATAGGGATTGTTCATCAGCTTTTATAGCAACACACTGAGCTACTCAATACCAGGTTATCATCAGTGGGACCACACCGATGATACCCATAGAACAGGAAAAGGGAAATTGTTTAACTATGTGGATGCCCGCTGGCGGGAGAAAACAGCTTCTCGTCTCCAGGTACTCCGTCCTAGTACCAATACTTCACCATGCAAATGAAGGAGATCAGGAAGCAAGCAGAGTGTAATGAATAGGCCATTTATTCGTGCAGTTTACAAACATGTGTTCGGATCGAACCACCTTTTCTCAAGTATAACTCAAACCACAATGACCAAACATTAAGGACATTGATTGGACCTTGTTTAATGCCCCACTCCTTAAATGTTTGATCAACTTCCAATGAAAAAGATGGTTTCGCCCAAAACATGCCTTCCAAACATGTGTTACACACAGTACCGATCCTCTCCCTGTATAAATTCTTGGGAATTTTTTGAAACTGCAACTTTCCCTACAATCGTATCGGCTCCCGATACTATTATTTTCTGATGACGATGCTTTGCGGCATTGAACACCATACGACCATATTAGCCCTCTATCGGTTACTGTGCTTATGCTGTTACTATATCAAGACTGTTATTGTGTGGGCAAATTTCCGCCTTCCCTTAAATCCAGAAAAAAGGAAAAAAAACAAACTTCTACTGAAAATTATATTATAAGATACTAAATTAACAGGGTTATTCATAAAGTCTTATCGTTTAAAGGTGCTAATTTTGCACCAAAAATCAGATGTTTAGCTTTCAATAAGTTCTGATTGGTTAGGGCAAACTGGCACCATTTTAACAATAGAACTTTTATTGAATCTCTCCCTGTATCCATACTAATTTATATAATATAAACATAGGAAACAATAATTTTCCTTTAATAGGAATATGCAGCACAGCAAAGAGAAAAAACTATTAGAATAAATTTATATATGGATCCCTGCACACTCCTTGTACTTATAACACAGTAATGAGGTTGTATAAGACTACGTCCATCTAGTCCACCTTTATACCCTTCCATATGTCTGTATACAGTTACATGTAACATAGCATTGGAGGTGTATAAAGACTACTCCATCTAGTCAATTTATACCCTCCCATATGTCTGTATAACAGTTCAAACATGTTTGGAGGTTGTTAAAGACATACGTCCCTCTATCCAACCTTTATACCGCTACCCATATGTCTGTATAACAGTTACATAGTACATATAATTGGGTTGTAACAGACTACGTCCATCTAGTCCCCTTTGATACCCTATCCATAATGTCTGTTAACAGTTACATAGTAACATAGTATTGGAGGTTGTAAAAGACAATTGTCCTCTAGTCCAACTTTATACCCTACCCATAATGTCTGTAAAACGTTACATAGTAACATAGTATTGGAGGTTGTATAAAGACATAACGTCCATCTGTCAACCTTTATACCCCTACCCCATAATGTCTGTCTAACCAGTACATAGTAACATAGTATTGGAGGTTGTATAAAGACAATCCATCCTCTAGTCCAACCTTTATAACCCTACCCATAATGTCTGTATAACAGTTTTCATATACATAGTATTGAGGTTTATAAAGACATAGTCCATCCATTCCACCCTTTATACCCTACCTCTAATGTCTATCTAACAGTTACATAGTAACATAGTATTGGGAGGTTGTATAAAGACATACGTCCATCTAGTCCACCTTTATACCCTATCCATAATTCTGTATAACAGTTACATAGTAACATAGTATTGGAGGTTGTATAAGACATCTACGTCCATCTCTCCCAACCTTTATAACCCTACCATAATGTCTGTATAACAGTTACATAGTAACATAGTATTGGAGTTGTATAAAGACATACATCTATCTAGTCCAGCTTTATTCCCTACCCATAAGTCTGTCTAACAGTTACATACTAACATAGTATTGGAGGTTTGTATAAGACATACTTCATCTAGTCCAACCTTTATACCCTACCCATAATGTCTGTATAACAGTTACATAGTAACATAGTATTGGAGGTTTATAAAACATACTCCATCAGTCCCAACCTTTAATACCTCCCCCATATGTCTGTATAACAGTTACCTAGTACCATAGTATTGGAGGTGTATAAAGACATACATCCATCTAGTCACAAACCTTTATACCCTACCCATAATGTTGTATAACATTCATAGTACTAGGTAGGAGGTGTGTATAAAGACATACGTCATCTAGTCCACCTTTATACCCTACCCATAATGTCTGTATAACAGTTACATAGTAACATAGTATTGGAGGTTGTATAAAGACATACGTCCATCTAGTCCACCTTAACCCTACCCATAATGTCGTACTAACATTACATAGTAACATAGTATTGGAGGTTGTATAAAGACATACGTCCATTAGATCCCTTTATACCCTACCCATAATGTCTGTATAACAGTTACATAGTAACATAGTATTGGAGGTTGTAAAACATACGTCCATCTAGTCCAACCGTTTATACCCTACCCATAATGTCTGTATAACAGTTACATAGTAACATAGTATTGGAGTTGTATAAAACGTACATCCATCTAGTCCAACCTTTATACCCTTACCCATAACTGTCTGATACGTTTACATAGTAACATAGTATTGGAGGTTGTATAAAGACATACATCCATTAGTCCCAACCTTTATACCCTACCCTAATGTCTGTATACAAGTTACACCTAGTAACATAGATTGGAGGTGTATAAAGACATACGTCCATACTTCAACTTTATACCTTACCCATAATGTCTGTATCCAGTTACATAGTAACATAGTATTGGAGGTTGTATAAAAGACAACATCCATCTAGTCCAACCTTTATACCTTACCCATACCTGGTGGGTTTTTCCCCTGTATAACAGTTTCATAGTAACATAGTATGGAGGTTGTATAAAGACATACATCCATCTAGTCCACCTTATTACCTTACCCATAATGTCTGTATAACAGTTACATAGTAACATAGTATTGGAGGTTTGTATAAAACATACTCCATCTAGTCAACCTTTATTACCCTAACCATATGTCTGTGATAGTTACATAGATATCATATATTGGAGGTTGTATAAAGACATACCGTCCCTCTAGTCCAACCCTTTTACCTTACCACATATGTCTGTCTAACAGTTACATAGTAAATAGTATTGGAGGTTGTATAAAGACATACGTCCATCAGTCACCTTTTATACCCTCACCCATAAGTCTGTAAACAGTTACATAGTAACATAGTATTGGAGGTTGTATAAAGCATACGATCCTCTAGTCCAAACCTTTAACCTACCCATAATGTCTGTATAACAGTTACATAGTAACATAGTATTGAGGTTGTATAAAGACATCTCCATCTAGTCCAACCTTTATACCCTACCCATAATGTCTGTATAACAGTTAATAGTAACATAGTATTGGAGGTTGTTATAAGACACTACGTCCATCGTAGTCCAACCTTTATACCCTACCCATATGCCTTCTAACAGTTACATAGTACATGTATTGGAGTTGTATAAAAGACTCCCATCTAGTCCAACCTTTTCTACCCTACCCATAATGTCTGTAACAGTTTACATAGTACATAGTATTGGAGGTTGTATAAAGACATCCGTCCTCTAGTCCACACTTTCTCCCTACCTAACTGTCTGTAACAGTTCATAGTAACATAGTATGGGAGGTTTGTATAAAGCAATACGTCCATCTAGTCCACCCTTTTACCCCTACCCCTAATGTCGATAAATAACAGTACATAGTACCATAGTTGGGTTGTATAAAGACATACTCCATCTAGTCCAACCCTTTAAACCCACCCATAATGTCTGTATAACATTTACATAGGTACATAGTCTTTGGAGTATGTAAAGCCATACGTCCATCTAGTCCCCTTATACCCTAACCCTACTAATGTCTGTATACAGTTACATAGTAACATAGTATTGGAGTTGTATAAAGACATACGTCATCTAGTCCAACCCTTTATACCCTACCCATAATGTCTGTATAACAGTTATAGTAACTAGTATTGGAGGTTGTATAAAGACTACATCCCTCTGTCCAACCTTTACCCTACCCATAATTCTGTCTAACAGTTACATAGTAACATAGTATTGGAGGTTGTATAAAGACTACGTCCATCTAGTCCAACCTTTATACCCTACCCATACTGTTCGTATAACAGTTACATAGTAACATAGTATTGGAGGTTGTTAAAGCAATACATCCATCTAGTCCAACCTTATACCCTACCCATAATGTCTGTATAACAGTTACATAGTAACATAGTATTGAAGGTTGTATAAAGACATACATCCACTAGTCCAACCTTTATACCCTACCCTAATGTCTGTAATAAACATTACTAGTAAACATAGTATTGGAGGTTGTATAAAGACATACGTCCATCTAGTCCACCTTTTACCCTACCCATAATGCCTGTCTAACAGTTCCATAGTAACATAGGTATTGAGAGGTTGTATAAAAATAACCGTCCATCTAGTCACAACCTGTTCAACCCTACCCATAATGTCGTATAACAGTTACATAGAACATAGTATGGAGGTTGTATAAGACATACGCCCATCTAGTCCACCTTTCTACCCTACCCCATAATGTCTGTATAACAGTTACATAGTACATAGGTATTGGAGGTTGTTAAAGACATACGTCCATCTAGTCCAACCTTATACCCTACCCCTAAGGTCTGTTAACAGTTACATAGTACATAGTAATTGGAGGTTGTATAAAGACAACTGACTCCATCTAGTCCAACCTTTATAACCCTACCCATAATGTCTGTATAACCGTTTACATAGTAACATAGTATTGGAGGTTGTATAAAGACATACGCCATCTAGTCCAACCTTAAACCAGTAATATAACCTACCCTAAACCTTCTTATAAAAATAACGTTACATAGTAACATAGTATTGGAGGTTGTATAAAGACATACGTCCATCTAGTCCAACCTTTATACCCTACCCATAATGTTCTGTATACAGTTACATGTAACATAGTATTGGAGGTTGTATAAAGAATACATCCATCTAGTCCAACCTTATACCCTACCCAGAATGTCTGTATACAGTTTCATAGTACATGTATTGGAGGTTGTATAAGACATACTCCATCTAGTCCAACCTTTTATAACCCACCCATATGTCTGTAAAAGTACATAGTAACATAGTTTGGAGGTTGTATAAAGACCATACGTCCATCTAGTCCAACATTTATCCCTACCCATAATGTCTGTATAACATTTACATAGTAACATAGTATTGGAGGTTGTATAAAGACATATCGTCCATCTAGTCCAACCTTTATACCCTACCCATAATGTCTGTCTAACAGTTACATAGTAACATAGTATTGGAGGTTGTATAAAGACATACGTCCATCTAGTCCAACCTTATACCCTACCCATAATGTCTGTATAACAGTTACATAGTAACATAGTATTGGAGGTTATATAAAGACATACGTCCATCTAGTCCAACCTTTATACCCTACCCATAATGTCGTATAACAGTTACATAGTACATATTATTGAGGTATATAAAGACATACGTCCATCTAGTCCAACCTTTATACCCTACCCATAATGTCTGTATACAGTTACATGTAACATAGTATTGGGAGGTTTGTATAAAGACATACGTCCATCTAGTCCAACCTTTATCCCTACCCATAATGTCTGTTTAACAGTTACATAGTAACATAGTATTGGAGGTTGTATAAAGACATATGTCCATCTAGTCCAACCTTTATACCCTACCCATAATGTCTGCTAACAGTTACATAGTACACTAGTATTGGAGGTTGTATAAAGACATATGTCCATCTAGTCCAACTTATACCCTACCCATAATGTCGTATAACAGTTACATAGTAACTAGTAATTGCTAATAAAACCTAACTTTCATGTTTCATTATAAATAAACTCAAGCTCATTGGACCAGTAACCTGATAGTTTTATATCATGAAAAACAAAATCAAGAGTCTATCACTCACAGGCCAACAGATTCCACCTGAAACCTTGAAAGATGGATTTTTATTGAATTGCCTTTATTATTATTATTATTATTAATCACTTTCATTTATTTTGCAATTATACACGCGTGTCAACCTTCTACTGAACCTCTCAATAAGTCACTACCAGACTATCCCTCCTTTATTTTATCAATTGTAAACGCAGCACCACTGTCCATGAGTTATGAAAAGTCAGATGCCCCAATCCTTCTTATTTAATTAGGAAATGTCTCTGGAATCTCTCGAACATACGGAGACCACCTATTATTGTGTTTGCTGCTGGGAAATCTGGAAGCCTTTCTTGTAATGTGTATTTTCATCTGGTAATATATATCGGACACCGAGATGACATTGGTAACTAATGTGACTGTCATTAATCTGTCAACCGCGACAGAAGTCCATTAGATCAGCCCTGCTGGAACATGCGGTGATTATTCCCTTGAGTTGCTAAAGCTTATTTCATCACAATTCAATTTGATAAAGAACTGTAATTTTTAGATCTGCTTGTTCCTTTCACCCTCCTTCCCCCCAGCCGTGGATAACTAGAACATTACGGAATTCTGTTTCTACGACATTCTATTTACGGGATAAAGTGTTTGGTGTCCGGTTCCATACAAGGGGGAAATGGAGAGACAAATATACTTTGTTGTTATAATCAGGAGCTATCACAACGATTTTCAGGAGATAAAAATAAACTGGATCCTACATTGAGGTTGATGCCACATCTGGGATAACAATTGCGCATTGTATCCTCTGGGAATAGCAGTAATGCAAAAGGAGGGTAAATCCGCTGATTTTCTAACGCACAACAATAGCTCACGTGAGACATTAGAACGTAAAAGCACCATCTCTTAACGCTTCAAGAACCTCTGAGCTCTACCTGCTATCGGGTTACAGATTTATTTTTCCCTGAAGAACATATCCCATAAGATCACACACACACTATTTATGTATTTAATATAAAGGTATAAGCTGATGCAATAAATGTTAACACAACATTATTTAACTGCAAAACCCTGTAAAAAGCTTTCATCTGATTGGTTACTTTAAAATGATACACGGGCAAACTTTTGTATTTTCCAGGGGACATGAGCTCAAATCTGTTGGGATCCAAGTATTTTTTAGGATCTGCTTTTTTTAAAATTATTTAATATGGTAATTGTGTTACTACTGTGTAGATGTACAACGAGATTCATAAGGACCGAGATTTTGATATTACACCAGCAGTGCTACAGGCTTCTCCTCTGCTTTGTGGCTGATGTCAAACTATAAACTTGTATTGCGGTGGCATCACCCTTTTTAATATAGACAACAAGAGATGAGCTGCAGGGGGGCGGGAGAGAATAATGAAGTGAATGATCTTCTCACAAGCAAGCTAGAATGATGAATGGTGGAAGGTAGGAAACTTGGGCAATACAAGGAAATATTCAACAATTGCTCAAGTTCTTTTGTATTGATCAAGTTTTTATGGACATGCAAAGGGAATCCTAATAACAATTCAAAGGACTATTAATTGTATGTATGTGTAGTTGGGCTAGGATATATACATTACATTTAAAGGACAATTAAATTCTCAGAACAACATTGAATGAGAGGCAGATCTCCTTGTTATAAAAGCAGTAATCAGTGTCTCGCACTTATTAAATATGGTTGTTGAAAATGTAACTTCTAGCCCAGATATGTGTCTTATTTCCCAGTTTTCCAGTAGCGCACAGTGGGGTCACTGACCATTAGGTTATTTACACATGCTCAGTCTAAGTACTGCAGGAACTAGTTACAGTGGGTCACACCCACTGTAGCCTCTACCCAATTATTTTACAGTACAGATAGGCAAGGGAGCATGTGACCGAAGTCAGGGGTGTGGCCAGCACTGTACTACCCAGTTTTCATCCAGTTCTTCAAGTGGTAACATTACTTTAATCTATTACAGTTTATTGGTGTTTTTAGAGGGATATTTTAGATTCTATGTTTAAAAATTGTGTTTAGTTCTCCTTTAATTTTTTCTTTTCGGAAACGAAGATTCAGTCTTAGACCTTGAAAATCCCTTTGACAAAACTATAATATAAATTATATCTACTGGGTCTCCACAAGTGAACAAGTCTTCTCTTAACCACAATGAAAGGCGGGACTGTAGTCATGTGTTACAATTAACTTCATAACAGTGTTCCCCACATTAATATGTACATGGTGTACTGCGACGATATTGCTCTATTAATACCATTTCATGTATGTTGTCAATGTCGGTGGGGTTTATTAATAAGCAGATTGAAGGTCCAATAATAAATTCATTTCAGGTGATTCACTGTATAATAATGATCTTATCTGCTATATATTTCAGATAGGGCCCTCATTTAACAGAGCCCCTGAACTTAATGGACACTATACTGAATAAATTAATTTTCTCCATCTTAATCTATAATTGAATACATGTAAGTAGCACTTACTCTGAGGTGTTGTGTTGCTGCATGCCTTCAATCGACACTTATTTTGTTTTAGGAGCAGTATCCCCTTCCCTCTTTTAACCACTCCCACTTCCACCCGACCTGACTTTTCCCCCCCACAACCCACTGTCAAACCTGCACACAGCATACAGCCTTCCAACTGTCAAAACTCTGTCACCATTCCAGCTACAATAAACTACTCACAGAACGTGACTGACAGCTGATATGTAAGATGTTTTAGATTGGATATTTAAATAAATAGGGGGCATATCACATAAAAATGATACAGTGGTGGTCGGGAAGAATTATAGTTTCCAGTATGGGCAATTTAAAATAACCTTTTTCCCCGGTATAATGCCCTTTAAAGGGTAATTAAAGTCCATAGGCACTAGGGGTAGCTCCCATAATTCACGCCTTGGGATTGCTAGGAGGTGTACAGTACACTCACATGCTCTCTAGTGCAGAGCAGATCAAACAAGAAAGCTGCAGCCTGTTCTGCCCCCTAGAAGCTGAGAGTCAATCATTTCAGAACCGAGACCCCCTCGGTAGTAGCAGAACATGTTGCAGCAGATACAGCCTCTCAGACAAAGGGCAGAGATTTAACAGTGTGAAATTGTTTATTAAAACAATCCCTATTCTCCCCACACTTCCTTGGCTCTTCATACAAAAACAAATAAAGTCACAAACCTAGAAATCTGACTGATTAGTGATTCTAAATGAGACGTTTTTACGATAAGATTTATTTAATGACTGTTTCTACACGACTTTCCGTTTTTAACAAATGAACCTTCTGCTTTGACTTTTCCACATCCAATCAAGATGACTGTCCCCAGGTGCACCTAATTATTACCTATCAGCGATTGGCTGGGGTTGTTATTAAAGAGCGCTCACGTTAATTGATGGCGATTGTGATTCCCTTTCGAATACCGTACTTACTAAGCTAAATTGCCCAGGCCCTACTACCACGGATAAATAGATGGAGAATTACATCAATGGACACTGAGTCAAGAGTAAATACGCGTCCGAGCATGTTTGCTATGAAAATATAAAACTTTGTATCCACAGCGGTCTGAAAATAGCTTTATTTTCTGTTGGCTAACTTGATATCTTATCAAGTTTATTTTTATAATTGTATAACTTATTCATGACAACTAGCCATGGGAATCTGAATCTGATCTGACACGGAACCCCTCGATTCCGAAATCCGAATGTTCCGTCCAAAACTGGGCGCATCATTCGGATTTCGGAATCTATTTTTGAGGGTTACCGAATGTACGAGGTTATTTTCGGTAAACTTCGAAAATACCTTGACCGTTCATAGCCCTCAATAATACAATCGGAAACTACTTTTGAGTTTCCGTCGTATTATTGAGTGCTATCGAACGTTCATGGTTTTTCCAGGTTTACCAAAAAAACCTCCTACATTCGTTAACCCTTGAAAATACATTCCGAACCCTTGTAGTAGTTCTGTTTTCGGATTTTAGGATCTTTGGGTTTTTCCCGAGTGCCGTTAATCCAAAACGGAAAAAAAACTTTTGCCCATCTCTAACTACAACACCACAGATTAAGTGTTTTACAGTAGGAGACCTGCAGATGGTTTTGACTATGAGAACACAATGGATGAATAGTGAAAGCTCAGGAGCTAAAGGATACAGAGGTAAAGTACCTTAAAAAAACTACTCATTAAAGGGCATGTTCACCATTAAGGGCGTATCCACCCCCAAAACTATAATCCCCCCCCCCACTATGCTGCCCCATCATGTAGTGTAGTTTAATCCTTACCTCACATCCCAGCTCCATAAGGTTCTCCTGTAGTCCCCCCCAAAGTCCCAAAAACTGCCCACCAGGAGGATAGCAGAGTCCATATAGACTCTGCCTCCTATCTGGCCTCCAGGAGAAGTTTGGCATGCGTACTGCAGCCCTTCTGCCCCTGCCTCCCCTCCCTCTCCCCCCGATTAGGATTCCCTCCCCTACCATAAAACCTTTAGTATATCATTCCCCCTGTCCCCTCAGCCCCAACACGCTATATTTTTTATTTTAGAAAGTGTCCCAAACATTACTTACCTTCCCTCTTTCCTCTGCCGCACTGAACTCCCGGCAGCCGCGTCCGTGATTGGCTGCCACTCAGCCAATCACAGACGCGACTACCGGTCCCGCCACCCCTGCATTCTGACAAGCAGAGGGCCTGGCAGTGTGGCGGAGGAAGAGGGAAGGTAAGTAACGTTTGGGGCACTTTCTAAAATAACAAATATAGCGGTTGGGCTGGGGGACAGGGGGAATCATATATCGGAAACTACTTTTGGTTCCAGTTTTTTTTAAGGATGGACATACCCTTTAAACAAAAACAATTGTCACATGTCCATCCCAGCCCCTACTGATATATTCAGCACATTATTAGATGTATTATTACCAGATAATTAAGGTTAATGAATGACTCCCTTTTGTCAGAGTAACTGGCTCCTCCATGCAGTCAATCAAGGCTGCATGGAGGTTGACATCACCATGAGTGACTGCCTTTTCACATGCTGCCTCCTCTGCACATGCTCAAGCTTATAAAAGCTCATTGGCGGACAGAATGTGCGATACCTTTGCCAGAACAGAATAGAACATTCATTACTACTGGTTACAAATACATGTAATAAACTGGTAAACGTTTGGTCACCAGTTTTTTGTGTTGACGGTGGACATGCCCTTTAAATATTACTTTTTGGAAGTTTCAATCAACAAATTGGATGTTGGATTGCTGCCTATCTTCCCAAAGTTATATTTATATCTTTTCTTACTTCTTTTATTATCACCATTTATTCATCTACGTTTCCATTGTATCCTGGCGTCCCATTGTTTCATCCATCACCCTGTGCTTTGATATTCTTTCCACCAAACTCTCCGACTGTATTTTTAG
The DNA here is from genome assembly GCA_019447015.1 of Hymenochirus boettgeri. Classification (NCBI taxonomy): domain Eukaryota; kingdom Metazoa; phylum Chordata; class Amphibia; order Anura; family Pipidae; genus Hymenochirus; species Hymenochirus boettgeri. The sequence continues at coordinate 263,975,589 of CM033472.1, forward strand.
AAAACACAGACCATTTCCATACGCTTTCCCACTCCCTCCAGATTTACTCCATCGCTATTATCCTTTTAACTATTCTATTTATCTGACTTGGAATTCGCTAACAGATGTGCTTCTTCTTCGTCTTCGTGCAATATCGCCATTTGCTTTACTGCCCTCCTGCCTAACGCCGTCTCATATGCTTTCACATCATTTCCTAATTAGAGATTTCTAACATTTGTGCTGTTTGCAGTCCAAAGGCCTTCGTAAGATTTGAAAATAAATTGCTGGTGTCATGGAACAAATCCGTTTGCTTTTTATTGCAAAAATGTGATTTTTGCAAATGACGACTATTAATTCCAATTTATTATGACAGATAAAAAAAAAGAGAATTATGAATTCTGGGAAATAATTCACAGTTATTCTGCTGATTCACAGCAATCACACACACAGGTGTACTAGAAAGGGAACGTTTAAAGGACAATTTACTCACCTTTTCCCATAGTACCCAGGTAGGAGATATCTTACTCAAAGGTTTCCTCTGCATTCCGCTCCCCACTGTATCTACTGTCCCCTGTTCTCTGTCTGTGTGGTTACATGTTCCAGTTCCCAGTCTGTTATATATTATAATCTGTAAAAACCCCCATGTTATTTACTGTCTCCACTTCTCCTGTTCTCTGTTGTGTGGTTACATGGTCCAGTTCCCAGTCTGTTATATTATAATCTGTAAACCCCCCCATGTTATTTACTGTCTCCCTGTTATCTGTCTGTGTGGTTACATGGTCCAGTTCCCAGTCTGTTAATTAATCTGTAACACCCCCCCCCCCCCATATTATTTACTGTCTCCCTGTTCTCTGTCTGTTGGTTACATGGTCCAGTCCCCAGTCTGTTATTTATAATCTGTAACACCCCCCATGTTATTTACTGTCTCCCTGTTCTCTGTCTGTGTGGTTACATGGCCCAGTTCCCAGTCTGTTATATTATATCTGTAACACCCCCCATTATTTACTGTCTCCCTGTTCTCTGTCTGTGTGGTTACATGACCTAGTTCCCAGTCTGTTTATTAATCTGTTACACCCCACCCCATGTTATTTACTGTCTCCCTGTTTCTCGTCTATGTGGTTACATGGTCCAGTTCCCAGTATGTTATATTATATCTGTAACACCCCCCCTTATTTACTGTCCCCCTGTTCTCTGTCTGTGTGTTACATGACCCAGTTCCAGTATGTTTATATATAATCTGTACCCCCCCCCCCCCCCGTTATTTACTGTCTCCCTGTTCTCTGTCTATGTGGTTACATGGTCCAGTTCCCAGTCAGTTATATTATAATCTGTAACCCCCCCCCCCCCATGTTTATTTACTGTCTCCCTGTTCTCTGTCTGTGTGGCTACATGGCCCAGTTCCCGTCTGTTATATTATATCTGTAACACCCCCCTTATTTACTGTCTCCCTTTCTCTGTCTGTGTGGTTACATGGCCCAGTTCTCAGTCTGTTATATTATAATCGTAAACACACCCCCCCCATGTTATTTACTGTCTCCCTGTTCTCTGTCGTGTGGCTACATGGCCCAGTTCCCAGTCTGTTATATTATAATCTGTACACCCCCCATTATTTACTGTCTCCTCTGTCTCTGTCTTGTCGTGTGGTTACATGGCCCGTTCCCGTCTGTTATATTATAACTGTAACACCCCCCCCTATGTTATTACTGTCTCCCTCTGTTCTCTGTCTGTGTGGTTACATGGCCCAGTTCCCAGTCTGTTATATATTATATCTTACACCCCCCCCCCTATGTTATTTACTGTCTCTCTGTTCTCTGTCTGTGTGGTTACATGGCCCAGTTCCCAGTCTGTTATATTATAATCTGTAACACCCCCCCCCCCCATGTTATTTACTGTCTCTCCTGTTCTCTGTCTGTGTGGTTACATGGCCCAGTTCCCAGTCTGTTATTATATTATAATCTGTACACCCTCCCATGTTATTTACTGTTCTCCCTGTTCTCTGTCTGTGGGTTCATGGTCCAGTTCCCAGTCTGTTTAATTATAATCTGTAAACCCCCCCATGTTATTTACTATCTCCCTGTTATCTGTCTGTGTGGTTTACATGGTCCAGTTCCCAGTCTGTTATATATAATCTGTAACACCCCACCCCCCCCATGTTATTTACTGTCTCCCTGTTCTCTGTCTTGTGGTTACTGATGGCCCAGTTCCCAGTCTGTTATATTATAATCTGTAACACACCCCCCCTATGTTTTTACTGTCTCCCTGTTCTCTGTCTGTGTTTACATGGCCCAGTTCCCATTCTGTTATATTATAACTGTAACCCCCCTATTTTTTACTGTCTCCCTGTTCTCTGTCTGTGTGGTTACATGACTCAGTTCCCAGTCTGTCATATTACACACTCACCCCTATCAAATATTATGTATCCATGTTCTATCTCTCTGTCACATGACTCAATCCCAGTCTGTCATATTACACCCGACCCCCATAATATTATGTATCCATGTTTCTTCCCTCTGTCACATGACCCAGTTCCCGTCTGTCATATTACACCTCATACCCAGCTACAATACCCGTACCCCCATAATATTATGTATCCTGTTCTCTCTCTGTCACATGAACCCGGTTCCCAGTCTGTCATATTATACCCTGTACCCCCATAATATATGTATCCATGTTCTATCTCTCGTGTCACATGACCCAGTTCCCAGTCTGTTTATTATACCCTGTACCCCCATAATTTATGTCCATCAGTTCTATCTCTCTGTCATATGCCCAGTTCCCACTCTGTATATTATACCCTGTACCCCATATATTATGTATCCATGGTTCTATCTCTCTGTCACATGACCCAGTTCCCAGTCTGTTATATTATTCCCTGTACCCCCATAATATTATGTATCCACGTTCTATCTCTCTGTCACATGACCCGGGAGGGAAGGGGTAAGGGGTAGGATGGAAGGCGCAATCGCTGTGGATTACAAAGGTAAGAAGGAGGAATTAGGTACTTCGTCCAGGCCGTGGGTTTTTGACTTTGGGGGCTTAGAGGAACCTGGAGCAATGTAGTAGAATGTTTGTAAAATACACTGGGGCCATAGCGGGGGAAAGTTTTTTTTGGGAGTGGCCTTCCTTTTGATATCATTTCATCACTCATAAAAAATTCGTAAATTAGTGAGTTTTCACAACGTATCATGTACAGTAAAAGCACTAAGCCATTGAATCACAATAGTTGTGTTGGCGCCGTGGTTAGATCTAAATATTGAGTGTGACCCATTTGCGCCAACCACAACTTTTGATTTCAACGAGAAATGTCTTGCTTCCGCGAAGGTCGGTCTTCGTTTCTGAACTATATAACTTTAATCAAACTTTAAAGTTCTAATTCAGTACTCCCCATTAAGTCATAAGCCAAATCTAGAACATTCCCTGTTATTACCGTGAAATAGTAAGGTTTCCCTGTACATGGCTCTGGCAACCTGGGAAATTGTCTGGGGCGAAAGTACATAAAGCAACTTGTTTAAAAACACTACTACTTTACTATCCGGGCATGTCGTGTTGTGCCTGCTAATTTTAGGTGGACAGTAGGGTTCTGAACATACATTCAGGTATTCTTATTCTAATTGGACTTTATTTGGCGCCAACATCTTCTGTAGCTCTTTTAACAATTACTGTATACCATCACATCAGCCCGCCCAAGAGGCTTCATCTACACATTTATTTGACAACCCTAACAACACTCTCAGTATTCTTTATGATTGTCGGGGAACCAAAGTGCCCGGAGGAACCCATGCAACGCCGGGGAGAACTACACACTCCTTGCAGTGTGTCAATTTTGGAATCAACTCCAGGACTGAAAGGCATTCATGCTAAACCTGTGGTCCACCTTGGCTGCCCAATTTGCTGGTTCCCGAACATTCGAACTCTACTTCCAAGGATTCCTTACGGACATGATGATCCTCTAGTGTTCCGATGAGCACGACATTCACCGGGTGTTCGCTGAAGAACGACTATTTGAAGGTATCAACGAAATACCGCATTTGGAGGTGTTTAGTGGAAACAAGTACATTCAATGGTTATCACCGACACGACACATTTTAAGTTCTGGTCTCGAACTCAGTTCAAATGTTCTATGTCAATCTCTAGCTAACCAGGTTCTGTTCTGTGGATTTTTTTTGTAGTGCAGGGAATACTATTAACCCTTGATGGATAAAATGTAATAATTATCAGGTTTATTGAGAGCAATCTACAGCGACACCTCACGTAGGGCATTAGTAGTTTAATCAAAAGACATGATTGCAAACCTTCTATTTAAACTTTTAGTAAGATTATGACTAAGGGAGTGGTCCCTGAAATGTCGTCAGGTGGTAGGTGTTCTAGGTGTTCGTGCTTGATTTCTTCCCTTTTAGATTAATTAAAGGGCAACTATACTGAAATAATTACTTTGCCTCATCATAAGCTATAAATTAAACATGTACTGGCACTTACTTTAAAGTGTTGTTGCTGTATCCTTCAATCCAGTGCATGTTTTGCCCCATTATTCCCTCCCTATTTTAAACACTCCCCCTTCCATCTACCTGACTTTCTGTGACTTCAGCATTCTACCTGTCAAAAACTGCACACACCACACGCTCACAACTGTCGAAACACCTTTCTAGCTACAGCAAAACTGTTCCCAGCAGAGAAGTTTATGATTACTTTTTATTGGCATCTCGAAATTCAGATAGCTTCAGACTGGATATCTACGAAATAGGGAACAGATCAACAAAAAATGGCACAGTGTTGGTTTGGTAGAATTATACGGGAGATTCAATAAAATTCTGGTTAAAAATGTTGCTAATTTTGCCCCAAGCATTCACATGTTATTAACATTTGAAGCTAACATCTGATTGGTTGGGGCGAAATTAGCACCATTTGTAACGATAAGAACTTTATTGAATCTCCCCATAGTTACCAGCAATGGGCAAATTAAAAAAAAAAATATATATATATATGATGTTTGTATTATTTGTAATGCCCTTTTATATGTGTGTATATATTGTATATGCCCTTATATATAATGGATGTAATATTGTGTAATTGCCCTTTATAATATGGTATAAGAAGGACATATGGACCTTAGATTTCTGATCATCCCCTAGCCTTTTAATGGCTTTGTTCTAGACATTAGTCCAACGGGGAATACACACATGTATCGCGGGGGAGCGACCTGTTTGAGTGCCAACAATCATGCTGTGTATGGGACTTGGGTAAAGCCAAATGGGCGTTCAAAACTTCTGTTTCGGCTGACAAAGTGCCCATACACGTCACATTGTTGCCGAATCGGACACCCATACACATCATGCGTCCCAGGTGACCCCCAGCATTGCACTAGGTATGAACCTTAAGACTCTTTGGGGGAGGTTTACCCTTTACCTAGAGCTGCTTTTCTCTGGGCAAATCTCCCTTCAGCGATTCAAATTCGCCCCACCCATGTGGGAAGATCCCAAAAGACTTTACCCACCCGCTGGGTGATTTTCACGGCAGCTACCAGCCGGCATTAAAACCCGCGCTAAAATTAGATTAAATTGTGAGTGCCGATGGGTGGGTCTTTTGTGTACCCGTGCATGGGGGCTGATATGGAGTTAAAGAGTCACGCTTACCCGATAGTGAACGGTGACGACTTTAATTCCATATATTATGAGCCACTTTATGTTTTAGAATATCCAGGTCCGGGCTGATGAAACCCAATACACTAACCCAGACTTGTCCTCCCCTCTATCTCTGTTCACTGTAATTATTCACTTCAATGGAAAAATTGGATTTTCTCTTGGAAATTAAAAAATATATTTATCCTCCTTGTTAGTATCTTGAAATCAAACATATGTACACTGTCTTCACTACCATACACACTAGCAGGGAATTTCAATAAACGTTCTTTTCCTAAAATGGTGCTATTTTGCCCCACACCACTCAGATGTTAGATTTCAAATGTTTAACATCTGATTGGTAGGATGGCATAGAACTCGAACTCGAACCCAAGTTCGAGCCAACTGTTCGATTCAACGGACCCGGACTTCTCGAACTATCTCGGATGCGGACTTTCGATATTTCCCGGACTTTCGATGATTTTCTATGTTCGAACGTTCGAACGTTCAAATCAGCGAGTAAAATGTACATGGTATCTAGGCCCAAACATCGAATCTGCGAGTAAAGTCTCCATTAAAGCCTATAGGCGAGCATCGAATCTGCGAGTAATGTCCATGTTACCCCTCAATGTTCGAACGCGAAAGCTCGACATAGCGCGTGTAAGAGTAAAATCGATTTTACGAAAGTCCGGATATGGAACATGCTCCCCGATCCATTTCCCAGGTCCCACAGCCATTTACATTAAGTTACCATTAATATTTAGTTGTATTTGACTCGAACTTTTCGAACTATTGCCTCCCATAGACTTAATGGGTCCGTTTTCGACTTTCGAACTTTCGAACTTTAACAATAGTTCGAAAGTTTGAAACGAGACGAACTTTCAATAGTTCGACCATCTCTACTGATTGGTTGGGGGACAATTAGCACCACTTTTAACGATAAAACTTTTATTGAATCTCCCGTAGTGTGTTCACCTACACATAATTGCCAGACAGGTGGAAGATTACAGATTAAAATAGTTTACATCTAATCATCTGGTTACACTATAAAACAGAAAACACTTAAAACCTTGTATATTTGGATCCAGGGGCTTTATTTGGATTTGTGTTTTTCAGTAGGATTTTCTATTCTGTCCGGTTCTCGCATTATGGTTATTGGATGACCCATAGTCTTGGGGACTTATAGAATGGTACAAACATTTATTATATCTAGTGGAATTAACATTTAATGTATGGTGTTTTATTGTGTGATGTTTTAGTCTTTTAAATTGTGCACTTTAAAGCATACACAGGGTTATTCAATAAAGTTCTTATCGTTTAAAATGTGCTAATTTTGCCCCAACCAATCAGATGTTCGCTTTCAAATGTTAAATAAGATTGATGGTTGGGGCAAAATAGCAACATTTTAAACGATAAGAACTTTTATTGAATCTCCCTGAAACTTTACAGTTTAAAAGACTGTGCGTTTCCATGTCTCTCTCTGTATAAAGATCCTGTCTTTTTTTTCATCTGTATAAGGACAGATAAATAATAATGGTCTATTTTACTATGTAACATGTGAGATGATCATATGTTGTTTAGGATATTAAAAGCAATGGGTTTGGAACTGGCTGCTAAGCATGCTGGGAGTTAAAGGGTATCTCCACTGGTAAAATAAATTTTTGCAATTCAGGTTTATTGAAGAACAGGAGGTAAAGGAGCTTGTCTTACCTCCCATTCTTCAATAAAATGTTCAGGGAGCCCGGAACAAAAGGTAAGTAACCTCAACCGCATCCTCTGACAGGTCCCACAGACTGTACGCTATTGTCATGCACGGCTCCTAAACATTTTATTAAAGAATGGGAGGTAAGACCAGCTCCTTTCTCCAGTTCTCTCAATAAAACTGAATGGCAAAAATGATTTACCGGTGGAGATCCCCTTTAGGTAGTAATAGTATCGTATAGTATTTGAGGTTGAATAAAGACATACGTCCATCCAGTCCAACTCCATCTAGCAATATCCTCATTTCCTGCCTAACTGTTGATCCAGAGGAAGCAAAAAAACCCCACCAAATTTATGAAGGGGGAAAATTCCTTCCTGACTCCAAGTGGGCAATCGAAATTTCCCTGGATCAACTCTACTTTATGTATCAAACCAGTAACTTGCAACATTTCTTGTTTGCAGAAACTCATCCAGCTTTTTTTTGAAAACTGACCAATGAACCTCCATTACACAACGTCCACGAAGACAGTTCCATAGCTTTACCGTTCTCACAGTGAAAAACCCTTTCCGAGCTTGAAGCCTAAACCTTTTTTCTTCAAGTCTTAAGGGATGTCCTCGTCCTTTGAAATGTTCCTATTGGTGACAATGCCCCAGATAGTTTATTGCATGGCCCGTTATGTATTTATACACAGTAATCATCTTCCCACAGCAAGCGCCTTTTTCTCCAGCGTACATAATTGTAACTTTTCCAGTCTCTCTTCATATTTCAGGCTCCCCCAATCCCCTTATTATTAGTTGCCTTCGCTGAACCATTTCCATTTCAAAGATGTCCTTTTTGTTACCCAGGATTCCAAAGTGCACTGCATATTCCAAATGAGGCCTTACCATGCCTTGTAAAGAGGGAGAATTACATTTCCCTCCTTGAATCCATACTCTCTTTATACAAGACAATACCATGCGGCTCTGGCTGTTGCCGCCTTGCACTGCTTGCTACCTTTAGTTTGTTTATCACCAAAACTCCAAGATCCCTTTCCAAACAGGGATTCACTTAACACAGAGCCATTTATAGTATAAGTAGCACAGGATTTTTAAAGTCCAAAATTTATCATTTATCAACATTGAATTTCATCTGCCACTTAGCAGCCCAATGTGATACTCTATCTAGTATCCCCTTGCAACGCATTGCACATCCTCTGAGGTTTTAATGGTGGCACAAAGTTTTGTGCTCGTCAGCAAACACAGAACCTGCTGACAATACCCACTTCCAATCATCTAATAGAATTTACAGAAGCGGCCCCAACACAGAACCCTGTGGCACCCCACTTAGCACTTTAGTCCATAAGATGAAGCCCATTAACAACTACTCTCTGCATCCTATTCATACCATTTTCTATCCATGTAACAATTTGACTCCCCAGACCAACAGACCTTAGCTTATTCCATTAGTCCGCTATGGGACTGTATCAAAAGCCTTTGCAAATTCTTTGAGTTGAAATGAGAACAGTGCTATTCTCTAATATTCATGCATGAATTTAAAGGGCACCTATACCCAAATTTAACTTATGATAATCATTGTATGAGTAAACATATAAAATCTGATCATGATACCTGTGTTTATGTTCCCAGATAGCTTCATTGTTGCACATAGTTCACTTGTTGTCTGTGTCTGTGCCTGCCCTCACCTGTGTAGCCAGTCCTCCTCCTTTTCCTGGATACTATTACGTAAAATCCGCAGCAACAGTTAAAAAAAACAAGAAAGCAAGGAGCTTGTGTCTGTTACGTGCCCACAACCTCCGCGATCGCTGTTTTTAAAGACCAGACCCCACTTCTAGAATGGAACTGGAAGTTCGGGTTAAAATTTGGGTATTGACGCCCTTTATATAAGTAACTGTAGACTTGCCAAACACAAGAACTGCTCCTCTTGACATGTATAGTTTAATCTTTCATAGAGTGCCAGTTAAAGTTTATCATCTAAAACACAACCATTATGGGGAATTATCCTTTCAGTGTCAATGCTTAGAATATGACAAAGTATAGATACCCATGCATTGTAAAAGATACTTGATGGAATCTGTGTAATCATGGAATATTAAGAAACAACAGACAATAGCCTGTCAAAAGTTGTGTGATTTTCAGCACATGTACAGATAAAATGGTACTTTATTTTATAGGGATTGTCATCAGCTTTATATAGCAACACACTGAGCTACTCAATACCAGGTATATCATCAGTGGGACCACACCGATGATACCCATAGAACAGGAAAAGGGAAATTGTTTAACTATGTGGATCCCGCTGGCGGGAGAAAACAGCTTCTCGTCTCCAGGTACTCCGTCCTAGTACCAATACTTCCCATGCAAATGAAGGAGATCAGGAAGCAAGCAGAGTGTAATGAATAGGCCATTTATTCGTGCAGTTTACATAACATGTGTTCGGATCGAACCACCTTTTCTCAATATAACTCAAACCACAATGACCAAACATTAAGGACATTGATTGGACTTGTTTAATGCCCCACTCCTTAATGTTTGATCACTTCCAATGAAAAAGATGGTTTCGCCCAAAACATGCCTTCCAAACATGTGTTTACACACAGTACCGATCCCTCTCCCTGTATAAATTCTTGGGAATTTTTTGAAACTGCAACTTTCCCTACAATCGTATCTGGCTCCCGATACTATTATTTTCTGATGACGATGCTTTGCGGCATTGGAACACCATACGACCATATTAGCCCTCTATCGGTTACTGTGCTTATGCTGGTTTACTATATCAAGACTGTTATTGTTGGGCAAATTTCCGCCTTCCCTTAAATCCCAGAAAAAGAAAAAAAACAAACTTCTACTGAAAATTATATTATAAGATACTAAATAACAGGGTTATTCAATAAATTCTTATCGTTTAAAGGTGCTAATTTTGCACCAAAAAATCAGATGTTTAGCTTTCAATAAGTTCTGATTGGGTTAGGGCAAACTGGCACCATTTTACACATAAGAACTTTTATTGAATCTCTCCCTGTATCCATACTAATTATATAATATAAACATAGGAAACAATAATTTTCCTTTAATAGGAATATGCAGCACAGCAAAGAGAAAAAACATATTAGAATAAATTTATATATGGATCCCTGCATCACTCCTTGTACTTATAACACAGTAATGAGGTGTATAAGACATACGTCCATCTAGTCCACCTTTATACCCTATCCATAATGTCTGTATACATTACATAGTAACATAGCATTGGAGGTGTATAAAGACTACTCCATCTAGTCAAATTTATACCCTCCCATATGTCTGTATAACAGTTCAAACTGTTTGGAGGTTGTATAAAGCATACGTCCACTCTATCCAACCTTTATACCCTCCCATATGTCTGTATAACAGTTACATAGTACATATATTGGTTGTAACAGACTACGTCCATCTAGTCCCACCTTTGATACCCTATCCATAATGTTGTTAACAGTTACATATAACATAGTATTGGAGGTTGTAAAAGACATATTGTCCTCTAGTCCAACTTTATACCCTACCCATAATGTCTGTAATAACGTTACATAGTAACATAGTATTGGAGGTTGTATAAAGACATAACGTCCATCTAGTCAACCTTTATACCCTACCCATAATGTCTGTCTAACCAGTACATAGTAACATAGTATTGGAGGTTGTATAAAGACAATCCATCCATCTAGTCCAACCTTTATACCCTACCCATAATGTCTGTATAACAGTTACATAGTACCATAGTATTGGAGGTTGTATAAAGACATAGTCCATCCAGTCCAACCCTTATACCCTACCTCTAATGTCTATCTAACAGTTACATAGTACATAGTATTGGAGGTTGTATAAAGACATACGTCATCTAGTCCACCTTTATACCCTATCCATATTCTGTATAACAGTTACATAGTAACATAGTATTGGAGGTTGTATAAGACATTACGTCCATCTCTCCCAACCTTTATAACCCTACCATAATGTCTGTATAACAGTTACATAGTAACATAGTATTGGAGTTGTATAAAGACATACATCTATCTAGTCCAGCCTTTATTCCCTACCCATAAGTCTGTCCTAACAGTTACATACTAACATAGTATTGGAGTTTGTATAAGACATACTTCATCTAGTCCAACCTTTATACCCTACCCATAATGTCTGTATAACAGTTACTAGTAACATAGTATTGGAGGTTGTATAAACATACTCCATCAGTCCAACCTTTATACCTACCCCCATATGTCTGTATAACAGTTACCATAGTACCATAGTATTGGAGGTGTATAAAGACATACATCCATTAGTCACAACCTTTATACCCTACCCATAATGTCTGTATAAACATTCATAGTACTAGGTATTGGAGGTTGTATAAAGACATACGTCATCTAGTCCACCTTTATACCCTACCCATAATGTCTGTATAACAGTTACATAGTAACATAGTATGGAGGTTGTATAAAGACATACGTCCATCTAGTCCAACCTTAACCCTACCCATAATGTCGTATAACATTACATAGTAACTAGTATTGGAGGTTGTATAAAGACATACGTCCATTAGATCCCTTTATACCCTACCCATAATGTCTGTATAACAGTTACATAGTAACATAGTATTGGAGGTTGTAAAACATACGTCCATCTAGTCCAACCTTAACCCTTACCCATAATGTCTGTATAACAGTTACATAGTAACATAGTATTGGAGTTGTTTAAAACGTACAATCCATCTAGTCCAACCTTTATACCCTTACCCATAACTGTCTGTATAACAGTTTACATAGTAACATAGTATTGGAGGTTGTATAAGACATACATCCATTAGTCCAACCTTTATACCCTACCCTAATGTCTGTATACACAGTTCACTAGTACATAGTATTGGAGGTGTATAAAGACATACGTCCATACTATCAACTTTATACCTTACCCATAATGTCTGTATACCAGTTACATAGTAACATAGTATTGGAGGTTGTATAAAAGACAACATCTCATCTAGTCCAACTTTATACCTTACCCATACCTGGGTGGTTTTCCTGTATAACAGTTCCATAGTAACATAGTATGGAGGTTGTATAAAGACATACATCCATCTAGTCCACCTTAATACCTTACCCATAATGCCTGTATAACAGTTACATAGTAACATAGTATTGGGAGGTTGTATAAAACATACGTCCATCTAGTCAACCTTTATTACCTAACCATATGTCTGTGATAGTTACATAGATCATATAATTGGAGGTTGTATAAAGACATACGTCCCTCTAGTCCAACCTTTTACCTTACCCATAATGTCTGGTCTAACAGTTACATAGTAAATAGTATTGGAGGTTGTATAAAGACATACCCATCGAGTCACCTTTATACCCTACCCATAGTCTGTATAACAGTTACATAGTAACATAGTATTGGAGGTTGTATAAAGACATACATCCATCTAGTCCAACCTTTATAACCCTACCCATAATGTCTGTATAACAGTTCCATAGTAACATAGTATTGAAGGTTGTATAAAGACATCCTCCATCTAGTCCAACCTTTATACCCTACCCATAATGTCTGTATAACAGTTAATAGTAACATAGTATTGGAGGTTGTTATAACATACGTCCATCGGTAGTCCACCTTTATACCCTACCCATATGCCTTCTACGTTACATAGTACATAGTATTGGAGTTGTATAAAAGACTCCTCATCTAGTCCAACCTTTTCTACCCTACCCATAATGTCTGTATACAGTTTACATAGTAACATAGTATTGGAGGTTGTATAAAGACATCCGTCCTCTATCCACACCTTTCTACCCTACCTAACTGTCTGTAACAGTTACTAGTAACATAGTATGGGAGGTTGTATAAAGCAATACGTCCATCTAGTCCACCCTTTCATACCCCTACCCCTAATGCGTATAAATAACAGTACATAGTAACCATAGTATTGCGGTCGTATAAAGACATACTCCATCTAGTCCAACCCTTTAAACTCCACCCATAATGTCTGTAAACTTTTACATAGGTACATAGTCTTTGGAGTATGTATAAGACCATACGTCCATCTAGTCCCCTTATACCCTAACCCTATAATGTCTGTATACAGTTACATAGTAACATAGTATTGGAGTTGTATAAAGACATACGTCATCTAGTCCAACCTTTATACCCTACCCATAATGTCTGTATAACAGTTCATAGTAACTAAGTATTGGAGGTTGTATAAAGACTACATCCTCTGTCCAACCTTTAACCCTACCCATAATTCTGTCTAACAGTTACATAGTACATAGTATTGGAGGTTGTATAAAGACCTACGTCCATCTAGTCCAACCTTTATACCCTACCCTATGTTCTGTATAACAGTTACATAGTAACATAGTATTGGAGGTTGTATATAAGTCATACATCCATCTAGTCCAACCTTATACCCTACCCATAAGTCTGTATAACAGTTACATAGTAACATAGTATTGAAGGTTGTATAAAGACATACATCATCTAGTCCAACCTTATATACCCTACCCTAATGTTGTATAAACATTACTGTAACATAGTATTGGAGGTTGTATAAAGACATACGTCATCTAGTCCAACCTTTTACCCCTACCCATAATGCCTGTCTAACAGTTCCATAGTAACATAGAGTATTGAGAGGTTGTATAAAAATAACTCCGTCCATCTAGTCACAACCTTTCACCCTACCCATAATGTCGTATACAGTTACATAGTAACATAGTATTGGAGGTTGTATAAGACATACGCCCATCTAGTCCACCTTTCTACCCTACCCCATAATGTCTGTATAACAGTTACATAGTACATAGGTATTGGAGGTGTCTAAAGACATACGTCCATCTAGTCCAACCTTATACCCTACCCTAAGTGTCTGTTACAGTTACATAGTACATAGTATTGGAGGTTGTATAAAGACAACTGACTCCATCATAGTCCCAACCTTTATACCCTACCCATAATGTCTGTATAACACGTTTACATAGTAACATAGTATTGGAGGTTGTATAAAGACATACGGTCCTCTAGTCCAACCTTTAAACCTATATATACCTCCCTAAACTTCTTATAAATACAACGTTACATAGTAACATAGTATTGGAGGTTGTATAAAGACATACGTCCATCTAGTCCAACCTTATACCCTACCCATAATTTCTGTATACAGTTACATGTAACATAGTATTGGAGGTTGTATAAAGACATACATCCATCTAGTCCAACCTTATACCCTACCCAAATGTCTGTATAACAGTTCATAGTACATGTATTGGAGGTTGTATAAGACATACTCCATCTAGTCCAACCTTTATACACCCACCCATATGTCTGTAAACAGTACATAGTAACATAGTTTGGAGGTTGTATAAAGCCATCGTCCATCTAGTCCAACATTTATCCCTACCCATAATGTCTGTATAACATTTACATAGTAACATAGTATTGGAGGTTGTATAAAGACATATCGTCCATCTAGTCCAACCTTTATACCCTACCCATAATGTCTGTCTAACAGTTACATAGTAACATAGTATTGGAGGTTGTATAAAGACATACGTCCATCTAGTCCAACCTTATACCCTACCCATAATGTCTGTATAACAGTTACATAGTAACATAGTATTGGAGGTTATATAAAGACATACGTCCATCTAGTCCAACCTTTATACCCTACCCATAATGTCTGTATAACAGTTACATAGTACATATTATTGAGGTATATAAAGACATACGTCCATCTAGTCCAACCTTTATACCCTACCCATAATGTCTGTATACAGTTACATGTAACATAGTATTGGGAGGTTTGTATAAAGACATACGTCCATCTAGTCCAACCTTTATCCCTACCCATAATGTCTGTTTAACAGTTACATAGTAACATAGTATTGGAGGTTGTATAAAGACATATGTCCATCTAGTCCAACCTTTATACCCTACCCATAATGTCTGCTAACAGTTACATAGTACACTAGTATTGGAGGTTGTATAAAGACATATGTCCATCTAGTCCAACTTATACCCTACCCATAATGTCGTATAACAGTTACATAGTAACTAGTAATTGCTAATAAAACCTAACTTTCATGTTTCATTATAAATAAACTCAAGCTCATTGGACCAGTAACCTGATAGTTTTATATCATGAAAAACAAAATCAAGAGTCTATCACTCACAGGCCAACAGATTCCACCTGAAACCTTGAAAGATGGATTTTTATTGAATTGCCTTTATTATTATTATTATTATTAATCACTTTCATTTATTTTGCAATTATACACGCGTGTCAACCTTCTACTGAACCTCTCAATAAGTCACTACCAGACTATCCCTCCTTTATTTTATCAATTGTAAACGCAGCACCACTGTCCATGAGTTATGAAAAGTCAGATGCCCCAATCCTTCTTATTTAATTAGGAAATGTCTCTGGAATCTCTCGAACATACGGAGACCACCTATTATTGTGTTTGCTGCTGGGAAATCTGGAAGCCTTTCTTGTAATGTGTATTTTCATCTGGTAATATATATCGGACACCGAGAGACATTGGTAACTAATGTGACTGTCATTAATCTGTCAACCGCGACAGAAGTCCATTAGATCAGCCCTGCTGGAACATGCGGTGATTATTCCCTTGAGTTGCTAAAGCTTATTTCATCACAATTCAATTTGATAAAGAACTGTAATTTTTAGATCTGCTTGTTCCTTTCACCCTCCTTCCCCCCAGCCGTGGATAACTAGAACATTACGGAATTCTGTTTCTACGACATTCTATTTACGGATAAAGTGTTTGGTGTCCGGTTCCATACAAGGGGGAAATGGAGAGACAAATATACTTTGTTGTTATAATCAGGAGCTATCACAACGATTTTCAGGAGATAAAAATAAACTGGATCCTACATTGAGGTTGATGCCACATCTGGGATAACAATTGCGCATTGTATCCTCTGGGAATAGCAGTAATGCAAAAGGAGGGTAAATCCGCTGATTTTCTAACGCACAACAATAGCTCACGTGAGACATTAGAACGTAAAAGCACCATCTCTTAACGCTTCAAGAACCTCTGAGCTCTACCTGCTATCGGGTTACAGATTTATTTTTCCCTGAAGAACATATCCCATAAGATCACACACACACTATTTATGTATTTAATATAAAGGTATAAGCTGATGCAATAAATGTTAACACAACATTATTTAACTGCAAAACCCTGTAAAAAGCTTTCATCTGATTGGTTACTTTAAAATGATACACGGGCAAACTTTTGTATTTTCCAGGGGACATGAGCTCAAATCTGTTGGGATCCAAGTATTTTTTAGGATCTGCTTTTTTTAAAATTATTTAATATGGTAATTGTGTTACTACTGTGTAGATGTACAACGAGATTCATAAGGACCGAGATTTTGATATTACACCAGCAGTGCTACAGGCTTCTCCTCTGCTTTGTGGCTGATGTCAAACTATAAACTTGTATTGCGGTGGCATCACCCTTTTTAATATAGACAACAAGAGATGAGCTGCAGGGGGGCGGGAGAGAATAATGAAGTGAATGATCTTCTCACAAGCAAGCTAGAATGATGAATGGTGGAAGGTAGGAACTTGGGCACTACAAGGAAATATTCAACAATGTGCTCAGTTCTTTTGTATTGAATCAAGTTTTTTATGGACATGCAAAGGGAATCCTAATAACAATTCAAAGGACTATAATTGTTGTATGTGTTGTTGGGCTAGGATATATCATTACATTTAAAGGACAATTAAATTCTCAGAACAACATTGAATGAGAGGCAGAATCTCCTTGTTATAAAAGCAGTAATCAGTGTCTCGCACTTATTAAATATGGTTGTTGAAAATGTAACTTCTAGCCCAGATATGTGTCTTATTTCCCAGTTTTCCAGTAGCGCACAGTGTGGTCACTGACCATTAGGTTATTTACACATGCTCAGTCTAAGTACTGCAGGAACTAGTTACAGTGGGTCACACCCACTAGTAGCCTCTACCCAATATTGTTACAGTACAGATAGGCAAGGGAGCATGTGACCGAAGTCAGGGGTGTGGCCAGCACTGTACATACCACAGTTTTCATCCAGTTCTTCAAGTGGTAACATTACTTTAATCTATTACAGTTTATTGTGTTTTTAGAGGGATATTTTAGATTCTATGTTTAAAAATTGTGTTTAGTTCTCCTTTAATTTTTTCTTTTCGGAAACGAAGATTCAGTCTTAGACCTTGAAAATCCCTTTGACAAAACTATAATATAAATTATATCTACTGGGTCTCCACAAGTGAACAAGTCTTCTCTTAACCACAATGAAAGGCGGGACTGTATCATGTGTTACAATTAACTTCATAACAGTGTTCCCCACATTAATTGTACATGGTGTACTGCGACGATATTGCTCTATTAATACCATTTCATGTATGTTGTCAATGTCGGTGGGGTTTATTAATAAGCAGATTGAAGGTCCAATAATAAATTCATTTCAGGTGATTCACTGTATAATAATGATCTTATCTGCTATATATTTCAGATAGGGCCCTCATTTAACAGAGCCCCTGAACTTAATGGACACTATACTGAATAAATTAATTTTCTCCATCTTAATCTATAATTGAATACATGTAAGTAGCACTTACTCTGAGGTGTTGTGTTGCTGCATGCCTTCAATCGACACTTATTTTGTTTTAGGAGCAGTATCCCCTTCCCTCTTTTAACCACTCCCACTTCCACCCGACCTGACTTTTCCCCCCCACAACCCACTGTCAAACCTGCACACAGCATACAGCCATTCCAACTGTCAAAACTCTGTCACCATTCCAGCTACAATAAACTACTCACAGAACGTGACTGACAGCTGATATGTAAGATGTTTTAGATTGGATATTTAAATAAATAGGGGGCATGATCACATAAAAATGATACAGTGGTGGTCGGGAAGAATTATAGTTTCCAGTATGGGCAATTTAAAATAACCTTTTTCCCCGGTATAATCCCTTTAAAGGGTAATTAAAGTCCATAGGCACTAGGGGTAGCTCCCATAATTCACGCCTTGGGATTGCTAGGAGGTGTACAGTACACTCACATGCTCTCTAGTGCAGAGCAGATCAAACAAGAAAGCTGCAGCCTGTTCTGCCCCCTAGAAGCTGAGAGTCAATCATTTCAGAACCGAGACCCCCTCGGTAGTAGCAGAACATGTTGCAGCAGATACAGCCTCTCAGACAAAGGGCAGAGATTTAACAGTGTGAAATTGTTTATTAAAACAATCCCTATTCTCCCCACACTTCCTTGGCTCTTCATACAAAAACAAATAAAGTCACAAACCTAGAAATCTGACTGATTAGTGATTCTAAATGAGACGTTTTTACGATAAGATTTATTTAATGACTGTTTCTACACGACTTTCCGTTTTTAACAAATGAACCTTCTGCTTTGACTTTTCCACATCCAATCAAGATGACTGTCCCCAGGTGCACCTAATTATTACCTATCACGATTGGCTGGGGTTGTTATTAAAGAGCGCTCACGTTAATTGATGGCGATTGTGATTCCCTTTCGAATACCGTACTTACTAAGCTAAATTGCCCAGGCCCTACTACCACGGATAAATAGATGGAGAATTACATCAATGGACACTGAGTCAAGAGTAAATACGCGTCCGAGCATGTTTTGCTATGAAAATATAAAACTTTGTATCCACAGCGGTCTGAAAATAGCTTTATTTTCTGTTGGCTAACTTGATATCTTATCAAGTTTATTTTTATAATTGTATAACTTATTCATGACAACTAGCCATGGGAATCTGAATCTGATCTGACACGGAACCCCTCGATTCCGAAATCCGAATGTTCCGTCCAAAACTGGGCGCATCATTCGGATTTCGGAATCTATTTTTGAGGGTTACCGAATGTACGAGGTTATTTTCGGTAAACTTCGAAAATACCTTGACCGTTCATAGCCCTCAATAATACAATCGGAAACTACTTTTGAGTTTCCGTCGTATTATTGAGTGCTATCGAACGTTCATGGTTTTTCCAGGTTTACCAAAAAAACCTCCTACATTCGTTAACCCTTGAAAATACATTCCGAACCCTTGTAGTAGTTCTGTTTTCGGATTTTAGGATCTTTGGGTTTTTCCCGAGTGCCGTTAATCCAAAACGGAAAAAAAACTTTTGCCCATCTCTAACTACAACACCACAGATTAAGTGTTTTACAGTAGGAGACCTGCAGATGGTTTTGACTATGAGAACACAATGGATGAATAGTGAAAGCTCAGGAGCTAAAGGATACAGAGGTAAAGTACCTTAAAAAAACTACTCATTAAAGGGCATGTTCACCATTAAGGGCGTATCCACCCCCAAAACTATAATCCCCCCCCCCACTATGCTGCCCCATCATGTAGTGTAGTTTAATCCTTACCTCACATCCCAGCTCCATAAGGTTCTCCTGTAGTCCCCCCCAAAGTCCCAAAAACTGCCCACCAGGAGGATAGCAGAGTCCATATAGACTCTGCCTCCTATCTGGCCTCCAGGAGAAGTTTGGCATGCGTACTGCAGCCCTTCTGCCCCTGCCTCCCCTCCCTCTCCCCCCGATTAGGATTCCCTCCCCTACCATAAAACCTTTAGTATATCATTCCCCCTGTCCCCTCAGCCCCAACACGCTATATTTTTTATTTTAGAAGTGTCCCAAACATTACTTACCTTCCCTCTTTCCTCTGCCGCACTGAACTCCGGCAGCCGCGTCCGTGATTGGCTGCCACTCAGCCAATCACAGACGCGACTACCGGTCCCGCCACCCCTGCATTCTGACAAGCAGAGGGCCTGGCAGTGTGGCGGAGGAAGAGGGAAGGTAAGTAACGTTTGGGGCACTTTCTAAAATAACAAATATAGCGGTTGGGCTGGGGGACAGGGGGAATCATATATCGGAAACTACTTTTGGTTCCAGTTTTTTTTAAGGATGGACATACCCTTTAAACAAAAACAATTGTCACATGTCCATTCCCAGCCCCTACTGATATATTCAGCACATTATTAGATGTATTATTACCAGATAATTAAGGTTAATGAATGACTCCCTTTTGTCAGAGTAACTGGCTCCTCCATGCAGTCAATCAAGGCTGCATGGAGGTTGACATCACCATGAGTGACTGCCTTTTCACATGCTGCCTCCTCTGCACATGCTCAAGCTTATAAAAGCTCATTGGCGGACAGAATGTGCGATACCTTTGCCAGAACAGAATAGAACATTCATTACTACTGGTTACAAATACATGTAATAAACTGGTAAACGTTTGGTCACCAGTTTTTTGTGTTGACGGTGGACATGCCCTTTAATTTACTTTTTGGAAGTTTCACATCAACAAATTGGATGTTGGATTGCTGCCTATCTTCCCAAAGTTATATTTATATCTTTTCTTACTTCTTTTATTATCACCATTTATTCATCTACGTTTCCATTGTATCCTGGCGTCCCATTGTTTCATCCATCACCCTGTGCTTTGATATTCTTTCCACCAAACTCTCCGACTGTATTTTTAGAAAACACAGACCATTTCCATACGCTTTCCCACTCCCTCCAGATTTACTCCATCGCTATTATCCTTTTAACTATTCTATTTATCTGACTTGGAATTCGCTAACAGATGTGCTTCTTCTTCGTCTTCGTGCAATATCGCCATTTGCTTTACTGCCCTCCTGCCTAACGCCGTCTCATATGCTTTCACATCATTTCCTAATTAGAGATTTCTAACATTTGTGCTGTTTGCAGTCCAAAGGCCTTCGTAAGATTTGAAAATAAATTGCTGGTGTCATGGAACAAATCCGTTTGCTTTTTATTGCAAAAATGTGATTTTTGCAAATGACGACTATTAATTCCAATTTATTATGACAGATAAAAAAAAAGAGAATTATGAATTCTGGGAAATAATTCACAGTTATTCTGCTGATTCACAGCAATCACACACACAGGTGTACTAGAAAGGGAACGTTTAAAGGACAATTTACTCACCTTTTCCCATAGTACCCAGGTAGGAGATATCTTACTCAAAGGTTTCCTCTGCATTCCGCTCCCCACTGTATCTACTGTCCCCTGTTCTCTGTCTGTGTGGTTACATGTTCCAGTTCCCAGTCTGTTATATATTATAATCTGTAAAAACCCCCATGTTATTTACTGTCTCCACTTCTCCTGTTCTCTGTTGTGTGGTTACATGGTCCAGTTCCCAGTCTGTTATATTATAATCTGTAAACCCCCCCATGTTATTTACTGTCTCCCTGTTATCTGTCTGTGTGGTTACATGGTCCAGTTCCCAGTCTGTTAATTAATCTGTAACACCCCCCCCCCCCCATGTTATTTACTGTCTCCCTGTTCTCTGTCTGTGTGGTTACATGGTCCAGTTCCCAGTCTGTTATATTATAATCTGTAACACCCCCCATGTTATTTACTGTCTCCCTGTTCTCTGTCTGTGTGGTTACATGGCCCAGTTCCCAGTCTGTTATATTATAATCTGTAACACCCCCCATTATTTACTGTCTCCCTGTTCTCTGTCTGTGTGGTTACATGACCTAGTTCCCAGTCTGTTATATTATAATCTGTTACACCCCCCCCATGTTATTTACTGTCTCCCTGTTTCTCGTCTATGTGGTTACATGGTCCAGTTCCCAGTATGTTATATTATATCTGTAACACCCCCCCTTATTTACTGTCCCCCTGTTCTCTGTCTGTGTGTTACATGACCCAGTTCCAGTATGTTTATATATAATCTGTACCCCCCCCCCCCCCCGTTATTTACTGTCTCCCTGTTCTCTGTCTATGTGGTTACATGGTCCAGTTCCCAGTCAGTTATATTATAATCTGTAACCCCCCCCCCCCCATGTTTATTTACTGTCTCCCTGTTCTCTGTCTGTGTGGCTACATGGCCCAGTTCCCGTCTGTTATATTATATCTGTAACACCCCCCTTATTTACTGTCTCCCTTTCTCTGTCTGTGTGGTTACATGGCCCAGTTCTCAGTCTGTTATATTATAATCGTAAACACACCCCCCCCATGTTATTTACTGTCTCCCTGTTCTCTGTCGTGTGGCTACATGGCCCAGTTCCCAGTCTGTTATATTATAATCTGTACACCCCCCATTATTTACTGTCTCCTCTGTCTCTGTCTTGTCGTGTGGTTACATGGCCCGTTCCCGTCTGTTATATTATAACTGTAACACCCCCCCCTATGTTATTACTGTCTCCCTCTGTTCTCTGTCTGTGTGGTTACATGGCCCAGTTCCCAGTCTGTTATATATTATATCTTGACACCCCCCCCCCTATGTTATTTACTGTCTCCCTGTTCTCTGTCTGTGTGGTTACATGGCCCAGTTCCCAGTCTGTTATATTATAATCTGTAACACCCCCCCCCCCCATGTTATTTACTGTCTCCCTGTTCTCTGTCTGTGTGGTTACATGGCCCAGTTCCCAGTCTGTTATTATATTATAATCTGTAAACCCTCCCATGTTATTTACTGTCTCCCTGTTCTCTGTCTGTGGTTCCATGGTCCAGTTCCCAGTCTGTTTAATTATAATCTGTAAACCCCCCCATGTTATTTACTATCTCCCTGTTATCTGTCTGTGTGGTTTACATGGTCCAGTTCCCAGTCTGTTATATATAATCTGTAACACCCCACCCCCCCCCATGTTATTTACTGTCTCCCTGTTCTCTGTCTTGTGGTTACTGATGGCCCAGTTCCCAGTCTGTTATATTATAATCTGTAACACACCCCCCCTATGTTTTTACTGTCTCCCTGTTCTCTGTCTGTGTTTACATGGCCCAGTTCCCATTCTGTTATATTATAATCTGTAACCCCCCTATTTTTTACTGTCTCCCTGTTTCTGTCTGTGTGGTTACATGACTCAGTTCCCAGTCTGTCATATTACACCTCACCCCCTATCAAATATTATGTATCCATGTTCTATCTCTCTGTCACATGACTCAATCCCAGTCTGTCATATTACACCCGACCCCCATAATATTATGTATCCATTTTCTTCCCTCTGTCACATGACCCAGTTCCCGTCTGTCATATTACACCTTACCACACTTACATACCCGTACCCCCATAATATTATGTATCCATGTTCTCTCTCTGTCACATGAACCCGTTCCCAGTCTGTCATATTATACCCTGTACCCCCATAATATATGTATCCATGTTCTATCTCTCGTGTCACATGACCCGTTCCCAGTCTGTTTATTAATACCCTGTACCCCCATAATTTATGTTCCATCAGTTCTATCTCTCTGTCATATGCCCAGTTCCCACTCTGTATATTACACCCTGTACCCCCATAATATTATGTATCCATGTTCTCTCTGTCACATGACCCAGTTCCCAGTCTGTTATATTATACCCTGTACCCCCATAATATTATGTATCCATGTTCTATCTCTCTGTCACATGACCCAGTATGTTATTTTAACCTGACTCATCTTTGTAATGTGATACTGTCAAGTTCATTGTTTCAGTAGAGGGGGGCTAAGTTTCTCGGGTCTGGAAAATGTATTGTTTCAGATTAATGTACAGCACTGCATACGCAAGTGGCGCTTTATAAATAAAATTATACATCCATTTACACCCCTAAATTCTTACTGATCCATATTCTTCCCATTTAACGTTTTTTTTCCTTCCTTTGGATCAATTGTTAGTGACATTATAAGGCTACTAGGTGCACATGTGTCTTTAGTTTAAACTACTGTTGCTATAAAGTCTATGTTTATGTAGGAAATACTATAGGGGAATCAATGAAACAAACACTGATGATGTTTTTCTCAGTAATGTTGGACAGATGACATTTCATTTTCTATGTAGAGTGCTCCCACCACATCTAATGAAGTGTATTCAATTAAATGTGCACACCAACGTTTTGTCCAAGTAACAGCAGGACTTGAATATTACATCAAAGTGCCCACATGTATGTTTGTTCTCTTCATGATATACAATACAGTTCATGAGCGTAATTAGAAACCCAAATAGCCATATCATTACTTAATGAAGTCAAATTAGGAGTCGTTGACCTCGGGTCATATTGGATGGTGAGAACAGAATGTGTGCCACTCGGGAGAAAATAATACGAGTGAATTTGAATCGAGAAAAATTGTGAAAGACATTTTGAAGATAATACAGTATGTAAAAGAAAAAAAATAGCTGCCATGAATAATAATAATAAAAATAACACTAATAATATTTATAATAATAATAACAACACTAATAATAATAATAATAATACTAATAATAATTATAATAACACTAATAATAATTAATAATAATAACACTAATAATAATAATAATAATAATTAATTATATAACGACTCAGCATAATACTAATAATCACACAATATAATCTAATAACCCCTACTAATAATTCATAGATACTAACCTGATAATAATACATAAATAAAATAACATAATAATCATAAAATAAACTAATAATAATTATAATAACACTAATAATATTAATAATAACACTAATAAATAATATAAAACACTAATAATATTATAATAATAATACTAATAATATAATAATACTAATAAAATAATACTAATATAATAACACTATAAATAATATAATAACACTAATAATAATAATAATAACACAATAATAATAATAACAATACTAAAAAAAATACTAATAAAATTAATAATAACACTAATATAATCATAACACTAATAATAATACACTAATAATAATAATAATAACACTAATAATAATAATCTAATAAAACACTAATAATAATTATATCATAACCACTAATAATAATAATACACACTATATAATATCAATAATATACACTAATAAATAATACTAACTACTAACCCTAATCAATAATATACAATTAACACTAATATAATAACCTATAATAAATATAACATACTAATACACTCACTAATAATAATAATAACACAATAATATTTATATACACTAATAATCATAATTAACCTAATAATAATAAAATTAAAATAAATAAATAATAACCACTAATAATAATAATAACCTAATAATAATTAACTAATAATAACACTACTATAATACATAAAATACACTCATAATAATTAAATAACAATCACTAATAATATAACAATAATAATAATAATAATAATAATAATAATAACTATAATAACACTAATAATAATAATAACACTACTACTACTACTAACCTACTACTACATAATAATATCAACACTAAATAATAATAAATATAATAATAACATGATATTTAAACACTTATTGGTAACCATATTGAACATATAATCCTTGATAAAGGTAAATTAAGATATGACGACCTAGTGATCACATGTCTGTTAAACTCACATCAGTAATAAAAATAATTCGGCCCACATTTCCTTGAATCTCAGAGACGCTTGTGTTGAATTGCTACAATAGATGCTGATCCCTAATGGTCATGTGCTTTGCCTCCAAACCCTATAAAGACCCATAAATGGCGGCTAAGATCTGCCTTGACTTATAGAAGTGTATCTGCCTTTCGTTCCCATATTCCCTCTCCTGCTCCCAATAGATATGTCACTGTTTTGTTTGGCAATGAAAAGATTATTCCGTGAGTAATAATGCATGGTACATTGTTTCCAACATAAAACATGCTTTATATACACAATCATAACAGACACAATTATTGCCTTTCAAAATGTGGACTCATCTGTTCTATCAGCCATATACAAACAGGAGGACAGTTTTAATTCACTTGTAATGATAAAGGCCAACACTGTTCTGTCGGTTTTCATCATCACATTATCTGCTCTGCTGCGCGTCGTCTTTTAAAGTTCGGCCCATTAATGCTGATCGTCCAGTAATACCATCTTTGAGGGTCATAAGAGATTTTCTTTGTGACTAATTGGCTAAAACGGGAACTTAGGGGCACTGTGTGTTCTGCTTACAATAAATAAGTTTCCTTCCCTTAATAGAAATCATTCTGCTCATATTATCGTCTACCTTAGCATAGTTACTAATGAGCACTATCTAACAGGATTTTGTAACAAAATATCTTAATGATGCTTGCTGTGAGAAAAAAATTCAACTCCATACAACACCCCGTTCTACAGAACACTGATATATACAGGAGTAACACATAACATAGTAATTGAAGTTGAATAAAGACATACGGTCCATCAAGCCCAACCTTTTCACCCTCTTTTTTTAACCCTACCTAACAGTTGATCAAGAGGAAGGCCAAAAAAAAAAAAGCTAAAAGGGGGGGGAATCCCATTCTGACTCCAAACGACAATCAAAAATATCCCTGTACCAACCAGAACTACAGTATATGTATTAATACCAGTAATTCTCATATTATATAGTATCCCCGTACCAACCAGAACTACAGTATATGTATTAATACCAGTAATATCAATATTATATGTATCCCTGTCACCAACCAGAACTACAGTATTGTATTAATCCAGTAATTCTCAATATTATATAGTATCCCTGTAACCAACCAGAACTACAGTATATGTATTATACCATAATTCTCAATATTTATAGTATCCCTGAACCAACCAGAACTACTTATATGTATTAATACCAGTAATTCTCAATATTAATAGTATCCCTTTACCAACCAGAACTACAGTATATGTATAATACCAGTATTCTCAATATTACATAGTATCCCTGTACCAACCAGAACTACATTATGTATTAATACCAGTAATTCCAATATTATAGTATCCCTGTACCAACCAAAACTACAGTATATGTATTAATACCAGTAATTCTCAATATTATATAGTATCCCCGTACCAACCAGAACTACAGTATAGTTTATTAATACCAGTAATTCTCAATATTATAGTATCCCTGTACCAACCGACTACAATATATGTATTAATACCATAATTCTCAATATTATATAGTATCCCTTGTACCAACCAGAACTACAGTATATGTATTAATACCAGTAATTCTCATTATTATATAGTATCCCGGTACCAACCAGAACTAACAGTATATGTATTAATAACATTAATTCTCAATATCTGTTGTATTCAATTAGATCAACTGGACTCGAAATATTTCTTGAAGACGTTTCGCTAGTCATCCGACTGGTTTCTCAATTCAGAATGACTTGTACAAGAATCTGTGGCAATTATGTACCCTGGAAAATCCCAATTAGCATATCACAGCCAGGTGTTTAAGGGTGTGATAGTGGCTAAGAGGTGTTATAGGAACGCTCAGAGTAAGTTTTAAAACAGCATTGTACATGGCAGACAGTTGGTGTCGAACCCCCCACCTCTATTTAGGCTTGGTTTCTTTATTTCACATAAATGGCCTCCTTAACACCCTCTTGAACCAGTCACGTTCCTTCGCCAATATGTTTACATTACAATCTTCAAAGGTATGTCCTTTATCCTTAAGATGCAGGTACAACGGCTGAGTCCTGACCCGAGGAATTGGCTCTTCTGTCTGGCTGGGCCATACGTTGATGCAGTTGCTGTTTGGTCTCCCCACATACAAAATCACATCTTCACTGCACTGCACTGCGTATATGATGTCGCTTTTCTTGTGTTTCGGTATTGGGTCTTTCGGATGTACCAATTGCTGCCTCAGTGTGTTGTTTGGTTTAAAGCAGACAGGGATACGGTGTTTTTTTGAAAATTCTTCTTAATTTCTCGGAGACCCTTTGAAACATCTCAGAGGAGCCCTTAAAACTTGTGGATATCCAGACTGGGCCTTTGTCAAAAGAAGTAGAAGGAAAGAAAAAGAACACAAATACCAACAGTGAAGGGGAAAAGCAAGACAGGAGGAAGAACATGGTTATCCCATATGTAGCGGGGTCTCCGAGAATTTTCAAAAAACATCGTATCCCTGTCTGCTTTAAACCGAGCAACTTACAGAGTTTGTTACCCCGTTGTTCTGATTCGGCCCTCTGCTTGCATGAAATTGCAAGCAGGGGGCCATGGCCACGTCTGTATTTACTAAGGGTCATGTGACAGAGAGATAGAACATGGATACATAATATTATGGGGTACAGGGTATAATATGACAGAGTGGGAACTGGGCCATATGACAGAGAGATAGAACATGGATACATAATATTATGGGGGTACAGGGTATAATATTAATCTGTTACACCCCACCATGTTATTTACTGTCTCCTGTTCTCTGTCTATTGTGGTACATGGTCCAGTTCCCAGTCTGTTATATTATAATCTGTAACACCCCCACCATTATTTACTGTCTCCCTGTTCTCTGTCTGTGTGGTTACATGCCCAGTTCCCAGTTGTTATATTATAATTGTACCACCCCCCCCCCCCCGTTATTTACTGTCTCCCTGTTTCTGTCTATGTGTTACATGGTCCAGTCCCAGTCAGTTATTTATAATCTGTAAACCCCCCCCCCCATGTTATTTACTGTCTCCTGTTCTCTGTCTGTGGCTACATGGCCCAGTTCCCAGTCTGTTATATTATAATCTGTAACACCCCCCATTATTTACTGTCTCCCTGTTCTCTGTCTGTGTGGTTACATGGCCCAGTTCTCAGTCTGTTATATTATAATCTGTAACACCCCCCCCTATGTTATTTACTGTCTCCCTGTTCTCTGTCTGTGGGCTACTGGCCAGTTTCCCAGTCTGTATATAAAATCTGTAACACCCCCCATTATTACTGTCTCCTGTTCTCTGTCTGTGTGGTTACATGGCCAGTCCCAGTCTGTTATATTATAATCTGTAACACACCACCCCCCCCTATGTTATTACTGTCTCCCTGTTCTCTGTCTGTGTGGTTACATGGCCCAGTTCCCAGTTGTTATATTATAATCTGTAACACCCCCCCCCCCCCTGTTATTTACTGTCTCTCTCGTTTCTGTCTGTGTGGTTAATGGCCCAGTTCCCAGTCTGTTATATTATAATCTGTAACACCCCCCCCCCCAGTTATTTACGTCTCCCTGTTCTCTGTCTGTGTGGTTACATGGCCAGTTCCCAGTTTTATTATATTATAATCTGTAAACCCTCATGTTATTTACTGTCTCCCTGTTCTCTGTCTGTGGGTTACATGGTCCAGTTCCCAGTCTGTTATATTATAATCTGTAAACCCCCCCATGTTATTTACTATCTCCCTGTTATCTGTCTGTGTGGTTACATGGTCCAGTTCCCAGTCTGTTATATTATAATCTGTAACACCCCCCCCCATGTTATTTACTGTCTCCTGTTCTCGTCGTGTGGTACATGGCAGTTCCCAGTCTGTTATATTATAATCTGTAACACACCCCCCCCATGTTATTTACTGTCTCCCTGTTCTCTGTCTGTGTGGTTACATGGCCCAGTTCCCAGTCTGTTATATTATAATCTGTAAACCCCCCTATGTTATTTACTGTCTCCCTGTTCTCTGTCTGTGTGGTTACATGACTCAGTTCCCAGTCTGTCATATTACACCCTGTACCACCATAATATTATGTATCCATGTTCTATCTCTCTGTCACATGACTCAATTCCCAGTCTGTCATATTACACCCTGTACCCCCATAATATTATGTATCCATGTTCTAATCCCTCTGCACTTGAACCAGTTCCCGTCTGTCATATTACACCCTGTACCCCATAATAATGTATCCATGTTCTCTCTGTCACATGACCAGTTCCCAGTCTGTCTATATTATACCCTGTACCCCATATATTATGGATCCATGTTCCTATCTCTCTGTCACATGACCCAGTTCCCAGTCTGTTATATTATACACTGTACCCCACCACTAATATTATGTATCCATGTTCTATCTCTCTGTCATATGGCCCAGTTCCACTCTGTCATATTATACCCTGTACCCCATAATATTATGTATCCATGTTCTATCTCTCTGTCACATGACCCAGTTCCCAGTCTGTTATATTATTCCCTGTACCCCCATAATATTATGTATCCATGTTCTATCTCTCTGTCACATGACCCAGTTCCCAGTCTGTTATATTATACCCTGTACCCCCATAATATTATGTATCCACGTTCTATCTCTCTGTCACATGACCCAGTATGGTTATTTTAAACCTGCATCATCTTTGTAATGTGATACGCAAGGTCAGTCAGTTGCGAGGGGGGCAAGCCGGGCGGAAAAGGAGGGCAGAAGTACAGCACGGCACGCAAGTGTGCGCAAAAAAAATAGTACACCAATCACCCAACGTTCTAGACCATGAGTCCCCAAACGGTGCCGGCCGGACAAGTAGTGGACAATAAGGCACAGGGGCCACGGCTAGAAACGTAGTGCGAGAAAACTAGAGGAGGATCAGAAGCAAGGACAAACACCATGCTCAGAAGTGGGACAGAGACACATCGAGAACCCCACCATCAAGAAGTCAAAAGGCACACCAACGCCAAGAAAGCAGGACGGAAAGGACACAAATAGGCCCACATGGGCGTCCAGGAAACAAACAGGCAGAGCGGAATGAGAACAAAAGCCAAGAACGAAGAGGCAAAGCGGAGCGGACCCGGGTCAGTGAGAGGGAGGGGAGAAAAGAAGGGGCCACCGGGAGAAAAAAGAGGGAATGAAGCGAGAAAAAAGGGAAAGACAGGGTGAGAGATAGACAGGTATGGTAAAAGAAAAAAAAATAGTGCCAGGAAAAGAAAAGAAAAAAGAACACGAAAAGAGGGAGAAGAAAGAAGAACAACACGTAAGAAAAGAAAAACAATAAGATAGAGAAAACACAAAAGAAAAAAAAGTAACACGAAGAAGAAGAAAAGAAAACAACAAAAGAAGAAAAACACGTAAAATAAGAAATAACACAAGAAAAGAAAAAGAAAACGAAGAAAAGAAGATAAAGAACACGAAGAAGTAAGGAGAAGAACACGAAAAAAGGAAAAAAGAACACGTAAGAAGAAAATAACATAGAAAAAACAAGTAAAAAAAAAAGTAATCACAAGAAAAAGAAAAAATAAAAGAAAAAAAAGAACAGAAGAAAAGAAGAAGAAAACGAAAAAGAATGAGAAAAAGAACACGAAAAAGAACGAACACTAAAAAAAGAAAACACAGAAAAGAAAAGAAAAAAAAAAAAGAAACAAACACGAAAAAAGAAGAAAACACAAAAAAAACAACACAAGAAAAAGACAATACACATAAAAAGAAGTAACACGAAGAGAACAGAATACGAAAGAAATAAAAAAAAAAGAAGAACAACATCAAAAAAGAAACAGAAATAAAAAAACACGAATAAAGAAGATAGAAAAAAACACAAGAAAAAAAGAAGAAGTAATCATCAAGAAGAAAGAAAACACGAAGAGAAGAAGATACACGAAAGAAAAAAGAATAGAAAAAACACAAAGAAAAAATAACACAAAAAAAAATAACACGAAGTAAGAAAAAACACAAAAAGAATAAGAAGAAAACAAAAGAAGAAGAACACGAAAAAAATGAAGAAACAAAGAATAATAAGAAAACACAAAATAAGAATGAAAAAACAAAAAAACAAAAAGAAAAAAAAAAAAAATAAAATAATATGAATAACTATAATAACACTAATAATAATAATAACACTAACTACTACTACTACTACTACAATAATAATATCAACACTAATAATAATATAATAAAATAATAATAACATGAATATAATAACACATTATTGGTAACCATATTGAACAATATATCCTTGATAAAGGTAGAATTAGAGATGAAGACCTAGTGATCACATGTCTGTTAAACTCACATCAGTAATAAAAATAATTCGGCCACATTTCCTTGAATCTCAGAGACGCTGGTGTTGAATTGCTAAATAGATGCTGATCCTATGGTCATGTGCTTTGCCTCCTAAACCCTATAAAGACCCATAAATGGCGGCTAAGATCTGCCTGACTTATAGAAGTGTATCTGCCCTTCGTTTCCCATATTCCTCTCCTGCTCCCATAGATAATGTCACTGATTTTGTTTTGGAAATGAAAAGATTATTCCGTGAAGTAATAATGCATGGTACATTGTTTCCAACATAAAACATGCTTTATATACACAATCAAAAACAGAACACAATTATTGCCTTTCAAAATGTGGACTCATCTTTCTATCAGCCATAACAAACAGGAGGACAGTTTAATTCACTTGTAATGATAAAGGCCAACACGTTTCTGCGGTTTTCATCACAATTATCTGCTCTGCGCCGTCCTTATTTAAAGTTCGGCCCATTAATGCTGATCGTCCAGTAATAACCATCTTTGATGGGTCATAAGAGAGTTTTGTGGACTAATTGGCTAAAACAGGGAACTTAGGGGCACTGTGTGTTCTGCTTACAATAAATAAGTTTCCTTTCCCTTAATTAGAAATCATTCTGTCTCATATTATCGTCTACCTTAGCATAGTTACCTAATGAGCACTATCTGAAACAGGATATTTATGTAACAAAATATCTTAATGATGCTTGCTGTGAGAAAAAAAATTACTCCAATAACACCCCAAGTTCTACAGAACACTGATATATACAGGAGTAACACAGCTAACATAGTAATTGAAGTTGAATAAAGACATACGGTCCATCAAGCCCACCTTTCACCCTTTTTTAACCCTACCTAACAGTTGATCAAGAGGAAGGCCAAAAAAAAAAAGCTAAAAGGGGGGGAATCCCATTCTGACTCCAAACGACAATCGAAAAAATATCCCTGTACCAACCAGAACTACAGTATATGTATTATACCAGTAATTCTCATATTATATGTATCCCCGTACCAACCAGAACTACAGTATAGTATTAATACCAGTAATTATCAATATTATATAGTATCCCTGTACCAACCAGAACTACAGTATATGTATTAATACCAGTAATTCTCAATATTATATAGTATCCTGTACCAACCAGAACTACAGTATATGTATTAATACCAGTAATTTCATATTATATAGTATCCCTGAACCAACCAGAACTACATTATATGTATTAATACCAGTAATTCTCAATATTATATATCGTTGTACCAACCAGAACTACAGTATATGTATAAATACCAGTAATTCTCAATATTACATAGTATCCCTGTACCACCAGAACTACATTATATGTATTAATACCAGTAATTCCATATTTTATAGTATCCCTGTACCAACCACAAACTAAAGTATATGTATTAATACCAGGAATTCTCAATATTATATAGTATCCCCGTACCAACCAGAACTACAGTATATGTATTAATACCGTAATTCTCAATATTATATAGTATCCCTGTACCAACCAGGACTACAATATATGTATTAATACCAGTAATTCTCAATTTATATAGTATCCCTGTACCAACCAGAACTACAGTATATGTATTAATACCAGTAATTCTCATTATTATATAGTATCCCTGTACCAACCAGAACTACAGTATATGTATTAATAACAGTAATTCTCAATATCTGTTGTATTCAATTAGATCAACTGGACTCGAAATGTAGTTCTTGAAGACGTTTCGCTAGTCATCCGACTGGCTTTCTCAATTCAGAATGACTTGTACAAGAATCTGTGGCAATTATGTACCTGGAAAATCCCAATTGCATATCACCCCAGGTGTTAAGGGTGTGATAGTGGCTAAGAGGTGTTATAGAACGCTCAGAGTAAGGTGTTAAAACAGCATTGTACATGGCAGACAGTTGGTGTCGAACCCCCCAACTCTATTTAGGTGGTTTCTTTATTTTCACATAAATGGCCTCCTAACCATCTCTTGAACCAGTCACGTTCCTTCGCCAATATGTTTACATTACAATCTTCAAAGGTATGTCCTTTATCCTTAAGTGAGGTACACGGCTGAGTCCTGACCCGAGGAATTGGCTCTTCTGTGCTGGGCCATACGTTGATGCAGTTGCTGTTTGGTCCTCCCCACATACAAATCAGAGCATTCTTCACTGCACTGCACTGCGTATATGATGTCGCTTTTCTTGTGTTTCGGTATTGGGTCTTTCGGATGTACCAATTGCTGCCTCAGTGTGTTGTTTGGTTTAAAAGCAGACAGGGATACGGGTTTTTTTGAAAATTCTTCTTAATTTCTCGGAGACCCTTTGAAACATCTCAGAGGAGCCCTTAAAACTTGTGGATATCCAGGACTGGGCCTTTGTCAAAAGAAGTAGAGGAAAGAAAAAAGACACAAATACCAACATGAGTGAAGGGGAAAAGCAAGAAGGAGGAAGAACATGGTTATCCACATATGTAGCAGGGGTCTCCGAGAATTTTCAAAAACATCGTATCCCTGTCTGCTTTAAACCGAGCAACTTACAGAGTTTTGTTACCCCGTTGTTCTGATTCGGCCCTTGCTTGCATGAAATTGCAAGCAGGGGGCAGTGGCCACGTCTGTGATTTACTAAGAGGCAGCCAATCACAGAACATGGCTGCCAGCAGTGCAGAATGCTGGAGAAATTAAGAGATGTAAGTACATTCTAATTAGTTTCTTTACAAATGAAATGGCGGTTGGGGGTCGGCTAAGGTCCCCTACACTACAGAAAACAGGTTTTAAGAGAGAGCACCAGGCAGCAAAGAGGGATCCAGAGGGAGGGAGGGGGGGAATTCACTACGCATGCCAGAAAATTCTCAGAGGAAAGGTAAGGGGCAGAAACGTTTTACACACAGACAGGCACCTGCTTTCACTTTCTGGGACTTTGAACAGACACTGCAGGACAACCATTTGGAGCAGAGAGTAAGGTAAGGATTTTTAAACACAATACAGTGGGACCAGCAGTGGAAATTTTTTTAGCTTAGGGGTGGGACATACCCTTTAAAGGATGTCCACGTGTCCTTGATATGACCTATTAGTGAACAATGCACCAGAGAGTTTATTGTATGGCCCATTATAATTTGTATAAGGTTATCATATCCCCACGCAAACGTTGCTTCTCCCATGTAAACAGCCCTAACTTGTCTAATTGCCTGCATATTCAAGCCCCTCCATTTCCCTTTTAATTAGTTGCCCTTCTCTGAACTGCTTCCATTTCCAAGATGTCCCTTTTGTATATGGGATTCCAAAACTGCACCGATATTCCAAATGAGGCCTTATCAGTGCCTTGTAAAGAGGGAGAATAATATCTTTCTCTTGAATCTATTCCTCTCTTTATACAAGACAATATCTTGCTAGCTCTAGCCGTGCTACCTGGCATTGTTTGCTACAGCCAAGTCTGTTATCTACCAGAACCCCCAAATCATTTTCCTTACAGATGCAATTAACACAGAGTTATTTATGGTGTAGGTGGCATCACCTTACATTTATCTACATTGAATTATCATCTGCCATTCTGCTGCCCATTTTGATAATCTATCTAGTCTGCTTGCAACACTTCACATCATTTGAAGTTTCCAGAGCTCTGCATAGTTTAGTGTCATCAGCAAACACAGAGACCTTGCTCTCAATGCCCCCTTCTAAGTCATTTATAAACAGATTAAACAGAAGTGGTCCCAGTACAGAACCCTTAGGCATCCGCTTAGAACTTTAGCCCATATAGATGTAGCTCCATTAACCACCACTCTGTTTGCGGTCCAATAACCAATTCTCTACCATGTACAATATTTTTCTAGGCCAACAGCTAGTTTCCAGACCTTCCCTAACACTGATGTTAGGCTTACGTCTATAGTTACCAGGCTGGAAACAAATCCTTTTTGAATATTGGTATCATTGGCTTTTTTTCAATCCAGAGTTAAAGTAGAATTTGCCTTTGGTTACGTTTCTGCATAGCTGGTCCCATAGACAAACATGTAGAATAAATGTTGTGTGTATGGAATAAACCATATATAAATACAATCACCAAATAAATACATGAATTATCCGCCTTCAAAAAATATTTATTTATATTTATATAAGTATATAATAAGTATCTAGGTGTTTCAGTCCCAATTAGGCCTTATTATTGTTTAAAAAGAATTATTAAAAAAAACTTTAAATGTCATGTTAATGAAGTGGCAGCCATGTTTTTTTTCTTTAAATAATGCAGGACTGTAGATTTTTATTTCCAGTTTTGGTGCAATCACTTTCTCTTGAGTCACAAGAAGCAATGTGAAGAATGTGGTTAATGTAGAGTCTAATACGTCTAAGTGGAGCTCTAATGTGTCTAATATGAAGTTGAATGTGTTCTAATGTGGAGTTTAATGTGTCTAGTAAGGAATCTAATGTGGAGTCTAATGTGAGGACCTACGTGGGTGAAAATTGCTGAAACTCTTTCCATAATGTGCACTCATCAAGCATAAATGGAACATTCTAATGCTTTTCACACTTCATCTAATGAAATGTCAGTTGTGGTAGACCTTACCATGTTAAGATAATGTCAATATTAAAATTCAAATGGCAGCTTAAAACATCAATAAAGGGAAATCAGCTAAACGAGCATTGAGAAAAGTGTTTGCTTTAGCAGATTTAGCCCAGGTATGGGTGTCCTTCAAACGTACAGGGAGATGTAATAAAGTCTTATGCTTAAAAATGGTGCTAATTTTGAACCAACCAATCAGATGTTAGCTTTGAACTGGTAAATAACACCTGATTGGTAGGGTAAATTAGCACCATTTTTAATGTTCTATAGGTGAACTGAAACAATAGCTGATGAAAGAATTCCTGTGTCTTCATAACCTAGCCTCTACCTCT
Source organism: Hymenochirus boettgeri (assembly GCA_019447015.1). NCBI lineage: Eukaryota > Metazoa > Chordata > Amphibia > Anura > Pipidae > Hymenochirus > Hymenochirus boettgeri. The sequence goes on from CM033472.1 coordinate 264,012,470, forward strand.
AGCCTATTGTCTTATATCCTCTTACTTAGATAAATATAGGGGTGATGGGGTAGTTATTGAATCCTGCAACCATGTGATTGATTTCTGCATTTCACATTTCTTTTCAGATGAATCCCCCCCTTGTCCTGAACCAACCCTGTCCTCTATCACAACGTTTGACATCCCCTAAACTAGGATCTACAAGGTAAAGCTAATCAAAATATGTCACATTATCTAATTATACATAGGAAGACAAACTCTGAAGTAGTTAAGTAGTTGCTAAAGGGAACATGGCTGACAAAGTAGTCTAACGGAGTGAAGCAATATGTAGTTAAGCTGGGATATCCATAGATTGAGCCATTCAATATCCTAGCACAAAGTACTTTTCACTGAAGAAGAAATTGAAATGTCAATCAGTGTGGGATGCTTTTTCTAGGACCGGCAAGCGGTCCTATTATGTGTGTTAACATCAGGATTTCTCAGGAAAATCAGAATTTTATGAATTGCACAAAGGACATTTTTGACTTTCCCCTATTCTTAAAGGAGAACTAACCCAATTTTTATACTCCAGAATCGGAAACAATCCCCTTAAAAAATACCACTGAACATAAAATGCCACTTTAGTAAACTCTGTTAAGTAAATCAAAGCCTTTTAAGAAACTGGATGAAGTATCTGTGGTATGTGCCGTGTCAGACCACACCTCCGACCTCAGTCACATGCTTCCTGCTTTATCTGTCCTGTAAAAGGATTGGCTAGATATTATTAATGTGGTGTGACCCAACGTAACAAGTTTCTGCCATAGCTAAGGACTGAGCATGTGCAGAAAATAATACTCGCTACCAGACTGTTGTGAAACTAGAATGCTGAGAAGTAAAGCACAAACTCTATGTTTAGGTAATTTCCCAGTGCCCGTAACAAAATATCAAGGTGTTCTGCCTTCTGTTAAGTGTGTCTGTGGCTTATTTATGCCCTTTAAACAACGGTCAAAATTGTGAAAAACAAATTGTCAATAATTGTGAAAATAAAATTGCCCTGGATCCAATATATTGTAAAAATAATGAACACAAATTTATTTTTAAATCTAGCAGAACAAACTTACTTTATTTACTTTTTTTTGTCTTTGTTATTACAAATCAAACTAAAATTAATATACGGCTGCATTTACAGCTTCTCGCAGAAAATAAAGGTATATTCAGTCTGAGTCCGACAACGATAAAAATAAAGACCCAATTAATAGTTTATTTACTCTGCAGCTTTGTCCAAAGCCATTTGAAGATCTGCATAAACATTCAGTGACTGGAAAGAACCAGAGAAAACTCAAATTAGTTACACACGTTGCAATATTTCGCTGCAATCAACCAGTCGCCATGGGACTTGTCGGGTGAGACCAAATATCAACCGTTATTTTGAAATGATGGATTTTGCAGTCCACAGAAGACCATGCACTTGTCCAAAATTTACCAACATGTTTGACTGAACTTTCGACTAATTTGGCAAAGGTTGGTTGGTTTTGGCAAAAAAGCTGTTGCCGATAATCCACCTAAATACGGAAATGCTGAATAGCATTCATAAATTCGGGGGTATACATGGGTGGATTTTGTCACCCACTACCATTGTGTAGTGACCTGTGGTCAGTCTATCGAACGCTGATTGGACCTGCCCGAAAATGTTCCAACAATCCCATAACGGCCATTTCATCTTTACCAGATTTCAAGCTGAAATGCTTAAGATAGTTGGGGGCAGTGGAATAATGCAATACATTTTTGATTGGGAAATTTGATTAGAACACAATTCTTAGCAGCCATCGATTGCAATATTTATTGCCCTGGAAAACCAGAGGTAGGAGTCTATTCCTTGGCAGCTGTAGGGTAATAAATATTTCCTTTCAAATCACGGATTTTGATCTTTTAAAGGGGATGTCCACACGAAAAGCAGTGAACATGTAGAAAGTGTCAGGCTTGTTCAAAAGAGGCAAAGACATGAAAGTATTAAGAATATGTCTATATAATATTCCGCATATCTGTACAGAATAGACATTAAGCTTTAATTATAACATACTGATGATGATAAGTTAAGACTACGCCTTCTGAATACAGATTAGCATCTCTCATCAAAATATTCATTCTAAAGAAACTTTGATTCCCAATTGAATACAGCTCCCAAATACAGAAAGGTCAACAGTTACACTTAACTGCCAAGAAACTGAGTCTTGTGTCATTTCTCACATAATTTTACATTCTGTCAGATCCAATTAGACAACTATCTCCTAACTTCCAGGAGACCACTCTTTGCAGGCGTAAGAAGAGATTATCTAGAGATTATGTTGGTAATTAACTGACGATATGGAATGTTGATCTAATTCCTACAGGCCACTTTGAAAGTGACTATGTTTCCTCTACCAGTTTTTTTGTTGTTGTATGTGTGATGTTGCAGATATATTGAACAATGTATAAAAAGGCCAAATATATCCAGGCTAGATAAAAAGATGATTTGTAAAGGGAATGTTCAGTGCAAATTTATATGTTTTATGAAAAAATAGGAGTATTTTCTTATTTTAATTACCAAAACTGCCCATACATTGATTTCCCTGTGTATAATAAATAAATGCTTCCAAAGTAATGAATTTCGTTTGCAGGGCCCCTAATAGTGTCCCTTATGGTCTCTGGAACATTTCAAGAAGTGGTGCATCCTGGGAAGAAAAAAGACCATTGCTGACCACAGAAAGCATATATTTTATTTTAAAAATAAAGACAATGTATAGACTACCAGATATGTGTAATATAAATAGTTTAAATAATAGAATTTTTTTTTTCACTTAATTTCCCTAAAGAACTTTTATGTTAAAGGATGATTGCATTTTTCTGACTTGAAGGTACAAACATTTTACTCTTATTTGTTAATCACAGAGAGGACGATACAATATTGTTAGGTTATTCTTTACTGTGCTACCACATGCAGAATCAATTTGCAACAGTTGCAATGCAGGATCATGGTAAGGGTGGTTTTACAACCCCAAAAAGTGATGACAAAATGGCGCAGACACTACAAAACAAATATAAATACCCACAGAACTAATATTATACTGGGCAGTGTGGGATTTGCCCTTGTTTGGGTGATGGTGCCTTTATTGCTAGCCCTCTGTTAATATTATGTTCTGCTGATACTTTCCCTTGAATTTTAAAGCAAACCGGTATCTTAATGCCATTTGGAGTTTAAGTTGAACAGAAAAACTTTGACCATTTTTTAAATATATGAATTAACCTGCTTTAAGACAAGCCTGATTGATATCCAAAAGATTCATTGCAATTAAACACACCAATGCGGAAATTGATGCTTCTGCAGTTCACAAAAGCTTGTAAAATGTATCTTTATTATGACATTAATATTTCTGGCTATTCATCCATCTAAATATTTAATTAGAATTGGGTTCAGAGTGTTTGGTGCAGATCAATAAACCGTAATAGATGTTCAGTGATGATGAGTGCACACATACTAATTATAATCAATGCGACATTTCGCTCTATGTAAAACAAAATGGCTGTGCGTATTGACAAATCACCCAACTGTCTTATTTATTTGGAATGTCCTGGTTTTTTTAGCTTGAAGTGAAACATAATGCAGGATGAAACACAAATAAAATCTGTGTAATCTATGTTCATTGCCAGCCAACATCCGCAAGGAGAAGAGTTATTAAAGAGCATAAAGTACAAAACAAGATTGCCGTATTGTATCATTCAAGGAAATTTACGTGGAAACTTTCTACAAGCTAAAGAAATTAAATTGTTATTTAGAGACGAGTAAACATCTTTAAACAAATAATGGTGATCTACAGAGATAAAGGAAACAAACCAGAGAATTGTATATCATTAATACCCACCCATCTCCCCATTAAAGTACCTAAACTGTTAGTTCCTCATCCCTGGGTTTGAATTAGATCTTAGTTATACTTACCAACTGTAAATTGGAGCTTTCCAGGTCAGGTCTGCCCCACCTTCCAGGTTTGTTAAAGAAAGTACCTGCAAGCTCAACTTTAGGTAAGTATAACTGTGATCTAATGCCAAACTAAAGGTAAGGAACTAGCAGTTCAGGTAATTTAATGAGTGCAAGGTGGGTTGTAATGATAGAGTTGTCTTAAAACAATTCTCTGGTTTGTTTTCTTTATCTCTGTAGATCACCAATATCTGTTTAAAGATGTTTACTCTAAATAACAATTTATACTTGTTTAGCTTGTGGAAACATTCTACATAATTTTCTTTGTATGGTACAATGCGGCCATCTGTTTAATGGGGTTAAGGGAGGAGAGTGTGTCTAATATGGCTTGAGATGTCGGTTTAATGATTAAGGCTCTGATTGACCCACAAGAGTCTCCCCTGATGATTGAACACACACACCTAACGAAATGTGACTCCAATGAACAATTATTTAATGTGAACATAAAGCTGCCATATACACATTAGTAAAGGGGTGTCACTGTCACAAGATGGTGTCGCCTCATTCAGCAAAATCAGCTGCAAAAGAAATTAATAGGAACAAACTATAGGAAGGGGGGCAGACAACGGGGCATATTTATTTACCAGCGGTATAACCTCCAATACCGTGTGTTAGTGTAAACATACAGTCACAACTGTACATTTTGGCCGTGAATGTACATTATGACCATTTGGCCATACAATACCATACGGTACTAAACACTATAATCCCCCTTTTTTCATGAGTGCATATGTACTTGTTCTGATTAGCGATGGACAAACTACCTAAGTAAAAGTTCTATTTAAATACAATTAAAATAACAATGGTAACTTACTGTAAATTTCTCCGGGACCTGGGAAATGGTCTGGGTAACACGTCACTATCACCAAAACCTGTTTTAACACAACTTTCCCCACGATTGGGCAATTGTCGGATTTCTGCTTTGAGTTTTTGCTAAATCCAAGGGTTATAGCCAATTGAAGGGTTACCGAACAATAATTGGAGGGTTATCGCTAACTTCAAGGGTTACTGAAGGAACTGCTACATTCGAGGTTTAGGAAGGATGCAATCGAGGTTTACAAACAAACTGCTACATTTGAGGTTATCACCGAACTGGTTATACACGAACTGGTTATCACCGAACCGCTTCGAGGGTTATCGGCAAACCGCTACATTCGAGGGTTTTCGCCAAAACCCTGCATTTAGGGTTATTGCCGAAATGGCACATTGGATGGTTATCGCTGATTCGATAATTATCAAAAATTGTACGCAAGTTTGGAAACCCAAACTACGAACTTTAGGGAAGTTCTAAAGGTCCAAGTTCTTCCGACTATTAAAGTTCAGGTTGAACTTGGGTTCTCTAGTGCTGATCTTTCCTTTTAAAGTGTTTATAAGAGATGGCCTGAATTTATGGTATAAAATAGCAATGGTAGTTTGCTGTAAATGTTTCAGGGACCTGTGATATGGTCTGGGGACTGTATAAATGGGCAAAAACAATTTCAGTACCGGAAACTTCCTGCGCTCCCTGATTTGGTATTCCGCATAGTTTTCGGCATTTCTCATGCAAATATTCAGATCTCCGTTCGAGGAAGGATTGTTTTTTTTTCGTGCAAAATGCAAAGTTGCAAGTTATTCTTATTATGCCTTGGAACATCAGAATTCTCATTGCCATGGCTAACTGGGTCGGCACTGAAAAATAGCAGCCATTGGTGAATTTGGAACATGTGGCTGGATCGTTTTTTTTTATTCTAAAATACTCGAACGTTCTATAATTTCAAAAATTTTTGAACTTGCCAACTGGATGGCCACATAAACTGCTGTCTACCCCTGCCTATAAGCCAGAAGACCCGGAACATGTTTGCATTCAACTACGTCAATACGATCCAAAACTGCCCGAGAAAAGGCATGGACTTCAGAAAGCCTTCTCAAATGTGGTTATTTTCATAATTCCTGCTGGTAACTGGATTCTGGAGAGAATCTCGAATGCGGTCAGTGCTCTGTGCTGTACTTTTTTGTGTGCAGTAAATTGTACCTTTAAGCTACATTTAGAATAAGATGAGCAAGGAAGAATGTGTCCTTAGAGCCTAAGAAGATCCAGTCTAATTTATCTTCGCTATCACTCTCTGAATTCTCATCAGCACAAGCTACCTAATGTACTTTTTCTCTGTCAAAAATGTCTCCCTTACCCTTCACTCTTCTTAGGAATATGAGTATCCTATAAACTCCCTAATCATTGTTCTGTACTCAAACTATTTTTTTTAGAATATTAACAGGATGAAAAGTTATTTTGACAGTATTTTAACATCCTTTGTGATTCAAATAAAGGCTATATCTCAATTTGATGAACCAATATGTATCTACCATTTTTGGATTCTGTCTATTCAATTTAAATTAAAGAACAAATCAACTCCCCCCTACCCCCTCTAGGTCCATAATATTTTATGTTAAGCCCTACCCCCATTAAAATGTCTCCAACCAGAGACTGACAGGTTCTTGCCACCTTTGCAAGCTCAATGCGCATAAAAAGCAGCCACCAGTAAGCAGCTATAAGTAATTTGCTGTGACTTAGTGCTACCACAAGAATGAAGGATGTGGTGCATAAAGAGGACAGGCAGATCTGGAGGAATAACTTGCTTTGGAGACCACAGAAGAAAGTTGTGAATCACAGTCTCTGGTTGGGGGGGAGGGGTTAGGTTTAACAAAATTCTCGAATCCATGAGTATTATACCAATACACAATTAAATATCGAATATCGAATCGGCAAGTACAATGCTCTATTATACTAACGTGAGTAAATATCGAATTATCGATATGCGAGTAAAATGTCTATTATACCAATACGCGAGTAAATATCGAATATCGAATATGTGAGTAAAATGTCTATTATACCAATACGCCAGTAAATATCGATTATCGAATATGTGAGTAAATGTCTATAATACCAATACGCCAGTAAATATCGAATTATCAATATGTGAGTAAAAGTCATTATACCAATACGCGAGTAAATATCGAATTTTCGAATATGCGGAGTAAAATGTCTATTATACCAATACGCGAGTAAATATCGAATTTTCGAATATGCGAGTAAAATGTCTATTATACCAATACGCGAGAAATATCGAATTATCGAAAATGAGTAAAATGTCTATTATACCAATACGCGAGTAAATATCGAATTATCGAATATGTGAGTAAAATGTCATATATACCAATACGCGAGTAAATATCGAATTATCGAAAATGTGAGAAATGTCTATTAATACCAATACGTGAGTAAACTCGAATTAATCGAATATGTCAGTAAAATGTCTTATATCCAATACGCGAGTAAATATCGAATTATCGAATATGCGAGTAAAATGACTTTTTACCAATACGCGAATAACATAGTAACATAGTAACAGTAATTAAGGTTGAATAAGACATACGTCCATCAAGTCCAACCTATTCACTTTTTTTTTTTTTTTTAACCCTACTAAAAGTTGATCCAGAGGAAGGCAAAAACCCCAGCTAAAAAGGGGGAAAAAATTCCTTCCTGACTACAAACGGCAATCGGAAAGTATCCCTGGATCAACCAGATCTATATGCATTAATACCAGTAATTCTCAATATTCTTTAGTTTTAGAAACTATCCAGGCCTTTTTTAAAGTTATTCAATGAACTTGCATTACCACATCTGCTGGAAGACAGTTCCCACTGTTTCACCGTTCTCACTGTAAAGAAACCTCTCCTAACCTGAAGATGAAACTTCTTTTCTTCAACCTTAAAGGATGTCCACATGTCCTCTGATAGACCTATAGTGAACAATGCACCAGAGAGCTCATTGTATGGGCCATTAATATATTTGTACAAGGTTATCATGTCTCCCACGCACCGCCGCTTCTCCAATGTAAACAGCCAACTTGTCTAATCTGCCTGCATATTCAAGCCCCTCCATTCCCTTATTAATTTAGTTGTCCTTCTCTGAACTGCCTCAATTTCCAAGATGTCCCTTTTGTATATGGGATTCCAAAACTGCACCGCATATTCCAAATGAGGCCTTACCGGTGCCTTGTAAAGAGGGAGAATAATATTTTTCTTCTTGAATCTATTCCCTTTTTGTACAAGACAATATCTTGCTAGTCTAGCTGTTGATCTACCTGGCATTGTTTGCTACAGCTAAGTCTGTTTTCTACCAGAACCCCCCATATTTTTTCCATTACAGATGAACTTAACACAGATGTATTTATGGTGTAGATGGCACAGGGGTTATTAAATCACCAAATGCATCACCCTTACATTTATCTACATGAATCTCATCTGCCATTCTGCTGGCCCACTTTGATAATCTATCTAGGTCTGCTTGCAGCACTTGAAACATCATTGGAAGTTTCCAAAGCTCTGCATAATTTAGTGTCATCAGCAAACACAGAGACCTTGCTCTCATGCCCCTTTCTAAGTAATTTATAAACAGATTAAAAAGAAGCGGCCCCAGTAAGAACCTGAGGCACTCCGCTTAGAACTTTAGCCCACATAGATGTAGCTCCATTAACACACCACTCTCTGGTTTGCGGTCCAATAAACCAGTTCTCTAACATGAACCCTGTTTTTCTTCAAGGCCAACAGTCCTCAGTTTATACATTAGTCGCCAATGTGGCACAGTATCAAAAGCTTTTGCAAAATCCAAATATACCACATCCACTGCTGTGCCTGAGTCCAACTTCTTAATCACTTCTTCAAAAAACCAATAATAAATTTGTCTGGCATGATCTATTTCTCATAATTCATGCTGACTACTACTAAAAGATGATCTCTGGAGACAAAGTCAAGGATATGATCCCGAACAAAGTTTCATCACCTTCCCTACCACTGATGTTAGGCTTACAGGTCTATAGTTACTAGGCTGTGAAGACTACCTTTTTAATATTGGTATTAACTGGCTTTTTTCCAATCCAGCGGGCACATCCCCAGACCAAAGCGAATCTGAAAATATGAGAAACAGTGGTCTAGCTAGAACTGAAACTAAGCTCTTTTAAATCCTAGGATGCAATCCATCTGGTCCTGGCGCTTTATTGATATATAACTTTGTCTAATTGTTTCCGTACACATATCCTCCGTATCCAATGTGAAAACTCTTCATTTCTTCCCTGCATATTGCTACAATCCCTCCCGTAAAGAAAGGATTCTCAACAGTAAAAACCGATGTACAAAAACGGTTTAGCAGATTAGCCTTTTCGGCATCCTCTACAACCACCTCAGCTCCATTATTTAATGGTCCCAGTCTCAGTCCTCATCTTTTTACCATTTATATACTTAAAAAACATTTTGGGGTTGGATGTGCTTTGTTCGGCAATCCGATTTCATTTTCTATTTTAGCTAGTTTAATTGCTTTCTTGCACTCTTTATTACAGTTTTGTACTCCCTGTAAGCCTGTTCTGTGCCTTCTGTTTTCAAAATTTTAAAAGCCCTTTTCTTTTTTTCCATTTCCCTTTTTACCTGAGCATTAAGCCATGCAGGACTATCGAATTATCGAATTATCGAATATGTGAGAAAATGTCTATTATACCAATACGCGAAGTAAATATCGAATTATCGAATATGTGAGTAAAATGTCTATTATACCAATACACAAGTAAATATCAAATTATCGAATATGTGAGTAAAATGTCTTATTAACCAATACGCGAGGTAAATATCGAATTATCGAATCCGAAGAAAATGTCTATTATACCATACGCGAGTAATATCGAATTATCGAATATGTGAGTAAAATGTCATTATACCAATACGCGAGTAAATATCAAATTATCGAATATGCGAGTCAACTTCTTAATCACTTCTTCATAAAAACCAATTAATTGTCTGGCATGATCTATTTCTCATAAATCCATGCTGACTACTACTATAAGATGATCTCTGGAGACAAAGTCAAGGATGATCCTAACAAAGTTTCCATCACCTTCCCTACACACTGATGTTAGGCTTACAGGTCTATAGTTACCAGGCTGTGAACGACTACCTTTTTGAATATTGGTATTACTTGGCTTTTTTCCAATCCAGCGGCACATCCCCAGCACAAAGCGAATCTGAAAATATGAGAAACAGTGGTCTAGCGTAGAACTGAACTAAGCTCTTTTAAAATCCTAGGATGCATCCATATCTGTCCTGGCGCTTTATTGATATTAACTTTGTCATTGTTTCCGTACCATATCCTCCGTTATCCAATGTGAAAACTCTTCATTTCTTCCCTGCATATTGCTACAATCCCTACCGTAAAGACAAAGGATTCTCAACAGTAAAAACCGATGTAAAAAAACGGTTTAGCAGATTAGCCTTTTTCGGCATCCTCTACAACCACCTCAGCTCCATTATTTAATGGTCCCACATTCTCAGTCCTCATCTTTTTACCATTTATATACTTAAAAAACATTTTGGGGTTGGACTTGCTTGTTCGGCAATCCGTATTTCATTTTCTATTTTAGCTAGTTAATTGCTTTCTTGCACTCTTTATTACAGCTTTTGTACTCCCTGTAAGCCTGTTTGTGCCTTCTGTTTTCAAAATTTTAAAAGCCCTTTTCCTTTTTTCTCATTCCCTTTTTACCTGAGCATTAAGCCATGCAGGACTATCGAATTATCGAATTATCGAATATGTGAGTAAAATGTCATATATACCAATACGCGAGTAAATATACGAATTATCGAATATGTGAGTAAAATGTCTATTATACCAATACACAAGTAAATATCAAATTATCGAATATGTGAGTAAAATGTCTATTATACCAATACGCGAGTAAATATCGAATTATCGAATCCGCAAGTAAAATGTCTATTATACCAATACGCGAGGTAAATATCGAAAATTATCGAATATGTGAGTAAATGTCTATTATACCAATACGCGAGTAATATCAAATATCGAATATGCGAGTAAAATGTCTATTATACCAATACGCGAGTCTAATACCGAATATCGAATCCACGAGTCATTCATGGGATAATAAATAGCGCGTGTGAAAGTAAAATCGAGTTTTCGAAAATCCTGGATATTCGAACATGTTTTCCCAGACCATTTCCCAGTCCCACACCCATTTCATTAGTTACCATTGATATTTTAATCGTATTTCATTCAAATTTTCAAACATTTGACTCCCATTGACTTAAAGGGCATGTCCCTTATTTACAAACTTTGCTATGTATATCTTCCCCCAGCCCCAACCGCTATAAAATAAATTTAAGAAAGTGCCCCAATGTTTACTTACCGTCCCTCTCTCCTAACGCCCGGCCCGGCTTTCTGCTTGCAAAACACTGCAAGCAGGGGCGAGACAGCAGCCGCGTCCATGATTGGCTGAGAGGCAGCCAATCATGGACACGGCGCCGGCTTCTGAGAATGCCGGGGAGAGAGGGAGGTAAAGTAGAGTTCGGGGGTCTTTCTTAAATTATTTTTTGGTTGCTTGGGGGGACTGGGGGAGATATCTAATGTATGGGCAAGGGGTTTTATTGGTAGGGGGAGGGATTGCAAAATGGGGGGAGGGGAGGGGGAGGAGGGGGAGAAGGGCGCAGTACGCATGCCAACCTTCTCCCGGACTCTTCATCCTCGTGGCAGTTTGGGGACTTGGGGGGGGGGGACTACTACGGAGCCATATGGAGCTGGGCATGGTCGGTAGAATTTCTTATTAGACTACTATTGGGGAGTGCCATTGGGGGAAAGCCTGGTGGGGGAGATTATAGTGTCCTTGGGGGTGGACATGCCTCATGTTAATAGGGTAGTTTTCAAAGTTTCTATATATGTTCAAAAGTTCGAAAATGGACCGAACTTGTGAAAGTTCTCATCCTCTAAATCAATACTTTTCACTTAGATATCTGAAACTTTGCACATCCTTGAATATTCAAAACCGAAGTTCGTCTTTAGCTATGTTTTTCTCTCTGTCCGTCCACCTGTTTGCCTGTCTGTCGTCTCTCGGACTGTTAGAATTTAATAACCAATTCCCTAACATTGGCACGTGAGCATTCCGTTCCTGTGCGTCTCCTTTGACTCAGACCTCCTGGAATGCCGCTAACAAATGGATATGGAATTAAATGACCCCGCAGGTGTGTACCACTGTGTGCAAGGGGCCGGACTGTGCCAAGCCTGCCCACGGTTTGGCTTCTCTCTGCTGCCCCCCCCCTATCCGGGTGTTGCCGGGCTTCGCACCTCCTTCCCCCGTTTTCCCCTTTTCTTCCCTCCCACCTCTCCCCCTCTTCCCTTTTTTCCTTTTTTTTCCTTTTTTCCCCCCCCCTTTTCCCTTCCCCCTTTCTCCCTTTCCTTTCCCTTTTTTTCCTCTTCCCCCCTCCCTTTTTTTTTTTTTTTTTTTTTTTTTCATTCTTATAGTGTTTCTTATTAATTATTCTTCTTATTGTTCTTCATTATTCTTCTTAGTCGTGTTCTTTATCCTTATCTTCTTTCATTCTTCTTCTTCATTTCTTCTTCTTTCTCTTCTTCTCTTCGTGTTCTTCTTCTTCTTCGTGTCTTCTCCTTCCTTCTTCGTGTTTTTCTTCTCTTCCTTCCTGTTCTTTTCTTCTTCTCTCTTCTTCTTCTTCTTCTTCCTGCTTCTTCTTCGTGTTCTTCCCTTCTTCTTCTTCTTCTTCTTCTTCTTCTTCTTCGTGTTTGCTTTTCTTCTTCTTCTCGTGTTCTTCTTCTTCTTCCTTGTGTTCTCTCCTTCGCTTCGGTGTTTTCTCTCTTCTTCCTTCTGTTTTCTTCTTCTTCTTCCGTGTTCCTCTTCGTTGTTCTCTTCTTCTTCGTGTTCTTCTCCTTTTTCTTCGTGCGTGTTGTTCTCTTTCTTCGTGCTCTTCTTCTTCTTCTTCTTCGTGTTCTTCTTCTTCTTCTTTTCGTGTTCTTTCTCCTTCCTTCTTCGTTGTTCGTCTTCTTCTTCTTCGTGTTCTTCATTTCGTCTCCTTCTTCTTCGTGTTCTCTCTTCTTCTTCGTGTTCTTCTTCTTCCTTCTTCTTCTCTCTGTTCTTCTCCTTCTTTCTTCGTTGTTCTTCTTCTTCTTCTGCGTTGTTCTTCTTCCTTCTTCTTCTTCTTCTTCGTGTTCTTCTTTCCTTCTTCTTCCGTGTTCTTCTCTCTTCTTCTTCGTGTTCTCTTCTTCTTCTTCTTCTTAGTGTTCTTCTCCTCCTTCTTCTTCTTGTTGCTTCTCCTTCTTCTTCGTGTTCTTCTTCTTCTTCTTCGTGTTCTTCTTCTTCTTCTTCTTCTGTGTCTCCTTCTCCTTCTTCTTCGTGTTCGTCTTCTCCTTCGTCTTCGTCTTCTTCTTTTCTTCTTCGTGTTGTTCCTTCCTTCTTCTCCCTCTTCTTCGTGTCTTTTTCTTCTTCTTTCTTCCTGGCCGCTCTTTTTTTTTCCCCTCTGTCTCTCTTCCCCCTGTCCTTTCCCCTTTTCTCGCGCTTCCCCTTCCCTCGTCTTCTTTTCTCCCGGATGGCCCCCCCCTTCGTTCTCCCCCATCCCCTGCCCCCGCGGTCCCCGCTCCTCCTTTGCCTTCTGCCTCCTATGCTTGGGCTATTTTGGTTTTCGATCTTCCGCTCGACTGTCTTATTATTCATGTAGAGACAAACATACATGTGGGCACTTTGATGTAAATTCAAGTCCTGCTGGACTTGGACACGTGGGGGTGCCACATTAATGAATACACTCATGAATGGGGGGAGCATCCCAGCAAAATGAAAGTCATCTGTCCACATTACTGAGAAAAACAATCATCAGTGTTGCATTGATTCCCCCTGTATTTCCACATACATAGACTTATAGCAACAGTAGTTTAAACAAAGACACATGTGCACCTAGTAGCCTTATAATGTCACTAACAATGATCAAAGGAGGAAAAAAAACGTTAAAGGGGAGAATATGGATCAGTAGAAATTTAGGGGGTAAATGGATGTATAATTTATTAAAAGCGCCACTTGTCGTAGCGTGCTGTACATTAATCTAAACAATACATTTTCCAGACCCAGAAACTTAGCCCCCCTCTACTGAAACATGAACTTGACAGTATCACATTACAAAGATGAGTCTGTTAAAATAACATACTGGGTCATGTGACAGAGAGATGAACATGGATACATAATATTATGGGGGTCCAGGGTATAATATAACAGACTGGGAACTGGGTCATGTGACAGAGAGATAAACATGGATACATAATATTATGGGGGTACAGGGAATAATATAACAGACTGGGAACTGGGTCATGTGACAGAGAGATAGAACATGGATACATAATATTATGGGGTACAGGGTATAATATGACAGAGTGGGAACTGGGCCATATGACAGAGAGATAGAACATGGATCATTATTATGGGGGTACAGGTATAATATACAGACTGGGAACGGGGTCATGTGACAGAGAGATGAACATGGATACATAATATTATGGGGGTACAGGGTATAATATGACAGACTGGGAACTGGGTCATGTGACAGAGAGAACATGGATACATAATATTATGGGGGTACAGGGTGTAATATGACAGACTGGGAACTGGGGTCATGTGACAGAGGGTAGAACATGGATACATAATATTATGGGGGTACAGGGTGTAATATGACAGACTGGGAATTGAGTCATGTGACAGAGAGATAGAACATGGATACATAATATTATGGTGGTACAGGGTGTAATATGACAGACTGGGAACTGAGTCATGTAACCACACAGACAGAGAACAGGGAGACAGTAAATAACATAGGGGGGGTTACAGATTATAATATAACAGACTGGGAACTGGGCCATGTAACCACACAGACAGAGAACAGGGAGACAGTAAATAACATAGGGGGGGTGTGTTACAGATTATAATATAACAGACTGGGACTGGGCCATGTAACCACACGACAGAGAACGGGAGGACAGTAAATAACTGTGGGGGGGTTGTTACAGATTATAATATACAGACTGGGAACTGGACCATGTAACCACACGACAGTAACAGGGAGATAGTAAATAACATGGGGGGGTTTACAGATTATAATATAACAGACTGGGAACTGGACCATGTAACCACACAGACAGAGAACAGGGAGACAGTAAATAACATGGGAGGGTTTACAGATTATAATAACAACGACTGGGAACTGGCCATGTAACACACACCAAGAACAGGGAGACAGTAAATAACATGGGGGGGGGGGTGTTACAGATTATAATATAACAGACTGGGAACGGGGCCATGTAACCACACGACAGAGAACAGAGAGACGTAAATAACATAGGGGGGGGGGTGTTACAGATTATAATATAACAGACTGGGAACTGGGCCATGTAACCACACAGACAGAGAACAGGGAGACAGTAATAACAGGGGGGGGTGTTAACGATATAATATCAGACTGGGAACTGGCCATGTAACCACACAACAGTAGACAGGAGACAGTAAATAATGGGGGGTGTTACAGATTATAATATAACAGACTGGGACTGGGCCATGTAGCCACACAGACAGAGAACAGGGAGACAGTAAATAACATAGGGGGGGGGTTTACAGATTATAATATAACAGACTTGAGAACTGGGCCATGTACCACACAGACAGAGAACGGAGACAGTAAATAATGGGTGTTACAGATTAATATAACGACTGGAACTGGGCCATTAGCCACACAGACAAGAACAGGGAGACAGTAAATAACATGGGGGGGGGGTTACAGATTATAATATAACTGACTGGAACTGGACCATGTTAACCACATAGACAGAGAACAGGGAGACAGTAAATAACGGGGGGGGGGTGGTACAATTATAAATACATACTGGGAACTGGGTCATGTAACCACACAGACAGAGAACAGGGAGACAGTAAATAATGGGGGGTGTTACAGATTATAATATAACATACTGGAACTGACCATGTAACCACATAGACAGAGACAGGGAGAGACAGTAAATACATGGGGGGGGTGTAACAGATTATAATAACAGACTGGGAACTAGGTCATGTAACCACACAGACAGAGAACAGGAGACAGTAATAATGGGGGGGTTACAGATTATAATATAACAGACTGGGAACTGGGCCATGAACCACACAGACAGAGAACAGGGAGACATAAATAACATGGGGGGTGTTGTACAGATTTAATATAACAGACTGGGGCTGGACCATGTAACCACACAGACAGAAACAGGGAGACAGTAAATAATTGGGGGGGGGGGTGTTACAGATTATAATATAACAGACTGGGAACTGACCATGTAACCACACAGACAGATAACAGGGAGACAGTAAATAACATGGGGGGGTTTACAGATTATAATATAACAGACGGGAACTGGACCATGTAACCACACAACAGAGAACAGGGAGACAGTAATAACATGGGGGTTCTTATTTACAGATTATAATATAATAACAGACTGGGAACTGGACCATGTAACCACACAGACAGAGAACAGGGAGACAGTAATACAGTGGGGAGCGGAATGCAGAAAACCTTTGAGTAAGTATATCCTCACCTGGGTACTATGGGAAAGGTGAGTATAATTGTCCTTTAAACGTTCCCTTTCTAGTTTACACCTGTTGTGTGTTGATTGCTGTGAATCACAGAATAAACTGTGAATTTTTCCCAGCAATTCATAATTCTCTTTTTTTTTATCTGTCATAATAAATTGGAATTAATTAGTCGTCATTTGCAAAACTCACATTTTTGCAATAAAAAGCAAACGGATTTGTTTCCATACACCAGCAATTTATTTCAAATCTTACGAAGGCCTTTGGACTGCAAACAGCCAAATGTTAGAAATCTCTAATTAGGAAATTGAGTGAAAGCATATGAGACGGCGTTAGGCAGGAGGGCAGTAAAGCAAATGGCGATTATGCAGCAGAACGGAAGAAGCCATCTGTTAGCGAATTCCAAGTCAGATAAATAGCAAGTTAAAAGGATAATAGCGATGGAGTAATCTGGAGGGAGGTGAAAGCGTATGGAAATGTTCTGTGTTTTCTAAAAATACAGTCGGAGAGTTGGGTGGAAAGAATATCAAAGCACAGGGTGATGGATGAAAACAATGGGACGCCAGGACAATGGAAACGGTAGATGAATAAATGGTGATTAATAAAGAAGTAAGATATAAAATATAACTTTGGGAAAGAAGCCAATCCAACATCCCAATTTGTTGATGTAAACTTCCAAAAAGTAAATATTTAAAGGGCATGTCCACCGTCAACACAAAAAACTGGTGACCAAAACGTTTACCAGTTTATACATGTATTGTAACCAGATATGTAATGATTGTTCTATTCTGTTCTGGCAAAGGTATCTGCCACTTCTGTCCGCCCAATGAGCTTTTTATAAGCTTGAGCATGTGCAGAGGAGGCAGCATGTGAAAAGGCAGTCACCATGGTGATGTCAACCTCCATGCAGCCTGATTGACTGCATGGAGGAGCCAGCTTACTCTGACAAAGGGAGTCATTCATTAACCTTAATTATCTGGTTAATAATACCTATAATGTCTGAATATATCAGTAGGGGCTGGTAATGGACATGTGACAATTGTTTTGTTTAAAGGGTATGTCCATCCTTAAAAAAAACTGGAACTCAAAAGTAGTTTCCGATATATGATTCCCCTGTCCCCCAGCCCAACCGCTATATTTGGTTATTTTAGAAAGTGCCCCAAACGTTACTTACCTTCCCTCTTTCCTCCGCCACACTGCCAGGCCCTCTGCTTGTCAGAAATGCAGGGGTGGCGGGAACCGGTAGTCGCGTCTGTGATTGGCTGAGTGGCAGCCAATCACGGACGCGGCTGCCGGGAGTTCAGTCGGCCGAGGAAGAGGGAGGTAAGTAATGTTTGGACACTTTTCTAAAATAAAAAATATAGCGGTTGGGGCTGAGGGACAGGGGGAATGATATACCTAAAGGGTTTTATGGTAGGGGAGGGAATCCTAATCGGAGGGAGGGGAGGGGAGGCAGGGGCAGAAGGGCTGCAGTAAACGCATGCCAAACTTCTCCTGAGGCCAGATAGGAGGCAGGTCTATATGACTCTGCTATCCTCCTGGTGGGCAGTTTTTGGGACTTTGGGGGGACTACAGGAGAACCTTATGGAGCTGGGATTGAGGTAGATTAAATACACTACATATGGCCCAGTAGTGGGGGGGGGATTATAGTTTTGGGGGTGGATACGCCCTTTAGGGTGAACATGCCCTTTAATGAGTAGTTTTTTAGGTACTTTACCTCTGTATCCTTTAGCTCCTAGAGCTTTCACTATTTCATCCATTGTGTTCTCATAGTCAAAACCATCTGCAGGTCTCCTACTGTAAAACACCTTAATCTGTGGTTGTAGTTAGAGATGGGCAAAAGTTTTTTTTCCGTTTTTGGTTAAACGGCACTCGGAAAAACCCAAAGATCCTAAAATCCGAAAACAGAACTCTTACAAGGGTTCGGAATGTATTTTCAAGGGTTAACGAATGTAGGAGGTTTTTTTGGTAAACCTGGAAAATAACCATGAACGTTCGATAGCACTCAATAATACGACTGGAAACTCAAAAGTAGTTTCGATTGTATTATGAGGGCTATTGAACGGTCAGGTTTTTTCGAAGTTTACCGAAAATAACCTCGTACATTCGGTAACCCTCAAAAATAGATTCCGAAATCCGAATGATGCCCCAGTTTTGGACGGACATTCGGATTCGGAATCGAGGGGTTCCGTGTCAGATCAGATTCAGATTCCCATGTCTAGTTTGCATGAATAAGTTATACAATTTATAAAAATAACTTGATAAGATATCAAGTTAGCCAACAGAAAATAAAGCTTATTTCAGACCCGTGTGGATACAAAGTTTTATATTTCATAGCAAAACATGCTCGGACGCGTATTTACTCTTGCTCAGTGTCATTGATGTAATTCTCCATCTATTATCCGTGTGTGGCCTGGGCAATTAGCTATAGGGTGTTTCATTAAAAGGGAATCACAATCGCCATTCATTAGTGAGGCTTTTTGTTACTTAATAAACAACCCCAGCCAATCGCTGAATAGTAATAATTAGGTCACCTGGGGACAGCACTCTGATTGGATGTGGAAAAGTCAAAGCAGAAGGTTCTTTGTTAAAAACGGAAAGTCTAGAAACAGTCATTAAATATAATCTTTCGTAACGTCTCATTAGAATCACTAATCAGTCAGATTTCTAGGTTTGTGACTTTATTTGTTTTTTGTATGAAGAGCCAAGGAATGTGTGGGAGAATAGGGATTGTTTTAATAAACAATTTCACACTGTTAATCTCTGCCCTTTGCTGAGAGGCTGTATCTGCTGCAACATGTTCTGCTACTTACCGAGGCGGGTCCGGTGCTGTAATATGATTGACTCTCAGCTTCTAGGGGGCAGAACAGGCTGCAGCTTTCTTGTTTGATCTGCTCTGCACTAGAGAGCATGTGAGTGTACTGTACACACTCCTACATCCCAAGGCGATGATATGGAGCTACCCCTAGTGCCTATGGACTTTAATTACCCTTTAAAGGGCATCTATACCGGGGAAAAAAGTTATTTTAAATTGCCCATTCTGGAAACTATAATCTTCCCTTCCGACCACACTGTATCATTTTTATGTATCTGCCCCCTATTTATTTAAATATCCATCTAAAACATCTTACATATCAGCTGTCAGTCACGTTTCTGTGTAGTTTTATTGTAGCTGGAATGGTGACAGAGTTTTGACAGTTGGAATGCTGTATGCTGTTGTCAGGTTTGACAGTTGGTTGTGGGGGGAAAAGTCAGGTCGGGTGGAAGTGGGAGTGGTTAAAGAGGGAAGGGGATACTGCTCCTAAACAATAAGTGCTCGATTGAAGGCATGCAGCAACACCACACCTCAGAGTAAGTGCTACTTACATGTATTCAATTATAGATTAAGATGGAGAAATTAATTTATTCAGTATAGTGTCCATTAAGTTCAGTGGCTTCCTGTTAAATGAGGGCCCTATCTGAAATATATAGCAGATAAATCATTATTATACAGTGAATCACCTGAAATGAATTTATTATTGGACCTTCAATCTCTTATAATAAACCCCACGACATTGACAACATACATGAAATGGTATTAATAGAGCAATTATCGTCGCAGATCACCATGTACATATAATGTGGGGAACACTGTTATTGAAGTTATTGTAACACATGACTACAGTCCCAGCCTTTCTGTGTGTAAAGAGAAACTTGTTCACTTGTGAGACCCAGTAGATATAATTTATATTTATAGTTTTGTCAAAGGGATTTTCAAGGTCTAAGACTGAATCTTCGTTTCGACAAAAGAAAAAATTAAAGGAGAACTAAACAAATTTTTAAACATAGAATCTAAACATATCCCCTCAAAAACACCATAAACTGTAATAGCATTAAAGTAAAGTAATGTTACCACTTGAAGAACTGGATGAAATAACTGAGTGTATGTACAGTGACTGGCCACACCCCTGACTTCGGTCACATGCTCCCTTGCCTATCTGTACTGTACAATATTGGGTAGAGGCTACTAGGGGGTGTGACCCTGTAACTAGTTTCCTGCAGTATCTTAGAACTGAGACATTGTAAATAACATAATGGTCATGACCACACTGTGCGCTACTGGAAAACTGGGAAATAAGACACATATCTCGGCTAGAAGTTACATTTTCAACAACCATATTTAAATAAGTGCAGACACTGATACTACTGCTTTTATAACAAGGAGATCTGCCTTCTAATTCAATGTTGTTCTGAGAATTTAATTGTCCTTTAATGTATATGATATATCCTAGCCCAACATCACACATACATACAATTAATAGTCCCTTTTGAATTGTTATTGGGATTCCCTTTGCATGTCCATAAAAACTTGATTCATACAAAAGATTGAGCACATTGTATTGAATATTTCCTTGTATTGCCCAAGTTCCTACCTTCCACCATTCATCATTCTAGCTTCGCTTGTGAGAAGATCATATTCACTTCATTATTCTCTCCCCCCCCCCTGCAGCTCATCTCTTGTTGTCTATATTAAAAAGGGTGATGCCACCGCAATACAAGTTATAGTTTGACATCAGCCACAAAGCAGAGGAAAGCCTGTAGCACTGCTGGTGTAATATCAAAATCTCGGTCCTTATGATCTCGTTGTACATCTACACAGTAACAAACACAATTACCATATTAAAATAATTTTTTTAAAAAAGCAGATCCTAAAAATACATTGGATCCCAACAGATTTGGAGCTCATGTCCCCCTGGAAAATCAAAAGTTTGCCCGTGATATTCTTTAAATTAACCAATCAGATGAAAGCTTTTTACAGGGATTTTGCAGTTAAATAATGTTTGTTTAACATTTATTGCATCAGCTTTATACTTTATATTAAATACATAAATGGTGTGTGATCTTATGGGATATGTTCTTCAGGGAAAAATAAATCTGTAACCCGATAGCAGGTAGAGCCTCAGAGTGTTTCTTGGAGCGTTAAGAGATGGTGCTTTTACGTTCTAATGTCTCACGTGAGCTATTGTTGGCGTTAGAAGCAATCAGCGGATTTACCCTCCTTTTGCATTACTGCTATTCCCAGAGATACAATGCGACAATTGTTATCCAGATGTGGCATCAACCTCAATGTAGTTCCAGTTTATTTTTATCTCCTGAAAATCGTTGTGATAGCTCCTGATTATACAACAAAGTATTATTGTCTCTCCATTTCCCCCTTGTATGGAACCGGCACTCAAACACTTTATCCCGTAAATAGAATGTCGTAGAAACAGAATTCCGTAATGTTCTAGTTATCCACCTGGGGGGAAGGAGGGTGAAAGGAACAAGCCAGATTCTACAAAATTACAGTTCTTTATCAAATTGAATTGTGATTGAAATAAGCTTTAGAACTCAAGGGAATAATCACCGCATGTTCCAGCAGGGCTGATCTATGGACTTCTGTCGCGGTTGACAGATTAATGACAGTCACTAGTTTTACCAATGATCTTCTCCGGTGTCCGATATATATACCAGATAAAATACACATTACAAGAAAGGCTTCCAGATTTCCCAGCAGCAAACACAATAATGGTGGTCTCCGTTGTTCGAGAGATTCAGAGACATTTCCTAATTAAAATAAGAAGGATTGGGGCATCTGACTTTTCAATACTCATGGACGGTGGTGCTGCGTTTACAATTCGATAAAATAAAGGAGGGATAGTCTGGTACGTGACTTATTGAAGGTTTCAGTAGAAGGTTGACACGCGTGTATAATTGCAAATAAATGAAAGTGTTAATAATAATAATAAAATAAAGGCAATTCATAAAAATCCATCTTTCAAGGTTAGGTGGAATCTGTTGGCTGTGAGCTGATAACTCTTGATTTTGTTTTTCAGATATAAAACTATCAGGTTACTTGTCCAATGAGCTTGAAGTTTATTTTATAATGAAACATTGAAAGTTAGGTTTATTAGCAATTACTATGTTACTATGTAACTGTTATACAACATTAGGTAGGGTATAAGTTGGACTGATGGACATATGTCTTATACAACGCTCCAATACTAGTACATGTAACTGTTAGACAGACATTATGGGTAGGTAAAAGGTTGCTAGATGGACATATGTCTTATACAACCTCCATACTATTTACTATGTAACTGTTAACAGACATTATGGGTAGGGTATAAAGGTTGGACTAGATGGACGTATGTCTTTACAACCTCCCAATACTATGTTACTATTGATGTATACAGACATTATGGGTAGGGTATAAAGGTTGGACTAGATGGACGTATGTCTTTATACATCCTCCATACTAGTTACTATGTAACTGTTATACAGACATTATGGGTAGGGTATAAGTGGGACTATGGACTATGTCTTTATATACCTCCAATACTATGTTACTATGTAACTGTTAACAGACATTATGGGTAGGGTATAGGTTGGACTAGATGGACGTATGTCTTTATACAACCTCCAATACTATGTTACTATGTAACTGTTAGACAGACATTATGGGTAGGGTATATAAGTTTGGACATATGGACGTATGTCTTTATTCAACCTCCAATACTATGTTACATGTAACTGTTATACAGACATTATGGGTAGGGATAAAGTGTTGGACTAGATGGACGATGTCTTTATACAACCTCCAAGACTAGGTTACTATGTACTTTTATACAGACAGTATGGTGGGGTATAAAGGTTGGACAGAGGGACGTTGTCTTATACTCACCTCCAATACTATGTTACTACTTGTAACTGTTATACAGACATTGGGTAGGGTATAAGGTTGGACTAGATGGATGTATTCTTTATACAACCTCCAATACTATGTTACTGATGTTAACTGTATACAGACATTATGGTAGGGTATAAGGTTGGACTAGATGGACGTATGTCTTATACAACCTCCATACTATGTTACTATGTAACGTTATACAGACATTATGGGGTAGGATAAGGTTGGACTATTGGACGTATGTCTTTAACAACCTCCAATACTATACGTTACTATGGGTGGGATAAGGCGTGACTGATGGTGATGGTAACAGCATTATGTGTTAGGTGTATAAAGGTTTGGACTAGAATGGACGTAGTCTTATAAACCTCCAATACTATGTTCTATGTAACTGTATACAGACATTATGGGGTAGGGTTAAAGGTTGGACTAGTGTGACGTATGTCTTTATACAACCTCCATATAGTTTAGTATTTTACAGTTAACTGGATGTATAGGTGGACAGAATGGGGTATGGGGTTTTAGTGACAACTCAGTATAGTGGGTACTAGTGTAACTGTCAGACTTATGGGTAGGGTAGGGTACTTTATACAGCTCGCGTTCTATTTGTTTACTTGCAGATGGGTAGGCATCGTTGTTGGGGACTATGGGTAGCGTACTGTTTTGGATCTGAACCAGGTTGTTACTATATGTGAGTGTAGGTGTCTACAGTTTCGGTAAACGAAGGATGTCTTTTACAACCTCCAATACTATGTACTATGTACTGTTAACAGGCATTATGGGTAGGGTAATAAGGTTGGACTAGATGGACGTATGTCTTTATACAACCTCCAATACTATGTTACATGTAACTGTTATACAGACATTATGGGTAGGGTATAAAGGTGGACTAGATGGACTAGTCATTTACTACAACCTTCATACTATGTTACCTATGTACTGTTATACGACATTAGGGTGGGTATAAAGGTTGGACTAGTGGAGGTATGACTTTATACAACCTCCATACTGTTACTATTAACTGTGTTATGCTTAGACTTAGGGTAGGGTAGGTATAAGGTTGGACTAAGGGACGTAGTGTCTTTATACAACCTCAATACTATGTTACTATGTAACTGTTAGACAGACATTATGGGAGGGATAAGGTGGACTATGGGATGTAGTCTTTATACAACCTCCAATATAACTATGTTACTAGTACTGTTATACAGACATATGGGTAGGGTAAAAGGTGGACTAGATGGCCGTATGTCTTTATACAACCTGCGCAATACTATGTTACTATGTAACTGTTATACGACATTAGGGTAGGGTATAAGGTTGGACTAGATGGCGAATCTGAAGCAGAGGGGAAGGGACGGATACACTGGAGTAGTGGGAGTGGAGAAATTTGGGGGGGACTTTAGGTGTGGGTGGACAGGCGTTTACACCGCCATAGTACGAGGGGGCGGTAGTATAGGTTCTGGATGGGGTAGTACAGACTCGTTATGAGGGGAAGAAAACAGAGGAGAGGCGAACAACCCCAACTAGTACGGTAGGAACTGGTAACAGACAGAGGGTGGGGAGATAAGGGGACTAGAGGGACGAGGGCGGATACAACCCCAAGACAGGGGTTTTGACGTATGGAACAGGTACCCACAGGAGGGGGATGGGGATGAAAGGGTAGGAGAAGAATGCTAACAACAATAATGACGAAAGGTGACTAGGAGGAGGGATGTGGTATAAAGGGGGACAAGGGGGACGATAGTGCCGGGTAGACATACGCAGACATGTCGAGGGACTGTGGAACAACTGAGGGGGAGGGAGAAAGGGGGACAGATGGCGTTGTCTTAATACAACCCAACATGTTACTATGTAACTGTTATACAGACATTATGGGTAGGTAGAAAGGTTGACAGAGATGGAGGTATGTACTTTAACAACCTCCAATCTATGTACTATGTAACTGTTATACAGACAGTTATGGGTAGGGGTTAAAGGTGGACTAGATAC
This sequence comes from Hymenochirus boettgeri, assembly GCA_019447015.1. Lineage (NCBI taxonomy): Eukaryota > Metazoa > Chordata > Amphibia > Anura > Pipidae > Hymenochirus > Hymenochirus boettgeri. Next base: position 264,037,578 of record CM033472.1, read on the forward strand.
GTATGTCTTTATAACACCTCCAATACTATGTTACTATTAACTGTTAGAGACATTATGGGTAGGGTATAAAGGTTGGACTAGATGGACGTATGTTCTTATACAACCTCCAATACTATGTTACTATGTAACTGTTAACAGACATTGGGTAGGGTATAAAGGTTGGTACTAGGGGAGTCGGAGGTTGGTGGTTGTGTATCCACCTCTTCAATACTTCAATTTTCTATGTACTGGTTAACAGGACATGGTAGGTAGGTAAAGGTTGGACTAGATGGATGTATGTCTTATACAAAACCGCCAATACTATGTTACTATGTAACTGTTATACAGACATATGGGTAGGGTTATAAAGGTGGACTAGATGAGTATGTCTTTATACAACCTCCAATATAGTTACTATGTAACTGTTATACAACATTATGGGTAAGGTATAAAGGTTGGACTAGATGACGTATGTCTTTATACACCTCCAATCTATGTTACTATGTAACTGTTATACAGACATTATGGGTAGGGTATAAAGGTTGACTAGATGGATGTATGTCTTTATACACCTCCAATACTAGTGACTCATGTAACTGTTATACAGACCGTATGGTAAGGTATAAAGGTTGGACTAGATGGATGTATGTCTTTATACAACCTCCAATACTATGTTACATGTAACGTATTACAGACATTATGGGTAGGTATTAAAGTTGGACTAGATGGAGACGTATGTCTATACACCTCCCCATAACTATGTTACTATGTAATGTTATACAGACATTATGGGTAGGGTTAACGGTGGGACTAATGGATATGTCTTTATACAACCTCCAATCTAATGTTACTATGTAACCTGTTAGACAGACATTATGGTAGGGTATAAAGGTTACTAGATGGACGTATGTCTTTAATACAACCTCCATACTATGTTACTAGTAACTGTATACAGACATTATGGTAGGTATAAGGGTTGGACTAGATGGATCGTATGTCTTTATACAACCTCCAATACTATGTTTACATGTAACTGTTATAACAGACATTAGGGTAGGGTATAAAGTTGGACTAGATGACGTATGTCTTACAACCTCCATACTATGTCTATGTAACTGTTATACAGACATATGGTAGGGTATAAAGGTTGGACTAGATGGATGTATGTCTTTATACAACCTCCAATACTAGGGGAGGGAGGGGGGGTGGGGGGGGTAAAGGGGGGGGGATGTTACTATGTAACTGTTATACACCGACATTATGGGTAGGGTATAAAGGTTGACTAGATGGACGTATGTCTTATACACTCTCCAATACTATGGTTATATTAACTGTTATACAGACATATGGGTAGGTATATAAAGGTTGGACTCGATGGATGTATTCTTTATACAACCTCCAATACTATGTTACTATGTAACTGTTATACAGACATTATGGGTAGGGTATAAAGGTTGGCTAGATGAAGTATGTCTTATACAAACCTCCAATACTATGTTAGTATGTAACTGTTAGCAGACATTATGGGTAGGGTATAAAGGTGGACTAGATGATGTATGTCTTTATACAATCTCCAATACTATGTTACTATGTAAACTGTTACGAAACATTATGGGTAGGGTATAAGGTTGGACTGAGATGGACGTAGTCTTTATACAACCTCCAATACTATGTACTATGTAACTGTTATACAGACATTATGGATAGGGTATAAGGATGGTGGACTAGAGTGACGTGATGTCTTTTATACCCCTTCTTGGTCCATATACTAGTTAGTGTCTTTAGGTAGACGGGGTTAGGATGACGGTCCGGAGCTTACTGAAGGTAGGACCTGTCAGGGGTGGGGTATAAAGGTGTGACTAGGTATGGACGTATGTCTTTATACAACCTCCAATACTATGTTACTATGTAACTGTTAAACAGACATTATGGGTAGGGTATAAAGGTGACTAGATGGACGTATATGTCTTTAAGACAACCTCCAATACTATGTTACTATGTAACGTTATTACAGACATTAGGGTAGGGTATAAAGGGGACTAGAGGACATAGTCTTTAACAACCTCCAATACTATGGTACGAGTAACGTTAACAGACATTATGGATAGGGTATTAAAGGTGTGGACTAGATGGACGTGTCTGACTAAATGTACGTATGTAGCTGTTGGTGGGGAACAGGGTAGACTGGGCGAGTCCAAACGATGTTTCCTTTGTAACTGTTATACAGACATATGGGTAGGGTATAAATGTTGACTAGATGGACGTATGTCTTTATACAACCTCCAATGCTATGTTACTATGTAACTGTTATACAGACATTATGGATGAGGTGTATAAAGGTGGACTAGATGGACGTATGTCTTTAGACAACTCAATTACTGTGTTATAAGTACAAGGAGTGATGCAGGGATCCATATATAAATTTATTCTAATAGTTTTTCTCTTTTGCTGTGCTTGCATATTCCTATTAAAGGAAAATTATTGTTTCCTATGTTTATATTATATAATAATTAGTATGTACAGGGAGATTCAATAAAAGTTCTATTGTTAAAATGGTGCCAGTTTTGCCCTAACCAATCAGAACTTATTTGAAAGCTAAACATCTGATTTTTTGGTGCAAAATTAGCACCATTTAACGATAAGATTTATGAATAACCCTGTTATTTAGTATCTTATATTAATTTTCAGTAGGAAGTTTGTTTTTTTTCCTTTTTCTGGAATTTAAAGGAAGGCGGAAATTTGCCCAACAATAGTCTTGATTATAAGTAACACAGCATAAGCACAGTACCGATAGAGGGCTAATATGGTCGTATGGTGTTCCATGCCGGCAAAGCATCGTCATCAGAAATATAATAGTATCGGGAGCCAGATACGATTGTAGGGAAAGTTGCAGTTTCAAACAATCTCCCAGAATTATACAGGAGAGACGGTACTGTTGTGTAACACAGTTTGAAGGCATGTTTTGGGCGAACATCTTTTTCATTGGAAGTGATCAAACATAAGGAGTGGGGCATTAACATCCAATCAATGTCCTTAATGTTTGGTCTTGTGTTTGAGTTTATCTGAGAAAAGGTGGTTCGATCCGACACATTTATGTAAACTGCACGAATAAATGCCTATTCAACACTCTGCTTGTTCCTGATCTCCTTCATTTCATGGAAGTATTGGTACTAGGACGAAGTACCTGGAGACGAGAAGCTTGTTTCTCCCGCCAGCGGGATCCACAAGTTAAACAATTTCCTTTTGCCGGTTATCTATGGTATCACGGTGTGGTCCACTGATGATTACCTGGTATGATAGGCTCAGATGTTTGCTATATAAAGCTGATGAAATCCCTATAAAATAAAGTACTTTTCTTCTGTACATGTGCTTGAAAATCACAATAACAACTTTTGACCGGCTATTGTCTGTTGTTCTAATATTTCCCATGATTCACAGTTCCATCAAGATTATCTTTTACAATGCATGGGTATCGATCTTTGTCATATTCTAGCATTGACACTGAAAGTGGCCCAACATTTTTTTTCCCCTTTTCCAAAATGGGGTTTTGGGATGATAACTTGGAACTGGTCACCTATGAAGAGTAGAACTTAGATGGGCAAGTTGCATTTACGTCATCCCTTAGTCCGTATTGACGTCTTCACACAGTGACAGGGAGCGGAAACCAGTTAGACCCGAACGCAGGGCATTTTTTTCTTCCCTTTGTACCCTTGGTTGGAGGATGGTAAACACGAGCCGGATCATAACAACAGCGTGGGGCGCGGTGGAACGCCGATATAAAGGGCGTCAATACCCAAATTTTAACCCGAACTTCCAGTTCCATTCATAGAAGTGGGGTCTGGTCTTGTGTGGCGGGAGGTTGTGGGGCTACGGACACAAGTCCTGCTTTTCTTCGTTGTTTTGCGCGGATCTGTTACAAAGATGCATGGACAAGGGGACATAATGAGGCTGACGGTGCAACAAGGAAGCTGGATCTGGGAAACAAACACAGGTATCATGAAGTTTTTCATCTTTGTTTATTTATCATAGCAATGATTTCACTTAAGTTAAATTTGGGTATAGGTGCCTTTAAATTGCATGATAATTAGAGAATTAGCATGTTCTCAATTCAACTCAAAGAATTTGCAAAGGCTTTGATACAGTCCCCCATAGGCGACTAATGGAATAAGCTAAGGTCTGTTGGGTCTGGGGAGTCAAATTTGTACATGGATAGAAATTGTTAATGAATAGGATCAGAGAGTAGTTGTTTAATGGGGCTTCATCATTAGGACTAAAGTGCTAAGTGGGGTGCCACAGGGTTCTGTGTTGGGGCCGCTTCTTAAATCTATTATAATGATTGGAAGTGGGTATTGTCAGCAGGTTTCTGTGTTTGCTGACTCCACAAACTTTTCCGCCATTAAAACCTCAGAGGATGTGCAAGTCGTTGGCAAGGGGAATCTAGATAGAGTATCACAATTGGGCTGCAAGTGGCAGATGAAATTCATGTTGATAAATGAAAATTTTGGGACTTAAAAATCCTGTGACTACTATACTATAAATGGCTCTGTGTTAAGTGAATCCCTGTTTGAAAGGGATCTTGGAGTTTTGGTGGATATAACAAACTTAAGGTAGCAAGCAGGCCAGGCGCAACAGCCAGAGCTTGGTATTGTCTTGTATAAAGAGAGATATGGATTCAAGGAGGAAATGTAATTCTCCCTCTTACAAGCATGGTAAGGCCTCATTTGGAATATGCAGTGCACTTTGTTGAATCCCTTGACAAAAAGGCCATCTTTGAAATGGAAATGTTCGAGAAGGGCAACTAAATAATAAGGGGATTGGGGGAGCTTGAATATGAGAGAGACTGGAAAAGTTACAATTATGTACGCTGGAGAAAAAGGCGCTTGCGTGGGATATGATTACTGTGATAAATACATTAAGGGCCATGCAATAACTATCTGGGGCATTGTTCCCCAATAGAGAACATGTCAAAGACACGAGGACATCCCTAAGACTTGAAGAAAAAAGGTTTAGGCTTCAAGCTCGGAAAGGGTTTTCACTGGGTGAGTAACGAAGCTATGGAACTGTCTTCCATGGACGTTGTGTAATGGCAGGTTCATTGGTCAGTTTCAAAAAAAAGCTGGATGAGTTTCTGCAAACAAGAAATGTTGCAAGTTACTGGTATTGATACATAAAGTAGAGTTGATCCAGGGAAATTTCCGATTGCCCACTTGGAGTCAGGAAGGAATTTTTCCCCCTTCAATAATTGGTGGGGTTTTTTTGCATCCCTGGATCACAGTTAGGCAGGAGAATGAGGATATTGCTAGATGGGTTGGACTGGATGGACGTATGTCTTTATTCAACCTCAAATACTGATACTATTATATACTACCTAAAGGGGATCTCCACCGGTAAATCATTTTTGCCATTCAGTTTTTGAAGAACTGGAGTAACGGAGCTGTCTTACCTCCCATTCTTTAATAAAATGTTTAGGAGCCGTGCATGCACATAGCGTACAGTCTGTGGGACCTGTCAGAGGATGCGGTTGAGGTTACTTACCTTTTGTTCCCGGGCTCTCCTGAACTTTATTGAAGAATGGGAGGTAAGACAACAGCTCCTTTACCTCCTGTTCTTCAATAAACCTGAATTGCAAAAAATTTCTTTTACCAGTGGAGATACCCTTTAACTCCAGCATGCTTTAGCAGCCAGTTCCCAAACCCATTGCTTTAATATCCTAAACAACATATATCATCTACATGTTCACATAGTAAAATAGACCATTATTATTTATCTGTCCTTATACAGATGAAAAAAAAGACAGGATCTTTATACAGAGAGGACACTGGAACGCAGCAGTCTTTTAAAGCTTAAGTTTCAGGGAGATTCAATAAAAGTTGGCTTATCGTTAAATGTTGCTAATTTGCCCCCCAACCATCAAATCTTATTAACATTTGAAAGCGAACATCTGATTGGTTGGGGCAAAATTAGCACCATTTTAAACGATAAGAACTTTATTGAATAACCCTGTTATGGCTTTAAAGTGCACATTTATTTAAAAGACTAAAACATCACACAATAAAACACCATACATTAAATGTTAATTCCACTAGATATAATAAATGTTGTAACATTCTTTATAAGTCCCAATGACTATGGGGTCATCCAATACCATAATGCGAGAACCGGACTAGAATAGGAAATCCTACTGAAAAACACAAATCCCATAATTAAGCCCCTGGATACCAAAGTATACAAGGTTTAAAGTGTTTTCTGTTTTATAAGTGTAACCAGAGATTAGATGTAAACTATTTTTTTAATCTGTAATCTTCCACCTTCTGCAATTATGTGTAGGTGAACACATACGGGAGATTCAATAAAAGTTTTCTTCGTTAAAAGTGGTGCAATTGTCCCCCAACCAATCAGTAGAGATGGTCGAACTATTGAAAGCGTTCGTCGTTTTCAACTTTCGAATGAGTTCTTAAGTTGATAGTTCTGAATTCAATACATGATCCCTTAGTCAGAGGTTTGTTCAAATGCAAAAAGTTCTGTCAAAACAGACTACCTTGAAATGGTGGGTACTTCAAGGCAAATGGAAAGGAGTGTACGATTCGGGGTGTCGAGAACTGTGTTGTCCTGTCGTCTGGGTGTAGCGGTGTGGTCATGTGTCATTACAAACGGAATCTCTTAAAATTCGTAGCTTCCCTGAGTCTCATATCTCCGGTTCTCGTCCCGGAGACGATTCAATATGAGGAAAAATCCACACCAAGACCAACGGAGAAACAGGCGGTCTCTGTGAATTAAGGTGGTGAGGAACGCGGCACAAACAACCCACGGCGACGGGCGAGGCAACGGCGAACAGCGGGACGCCTATGGGCACGGGCGCCCGAGGACGGAAGAGACGGGACGCCAAGGCGGGGGCCCGAGAACCAGGGCAGGGGACCGCGGAGGCAACGGCAGAACGTCGAACATTCGCTAAATCATCGAATCCGGAAATATCGATATGGCCGCATCGGTAGTCAGGAAGTGTCGCGGTCCTTCAACCTGGGGTGGGGGGGGGGGCCGAACAGGGCGGGCGCGGTGTGACGGGGGGGGGGGTGGAGGGGAGGGCGAGGCGTGGGAATGGGCCAGCCCGACCAAGCAGAGGGGTAGTGTGTGTTGTGTGTCTGAACATGGGTGAAACTGGTGGCGAACAGCGGAGGGGGTGGGGGGGTGGGGGGGGGCAAAAGAGCACCAGGGGGGAAGGACAAGAAGGGACGGGGTAGGGAAGCGCCCGGCGAAAAAGGGTGGGGAAAAGTAAGAGGAGGTCGGAACAACCAAGAGTCAGACTTTCGGGGTTTTTTAGCGAGGGAGGGGGGAGGGCAAAGAGCGACTCAGGCGGAGAAAGAGAGGGGGGAAGGGCCAAGGAGAAAAGCCAGTGGGGCCAGGGGGGAAGAAGACGGACGGGGAACAAGGGGAGTTGGGCCCTCTGGCTGGGGGGGGAGGTAGGGGGGGGGGGGCAAGCACCCGGACCGGGAGAGTCGTCTGTGGGGGGGGAAAACTACAAAGGAAAACAGACTGAGGGCGCCGGAAAAGACAAGGGGAAGGAGAAAGAGCCGCGAACCAGGCACGAGCGGATAATAATAACACTAATAATAATAATAATAATAACACTAATAATAATTAATAATAATAACACTAATAATAATAATAACACTACTACTACTACTACTACTACCAATAATAATATCAACACTAATAATAATAATAATAATAATAACACGAATAATATTAATAACACATTATTGGTAACCATATTGAACAATATATCCTTGATAAAGGTAGAATTAAGATATGACGACCTAGTGATCACATGTCTGTTAAACTCACATCAGTAATAAAAATAATTCGGCCACATTTCCTTGAATCTCAGAGACACTTGGTGTTGAATTGCTACAATAGATGCTGATCCCTAATGGTCATGTGCTTTGCCTCCTAAACCCTATAAAGACCCATAAATGGCGGCTAAGATCTGCCTTGACTTATAGAAGTGTATCTGCCCTTCGTTTCCCATATTCCTCTCCTGCTCCCATAGATAATGTCACTGTATTTGTTTTGGCAAATGAAAAGATTATTCCGTGAAGTAAATAATGCATGGTACATTGTTTCCAACATAAAACATGCTTTTATATACACAATCATAAACAGAACACAATTATTGCCTTTCAAAATGTGGACTCATCTGTTCTATCAGCCATATACAAACAGGAGGACAGTTTAATTCACTTGTAATGATAAAGGCCAACACTGTTCTGCGGTTTTCATCACAATTATCTGCTCTGCGCAGTCCTTATTTAAAGTTCGGCCCATTAATGCTGATCGTCCAGTAATACCATCTATGATGGGTCATAAGAGAGTTCTTTGTGGACTAATTGGCTAAAACAGGGAACTTAGGGGCACTGTGTGTTCTGCTTACAATAAATAAGTTTCCTTTCCCTTAATTAGAAATCATTCTGCTCATATTATCGTCTACCTTAGCATAGTTACATAATGAGCACTATCTGAAACAGGATATTTATGTAACAAAATATCTTAATGATGCTTGCTGTGAGAAAAAAAATTCACTCCAATAACACCCCAAGTTCTACAGAACACTGATATATACAGGAGTAACACAGTAACATAGTAATTGAAGTTGAATAAAGACATACGGTCCATCAAGCCCAACCTTTTCACCCTCTTTTTTAACCCTACCTAACAGTTGATCAAGAGGAAGGCCAAAAAAAAAAAAAGCTAAAAGGGGGGGAATCCCATTCTGACTCCAAACGACAATCGAAAAATATCCCTGTACCAACCAGAACTACAGTATATGTATTAATACCAGTAATTCTCAATATTATATAGTGATACCTTGTAACCAACCAGACTACAGTCTATGTATAAGACCAGTAATTCTCAATATTTATCGTTATCCCTGAAACCAAAAGAAATACATTCAAGAGGTAGGCCACCCAGAAACCCGCACCCCCACCACCCCGGAAGCACCACCAAGGCACACCCCACCCGACAGCCACCCCCCCCGCCGCACAACCACCTATAGCAACCCCTCCCATAACCTACCCTACCAACCAGAACTACAGTATATGTATAAATACCAGTAATACCTCCACAATTATTAATCGCATACCCTGTACCAACCAGAACTACATTATATGTATTAATACCAGTAATTCTAAATATATAGTATCCCTGTACCAACCAAAAATACAGTATATGTATTAATACCAGTAATTCTCAATATTATATAGTTTCCCCCGTACAACCAGAACTACAGTATATGTATTAATACCAGTATTCTCAATATATATAGATCCCTGTACCAACCAGGACTACAAATATGTATTAATACCAGTAATCTCAATTTATATAGTATCCCTGTACCAACCAGAACTACAGTATATGTATTAATACCAGTAATTCTCATTATTATATAGTATCCCTTACCAACCAGAACCTACAGTATATGTATTAATAACAGTAATTCTCAATATCTGTTGTATTCAATTAGATAAACTGCGACTCGAAAGTAGTTCTTGAAGACGTTTCGCTAGTCATCCGACTGGCTTCTCAATTCAGAATGACTTGTACAAGAATTGTGGCAATTATGTACCCTGGAAAATCCCAATTAGCATATCACAGCCAGGTGTTAAGGGTGGTGATAGTGGCAAGAGGTGTTATAGGAACGCTCAGAGTAAGGTGTTAAAACAGCATTGTACATGGCAGACAGTTGGTGTCGAACCCCCCACCTCTATTTAGGCTTGGTTTCTTTATTTTCACATAAATGGCCTCCTTAACACCTCTCTTGAACCAGTCACGTTCCTTCGCCAATATGTTTACATTACAATCTTCAAAGGTATGTCCTTTATCCTTAAGATGCAGGTACACGGCTGAGTCCTGACCCGAGGAATTGGCTCTTCTGTGCTGGGCCATACGTTGATGCAGTTGCTGTTTGGTCTCCCCCACATACAAATCAGAGCATTCTTCACTGCACTGCACTGCGTATATGATGTCGCTTTTCTTGTGTTTCGGTATTGGGTCTTTCGGATGTACCAATTGCTGCCTCAGTGTGTTGTTTGGTTTAAAGCAGACAGGGATACGGTGTTTTTTGAAAATTCTTCTTAATTTCTCGGAGACCCTTTGAAACATCTCAGAGGAGCCCTTAAAACTTGTGGATATCCAGACTGGGCCTTTGTCAAAAGAAGTAGAAGGAAAGAAAAAAGAACACAAATACCAACAGTGAAGGGGAAAAGCAAGACAGGAGGAAGAACATGGTTATCCCATATGTAGCAGGGGTCTCCGAGAATTTTCAAAAAACATCGTATCCCTGTCTGCTTTAAACCGAGCAACTTACAGAGTTTTGTTACCCCGTTGTTCTGATTCGGCCCTCTGCTTGCATGAAATTGCAAGCAGGGGGCCAGTGGCCACGTCTGTGATTTACTAAGAGGCAGCCAATCACAGACATGGCTGCCAGCAGTGCAGAATGCTGGAGAAATTAAGAGATGTAAGTACATTCCTAATTAGTTTCTTTACAAATGAACATGGCGGTTGGGGGTCGGCTAAGGTCCCCTACACTACAGAAAACAGGTTTTAAGAGAGAGCACCAGGCAGCAAAGAGGGATCCAGAGGGAGGGAGGGGGGGAATTCACTACGCATGCCAGAAACTTCTCAGAGGAAAGGTAAGGGGCAGAAACGTTTTACACACAGACAGGCACCTGCTCTTCACTTTCTGGGACTTTGAACAGACACTGCAGGACAACCATTTGGAGCAGAGGAGTAAGGTAAGGATTTTTTAACACAATACAGTGGGACCAGCAGTGGAAATTTTTTTAGCTTAGGGGGTGGACATACCCTTTAAAGGATGTCCACGTGTCCTCTGATATGACCTATTAGTGAACAATGCACCAGAGAGTTTATTGTATGGCCCATTAATATATTTGTATAAGGTTATCATATCCCCACGCAAACGTTGCTTCTCCAATGTAAACAGCCCTAACTTGTCTAATCTGCCTGCATATTCAAGCCCCTCCATTTCCCTTATTAATTTAGTTGCCCTTCTCTGAACTGCTTCCATTTCCAAGATGTCCCTTTTGTATATGGGATTCCAAAACTGCACCGCATATTCCAAATGAGGCCTTATCAGTGCCTTGTAAAGAGGGAGAATAATATCTTTCTCTCTTGAATCTATTCCTCTCTTTATACAAGACAATATCTTGCTAGCTCTAGCCGTTGCTACCTGGCATTGTTTGCTACAGCCAAGTCTGTTATCTACCAGAACCCCCAAATCATTTTCCATTACAGATGCACTTAACACAGAGTTATTTATGGTGTAGGTGGCATCACCTTACATTTATCTACATTGAATATCATCTGCCATTCTGCTGCCCATTTTGATAATCTATCTAGGTCTGCTTGCAACACTTCACATCATTTGAAGTTTCCAGAGCTCTGCATAGTTTAGTGTCATCAGCAAACACAGAGACCTTGCTCTCAATGCCCCCTTCTAAGTCATTTATAAACAGATTAAACAGAAGTGGTCCCAGTACAGAACCCTTAGGCACTCCGCTTAGAACTTTAGCCCATATAGATGTAGCTCCATTAACCACCACTCTCTGTTTGCGGTCCAATAACCAATTCTCTATCCATGTACAAATATTTTTTTCTAGGCCAACAGCCTAGTTTCCAGCACCTTCCCTAACACTGATGTTAGGCTTACAGGTCTATAGTTACCAGGCTGGAAACAAATACCTTTTTTGAATATTGGTATTACATTGGCTTTTTTTCAATCCAGAGTTTAAAGTAGAATTTGCCTTTGGTTACTGTTTCTGCATAGCTGGTCCCATAGACAAACATGTAGAATAAATGTTGTGTGTATGGAATAAACCATATATAAATACAATCACCAAATAAATACATGAATTATCCGCCTTCAAAAAATATTTATTTATATTTATATAAGTATATAATAAGTATCTAGGTGTTTCAGTCCCAATTAGGCCTTATTATTGTTTAAAAAGAATTATTAAAAAAAACTTTAAAATGTCATGTTAATGAAGTGGCAGCCATGTTTTTTTTCTTTTAAATAATGCAGGACTGTAGATTTTTATTTCCAGTTTTGGTGCAATCACTTTCTCTTGAGTCACAAGAAGCAAATGTGAACTCGAATGTGGTTAATGTAGAGTCTAATACGTCTAAAGTGGAGCTCTAATGTGTCTAATATGAAGTTGAATGTGTCTAATGTGGAGTTTAATGTGTCTAGTAAGGAATCTAATGTGGAGTCTAATGTGAGGACCTAACGTGGGTGAAAATTGCTGAAACTCTTTCCATAATGTGCACTCATCAAGCATAAATGGAACATTCTAATGCTTTTCACACTTCATCTAATGAAATGTCAGTTGTGGTAGACCTTACAATGTTAAGATAATGTCAATATTTAAAATTCAAAATGGCAGCTTAAAACATCAATAAAGGGAAATCAGCTAACCGAGCATTGAGAAAAGTGTTTGCTTTAGCAGATTTAGCCCAGGTAATGGGTGTCCTTTACAAACGTACAGGGAGATGTAATAAAAGTTCTTATGCTTAAAAATGGTGCTAATTTTGAACCAACCAATCAGATGTTAGCTTTGAACTGGTAAATAACACCTGATTGGTTAGGGTGAAATTAGCACCATTTTTAATGTTCTATAGGTGAACTGAAACAATAGCTGATGAAAGAAATTCCCCTGTGTCTTCATAACCTAGCCTCTACCTCTAGCCTATTGTCTTATATCCTCTTACTTAGATAAATATAGGAGGTGATGGGGTAGTTATTGAATCCTGCAACCATGTGATTGATTTCTGCATTTCACATTTCTCTTTTCAGATGAAATCCCCCCCTTGTCCTGAACCAACCCTGTCCTCTATCACAACGTTTGACATCCCCCTACACTAGGGATCTACAAGGTAAAGCTTAATCAAAAATATGTCACATTATCTAATTATACATAGGAAGACAACTCTGAAGTAGTTAAGTAGTTGCTAAAGGGAACATGGCTGACAAAGTAGTCTACGGAGTGAAGCAATATGTAGTTAAGCTGGGATATCCATAGATTGAGCCATTCAATATCCTAGCACAAAGTACTTTTCACTGAAGAAGAAATTGAAATGTCAATCAATGTGGGGGATGCTTTTCTCTAGGACAGGCAAGCAGGTCCTATTTATGTAGTGTTAACATCAGGATTTCTCAGGAAAATCAGAATTTTATGAATTGCACAAAGGACATTTTTGACTTTCCCCTATTCTTAAAGGAGAACTAAACCCAATTTTTTATACTCCAGAATCGGAAAACAATCCCCTTAAAAATACCACTGAACTATAAAATGCCACTTTAGTAAACTCTGTTAAAGTAAATCAAAGCCTTTTAAGAACTGGATGAAGTATCTGTGTGTATGTGCCGTGTCAGACCACACCTCCTGACCTCAGTCACATGCTTCCTTGCTTTATCTGTCCTGTAAAAGGATTGGCTAGATATTATTAATGGGTGTGACCAACTGTAACAAGTTTCTGCCATAGCTAAGGACTGAGCATGTGCAGAACATAATACTCGCTAACCAGACTGTGTGAAACTAGAATGCTGAGAAGTAAAGCACAAACTCTATGTTTAGGTAAATTTCCCAGTGCCCGTAACAAAATATCAAGGTGTTCTGCCTTCTGGTTAAGTGTTGTTCTGTGGCTTTAGTTGCCCTTTAAACAAACGGTCAAATATTGTGAAAAACAAATTGTCAATAATTGTGAAAATAAAATTGCCCTGGATCCAATATATTGTAAAAATAATGAACACAAATTTATTTTTAAATCTAGCAGAACAAAACTTACTTTATTTACTTTTTTTGTCTTTTGTTATTACAAAATCAAACTAACATTAAATATACGGCTGCATTTACAGCTTCTCGCAGAAAATAAAGGTTATATCAGTCTGAGTCCGACAACGATAACAAAATCAAGACCCAATTAATAGTTTATTTACTCTGCAGCTTTGTCCAAAGCCATTTGAAGATCTGCATAAACATTCAGTGACTGGAAAGAACCAGAGAAAACTCAAATCTAGTTACACACGTTGCAATATTTCGCTGCAATCAACCAGTCGCCATGTTCGACTTGTCGGGTGAGCCAAAATATCAACCGTTATTTTGAAATGATGGATTTTGCAGTCCACAGAAGACCATGCACTTGTCCAAAATTTACCAACATGTTTGACTGAACTTTCGACTAATTTGGCAAAGGTTGGTTGGTTGTGGCAAAAAAGCTGTTGCCGATAATCCACCTAAATACAGAAATGCTGAATAGCATTCATAAATTCGGGGGTATACATGGGTGGATTTTGTCACCCACTACCATTTGTGTAGTGACCTGTGGTCAGTCTATCGAACGCTGATTGGACCTGCCCGAAAATGTTCCAACAATCCCATTAACGGCCATTTCATCTTTACCAGATTTCAAGCTGAAATCTGCTTAAGATAGTTGGGGCAGTGGAATAATGCAATACATTTTTGATTGGGAAATATTGATTAGAAACACAATTCTAGCAGCCATCGATTGCAATATTTATTGCCCTGGAAAACCAGAGGTAGGAGTCTATTCCTTGGCAGCTGTAGGGTAATAAATATTTCCTTTCAAATCACTGGATTTTGATCTTTTAAAGGGGATGTCCACACGACAAGCAGTGAACATGTAGAAAGTGTCAGGCTTGTTCAAAAGAGGCAAAGACATGAAAGTATTAAGAATATGTCTAATATAATATTCCGCATATCTGTACAGATAAGACATTAAGCTTTAATTATAACATACTTGATGACTGATAAGTTAAGACTACGCTCTTCTGAATACAGATTAGCATCTCTCATCAAAAGTATTCATTCTAAAAGACACTTTGATTCCCAATATGAATACAGCTCCCAAATAACAGAAAGGTCAACAGTTACACTTAACTGCCAAGAACTGAGTCTTGTGTCATTTCTCATTTTAATTTTACATTCTGTTCAGATCCAATTAGACAACTCATCTCCTATACTTCCAGGAGACCACTCTTTGCAGGCGTAAGAAGAGATTATCTAGAGATTATGTTGGTAATTAACTGACGATATGGAATGTTGATCTAATTCCTACAGGCCACTTTGAAAGTGACATTGTTTCCTCTACCAGTTTTTTTGTTGTTGTATGTGTGATGTTGCAGATATATTTGAACAATGTATAAAAAGGCCAAATATATCCAGGCTAGATAAAAAGATGATTTGTAAAGGGGAATGTTCAGTGCAAATTTATATGATTTTATGAAAAAATAGGAGTATTTTCTTATTTTAATTACCATAAACTGCCCATACATTGATTTCCCTGTGTATTAATAAATAAATGCTTCCAAAGTAATGAATTTCTGTTTGCAGGGCCCCCTAATAGTGTCCATTATGGTCTCTGGAACATTTCAAGAAGTGGTGCATCCTGGGAAGAAAAAAGACCATTGCTGACCACAGAAAAGCATATATTTTATTTTAAAAATAAAGACAATGTATAGACTACCCAGATATGTGTAATATAAATAGTTTAAATAATAGAATTTTTTTTTTCACTTAATTTCCCTTAAAGAACTTTTATGTTAAAGGATGATTGCATTTTTCTGACTTGAAGGTACAAACATTTTACCTCTTATTTGTTAATCACAGAGAGGACGATACAATATTGTTAGGTTATTCTTTACTGTGCTACCACAATGCAGTAATCAATTTGCAACAGTTGCAATGCAGGATCATGGTAAGGGTGGTTTTACAACCCCCAAAAAGTGATGACAAAATGGCGCAGACACTACAAAACAAATATAAATACCCACAGAAACTAATATTATACTGGGCAGTGTGGGATTTGCCCTTGTTTGGGTGATGGTGCCCTTTATTGCATAGCCCTCTGTTAATATTTATGTTCTGCTGATACTTTCCCTTGAATTTTAAAGCAAACCGGTATCTTAATGCCATTTGGAGTTTAAGTTGAACAGAAAAACTTTGACCATTTTTTTAAATATATGAATTAACCTGCTTTAAGACAAGCCTGATTGATATCCAAAAGATTCATTGCAATTAAACACACCAATGCGGAAATTGATGCTTCTGCAGTTCAACAAAAAGCTGTAAAATGTATCTTTATTATGACATTAATATTTCTGGCTATTCATCCATCTAAATATTTAATTAGAATTGGGTTCAGAGTGTTTGGTGCAGATCAATAAACCGTAATAGATGTTCAGTGATGATGAGTGCACACATACTAATTATACATCAATGCGACATTCGCTCTATGTAAAACAAAATGGCTGTGCGTATTGACAAATCACCCAACTGTCTTATTTATTTGGAATGTCCTGGTTTTTTTAGCTTGAAGTGAAACATAATGCAGGATGAAACACAAATTAATATCTGTAGTAATCTATTGTTCATTGCCAGCAAACATCCGCAAGGAGAAGAGTTATTAAAGAGCAATAAAGTACAAAACAAGATGGCCGTATTGTATCATTCAAGGAAATTTACGTGGAAACTTTCTACAAGCTAAAGAAATTTAAATTGTTATTTAGAGACGAGTAAACATCTTTAAACAAATAATGGTGATCTACAGAGATAAAGGAAACAAACCAGAGAATTGTATATCATTAATACCCACCCATCTCCCCATTAAAGTACCTAAACTGTTAGTTCCTCATCCCTGGGTTTGAATTAGATCTTAGTTATACTTACCAACTGTAAATTGGAGCTTTCCAGGTCAGGTCTGCCCCACCTTCCAGGTTTGTTTAAAGAAAGTACCTAGCAAGCTCAACTTTAGGTAAGTATAACTGTGAATCTAATGCCAAACTAAAGGTAAGGAACTAGCAGTTCAGGTAATTTAATGAGTGCCAAGGTGGGTTGTAATGATAGAGTTGTCCTTAAAACAATTCTCTGGTTTGTTTTCTTTATCTCTGTAGATCACCAATATCTGTTTAAAGATGTTTACTCTAAATAACAATTTATACTTGTTTAGCTTGTGGAAACATTCTACATAATTTTCTTGTATGGTACAATGCGGCCATCTTGTTTAATGGGGTTAAGGGAGGAAGTGTGTCTCAATATGGCTTGAGATGTCGTTTAATGATTTAAGGCTCTGATTGACCCACAAGAGTCTCCCCTGATGATTGAACACACACACCTAACGAAATGTGACTCCAATGAACAATTATTTAATGTGAACATAAAGCTGCCATATACAACATTAGTAAAGGGGTGTCACTGTCACAAGATGGTCGCCTCATTCAGCAAAATCAGCTGCAAAAGAAATTAATAGGAACAAACTAATAGGAAGGGGGGCAGACAACGGGGCATATTTATTTACCAGCGGTATAACCTCCAATACCGTGTGTTAGTGTAAACATACAGTCACAACTGTACATTTTGGCCGTGAATGTACATTTATGACCATTTGGCCATACAATACCATACGGTACTAAACTACTATAATCCCCCTTTTTTCATGAGTGCATATGTACTTGTTCTGATTAGCGATGGACAAACTACCTAAAGTAAAAGTTCTATTTAAATACAATTAAAATAACAATGGTAACTTACTGTAAATTTCTCTGGGACCTGGGAAATGGTCTGGGTAACACGTCACTATCACCAAAACCTGTTTTAACACTAACTTTCCCCACGATTGGGCAATTGTCGGATTTCTGCTTTGAGTTTTTGCTAAATCCAAGGGTTATAGCCAATTGAAGGGTTACCGAACAATACATTGGAGGGTTATCGCTAACTCAAGGGTTACTGAAGGAACTGCTACATTCGAGGTTTACGGAAGGATGCAATCGAGGTTTACCAAACAAACTGCTACATTTGATGGTTATCACCGAACTGGTTATCACCGAACTGGTTATCACCGAACCGCTTCGAGGGTTATCGGCAAACCGCTACATTCGAGGGTTTTCGCCAAAACCCTGCATTTGAGGGTTATTGCCGAAATGGCACATTGGATGGTTATCGCTGATTCGATAATTATCAAAAATATGTACGCAAGTTTGGAAAACCCAAACTACGAACTTTAGGGAAGTTCTTAAAGGTCCAAGTTCTTCCGAACTATTAAAGTTCAGGTTGAACTTGGGTTCTCTAGTGCTGATCTTTCCTTTTAAAGTGTTTATAAGAGATGGCCTGAATTTATGGTATAAATAGCAATGGTAGTTTGCTGTAAATGGTTCAGGGACCTGTGATATGGTCTGGGGAACATGTATAAATGGGCAAAAACAATTTCAGTACCGGAAACTTCCTGCGCTCCCTGATTTGGTATTCCGCATAGTATTTTCGGCATTTCTCATGCAAATATTCAGATCTCCGTTCGAGGAAGGATTGTTTTTTTCTGTGCAAAATGCAAAGTTGCAAAGTTATTCTTATTATGCCTTGGAACATCAGAATTCTCATTGCCATGGCTAACTGGGTCGGCACTGATAAAATAGCAGCCATTGGTGAATTTGGAACATGTGGCTGGATCGTTTTTTTTATTCTAAAATACTCGAACGTTCTATAATTTTCAAAAATTTTTGAACTTGCCAACTGGATGGCACCATAAACTGCTGTCTACCCCTGCCTATAAGCCAGAAGACCCGGAACATGTTTGCATTCAACTACGTCAATACGATCCAAAACTGCCCGAGAAAAGGCATGGACTTCAGAAAGCCTTCTCAAATGGTGGTTATTTTCATAATTCCTGCTGGTAACTGGATTCTGGAGAGAATTCTCGAATGCGGTCAGTGCTCTGTGCTGTACTTTTTTGTGTGCAGTAAATTGTACCTTTAAGCTACATTTTAGAATAAGATGAGCAAGGAAGAATGTGTCCTTAGAGCCTAAGAAGATCCAGTCTAATTTATCTTCGCTATCACTTCTGAATTCTCATCAGCACAAGCTACCTAATGTACTTTTTCTCTGTCAAAAATGTCTCCCTTACCCTTCACTCTTCTTTAGGAATATGATGTATCCTATAAACTCCCTAACTCATTGTTCTGTACTCAAACTATTTTTTTAGAATATTCAACAGGATGAAAAGTTATTTTGACAGTATTTTAACATCCTTTGTGATTCAAATAAAGGCTATATCTCAATTTGATGAACCAATATGTATCTACCATTTTTTGGATTTCTGCTATTCAATTTAAATTAAAGAACAAATCAACTCCCCCCTACCCCCTCTAGGTCCATAAATATTTATGTTAAGCCCTACCCCCCATTAAAATGTCTACCAACAGAAGACTGACAGGTTCTTGCCACCTTTGCAAGCTCAATGAGCCATAAAAAGCAGCCACCAGTAAGCAGCTATAAGTAATTTGCTGTGACTTAGTGCTACCACCAGAATGAAGGATGCTGGTGCATAAAGAGGACAGGCAGAGATCTGGAGGAATAACTTGCTTTGGAGACCACAGAAGAAAAGTTGTGAATCACAGTCTCTGGTTGGGGGGGAGGGGTTAGGTTTAACAAAATTCTCGAATCCATGAGTATTATACCAATACACAATTAAATATCGAATATCGAATCGGCAAGTACAATGTCTATTATACCAATACGTGAGTAAATATCGAATTATCGAATATGCGAGTAAAATGTCTATTATACCAATACGCGAGTAAATATCGAATATCGAATATGTGAGTAAAATGTCTATTATACCAATACGCCAGTAAATATCGAATTATCGAAAAGTGGAGTAAAATGTCTATTATACCAATACGCGAGTAAATATCGAATATCGAATTGTGAGTAAAATGTCTATTATACCAATGACGAGTAAATATCGAATTATCGAATATGGGAGTAAAATGTTATTATACCAATACGCAGTAAATATCGAATTATCGAATATGTGAGTAAAATGTCTTAATACCAATACGCGAGTAAATATCGAATTTTCGAATATGCGAGTAAAATGTCTATTATACCAATACGCGAGTAAATATCGAATTATCGAAAATGTGAGTAAAATGTCTATATACCAATACGCGAGTAAATATCGAATTATCGAATATGTGAGTAAAATGTCTATTATACCATACGCGAGTAAATATCGAATTATCGAAAATGTGAGTAAAAATGATTCTATATACCAATCGTGAGTAACATCGAATATCGAATATGTGAGTAAAATGTCTATTATACCAATACGCGAGTAAATATCGAATTATCGAATATGCGAGTAAAATGACTTTTATACCAATACGCGAATAACATAGTAACATAGTAACATAGTAATTAAGGTTGAATAAAGACATACGTCCATCAAGTGCCAACCTATTCACTTTTTTTTTTTTTTTTTAACCCTACCTAACAGTTGGTCCAGAGGAAGGCAAAAAACCCCAGCTAAAAAGGGGAAAAAAAATTCCTTCCTGACTACAAACGGCAATCGGAAAGTATCCCTGGATCAACCAGATCTATATGCATTAATACCAGAATTCTCAATATTCTTTAGTTTTAGAAACTTATCAGGCCTTTTTAAAGTTATTCAATGAACTTGCCATTACCACATCTGCTGGAAGACAGTTCCACTGTTTCACCGTTCTCACTGTAAAGAAACCTCTCCTAACCTGAAGATGAAACTTCTTTTTTCCAACCTTAAAGGATGTCCACATGTCCTCTGATATGACCTATTAGTGAACAATGCACCAGAGAGCTATTGTATGGCCATTAATATATTTGTACAAGGTTATCAGTCCCACGCAACCGCGCCCTTCTCCAATGTAAACAGCCCTAACTTGTCTAATCTGCCTGCATATTCAAGCCCTCCATTCCCCTTATTAATTTAGTTGCCTTCTCTGAACTGCCTCAACTCCAAGATGTCCTTTTGTATATGGGATTCCAAAACTGCACCGCATATTCCAAATGAGCCTTACCGGTGCCTTGTAAAGAGGGAGAATAATATTTTTCTCTCTTGAATATTCCCCTTTTTTACAAGACAAATTCTTGCTAGCTCTAGCTGTTGCTACCTGGCATTGTTTGCTACAGCTAAGTCTGTTTCTACCAGAACCCCCAAATTTTTTCCATTACAGATGAACTTAACACAGAGTTATTTATGGTGTAGATGGCACAGGGGTTATTAAATCCCAAATGCATCCTTACATTTATCTACATTGAATCTCATCTGCCATTCTGCTGCCCATTTTGATAATCTATCTAGGTCGCTTGCCAGCACTTGCACATCATTGGAAGTTCCAAAGCTCTGCATAATTTAGTGTCATCAGCAAAACACAGAGACCTTGCTCTCAATGCCCCCTTCTAAGGATTTATAAACGATTAAACAGAAGCGGCCCCAGTACAGAACCCTGAGGCACTCCGCTTAGAACTTTAGCCCACATAGATGTAGCTCCATTAACCACCACTCTCTGTTTGCGGTCCAATAACCAGTTCTCTAACCATGAACAATGTTTTCTTCAAGGCCAACAGTCCTCAGTTTATACATTAGTCGCCATGTGGCACAGTATCAAAAGTTTTGCAAAATCCAAAAATCAAATCATGCGTGCCTGAGTCCAACTTCTTAATCACTTCTTCATAAAAACCAATTAAATTTGTCTGGCATGATCTATTTCTCATAAATCCATGCTGACTACTACTAATAAGATGATCTCTGGAGACAAAGTCAAGGATATGATCCCTTAACAAAGTTTCCATCACCTTCCCTACCACTGATGTTAGGCTTACAGGTCTATAGTTACCAGGCTGTGAACGACTACCTTTTTTGAATATTGGTATTACATTGGCTTTTTTCCAATCCAGCGGCACATCCCCAGACCAAAGCGAATCTGAAAATATGAGAAACAGTGGTCTAGCTAGAACTGAACTAAGCTCTTTTAAAATCCTAGGATGCAATCCATCTGGTCCTGGCGCTTTATTGATATTAACTTTGTCTAATTGTTTCCGTACCATATCCTCCGTTATCCAATGTGAAAACTCTTCATTTCTTCCCTGCATATTGCTACAATCCCTACCGTAAAGACAAGGATTCTCAACAGTAAAAACCGATGTACAAAAACGGTTTAGCAGATTAGCCTTTTCGGCATCCTCTACAACCACCTCAGCTCCATTATTTAATGGTCCCACATTCTCAGTCCTCATCTTTTTACCATTTATATACTTAAAAAACATTTTGGGGTTGGACTTGCTTTGTTCGGCAATCCGTATTTCATTTTCTATTTTAGCTAGTTTAATTGCTTTCTTGCACTCTTTATTACAGCTTTTGTACTCCCTGTAAGCCTGTTCTGTGCCTTCTGTTTTCAAAATTTTAAAAGCCCTTTTCTTTTTTTCCATTTCCCTTTTTACCTGAGCATTAAGCCATGCAGGACTATCGAATTATCGAATTATCGAATATGTGAGTAAAATGTCTATTATACCAATACGCGAGTAAATATCGAATTATCGAATATGTGAGTAAAATGTCTATTATACCAATACACAAGTAAATATCAAATTACGAATATGCGCGTCAACTTCTTAATCACTTCTTCATAAAAACCAATTAAATTTGTCTGGCATGACATTTCTCATAAATCCATGCTGACTATACTAATAAGATGATCTGGAGACAAAGTCAAGGAATGATCCCTTAACAAAGTTTCCATCACCTTCCCTACCACTGAGTTAGGCTTACAGGTCTATAGTTACCAGGTGTGAACGACTACCTTTTTTAATATTGGTATACATTGGCTTTTTTCCAACCAGCGGCACATCCCCAGACCAAAGCGAATCTGAAAATATGAGAAACAGTGGTCTAGCTAGAACTGAAACTAGCTCTTTTAAAATCCTAGGATGCAATCCATCTGGTCCTGGCGTTTATTGATATTAACTTTGTCTAATTGTTCCGTACCATATCCTCCGTTATCCAATGTGAAAACTCTCATTTCTTTCCTGCATATTGCTACAATCCCTACCGTAAAGACAAGGATTCTCAACAGTAAAAACCGATGTACAAAAACGGTTTGCAGATTAGCTTTTCGGCATCCTCTACAACCACCTCAGCTCCATTATTTAATGGTCCCACATTCTCAGTCTCATTTTTACCATTATATACTTAAAAAACATTTGGGGTTGGACTTGCTTTGTTCGGCAATCCGTATTTCATTTTCTATTTTAGCTAGTTTAATTGCTTTCTTGCACTCTTTATTACAGCTTTTGTACTCCCTGTAAGCTGTTTGTGCCTTCTGTTTTCAAAATTTAAAAGCCCTTTTCTTTTCCATTTCCCTTTTTACCTGAGCATTAAGCCATGCAGGACTATCGAATTATCGAATTATCGAATATGTGAGTAAATGTCTATTATACCAATACGCGAGTAAATATCGAATTATCGAATATGTGAGTAAAATGTCTATTATACCAATACGCGAGTAAATATCGAATTATCGAATCCGCAAGTAAAATGTCTATTATACCAATACGCGAGTAAATATCGAATTATCGAATATGTGAGTAAAATGTCTATTATACCAATACGCGAGTAATAAAGGGAAATCAGCTAACCCCAGCATTGAGAAAAGTGTTTGCTTTAGCAGATTTAGCCCAGGTAATGGGTGTCCTTTACAAACGTACAGGGAGATGTAATAAAAGTTCTTATGCTTAAAAATGGTGCTAATTTTGAACCAACCAATCAGATGTTAGCTTGAACTGGTAAATAACACCTGATTGTTAGGGTGAAATTAGCACCATTTTTAATGTTCTATAGGTGAACTGAAAACATAGCTGATGAAAGAAATTCCCCTGTGTCTCATAACCTAGCCTCTACCTCTAGCCTATTGTCTTATATCCTCTTACTTAGATAAATATAGGAGGTGATGGGTAGTTTAGTTTTGAATCCTGCAACCATGTGATTGATTTCTGCATTTCACATTTTCTTTTCAGTCAAATCCCCCCCTTGTCCTGAACCAACCCTGTCCTCTATCACAACGTTTGACATCCCCACACACTAGGATCTACAAGGTAAAGCTTAATCAAAAATATGTCACATTATCTAATTATACATAGGAAGACAACTCTGAAGTAGTTAAGTAGTTGCTAAAGGGAACATGGCTGACAAATAGTCTACGGAGTGAAGCAATATGTAGTTAAGCTGGGATATCCATAGATTGAGCCATTCAATATCCTAGCACAAAGTACTTTTCACTGAAGAAGAAATTGAAATGTCAATCAATGTGGGGGATGCTTTTCTCTAGGACAGGCAAGCAGGTCCTTTTATGTAGTGTTAACATCAGGATTTCTCAGGAAAATCAAGAATTTTATGGATTGCACAAAGGACATTTTTGACTTTCCCCTATTCTTAAAGGAGAAACTAAACCCAATTTTATACTCCAGAATCGAAAACAATCCCCTTAAAAATACCACTGAACTTAAAATGCCACTTTAGTAAACTCTGTTAAGTAAATTAAGCTTTAAGAACTGGATGAAGTATGTGTGTGTATGTGCGTGTCAGACCACACCTCCTCCTGACCTCAGTCACATGCTTCCTTCTTTATCTGTCCTGTAAAAGGATGGCTAGATATTATTAATGGGTGTGACCAACTGTAACAAGTTTCTGCCATAGCTAGGACTGAGCATGTGCAGAAACATAATACTCTCTAACCAGACTGTGTGAAACTAGAATGCTGAGAAGTAAAGCACAAACTACTATGTTTAGGTAAATTTCCCAGTGCCGTAACAAAATATCAAGGTGTTCTGCCTTCTGGTTAAGTGTTGTTCTGGCTTTAGTGCCCTTTAAACAAAACGGTCAAATATTGTGAAAAACAAATTGTCAATAATTGTGAAAATAAAATTGCCTGGATCCAATATATTGTAAAAATAATGAACACAAATTTATTTTTAAATCTAGCAGAACAAAACTTACTTATTTACTTTTTTTGTCTTTTGTTATTACAAAATCAAAACTAACATTAAATATACGGCTGCATTTACAGCTTCTCGCAGAAAATAAAGGTTATATCAGTCTGATAACATAACAATCAAGACCCAATTAATAGTTTATTTACTCTGCAGCTTTGTCCAAAGCCATTTGAAGATCTGCATAAACATTCAGTGACTGGAAAGAACCAGAGAAAACTCAAATCTAGTTACACACGTTGCAATATTTCGCTGCAATCAACCAGTCGCCATGTTCGACTTGTCGGGTGAGCCAAAATATCAACCGTTATTTTGAAATGATGGATTTTGCAGTCCACAGAAGACCATGCACTTGTCCAAAATTTACCAACATGTTTGACTGAACTTTCGACTAATTTGGCAAAGGTTGGTTGGTTGTGGCAAAAAAGCTGTTGCCGATAATCCCCTAAATACGAAATGCTGAATAGCATTCATAAATTCGGGGGTATACATGGGTGGATTTTGTCACCCACTACCATTTGTGTAGTGACCTGTGGTCAGTCTATCGAACGCTGATTGGACCTGCCCGAAAATGTTCCAACAATCCCATTAACGGCCATTTCATCTTTACCAGATTTCAAGCTGAAATCTGCTTAAGATAGTTGGGGCAGTGGAATAATGCAATACATTTTTGATTGGGAAATATTGATTAGAAACACAATTCTAGCAGCATCGATTGCAATATTTATTGCCCTGGAACACCAGAGGTAGGAGTCTATTCCTTGGCAGCTGTAGGGTAATAAATATTTCCTTTCAAATCACTGGATTTTGATCTTTTAAAGGGGATGTCCTAACAAACACGTGAACATGTAGAAAGTGTCAGGCTTGTTCAAAAGAGGCAAAGACATGAAGATATTAAGAATATGTCTAATATATATTCCGCATATCTGTACAGATAAGACATTAAGCTTTAATTATAACATACTTGATGACTGATAAGTTAAGACTACGCTCTTCTGAATACAGATTAGCATCTCTCATCAAAAGTATTCATTCTAAAAGACACTTTGATTCCCAATATGAATACAGCTCCCAAATAACAGAAAGGAACAGTTACACTTAACTGCCAAGAACTGAGTCTTGTGTCATTTCTCATTTTAATTTTACATTCTGTTCAGATCCAATAGACAACTCATCTCCTATACTTCCAGGAGACCACTCTTTGCAGGCGTAAGAAGAGATTATCTAGAGATTATGTTGGTAATTAACTGACGATATGGAATGTTGATCTAATTCCTACAGGCCACTTTGAAAGTGACATGTTTCCTCTACCAGTTTTTTTGTTGTTGTATGTGTGATGTTGCAGATATATTTGAACATGTATAAAAGGCCAAATATATCCAGGCTAGATAAAAAGATGATTTGTAAAGGGGAATGTTCAGTGCAAATTTATATAATTTTATGAAAAAATAGGAGTATTTTCTTATTTTAATTACCATAAACTGCCCATACATTGATTTCCCTGTGTATTAATAAATAAATGCTTCCAAAGTATGAATTTCTGTTTGCAGGGCCCCCTAATAGTGTCCATTATGGTCTCTGGAACATTTCAAGAAGTGGTGCATCCTGGGAAGAAAAAAGACCATTGCTGACCACACAGAAAAGCATATATTTTATTTTTAAAAATAAAGACAATGTATAGACTACCCAGATATGTGTAATATAAATAGTTTAATAATAGAATTTTTTTTTTCACATTAATTTCCCTTAAAGAACTTTTATGTTAAGAGCATGTCCACACGATTTTTGTTTTTTTATTGTAATCCCCATGGGTCCCAGCCCCAACCGATAATTTATTTTTTTAAAAGCCCCCCAAACTTAACTTACCTCCCTCTTTCCTCCGCCGCGCTCCCGGGCCCTCGCTTGCTAGAAAATGCAAGCAGAGGGGCGGGACCGGCAGCGGTCTGATGGCTGAGCGGCAGCCAATCACGGACGCGGCTGCGGCAGCCCTTCGCCGGAGAAAGGAGAGGTAAGAAGTTTGGGGAGCTTTCTAAGGTAAAAATATTGCGGTTGGGGCTGGGAAGCCCTTGGGAATATACTATAAATCATTTTATGCTAGGGGGAGGAATCAGAGAGGGAGAGGAGAGGGAGGGGAGAGAAAGGGACGGGGGGAGAAGAGCTGCAGTACGCATGGCAAAAATCTACCTGAGGCCAGGAAGCAGGCAGTGTCCTATATGGACCTGCTAGCTCTGGTGGGCAGTTGTTTTGGACTTTGGGGGGCACTACCGGAGAACCCTATGGAGCTGGGATGTGAGGTAAGGATTAAACTACACTACATGGTGGGGCCAGTAGTTGGGGGATATAGTTTTGGGGGTGGACATGCCCTTTAAAGGATGATTGCATTTTTCTGACTTGAAGGTCAAACATTTTACCTCTTATTTGTTAATCAAGAGAGGACGATACAATATTGTTAGGTTATTCTTTACTGTGCTACCACAATGCAGTAATCAATTTGCAACAGTTGCAATGCAGGATCATGGTAAGGGTGGTTTACAACCCCCAAAAAGTGATGACAAAATGGCGCAGACACTACAAAAAAATAAATACCCACAGAAACTAATATTATATGGGCAGTGTGGGGTTGCCCTTGTTTGGGTGATGGTGCCCTTTTGCAAGCCCTCTGTTAATATTATGTTCTGCTGATACTTTCCCTTGAATTTTAAAGCAAACCCGTATCTTAATGCCATTTGGAGTTTAAGTTGAACAGAAAAAACTTTGACCATTTTTTTTAATATATGAATTAACCTGCTTTAAGACAGCCTGATTGATATCCAAAAGATTCATTGCAATTAAACACACCAATGCGGAAATTGATGCTTCTGCAGTTCAACAAAAAGCTGTAAAATGTATCTTTATTATGACATTAATATTTCTGGCTATTCATCCATCTAAATATTTAATTAGAATTGGGTTCAGGGTGTTTGGTGCAGATCAATAAACCGTAATAGATGTTCAGTGATGATGAGTGCACACATACTAATTATACATCAATGCGACATTCGCTCTATGTAAAACAAAATGGTGGCGTATTGACAAATCACCCAACTGTCTATTTATTTGGAATGTCCTGGTTTTTTAGCTTGAAGTGAAACATAATGCAGGATGAAAAACAAATTAATATCTGTAGTAATTGATGTTCATTGCCAGCAAACATCCGCAAGGAGAAGAGTTATTAAAGAGCATAATGTACAAAACAAGATGGCCGTATTGTATCATTCAAGGAAATTTACGTGGAAACTTTACAAGCTAAAGAATTTAATTGTTATTTAGAGACGAGTAAACATCTTTAAACAAATAATGGTGATCTACAGAGATAAAGGAAAACAAACCAGAGAATGTATATCATTAATACCCACCCATCTCCCCATTAAAGTACCTAAACTGTTAGTTCCTCATCCCTGGGGTTGAATTAGATCTTAGTTTACTTACCAACTGTAAAATGGAGCTTTCCAGGTCAGGTCGCCCCACCTTCCAGGTTTGTTTAAAGAAAGTACCTAGCAAGCTCAACTTTAGGTAAGTATAACTGTGAATCTAATGCCAAACTAAAGGTAAGGAACTAGCAGTTCAGGAATTTAATGAGTGCCAAGGTGGGTTGTAATGATAGAGTTGTCCTTAAAAACATTCTCTGGTTGTTTTCTTTATCTCGTAGATCACCAATACTGTTTAAAGATGTTTACTCTAAATAACAATTTATACTTGTTTAGCTTGTGGAAACATTCTACATAATTTCTTGTATGGTACAATGCGGCCATCTTGTTTAATGGTTAAGGGAGGAAGGGTGTCTCAATATGGCTGAGGATGTCGTTTAATGATTTAAGGCTCTGATTGACCCACAAGAGTCCCCTGATGATTGAACACACACCTAACAGAAATGTGACTCCAATGAACAATTATTTATGTGAACATAAAGCTGCCATATAAACATTAGTAAAGGGGTGTCACTGTCACAAGATGGTCGCTCATTCAGTAAAATCAGCTGCAAAAGAAATTAATAGAAACAAACTAATAGGAAGGGGGGCAGACAACGGGGCATATTTATTTACCAGCGGTATAACCTCCAATACAGTGTTAGTGTAAACATAAAGTCACAACTGTACATTTTAGCCGTGAATGTACATTTATGACCATTTGGCCATACAATACCATACGGTACTAAACTACTACAATCCCCCTTTTTTCATGAGTGCATATGTACTTGTTCTGATTAGTGATGGACAAACTACCTAAAGTAAAAGTTCTATTTAAATACAATTAAAATAACAATGTTAACTTACTGTAAATGGCTCTGGGACCTGGGAAATGGTCTGGGAACACGTCACTATCACCAAAACCTGTTTTAAACACTAACTTTCCCCACGATTGGGCAATTGTCGGATTTCCGCTTTGAGTTTTTGCTAAATCCAAGGGTTATAGCCAATCAAGGGCGACGAACAATACATTGGAGGGTTATCGCTAACTCAAGGTTACTGAAGGAACGCTACATTCGAGGTTTACGGAAGGATGCAATCGAGGTTTACCAAACAAAACTGCTACATTTGATGGTTATTACCGAACTGGTTATCACCGAACTGGTTATCACCGAACGCTTCGAGGGTTATCGGCAAACCGCTACATTCAAGGGTTTTTGCCAAAAACCCTGCATTGAGGGTTATTGCCGAAATGGCACATTGGATGGTTATCGCTGTTCGATAATTATCAAAAATATGTACGCAAGTTGGAAAACCCAAACTACGAACTTTAGGGAAGTTCTTAAAGGTCCAAGTTCTCCGAACATTAAAGTCAGGTTGAACTTGGGTTCTCTAGTGCTGATCTTTCCTTTAAAGTGTTTATAAGAGATGGCTGAATTTATGGTATAAATAGCAATGGTAATTTGCTGTAAATGGTTCAGGGACTGTGATATGGTTGGGGAAGGAAATGTATAAATGGGCAAAAAAAATTTCAGTACCGGAAACTTCCTGCGCTCCCTGATTTGGTATTCCGCATAGTATTTTCGGCATTCTCATGCAATATTCAGATCTCCGTTCGAGGGAGGATTTGTTTTTTCTGTGCAAAATGCAAAGTTATTCTTATTATGCCTTGGAACATCAGAATTCTCATTGCCATGGCTAACTGGGTCGGCACTGATAAAATAGCAGCCCTTGGTGAATTTGGAACATGTGTCTGGATCGTTTTTTTATTCTAAAATACTCGAACGTTCTATAATTTTCAAAAATTTTGAACTTGCCAACTGGATGGCACCATAAAATGCTGTCTACCCCTGCCTATAAGCCAGAAGAACCGGAACATATTTGCATTCAACTACGTCAATCGATCCAAAAACTGCCCAGAGAAAGGCATGGACTTCAGAAAAGCCTTCTCAAATGGTGGTTATTTTCATAATTCCTGTGGTAACTGGATTCTGGAGAGAATTCTCGAATGCGGTCAGTGCTCTGTGCTGTACTTTTTTGTGTGCAGTAAATTGTACCTTTAAGCTACATTTTAGAATAAGATGAGCAAGAAGAAGAATGTGTCCTAGAGCCTAAGAAGATCCAGTTAATTTATCTTCGCTATCATCTGAATTCTCATCAGCACAAGCTACCTAATGTACTTTTTCTCTGTCAAAAATGTCTCCCTTACCCTTCACTCTTCTTTAGGAATATGATGTATCCTATAAACTCCCTAACTCATTGTTCTGTACTCAAACTATTTTTTTAGAATATCAACAGGATGAAAAGTTATTTTGACAGTATTTTAACATCCTTTGTGATTCAAATAAAGGCTATATCTCAATTTGATGAACCAATATGATCTACCATTTTTTGGATTTCTGCTATTCAATTTAAATTAAAGAACAAATCAACTCCCCCTACCCCCTCTAGGTCCAATAAAATTTATGTTAAGCCCTACCCCCCAAAAATGTCTACCAACAGAAGACTGACAGGTTCTTGCCACCTTTGCAAGCTCAATGAGCCATAAAAAGCAGCCACCAGTAAGCAGCTATAGTAATTTGCTGTGACTTAGTGCTACCACCAGAATGAAGGATGCTGGTGCATAAAGAGGACAGGCAGAGATCTGGAGGAATAACTTGCTTTGGAGGCACAGAGAAAAGTTGTAAATCACAGTCTCTGGTTGGGGGGGAGGGGTGGGGTTAGGTTTAACAAAATTCTCGAATCACATGAGTATTATACCAATACACAATTAAATATCGAATATCGAATCGGCAAGTAAAATGTCTATTATACCAATAGTGAGAGTAAATACGAATTATCGAATATGCGAGTAAAATGTCTATTATACCAATACGCGAGTAAATATCGAATATCGAATAGTGAGTAAAATGTCTATTATAACAATACGCCATAAATATCGAATTATCGAATATGTGAGTAAAATGTCTATAATACCAATACGCGAGTAAATATCGAATTTTCGAATATGCGAGTAAAATGTCTATTATACCAATACGCGAGTAAATATCGAATTATCGAAAAGTGGAGTAAAATGTCTATTATACCAATACGCGAGTAAATACGAATTATCGAATTGTGAGTAAAATGTCTATTATACCAATAGACGAGTAAATATCGAATTATCGAATATGTGGAGTAAAATGTTATTATACCAATACGCAGTAAATATCGAATTATCGAATATGTGAGTAAAATGTCTTAATACCAATACGCGAGTAAATATCGAATTTTCGAATATGCGAGTAAAATGTCTATTATACCAATACGCGAGTAAATATCGAATTATCGAAAATGTGAGTAAAATGTCTATATACCATACGCGAGTAAATATCGAATTATCGAATATGTGAGTAAAATGTCTATTATACCATACGCGAGTAAATATCGAATTATCGAAAATGTGAGTAAAATGTCATATACCAATACGTGAGTAACATCGAATATCGAATATTGAGTAAAATGTCTATATACCAATACGCGAGTAAATATCGAATTATCGAATATGCGAGTAAAATGACTTTTATACCAATACGCGAATAACATAGTAACATAGTAACATAGTAATTAAGGTTGAATAAAGACATACGTCCATCAAGTGCCAACCTATTCACTTTTTTTTTTTTTTTTTAACCCTACCTAACAGTTGGTCCAGAGGAAGGCAAAAAACCCCAGCTAAAAAGGGGAAAAAAAATCCTTCCTGACTACAAACGGCAATCGGAAAGTATCCCTGGATCAACCAGATCTATATGCATTAATACCAGAATTCTCAATATTCTTTAGTTTTAGAAACTTATCAGGCCTTTTTAAAGTTATTCAATGAACTTGCCATTACCACATCTGCTGGAAGACAGTTCCACTGTTTCACCGTTCTCACTGTAAAGAAACCTCTCCTAACCTGAAGATGAAACTTCTTTTTTCCAACCTTAAAGGATGTCCACATGTCCTTGATATGACCTATTAGTGAACAATGCACCAGAGAGCTATTGTATGGCCATTAATATATTTGTACAAGGTTATCAGTCCCACGCAACCGCGCCCTTCTCCAATGTAAACAGCCCTAACTTGTCTAATCTGCCTGCATATTCAAGCCCTCCATTCCCCTTATTAATTTAGTTGCCTTCTCTGAACTGCCTCAACTTCCAAGATGTCCTTTTGTATATGGGATTCCAAAACTGCACCGCATATTCCAAATGAGCCTTACCGGTGCCTTGTAAAGAGGGAGAATAATATTTTTCTCTCTTGAACTATTCCCCTTTTTATACAAGACAAATTCTTGCTAGCTCTAGCTGTTGCTACCTGGCATTGTTTGCTACAGCTAAGTCTGTTATCTACCAGAACCCCCAAATCTTTTTCCATTACAGATGAACTTAACACAGAGTTATTTATGGTGTAGATGGCACAGGGGTTATTAAATCCCAAATGCATCAACTTACATTTATCTACATTGAATCTCATCTGCCATTCTGCTGCCCATTTTGATAATCTATTAGGTCGCTTGCCAGCACTTGCACATCATTGGAAGTTTCCAAAGCTCTGCATAATTTAGTGTCATCAGCAAAAACAGAGACCTTGCTCTCAATGCCCCCTTCTAAGCATTTATAAACGATTAAACAGAAGCGGCCCCAGTACAGAACCCTGAGGCACTCCGCTTAGAACTTTAGCCCACAATAGATGTAGCTCATTAACCACCACTCTCTGTTTGCGGTCCAATAACCAGTTCTCTAACCATGAACAAATGTTTTCTTCAAGGCCAACAGTCCTCAGTTTATACATTAGTCGCCTATGTGGCACAGTATCAAAAGTTTTGCAAAATCCAAAAATACAAATCCACTGCTGTGCCTGAGTCCAACTCTTACTCATTCTTCTTAAAAACCAATTAAATTTGTCTGGCATGATCTATTTCTCATAAATCCATGCTGACTACTATAATAAGATGATCTCTGGAGACAAAGTCAAGGATATGATCCCTAACAAAGTTTCCATCACCTTCCCTACCACTGATGTTAGGCTTACAGGTCTATAGTTACCAGGCTGTGAACGACTACCTTTTTTAAATTGGTATTACATTGGCTTTTTTCCAATCCAGCGGCACATCCCCAGACCAAAGCGATCTGAAAATATGAGAAACAGTGGTCTAGCTAGAACTGAACTAAGCTCTTTTAAAATCCTAGGATGCAATCCATCTGGTCCTGGCGCTTTATTGATATTAACTTTGTCTAATTGTTTCCGTACCATATCCTCCGTTATCCAATGTGAAAACTCTTCATTTCTTCCCGCATATTGCTACAATCCCTACCGTAAGGACAAGGATTCTCAACAGTAAAAACCGATGTACAAAAAAGGTTTTAGCAGATTAGCCTTTTCGGCATCTCTACACACCACCTCAGCTCCATTATTAATGGTCCCACATTCTCAGTTCTCATCTTTTTACCATTAATTACTTAAAAAAACATTTGGGGTTGGACTTGCTTTGTTCGGCAATCCGTATTTCATTTTCTATTTTAGCTAGTTTAATTGCTTTCTTGCACTCTTTATTACAGCTTTTGTAACTCCCTGTAAGCCTGTTCTGTGCCTTTGTTTTCAAAATTTTAAAAGCCTTTCTTTTTTCCATTTCCCTTTTTACCTGAGCATTAAGCCATGCAGGACTATCGAATTATCGAATATCGAATATGTGAGTAAAATGTCTATTATACCAATACGCATAGTAAATATCGAATTATCGAATAGCGAGTAAAATGTCTATTATACCAATACGCGAGTAAATATCGAATTATCGAATGTGAGTAAAATGTATATTACAATACCGGTAAATATCGAATTATCGAATATGTGAGTAAAATGTCTATTATACCAATACACAAGTAAATATCAAATATCGAATATGTGAGTAAAATGTCTATTATACCAATACGCGTAGTAAATATCGAATTATCGAGATCCGCAAGTAAAATGTCTATTATACCAATACGCGAGTAAATATCGAATTATCGAATATGTGAGTAAAAGTCTATTATACCAATACGCGAGTAAATATCAAATTATCGAATATGCGAGTAAAATGGTCTATTATACCAATACGCGAGTAAATAAATTCGAATTATCAATATGTGAGTAAAATGTCTATTATACCAATACGCGAGTAAATATCGAATATCGAATATGCAAGTAAAATGTCATATACAATACGCGAGTAAATATCAAATTATCGAATATGCGAGTAAAATGTCTATTATACCAATACGCGAGTAAATACCGAATTATCGAATCCACGAGTCATTCATGGGATAATAAATAGCGCGTGTGAAAGTAAAATCGAGTTTTCGAAAATCCTGGATATTCGAACATGTTCCCCAGACCATTTCCCAGGTCCCACACCCATTTACATTAAGTTACCATTGATATTTTAATCGTATTTCATTCAAACTTTTCAAACTATTTGACTCCCATTGACTTTAAAGGGCATGTCCCTTATTTTACAAACTTTTGCTATGTATATCTTCCCCCAGCCCCAACCGCTATAAAATAAATTTAAGAAAGTGCCCCAATGTTTACTTACCTTCCCTCTCTCCTACGACGCCCGGCCCGGCTTTCTGCTTGCAAAACACTGCAAGCAGGGGGCGAGACCAGCAGCCGCGTCCATGATTGGCTGAGAGGCAGCCAATCATGGACACGGCTGCCGGCTTCTGAGAATGCCGGGGGAGAGAGGGAAGGTAAGTAGAGTTCGGGGGTCTTTCTTAAAATTATTTTTTGGTGCTTGGGGCTGGGGGAAGATATACTAATGTATGGGCAAGGGGTTTTATGGTAGGGGGAGGGATTGCAAAATGGGAGGGAGAGGGAGGGGGAGGGAGGGGGAGAAGGGCTGCAGTACGCATGCCAAACTTCTCCCGGACTCTGCTATCCTCCTGGTGGGCAGTTTTGGGGACTTTGGGGGGGGACTACAGGAGAACCATATGGAGCTGGGATGTGAGGTAAGAATTTTATTATACTACATGGTGGGGCCATTAGTGGGGGGGATTAGAGTTTTGGGGGTGGACATGCCCTTTAATGGGTCAGTTTTCAAAGTTTCTATATAGTTCAAAAGTTCGAAAATGGACCGAACTTTCGAAAGTTCGTCCATCTCTAATTATCAATACTTTTCACCTTTAGATATTCTGAAACTTTTGCCACATCCTTGAATATTCAAAACCGAGTCTCGTCTTTAGCTATTGTTTTTCTCTCTGTCCGTCCACCTGTTTGCCTGTCTGTCTGTCTCTCGGACTGTTAGAATTTAATAACAATTCCCTAACATTGGCACGTGAAGCATTCAGTTAACTGTAAAGCGTCTCCATATTGACTCAAGAAAATCACTGGAATAAGAACCGCTAACAACATGGATATGGAAATTAAATATTGACCCTGCAGGTGTTTGTACAACTGTGTGCAGAGGGCAAGAAACTGCATGAAGTCTGCAAACAGGAATATTGGCTTCTCATAATGAACTGCACACACAAAATATAATACAGGAGATTAAGATATGCAGGGACTATAGAAACATAAACATTCACAGTTTTCCCTTTTTATTACTAAAAAATCAATATGTTATTTTACACACATCTCCTTATCGGTTGCTCTGTGTTCAAGCCTTCCCTTGTAAACTCTTTGGATATTGCACCTTTGTCTATATTTAGTATGAGACAGTTTACACATTAAAGGGTAGGGTGCATGCAGGTAAATGTAAGGTCATGTGATCCTTTAAAGGGCATATCCTTTAAAACAAAACATTAGTCCCATGTTAGTTATCTGCCCCCAAGCCCAACTGATATACTCAGCGCTTTATTACCTGTATTACTAGCCAGATATTTAAGGATAATTATTGTCCCCATTTTGGCAGAGTAAGGTGGCCCCTCCCTCCATGCTGTCAATCAAGGCTGTGACAACTGACATCAGAACCAATGATTGACTGCTGTTTCCCCTGCTGCCTCCACTACTCGTGCTCAATCTTTTAATCAGCTCATTGAGCAGACGGAAGAGGCTGCTGCCTTTTCCATAATGGAAGAGAACTTATCATTAAATATCTGGTTACAAAT
Source organism: Hymenochirus boettgeri (assembly GCA_019447015.1). Classification (NCBI taxonomy): domain Eukaryota; kingdom Metazoa; phylum Chordata; class Amphibia; order Anura; family Pipidae; genus Hymenochirus; species Hymenochirus boettgeri. The sequence continues at coordinate 264,074,001 of CM033472.1, forward strand.
GTATGTAAATAACTGATACAAATAGCAGTTGGGATTGCGGGCAGATAACGAACAAGTCACCAACTTTTTGTTTTAAGGGTGGACATGCCCTTTAAAGGCAGCCATATGTAGTAATTTGATCTTCGGATAACAAAATGGCATGTTTGAGTTTGGTAGGTGACATGCCCATCATATTCTATACAGTATGGTGACCATCCACCAAATCTATCAAAGAAAACCAGTCCTTTTGGCTTGTCAAATATTCTACATTTATATTGCTGTGAATATAATTGGTACATTTGGTAGAACATTTAATTATATTGTTGCAAGCTGTCCACCTTTAGTCTTATTTAGGGATGTACTTGAGTTTTGACCCAAACCTGGTAATGGGTTGAAAATCAAGGTTCCGCCATTAAAATTAAATAGGTCAAAATACCCGAAATAAAACAGGTGCACTTATTTATACCGAAGATTAATTACAGAAATGCTAAATGGTTACCCCCATCAAGGTTCTCATTGATCATGTTATTTGTATCTTTAAGTTATCAGTTGTCTAAATTGGCTGTTCAGTGCCTGCAGAGGTGAACATCTACAGTACCTCTACCAAGTCTTTTTAACAGCAGTGGAAAGTAATATTGATTTTAAAGGCATCAAGGTTGTGCCCTAGAGCTCCTCGCTAGATTAGTTATTGATGACTTTTGACACTTGGGATTATTTTGGGGGTAAATAAAATAACCTTCTGCATTGTACAATAATGTACTTCACAACTTCATTTACAGTAGAAGCTCAAGGAATGTGAAGTAGGTTATGGTTCCTCGGGGATGATGAATTTCCAAGTCCACATTTCTGAGGTGATAGATGCACCAAATGAAACTTCAGTGCAGGAGACTGGTGAATGTTAATATGCCAACCATCTCTTTGTATTGCTTTTCATTGGGTCATATGGTCTCCTCTCTGTCTCTGTTTATAGAGAAACACATGTCTTGGTGCCACATTCAAAATGTTTTGCTCTTTGAAAAGCTACATTCGGTCAAAATGTTTTATGTGTATTTAGCCAGAAAGATGTGATGTGTGCTCAGATTTGATAACATTTACTTTTTAGGCCAAGTTCTGTCAGCTACAGTAAATGGTTTCAGTTTGACAGATGCATCTATCTTGAATAGTGGCGAGAGAAACCTACTAGCGTTATTTGGAAGTCTAGAGCCGAGACGTGATCATTAAGTCTCTACTCTTAAAACACATCCGCTCAGTTTATATTTAAAGGGGCGCTACAGTTGTCATTTTTTTTTAATTTAATATAAAACTATGTTTTTGTTATAAACATTTTTCTTTAAATACACGTTAGAAATGCAAAGTTCAGCAAAGCGAATTCTATGTCTCAAATTTTGACATTATAAAAATTCGTATACCAGTCTACGGTAAAGAGATTTTAAAACAAGGAGAGGATGACGTCGCTTTGGGGCAGGATTTACATTTCCTATCTCAAATATTCATAAACATTCCTACATCAGAGGTTTCAAACATCCACAGACACACATCGTCTAATGCAAACTGTTTACATATCCATCGGCGGCAAGGCAGAAACAATTAAACGCAGTCGTTTGTCTTTGTCTGTGAAAGATATACCCATAGTGTTCTCTTCTGAGCAGACAAACTCGTCAGTAAAGCCCTTTAAAAATAAAAAATCCTTTCTCATACTTTACAGCCTACGGAGATATAAAGCCGACAAGTTTATTTGCGTCATTGTTACTAAAGTCAACATAAATTTCCAGGAACCCAATTAGGCAGAAGGGTGACAATTCTTTAATTTTGTTTTTGGACGGAATGTTAAAATGATAGTAAACCTTGAAATGTGTGCAAGAATTTTACTCACAGTCATCTTAAATATAATGGGGGTTAACATCATTATTTCTTATCTGGTGGCTACACCATCTGCGGAATTCTTTTAAAAAAATAAATAAAAGCAATGTGCTGCCTAGAGCAGCCAAGAGATTAAACCAATAAACTATCCAGACTTTCAATGATACCATGCTTGCATCTGTTACTGCAGAAGACGGAATTGAACATCTATATAAACTGTCTGTATTATAACTGTCTTTATTCTTCCCAGCTCCGAGACGTCTTGGCAGTGACGTAAACAGGAATGTTCCGCTAGTTCGCCAGAGCTTACCATGTCATTTTTACTCATTTGAGACACAAGACAATAAAAAGGAATGAATAAACAGCAGGCCGGAAACAGATAATGTTAGACACAGGTCATGTTCTAAAATTGGAAATTCCAGGATTCGAGCTGGTGGGGCAAAGTTCTGCAATGGCATTCTCCAGGAGCGAGGTAGAGCATGGATAAGGGCTGCCGTTGGCTGCCCAACTCCCACCCACATACCAAAGCTATAGTCCATTCTAGGGCATGTATTGTTGACCCAGAGCATGTGGCAAGCACCTATATTAGACTCTACAGGAAAAACGCAATGGTTGGAACCAGGGGCCTGGCTTTTTTTGCAAATATTACTTACCGTATATACTCAAGTATAAACCAAGGTTGTTATACTTTAAAGTTAAGCAAAAATCTAACCTCAGTTTATACTCGGGTCATACGGTTTTTCGTTGGCAGCAGGCTGTAGCATACTCCAGCTGTGAAGCAGGTGCGGGCATGTTGGGCACGTAAGTTACGCACGCCCCGAATGTCCTCAGCCTTCAGCAGATGTAACATCGCCATGGAGGATAAGGAAGAAACGCTTCACCTGTGAGCCCTCTGCCCTTCCATACTGGAGCAAGTAAGAAAATCCATTTTACTCTTTTTTCTTGTTGTGTATGGGAGGGTTTAGGGGCTATTCAGTCTGTGCAGTGGGTGGGTGGATGGGTAGGTGAGTGGATGGGTGGGTGGGTAAGTGGATGGGTGGGTGAGGAGGCACTGTGGATAAATAAATACATAATTATTTTATTATGGGGGTTCCAAATGACTTACATTGTTCTGTTGGGACCATTAATGTTGAGCCTTGCTACTCCAGCTGTTAAAAACTACAACTCACAGCAAGCAAAGCATGCCGGGAGTTGTAGTTTGCAAACACCTGAAGTCATGGAATTGTTGGTTTTGATTCTGGTATTATTACTCACTTTTACTACCGTAACTATGGGTTTGCAGAGTTCATATTTTTTACCCTCGGTTTATACTCGAGTCAATCACTTTAACTTGTTTTTTGGGTAAAAATATGTACCTCGGTTTATACTCTGGCCGGTTTATACTTGAGTATATATGGCATCTGTTAGGTATTGTCTAAAAAGAACTAAACACTTTAGTATAAAAGGAAGACAAAGATCTCTGACAAAGAGCGGATGTGTGCTGTGTACAGTGATGTCATCAGAACAAATCTGTGGACTCGAGATATTTGGGCCTTACTTGAGGCTCTGCCTTACAATCGGAAGGGGTGGACCCCAGGCTGTTACTTCATGCCACCCTTGGCAGCTGTAATAGCAAAACAAAATGCTGTGTACACACAGTAAACTACAAGATTGTTAGCTCCCAGAAGGAAAGGGGAAGGCATTAGATGCTTAAGCCATGCTGATTTAGTTTTGGGATATAACATAGAAATAAAAGCCTGTTTACAATTCAATTTAGTCCTATTCCATGTAAGGTTCAGTAATGCGGATCCTCTCTAACAGTTTGGCTCGCTGATAACATCTGAGGCTTTAGAGACGGGGAAACAGAGAATCTTCCTTGTAGATATGAAACACTTCTCACAGTTATTTTATCACTTAGGATATTCATTGCTGTGTTAATGTGAGAAAGCGCCCTGTCTCTTCAAATAAAACCGACTTAGATACTGAACAAAACTAGTGTTTACATTTTTTTAGAACAGAACAGAAGTGCCGTATTCTACATATTTCTCCTTTTATGCGCAATTCTTTTAACTTATCCATCTCTATTTGCTTGCTTCTTCATTTAAAGGTCATGTTCACCCCTTAATTTATATAAAATTAAATATAGATAAGTCACACCCATACACAAAATCACAAAAGCTGACAGATGTAGGATTACTGTTATTCCTCTCAAAAGTTCTTCTTTCAGCTCTCCAAGCCTTATACAAGCTTGCACATAGATAGGGCAGCTAGGACTGTTACATCCATGACTGACAATTGCTAACTGGAAAAACCAGGAAGCAGATAAAGGGGTAACAGAACAACAGGCAGCATTTCAAGTTAGACTTATTAGACAGGATTTGGCCAGTAGGGGTCACTGTGTAAAAGTATAAAAAAAGAGAGCACTCATGTGCTCAGCCTCTTGCTGAGTTCCTAGAATTTCCCCAGAGGATAGGGGAAGAGCTTGGGACCTTAGATAACAGGTAGGCCCAGTTAATGTGAGATTAGATTCTGTTATAGATCACTCCAGGAGTGATAGATAGGAGTAGGGTAGCTAGTGAGCAGCCTGAGCTCCAACAAGGAGATTTAGTAAGGACTAGAGTCCTGGGTATACCACCCAAGAATAGGGACATAGTGCCAGACATAGGGGTAGAAGATTCCCCTACAGTGACCTGAGAGTTGGGGTGGCACTAACAAGCTGATTGTTATTTATGCTGTTTCTGGTTCCTCTGGTTTGTGAGTATTTATGTGATATCTGTGCAATGCTATGTCACCTCTATTGTGCTACTTGCAATGCCTTATTAATATTGTTCGGTTAATAAATAAGATACTGTTTAAGTTCAAGAACCACTGGTGCCCATTTATTGCATTCTACCTAGAGTGGTAGTTCAGCAACACCCTGCCTCCAACATATGCGAGGGCCCATTCCTGATAAATAGAGTCTTGTGCATAGAATCTGGATAAGGCTGACAGTCTCTGGAGCAAATTAACCCCCATTTTACTATCACCTTACACTTGCATCTCTCAGTTATCTACAGTTGCAGTTTTGTGATTGGGGTGGGATTTACCTATATACAATTTTCGTGTAGAATATAACCAGTAACCCTCCGGTTCTTTTAAGAATTGGGCCCACCCCATCGCACGTCTCTCACACCACAACACCCCAGGCACATTTTCAACCCCCCGAGTGCATCTTACAACACGCACACCCATTCCCCACCAGCGCACCTCTTTCTCGCAGATCTCTACCCCACACCACATGCGATCTGTTGTGGCTGAAAAGTGGTACTGCACTGTGTCTGTGGTGAGTTTGTTTTGCAATGTATGTGGCATTTCCACATGATAGATTGAAAGGATTTGTATTTTAATATCAACTAGTGTCCAGGTTTTAAATACACACAAAGATATGTTGGAATGTAATATGCACAAAAATCCCAGAACTCAAAACCGGGACCCCCTCCCGGGTCCATACAAGGAGCTTTGTGGCCCTGACAAGGGTCCTTTGGGGCTTAATGGGTCCTGCAGCTCGAACCGGGATCCACCAGGAACCCTGAACGTCCGGCCGCGGGATTGGCGAGCCGGGATTGGCGAGCGTCCATTTTCGGGAATCTCTGGCCGTTCAGGGTTTTTCGGAAGCGGCTGTTCGAGACGTGACAAATGTTCGAAAATATTCGTACCTTCGCGAATTCTCGAATGTTCGAGGATTTTCAAAAATAGACTCGCGAGTCCGGAAAATCAAACTAGTTTGAATAGTTCGAGTTCGTCCGAACTCATAAAGTTCGGTTCGAGTTTGAGTTCTCGTCCATCCCTACTGGCCAGCTGGGTGAAAACATCACCTATAGGTACCTAGCATGAGTCATAACAAAAGATAATTTAATCTATTGCACAGCTGCTAAAATGTTATGAACACTAAAGAATAGATAGTCCAAATGTGTCTAAAAGATCCTTTCCAGCATCTGCTAAAAGATATAATCTAGCTCATTATTTATGCATTAACTCCAGCATTTATGATTATGCCGGCTCTTTTATTACACCACAGAAATATTTAACTGACTGCCGATAAGGACCATTGAGTCAAACTAATCTGATTGTTTCTCTGTGAAATCGCTGACTCTCTGATCCGTAGATATTATAAAATCAAAGGGGCACTAGCGTTAACATTCTCACAAGACTCATTTTGATTGGTTGTTCCATAAATATATAAAATAACTAAGCAACATCTTGATAGTCACAGGTTAATGGGCATAAACACCTCCAGAATAAACTTTTAGGGCACAGCCACACTGTAGTGCAAACGCAATCGCACATGCGATTTCATGTGCGATTTCGTTGCGTTTTTTATTAAGTATTGGAAAACGCGTGCATGGATGTGTGCGCGCGTCGTATTATCTCGCCACGCACATGCATGGCATGATGATGCTCGAAACCAACTAACATTACCTTTTGAGACTAATGAAGCAGGAAGAACCAGCAAATCTCGGAAGGGGCGGAGCTACACATTCAACTATACAGATTCAAAATGTCACCCACTTTGAAGCAGGAACGGTAGGCTATGGAGGGGCATGGGGGGGGATGCCAAAAGTTTTTTTAAAGTTGCAGCTTCCAACTAAACATAACAGCGTACTTACCCTTTAAAACATTATATGTGGTTTTCAGAAGGTACAGAAGAACTGGCTCCATTTTTTTTGTCAGTTTATTAGTTTATTCCCCATTTACTGAAGCAGAAGATTGTTATTTCCAGTAAGGGGACAGAAAATTAATATATGAAAATAAAATCCGCCCAGATTGGACTATAAACTATTTTTTAAATCAAATCTTTTAATACTGCAAAGCCTCTAGACATATCTGGCTGGTATTTATTCTAACCGCTTTCTATCACTGCCTATTATTACCCTTAAAGCTTCCCTTGCATTTGTAGGTGCCATTTGCTTTGCAAGTCAATTGGTTGGAAGAAGCCAAATTGGTTGAGGTTCCATATTGTGATGATTACTGGAACACTCATAAAAGAAAAGCTGGAACAGCTATAAGGACATTTCAGGCTTTGATAAGAATTTGGGGTCATATGTCAAGTACCTGTATCCATTAAATGAGCCTTTTATGAGATCATTTTAATGTGCACATCACGGGGGAATCTATTATGTAGACAGAGTCAAATAAAATCTGAGTTTAACGTCTTTTTTTTAATCTTAGTCCAGGTACACACAAGGTGTTATTTCAACCCAATTGACTGGACGCCACAACAGTTCATCCGACTGAGTCAAAATATCGATAGTCTTAACAAAAATAGGCGCTGCCAACATTTCCTCAGAACCCAATGTTGCCACGTGTGTCCCTAAAAGGCCACGCAACATTATCAGAATTTTTATAACTAATGCTGGTCACACATGGATAGAATCCCCAATTAGCCCGTCAACAAGATGTACTATAATTTTAGGGAAATTATTACAAACCTGATTGGGCGTGTTGAACATGTATACCCTATCAGGGATAGCGGCGTCAGCGACCTCATACTTTATAACGCATCAAGCAATTTGAAGTACGCAAAATTAATTTTCATCCAATTTCTATTGAAATGTGATTAAAACAATTGTTTAGATGATCCATTCCTAACATCAGCCTTTGTATGGTTAATTTTATTCCAAGGTTGGAAGTACCATAGTTTTTAGATATGTTGAGTGGCCTTCAGTGAGTGATCACTCATAGTTATGGGTAAAGTTTATTTTTACCTTTGTCCTGTTGGTGAGTGATCACTCATAGTACGGGTAAAGTTTTTTTTTTACCTTTGTCCTGTTGGTGAGTGATCACTCATAGTATGGGTAAAGTTTTTTTTTACCTTTGTCCTGTTGGTGAGTGATCACTCATAGTACGGGTAAAGTTTTTTTTAACCTTTGTCCTGTTGGTGAGTGATCACTCATAGTACGGGTAAAGTTTTTTTTTACCTTTGTCCTGTTGGTGAGTGGTCAAAGAAATATCCTTAGATTTCTGGATATACTTCTCTAGAAACTATAGATTTTTTTTCCCCTATGGGTATTTTATTTGTATTAAAAGATCTAAAAACAATATTGGATCAAACTTTGTTTACCATATAACGTTACTTGTTTGAAAACTGATACTTTTCTTTAAAATCTAATCCTTCAAAAAAACTGACAGCGAGTGGATACCACAATCCCCTGGAAGACATCACAGCCCATAGATGCTAATTGGTGAGCACATTCCCCCATATCAGCTGTAAGAAGCGTTACCATTGTCCGCTGATAGACCGTAATACCAGGTTTCTGTTTATTGATCTTGTTATCTCTGCTAAGGGAACTGACTCAAAACAGGAGTTCTAACATTGACTTTTAGAAGTGAAACTGTCAATTAAATTGAATATGTTGTTCAAAGTGTCAAGTAAAATATTCCACCTTTAGTTAACGTGACAGAACTCCCTCAGGTTCCTTAATGGTAGAAATCCACATGTTTGTTTATGTATGTATGTATGTATGTATACTTTTATTTATAAACACATGCATGCAAAAACTGGATATTTGTTGTCATGTAGAGTGTGTGGAGTTCAGGCTCTGTACTATTATTATTATTATTATTACTATTATTATTATTATTATTAGTATTACTATTATTATTACTATTATTATTATTACTATTATTATTATTATGGATTCATATAGCACCAACATCTTCCGTGGTGCTATACAATTACATAGTCATACATTACATACAGGGTAATACATGTTATACAAAGTCATACATATTACATACACAGGTAATACATAATATAAGTAAACAGAGTGAGGAGTTTCTTACAGCAATACCGTGATACAATAGGAGAGACGACCCTGCCCAAAGAGCTTATGTTTGAAGGTGTTAAGGGACATTGAGTGACAGACAGACGGAGGAAGGGAGGGAGCCTATACAATGTTACAGGTTACAGCAGAACAAGGAGAGCAGTTCTAACACAGCAAGTAAAAGATGACAGGGAGATGCTAGGGAGAAGAATAGGTACCATGAAAGGGACATTTTAATGTCCCACAGTCCAAAAGGTGTCAGTCCTCCCCTGGCCATACTCCCAATGGCTGCCACATGCGCCCATTCCATCATCAATCATGGCTGTGATCTCAGTGATTCACTGAACACCATGCTGGTCATGCTTGAGCCCATAATGAGCTTGTCCAGCATGGGGATGGGGTATAAAGCAACTGCTCTGGGTAAATCTCCCTATACACGTTATTTGAGCTATTTACTGGCTAACTGATATTAATTAGGTAAGCACGACTTTCACTCTGGAAAAGTGCCCAGTGCTCCCTTTATAAATGAGTTTATTTCTTCTGTAAAATCTTTCAGTAATATAAAGGATACACGGTATGTACCAATGATCTTCCAAACGGCTTTTCTATACAAGAATATAATTGGATAAAACCAACAGCCCACGTCAATTCTACAGTCCCAACCTGGAATACATTAATCCTAGTGCTATTTCTCTCTGTGTGTTCCTAGAGTATTTTTAAATATCCAGCGCCTTAGTTTATATTTGTAAACTGCACCTACATTCTCCCACTCATACGGTAGATGAAGAAATGAGGCCATTGTATGAATACAATTAAAATGAAAATACATTAATATGTCAGGCTGATCTAACAGCATTTTTAGGCACTGTTTTTATTAAGGAGCAGGAATTGAACAGATGTTGGTTAAAGGACAATTATACTCACCTTCCCTCTGCTCCTCTTCTTTGGTCAGTACCTTTTACCCAAGGCGACAAGCAAAGAGCGTGCCTTCCTATTGGCCTCGTCGCGCAAGGAGAGAAGGGGGCGGAGCCTACCAGAGCAGCGTTTCAGTAAGACTACTGCAAGTTACGCGAACCTAGCGTTTCAGGTCCTCACCCTGGGTAATAGGTACTGACCAAAGAAGAGGAGCAGAGGGAAAGTGAGTATAATTGTCCTTTAACCAACATTAATATACATCTACTGTTGCAATAAATTTAACAACAGTTCCTGTTCCATCTTTCCTTTCCAAATACTTGCCAAAATGCCAATCAAAGATTTGATCTCACTGATCAATTTGCGGGGGCCTGATTAACGCTGCTTTCCAATAAGGGACGTATTTAGCAATGCAATAGTTTTCTACTAGATTTAAAATAATGTTCAATTTATATTTATAAACCTTCACTAAACTAGTATAAGGAGGAATCTACTGGTTGTCTATTACCAACAAAATCAAACTGACAAAAGGTTGTCATCTCTACTCACAAGGGAGAGATTAATGAATGGTCATACTGTAACTAGAAAACATCCCTACTCATTACTTTATAGAAAGACAAAGACCTATTGAAATTAAACCTAACCTCCACATTGCGGACAATCTACCCTCAGTAGAGGTGTTGGTTTGACAGGATTGTCAAGAAATACCAATTCCATGACACTTTATCATTATCTGGACAATTATTTTTGAGCGTGGCTTACAATACAAGATGAGTACGTTTGCGTGGTAAAAAGCTCACACTAGTGTTGGCCAATTAGCCACACTAGGAGCTCTGCGTTGTACTGTGTTGCGCAATAAAAGGTTTATGAAAGCTACTATCACAAACTTGAATTAGCTGCCACCTCTGTATCTGTGTACTCCACCCAGGATAACCAAAATAGCAAAATGCAAAACAGATGCAGGACTCGGAGGTGGACTTAAGAGGCAATAAAAGTTCTTATCGTTTAAAATGGTGCTAATTTAACCCCAACCAATCAGATGTTAGCTTTCAAATATTAAAGAGCATTTCAACTTTTTATATATTATAGATATTGTTCCCCCAACCCCAACCGCTGTAATAGAATTCTTAGAAAGGGCACTGCCCGGCCCTCTGCTTGCACGGAAATGCAAGCAGGGGGCGGGACCGGCAGCCGTGTCCCTGATTGGCTGGGAGGCAGCCAATCAGGGACGTGGCTGCCCAGAACTCCGGAGGATAGAGGGAAGGTTAGTAACTATCGGGGCACTTTCTATGAATTCTGTTACGGCAGTTGAGGCTGGGGGACCAATATCTATAAAATATATACAGGGGGTTTTACACTAGGGGGAGGGAGAAGAAAACGGGAGGGAGAGGGAGGGGGGGAGGACTCTCCTGCACACGCCTCAGACCTTGTCGAGGTTGAGGCAGAGACAAGCGCAGGATTTGTCACACAGACCTTCTACACTACACTTTCCTGGACTTTGGAGGGGCACAGCATGGCAACCATAAGGAGCTGGGATGTAAGGAAAGGATTTTTGTACACTACAGAGTGGGGCCAGTATGGGGTTAAATTTGAGTTTTGGGGGTGGACATGCCCTTTAAATAAATCTGATTGGTTGGGGCAAAATTAGCACCATTTTAAACGATAAGAACTTTTATTGAATCTCCCTGTATGTGTCTTGTGTTTAGTTCTTCAAGTCCAGTTGATCTAACTGAATACAACAGATATATCATGACCTGGATGAATGAGAACCTTCACAAGCACACACACTACATGTTTCGGGCACCTTTATCAAGTTGATGCATGACTTGTGTCCGAAACATGTAGTGTGTTCTGAATAAACAGCCATCTTTGGCTTTTGTATGTTTTGCATTTTACTATAAAATGTTTATGTTTGAGTATTTGTTCAAGTCAATATTTACTCAGACCAGTCACTCCAGTGTCTACCATGATTCCTACTGCTACAGGCTGTATAGATATACAACCTGTATATCTATATATATACAGATATATACAGATATATATACAGATCCTATACAGATATATACAGATATATACAGATCTATATAACAGATATAACAGGATATATACAGATATATATACAGATGTATACAGATATATAAGATAAATATATACAGATATATACAGATATATACAGATATATACAGATATATATACAGATATATACAGATATATATACAGATATATACAGATATATACAGATATAATACAGATTTACAGATTAACAGATATATACAGATATACAGATATATACAGATATATACAGATATATATACAATATATATACAGATGTATACAGATATATACAGTATATATACGTATATACAGAATATATACAGATATAAGTTATAACAATATATACGATATATACAGATATATAAGATATATATACAGATTTATACAAGATATACAGATTATACAGATATATACAGAGTATACACTATATACAGATATATAAGTATATTCAATATACAGATATATACAGATATATAGAATATATACAAAACAGATATATACAGATATATACAGATAATACAGATATATATACAGATATATACAGATATAACAGATATATACAGATAATACAGATAAAACAGATATATCATATCAGATATATACAGATATATACAGATATATACAGATATATACTAGATATATATAGATGATACAAGATAAGATTAGATGATATACAGATACATACAGATTACACTATACAGATACATACAGATATTATACAGATATATACCGATATATACAGATATTACGATATATCTACGAATATATTACAGTAGATATAACAGATATAACAGATATATATACAGATATTATATATACAGATAGATATCAGATATATACAGATATATACAGATATATATCAGATATATACAGATATATACACGATATATACAGATAATACAATATATATACAGATATTACAGATATATACAGATATATACAGATATATATACATATATATACAGATAGATATATTACAGATATATATACAGATATATACAGATATATACAGTATATATACAGATATATAAGATAATTCAGATATATACAGATATATACAGATATATACAGTATATAGATATATTACAGATATATACAGATATAGATATACAGATAATATACAGATATATACAGATATATATACAGATATATACAGATATATACAGATATATACAGATATTACAGATATATACAGATAATATACAGATATATACAGATATATACAGATATATACAGATATATACAGATATATACAGATGATATATACAGAATATACAGATAATAACAGATATATAATAAGATATATACAGATATATACAGAATATACAGTATATAGTTACAGATATATAATACAGATATATACAGATATCAGATATATACAGATATATACAGATATATATACAGATATATACAGATATATACAGAGATATATACAGATATATACAGATATATACATGATATATACAGATATAGTATACAGATATATACAGATATATATACAGATATATATACAAATATATATACAGATATATACAGATATTACAGATATATACAGATATATACAGATATATATACGATATATACAGATATATACAGATATATATACAGAATATACTAAGATATTATACAGATATTACAGATATATACAGATTATATATACAGATATATAAGATATAACAGAATATACAGATAGATATACAGTATATACAGATTATAATGACAGAATATACAGATATATACAGATATATACAGATATATACAGATATATATACAGATATATACAGATATATACAGATATATACAGATATATATACAGATATATACAGATATATATACAGATATATACAGATATATATACAGATATATACAGATATATATCTTCCCTTTGGAAAGAAATAGGAAAGAAAAGACATAGCTTACAGATTTTTACTTAACTGTGTCAAAGCCAAGAAAGAAATAAAAGCAGGTAAAAAAACAAAAAAAATATAAAGTTGGAGAGTTTTCAAAAATTAAGATTTAAATTCTAAAGAATTACATTTTAAAGATTTAAATTCCTTTTTATATTTCTAACAAACACTACCAGCTCCAGTTCCATGTCCTTTATGCTAACATAAAAGGAAGTGAGAGTCCGATGAGTTAGATCTGCAATATCCTTCCTTTTCACATGGGCTTCCATTATCATCCCCATCACACATCGCCAGGAACAAGAGCGTCACAGATAGAAGAGACATATAGTAATGTCCACTGATCTTTGTGAAATTCAATAAACCTGAAACGTTATCTTTTTATTAATCAAATTAATTTTTACCTCAAATGAAACTCTTGGCATAATAATTAAGACCTGAATAAAGATGAAATATTTTATTATTTAAGTATGTATTTTTAATTAAATTACCAGTAAACACGAAACTAGTGTGAGAACTAAAATTGAATTATATTGACTCCCATTCTTTCATGCCTAAAACTATTGTTCGATATGGAAAAAACAACGTAGGGTTTTAAATATCTGCTTCAGGACTCTTCATTCAAGGTTCATCCATGTCATCTGCTGCATGGTGGAATTGGTAAAATTAAAGGGTATGTCCACCCCCAAAAAAACTTTTTATATTTTGTTGGCAACCCCCCAACCCCCCCAAAACCTCAACCTAGCGAGGTTTATAAATTCCAAGGATGCTTCTAACAGTAGGTCCACTCCAGCACACCACATGTGGCGAGGCCTGTGTTTGATAGGTGCAATCCTCTCCCCCCTCCTACCCAAGGGGTCCCAATACTCCAATTGCCGAAACTGGTAGAAGCAGTCCCCTTCCTCAGATATCGAAAGGAGTCTGCTGAGCCCCTGAAACGTTGTATGATTTGCAAATAAAGAATTAGACACTTATATAGTGTCTAGTATAATATATAGTATAGCTTCTCTCAGTTTTGTCAATTCTAACAGTACTTACCAGCCTATTTTCCCCCGGCGAGCTTCTGCTCGCTTCCGTACCTTTTCCATGCACGGAAGCAAGTCAAAGAGGCCAGACCAGCAGCGTCTCCTGCAATTGGCTTTGATGCGATGTCTCAGCCAATCACAGGAGCCGGTGCCGGGAAAGAAGGTCGAGGTTTTGGGGGAATGCCAAGGAAGTATAAAAAGTTTTTTTGTGTGTGGTCAAGAAAACAACAACACTTTTTTCAGGTAAGTACTGCATATGTTATATGCAGGTAATTATATTACTGAACACGCTATGAATCTCTAGTCCTGTATTCAGCAAAGAGCACTTTTCTTCCCTGTTTCTCTCCTATAGTAATCTAGCCATGAAGGACGGAATTTAGAGATGATCAATATTGGTAAAGACCGGCAGCAGCGTTGTTTTACGTTTAGGCGGCCATTTTAGGGTTGAAAAAATTTCCGCTACTAGTGCTAGTTTTCGATCGATATAGATTTTTTATCATAAATCCAAAAGCCATTACCCAGATTTTACTGAATGCAGATTAACAGATTAAAAGTTCCGGTCCAAGATCAGTTTTCCGAAAAATGAACTTATTTCACAGGTGAGCTATTTTCGAGTTTCCATATCACGTATTCGTTCACTTTCAAATCTTCGGAATCGAGGGCTCACGTACACTCAGAATCACCAGTTTATGTATTGAATATTCAATATTTTAGACCTGCATATTTGATAATTACGAAAACGTCATTTCAAAAAACGAATACTTCTCGACGTCCAATATCGAAAATCCAGAAAAAATTCTGTGATCCAAAAAAAAGCAGAGAGTTCCGGCATTTCCATAGGTTAAAACGAGACACCATTATATTTGAAACTATGGCAATTTATTAATTTATTCCATTATTATTTATTAAAAAATAATCTCCATAATAATTGTACTTAGCCTTAAAATTATATTTCATGTAGGGAGGAGGGCGGGGTCCACGGTCTCTGAAAACCCAAAGAAATTCTATTTCTCTGCAATTTTCCATAATAGAAAAAGGGGGATTATTCAAAGCTTTCACCATAAAATAACGGATCTGAGTTCTAGCCATACTAATGGTAATTGAACTTGTTGCTCTGCTGCTCTAATTGAAGGTAGATAAAAATGCTTCTAATATAATTGGGTAATAACTACTGGAATAAAAATAGCATTGTGCAGAGAATGCCATTGAAGGGCTATCGGGAATTAACAAAGTCTCAGGCAGAATTACATTGTACAGACTTGTTATTTATTCTCTTATTTAATCCCAGACTTGTCTATTCTTTATCCTTAAGAACAGCTTCCATAAGAGAAGTTAAGGGTTTTGTAGACGTTTTTATTAATGTGTAGAATATTTAGTATCGGACTGGAACACACCAGGAAATCTGAGACATGGGGCCCACCAGGAAATCTGAGACCAGGGGCCCACCAGGAAATCTGAGAACAGGGGCCCACCAGGAAATCTGAGACCAGGGGCCCACCAGGAAATCTGAGAACAGGGGCCCACCAGGAAATCTGGGACCAGGGGCCCACCAGGATGAGTTTAGTGGCCCATCTAACATTTCATATCTCTATTATCTCCATTTACATTTCTAGCTTTCTCATACTGACTCCTATTGTTTATTAAAATACATTTATTACTGTCCCTTTTGCTCTGTATTTAAATTTAATTACTTTTCTGTTTTCTTGGGTGAATGGGCTGTGGGCCCACTGGGGCATTCCTCTGTAAGGCTGGGTACACACCAGCAGATATTTCCGGCCGACAGACCAATTGCGCCTTGGATTAGTCGGTCGCCTGGAAATATCTGATGGTTTGGATCAGCCAGTCGTGACCAAGCTCAGTCACTCGTTCATCCGTATCGTACGAATGGGTGATCGGGTCCATTGGTAAATCACTGATGATCATGTGGTTCCCTATGGAACACGTGTGTACCCAGCCCTGTGTGTACCCAGCCTAACCCAGTGGGCTAGTATGACACTGTGAAGAGCTACAATTGGTTCCCTGACTACTTAGTTCTGGTTACAGAAAGGTCCTGGGCAGGTCATTCAGTAGTTACTTGACAGCTCTAACAAGGTATAGAGGGAGGGCATTCAAGAACTCGAGGATAACGTGCATTATGTTTCCGGGTCAGTGATCCTAATTGGAAAAGCTAAAAACCCTGCAGAATTAAACCATCTATTTAAAGTGTCGAGTTTCGTTTCAGCATCGGAATCATTTGAACACATTTTGTTTATTTATTTTTTTACTCATTTCTGAATTTCCAATTTTTAATCACATGTTCCAATGGGTTTCGAAAAATCTGAAAGTTCCATCAAAAAAACAAAACGACCGTTCCGAATCGAAAACACGGGTTCATTTCGATAACCAGGACTCATCACTACTGATAACAACAGCTATTGGTTAGTTAGCTATTCTAGAATTCATTCTACATCATTTATAGTTGGTCTATGGCTCTCTTATAAGAAGAAAATCTCCATTGAGCGGCTGTTTATATTCTGGGCACAAACGAATCTACATTCCATTGGTTTAGCTGAAGCAAACAGAATCTAAACCTACTGTATCTAATGTAAGAATGTGTTCAATACTCTACTGGATCAATAGTATTTTGTTGTAATTCTTATAAAAAACTAAAATCAGGCACCACATGAAAAAATAAATGAAATTAGTACAAGCACAAGAACAGAGTTATTGAGGCACAGGATCGCAAGATTTTTAACAGGTAAACAGTATCTAGTCCAGGTGGACCAAGGTGCTGGTACTACATTGAATAGATGTAACGAACAAACAGAGAGAAAGAGAAAAGTACCGCACTCAAAATAATACTGTATATAGATAAAAACCCTTTATTGGGAGAACCATATAAGTCCACAGTGGGGTACATAGACAAGTGGCAGACAACAAAGTTAAAACTTTAAAAACATAAACCTAAGCGGTAAACCACTCTACATAATAGTAACGTGACCAGTAGGGATGGCCGGTTCGCGGATCCGAACCCGGATCCGCCGCGGATTTATCCCATTCGCGAACGGCGGATTTTTCCGGATTTTCCGCCTTCCGAACTTCCGATTCGCAAATTTTTCGTATTTTCGAAAATACGCGAAACCCTCGCAATTTCGAGGGTATTTTTCATTTTAATGGGTCCGCTCACGAATTTTCGGATTTTTTGAAAATTCGCGGATCCTCGAGCGGACCGGATTTTGCGAAGTTCGGACATCTCTAGTGACCAGTGCACAAAGCCCTAACCCAACAGTCATGCATAGTCTCAACTAGTGTAGTCCAGTACCCACTTATCTGTCAGGGGTGCTGCAACGAGTAGACACACAGTCGGGGGGTCCCGAAAAGAGGGAAGGGCATCTGCAGAGGGAACACCGATCAGCCAACCATTGAGACAAAGCCTTGCAATTAGTACAAGGTCACCTGACGGGAAAAATGATTTAGGGTTACGCCACACCACGGCGTTTTAATGCACGATCCAATTGCGCATTAAATAGCGTGCACTAGTGTTGGCCAATTGCTCACTGCCCTGCGTTAATCATAATGCATGCAATCTGCATTTTTAGCAATTGAAGCACAAGGCATTACGCACTTGCGCACCGGAAACATTTGCGCTTTCAGTGTGCTAGCATGCGCTGTAGTATGGCCTTGGTATTAGTCTACATAGCCAAAAGAAAAAACGAATTGTCCCTCCCATTTAACCTCTAATTAAGATATTTCATCCAACAGGTTACCAATGAAATTCCACAAAAACTGTATCCTAAAGTCAACTAGACAGATGACAAACGGCGTCCACACATCTATGTATGTTAAAAAGGGCTTGTAAAACACGCAAAAAAATTAAATCTGTTTGTACAGCTTATAGTATACAAAATGAATCTCCTATTATACATGTTTGGGACCAGAAAATGAACGTGGTTGTCATTTTATATATATTTAATTGTTGGTCACATTTCTGGATTACCTGAGAATGGCTTAAAGGGCTATTATACTTCACACTCCACCTCCCTCCCAAAAATCCTAATAAACATTCCCCGAGCAAGGTCCTTAGACCTGGGATTACCTTAGAACTCCTGCAATCTGTCAATGAAGTTGTGATCGCTGGCTCAGTTTTCCCTGCCCACACTTCTGTCCTGGACCTGTCTAATCAAAAAAGTTGCTCAGCAAAAAAACTCACGTGTTTTTCTATTGGTCAGGTTCTGATGGAAAAGGAGTTAGACTGGACCAGTGATCATTGCAGCTGATCTAGTGTAAGCCTGGGTAAGGGCCTAGAGTTTTAGCTATTCACCCTGGGTACTTTTTACTGGGTTCATTGGGAGGGAGGTCAGGGGAAACAATAGCTACAATGATCCCTTCACAAACTACATAGGGGATTAGTTTGTCTGACACTCTATAATTGAAAATTTCTAATCCCCCTAAACTGTAGCTTTAAAGGACAACTAAAGCCTCAGAACCACATTGAATTAGAAGGTAGATCTCCTTGATATAAAAACAGTAATCAGTGTCTCACCTCTCATTTTAAAATGGTTGTTGAGAAATGTAACTTTCTAATATGAGGTTTGTGTCTTATTTCCCAGTGTTCCAGTATTGCCCAGTGTGGTCACTGACCATTATGTTCTTTACACATGCTCAGTCCAAAGATACTGCAGGAATTAGTTACAGTTGATACAGTTGGTCACACCCACTAGTAACCTCTAGCCAATCCTTTTACAGGACAGGGGTGTGGCCAGTCACTGTACATACACAGTTATTCCATCAAGTTCTTCAAGTAGTAGCATTTACTTTAATGCTATTTACTGTATTGTTATTTTACCGTTTATTGGTGTTTGTAGAGGGGATATGGTCAGATTCTGGAGTGTAAAAATTTGTGTTTAGTTCTCCCTTAAAAAAAAAAAAGAGAATCTATAGCTGTTTAGTTAATATAAGTATCTACTGCCACTTTCTCTGCATTAGTATTATTCTTCCGTTCAAGTTCCATTGTAAAATGATAAAAGAAACAGGATTGCTACTGCATGAGAGTTTTAGAATCCTGCGTGGTTGATTTCAGGTCAGTGCTTGTTCTTTTCTTGTATAATGACTGCAAGGTTAGTGTTTTCGGAAGATGTCCAGATTATATATTTTGAGCAAAGACAACTCTCGAGCTATATAAAGCGTTGTATCCTGCAAGAAAAATAAATCCCTCTCTATTGAAAAACCTCCAAGAGCATCTGCACAAAATATTTTCTGTTAATAGAGTAAAGACGGATTTTTAAAAGTCATCTAGTTACCACTGGAAAATGGACGCTTGAAAGAAATCAAATTTGTTTTATTCAAAGGTAGAAAGGATTCTTCATTTTAGAAACATGATGTAATAATATTACATACTTTTTTGGCTCAAAGCTTTTAGTTTTGGATCGATGAAAAACAACTAATATTAGGCATAAAATTAAGAGTTATCTATATTTATAATTTGTACTGGAAGTGACGAGTAGAGATTAGTGATGGACACAAAACCGGAAGAACTATTCAAACTAGTTTGGGCTCGAATGAGTAAGTTTTTCAGACGCGCGGCTATATTTTAGATTATTGACGAATTTACGAGCCGTTCATTAACTCTAGAATGTATCGTTCGCTAACCCTGGAATGTAGCCTTCGATTTTCAGTAACCCTTGAATGTATGGATCGTTTTCGGTAACCCTCGAATGTATGATTCGCTCACTAACCCTAGAATGTATCGTTCGGTAACCCTTGAATGTACAGATCGTTTTCGCTAACCCTAGAATGTATCGTTCGGTAACCCTCGAATGTATGATTCGCTCGCTAACCCTAGAATGTATCGTTCTGTAACCCTTGAATGTACGGATCGTTTTCGCTAACCCTAGAATGTATAGTTCGTTAACCCTCGAATGTAGCCTTCGATTTTTGGTAACCCTCAAAAGTATCTTTCCTTTTTGGTAACCCTCGAATGTATGGATCGTTTTCGCTAACCCTAGAATGTATCATTCGGTAACCCACAAATTGGCCGTAACCCTCGAATGTAGCTTGCGCAAAACACAATAATTGCCCGCTCGTGTTTAAGTGATTTAGCAGGTTTTGGTGATAGTGACACGTTCCCCAGACCATTTCCCAGGTGCCACAGCCATTTACAGTAAGTTACCATTGTTTAGCTGTAAATCACTCAGACTTTTCGAACTATCACTCCCCATTGACTTTAATGGGTCCGAATTCGAACTTTCGAACTTTCGATCTCTAGCAGAGATGAATGAAAGTGTCAGTTTGTTTCGATATTGGTTCTGCAGAACCAATAGAAGTTCTAAAAATCTTACATTTTCAATCAACTTCTTTGATTTTTCTATACAATTGAATATTTGATTTTCAAATGTCATTTTCTAAGTTTTGAATTTTGAATTTTTTATGTTTCAATTAAAAGTTTCCAACATTTTTAAAAATCCATTGTATCCACGGATTTTCGAAACCGGCAGTTCCTCACTAGTGGTGAGCCCTGGTTTCGAAAATTTTGGTGTTGATATTGTAAAATTATTTTTTTTTAGTTCTTACTGACTTCCATTGGGTTTGATTTAAATTTTCGGTTCTGTGGAATTTTGTCACATTCCATGAAACCGCCAACAGAACAGAAACGCCGCATGATGGTGTACAAACATCCGTTTTGGCTGACTCGGTCAGGCGAATCGGATTCTCGTTTAGTGTCACTATCAACAAACCTGCTAAATCACTTAAACACAGCGGGCAATTATTGTGTTTTGCGCAGCTACATTGAGGGTTACGGCCAATTTGTGGGTTACCGAATGATACGAGGGTTAGCGGAAATAGAACCATAAAGTTGAGGATTACCAAAATCGAACTATACTTTCCAGGGTTAGTGAATGATACATTCTAGGGTTAGCGAAAACGATCCATACATTCGAGGGTTACCAAAAAGGAAAGATACTTTTGAGGGTTACGAAAATCGAAGGCTACATTCGAGGGTTAACGAACTATACATTCTAGGGTTACGAAAACTATCCGTACATTCAAGGGTTACCGAAACGATACATTCTAGGGTTAGCGAGCGAATCATACATTCGAGGTTACCGAACGATACATTCTAGGGTTAGCGAAAACGATCTGTACATTCAAGGGTTACCGAACGATACATTCTAGGGTTAGTGAGCGAATCATACATTCGAGGGTTACCGAAAACGATCCATACATTCAAGGGTTACTGAAATCGAAGGCTACATTCCAGGTTATCGAACGATACATTCTAGAGTTAATGAACGGCTCGTAAATTCGTCAATAATCTAAATATAGCCGCGCGTCTGAAAAACTTACTAATTCGAGCCCAAACTGTTTGAATAGTTTGAGTTCCTCCGTTTTTGTGTCCATCACTAATCTCTACTCGTCACTTCCAGTACATTAATAATAATAGATAACTCTTAATTTTATGCCTAATTTAGTTGTTTTTCATCGATCCAAAACTAAAGCTTTGAGCCAAAAAAGTATGTAATATTATTACATCATGTTTCTAAAATGAAGAATCCTTTCTACCTTTGAATAAACAAATTTGATTTCTTTCAAGGGCCCATTTTCCGTGGTAACTAGATGACTTTTAAAATCCGCCTTTTACTCTATTAACAGAAAATATTTTGTGCAGATGCTCTTGGAGGTTTTTCAATAGAGACGGATTTATTTTTCTTGCAGGATACAACGCTTTATATAGCTCGAGAGTTGTCTTTGCTCAAATATATAATCTGGACATCTTCCGAAAACACTAACCTTGCAGTCATTATCAAGAAAAGACACAGCACTGACCTAAATCAACCACGCAGGATTCTAAAACTCTCATGCATTAGCAATCCTGTTTCTTTTATCATTTTACATGGAACTTGAACGGAAGAATAATACTAATGCAGAGAAAGTGGCAGTAGATACTTATATTAACTAACAGCTATAGATTCTCTTTTTTTTTTTTAAGGGAGAACTAAACACAAATTTTTACACTCCAGAATCTGACCATATCCCCTCTACAAACCACCAATAACGTAAATAACAATACAGTAAATAGCATTAAGTAAATGCTACTACTTGAAGAACTTGATGGATAACTGTGTATGTACAGTGACTGGCCACACCCCTGTCCTGTAAAAGGATTGGCTAGAGGTTACTAGTGGTGTGTGACCAACTGTATCAACAACTGAACTAATTCCTGCAGTATCTTTGGACTGAGCATGTGTAAAGAACATAATGGTCAGTGACCACACTGGCCAATACTGGAACACTGGGAAATAAGACACAAACCTCATATTAGAAAGTTACATTTCTCAACAACCATATTAAAATGAGAGGTGAGACACTGATTACTGCTTTTATATCAAGGAGATCTACCTTCTAATTCAATGTTGTTCAGAGGCTTTAGTTGTCCTTTAAAGCTACAGTTTAGGGGGATTAGAAATTTCCAATTATAGAGTCTCAGACAAACTAATCCCCTATGTAGTTTGTGAAGGGATCATTGTAGCTATTATTTTCACCGTCTTGTTTCCCCTGACCTCCCTCCCAATGAACCCAGTAAAAAGTACCCAGGGTGAATAGCTAAAACTCTAGGCCCTTACCCAGGCTTACCCTAGATCAGCTGCAATGATCGCTGGTCCAGTCTAACTCCTTTTTCATCAGAACCTGACCAACAGAAAACCACGTGAGTTTTTTTGCTGAGCAACTTTTTTGATTAGACAGGTCCAGGACAGAAGGTGTGGGCAGGGAAAACTGAGCCACGATCACACACTTCATTGACAGATTGCACAGTTCTAAGGTAATCCCGGTCTAAGGACCTTGCTCGGGGATGTTTATTAGGATTATTGGGAGGGAGGTGAGTGTGATATAATAGCCCTTTAAGACCATTCTCAGGTAATCCAGAAAATGTGACCAACAATTAAATATATATAAATGACAACCACTGTTCATTTTCTGGTCCCAAACATGTATAATAGGAGATTCATTTTGTATACTATAAGCTGTACAAACAGATTTAATTTTTTTGCGTGTTTTACAGCCCTTTTTAACATACATAGTGTGTGGACGCCGTTTGTCATCTGTCTAGTTGACTTTAGAATACAGTTTTTGTGGAATTTCATTGGTAACCTGTTGGCTGAAATATCTTAATTAGAGGTTAAATGGGAGGGACATTTGTTTTTTCTTTTGGCTATGTAGACTAATACCAGGGCCATACTACAGCGCATGCTAGCACACTGAAGCGCAATTTTTTCCGGTGCGCAAGTGCGTAATGCCTTGTGCTTCAATTGCTAAAAATGCAGATTGCATGCTTATGATTAACGCAGGGCAGTGAGCAATTGGCCAACACTAGTGCACGCTATTTAATGCGCAATTGGATCGTGCATTAAAACGCGCGTGTGTGGCGTAACCCTAAAATCATTTTCCCGTCAGGTGACCTTGTACTAATTGCAAGGCTTTGTCTCATGGTTGGCTGATCGGTGTTCCCTCTGCAGATGCCCTTCCCTCTTTTCGGGACCCCCCGACTGTGTGTCTACTCGTTTGCAGCACCCCTGACAGATAAGTGGGTACTGGACTACACTAGTTGAGACTATGCATGACTGTTGGGTTAGGGCTTTGTGCACTGGTCACTAGAGATGTCCGAACTTCGCAAAATCCGGTCCGCTCGAGGATCCGAATTTTCAAAAAATCCGAAAATCTGAGCGGACCATTAAAATGAAAAATACCCTCGAAATTGCGAGGGTTTCGCGTATTTTCGAAATACGAAAAATTTGCGAATCGGAAGTTCGGAGGCGGAAAATCCGGAAAAATCCGCCTGTTCGCGAATGGGATATCCGCGGCGGATCCGGGTTCGGATCCGCGAACCGGCCATCCCTACTGGTCAGTTACTATTATGTAGAGTGGTTCCCGCTTAGGTTTATGTTTTTAAAGTTTTAACTTTGTTGTCTGCCACTTGTCATGTACCCCACTGTGGACTTATATGGTTCTCCCCATAAAGGGTTTTTATCTATATACAGTATTATTTTGAGTGCGGTACTTTTCTCTTTCTCTCTGTTTGTTCGTTACATCTATTCAATGTAGTACCAGCACCTGGTCCACCTGGACTAGATACTGTTTACCTGTTAAAAATCTTGCGATCCTGTGCCTCAATAACTCTGTTCTTGTGCTTGTACTAATTTCATTTATTTTTTCATGTGGTGCCTGATTTTAGTTTTTTATAAGAATTACAACAAATACTATTGATCCGTAGAGTATTGAACACATTCTTACATTAGATACAGTAGGTTTAGATTCTGTTTGCTTCAGCTAAACCAATGGAATGTAGATTCGTTTGTGCCCAGAATATAAACAGCCGCTCAATGGAGATTTTCTTCCTATAAGAGAGCCATAGACCAACTATAAATGTATGTAGAATGAATTCTAGAATAGCTAGCTAACCAATATTGTTGTTATCAGTAGTGATGAGTCCTGGTTTTCGAAATGACCCCGTGTTTTCGATTCGGAACGGTCGTCTTGTTTTTTTGACGAACTTTCAGATTTTCGAAACCCATTGGAACATGTGATTAAAAATTGGAAATTCAGAAATGAGTAAAAAAAAAAATAAACAAAATGTGTTCAAATGATTCCGATGCTGGAACGAACTCGACACTTTAAATAGATGGTTTAATTCGCAGGGTTTTTAGCTTTTCCAATTAGGATCACTGACCCCGGAACATAATGCACGTTATCCTCCAGTTCTTTATGCCCTCCCTCTATACCTTGTTAGAGCTGTCAAGTAACTACTGAATGACCTGCCAGGACCTTTCTGTAACCAGAACTAAGTAGTCAGGGAACCAATTGCAGCTCTTTACATGTCATACTAGCCCACTGGGTTAGGCTGGGTACACACAGGGCTGGGTAAACACGTGTGTCCATAGGGAACCACAGGATCATTCGTGATTTACCAACGGACCCGATCACCATTTGTACGATACGTATGAACGAGTGACTGAGCTTGTCACGACTGGCTGATCCAAACCATCAGATATTTCCAGGCGACCGACTAATCCAAGGCGCAATTGGTCGTCGGCCGGAAATATCTGCTGGTGTGTACCCAGCTTTACAAGGAATCCCCAGTGGGCCCACAGCCCATTCACCCAAGAAAACAGAAAAGTGATTAAATTTAAATACAGAGCAAAGGGACAGTAATAAATGTATTTTAATAAACAATAGGAGTCGTATGAGAAAGCTAAAATGTAATGATTGATATGAAATGTTAGATGGGCCACTAAACTCATCCTGGTGGGCCCCTGGTCCCAGATTTCCTGGTGGGCCCCTGTTCTCAGATTTCCTGGTGGGCCCCCTGGTCTCGATTTCCTGGTGGGCCCCTGGTCTCAGATTTCCTGGTGGGCCCCTGTTCTCAGATTTCCTGGTGGGCCCCTGGTCTCAGATTCCTGGTGGGCCCCTGGTCTCAGATTTCCTGGTGCCCCTGTTCTTAGATTCCTCGGTGGGCCCTGGTCTCGATTTCCTGGTGGGCCCCCTGTCTCAGATTTCCTGGTGGGCCCCGTGTCTCAGATTTCCTGGTGGGCCCCTGGTCTCAGATTTCCTGTGGGCCCTGGTCTCAGATTTCCTGGTGGCCCCTGTTCTCAGATTTCCTGGTGGGCCCCTGGTCTCAGATTTCCTGGTGGGCCCCATGTCTCAGATTTCCTGGTGGTTTCCAGTTCGTACTAAATATTCTACACATTAATAAAAACTCTCACCCCTTAACTTCTCTTATGGAAGCTGCTTGTGAAGGTCTCATTCATCCAGGTCATGGTATATCTGTTGTATTCAATTAGATCAACTGGACTTGAAATATAGTTCTTGAAGACGTTTCGCTAGTCATCCGACTGGCTTTCTCAATTCAGAATGACTGTACAAGAATCTGTGCAATTATGTACCCTGGAAAATCCCAATTAGCATATCACACCCTTAACACCTGGCTGTGATATGCTAATTGGGATTTTCCAGGGTACAATTGCCACAGATTCTTGTACAAGTCATTCTGAATTGAGAAAGCCAGTCGGATGACTACGAACCGTCTTCAAGAACTATATTTCAAGTCCAGTTGATCTAATTGAATACAAACGATATTCTTATGGAAGCTGTTCTTAAGGATAAAGAAAGACAAGTCTGGGATTAAATAAGAGAATAAATAACGTCGGTACAATGTAATTCTGCCTGAGACTTTGTTAATTCCCGTATCCCTTCAATGGCATTCTCTGCACATGCTATTTTATTCCAGTAGTTATTACCCAATTATTAGAAGCATTTTTATCTACCTTCAATTAGAGCAGCAGAGCAACAAGTTCAATTACCATTAGTATGGCTAGAACTCAGATCCGTTATTTTATGGCGAAAGCTTGAATAATCCCCCTTTTTCTATTATGGAAAATGCAGAGAAATAGAATTTCTTGGGTTTTCAGAGACCGTGGACCCCGCCCTCCTCCCTACTGAAATATAATTTTAAGGCTAAGTACAATTATATGGAGATTATTTTTTAATAAATAATATGGAATAAATTAATAAATTCCATACGTTTCAAATATAATGGTGTCTCGTTTAAACCTATGGAAATGCCGGAACTCTCTGCTTTTTTTGGATCACAGATTTTTTCTGGATTTTCGATATTGGACGTCGAGAAGTATTCGTTTTTTGAAATGACGTTTTCGTAATTATCAAATATGCGTCTAAATATTGAATATTCAACCATAAACTGGTGATTCTGAGTGTACGTGAGCCCTCGATTCCGAAGATTTGAAGTGAACGAATACGTGATATGGAAACTCGAAAATAGCTCACCTGTGAAATAAGTTCATTTTTGGAAAAACTGATCTTGGACCGGAACTTTTAATCGTAATCTGCATTCAGTAAAATCTGGTAATGGCTTTTTGATTGATGAAAAAAATCTATATCGATCGAAAACTAGCACTAGTAGCGGAAATTTTTTCAACCCTAAAATGGCCGCCTAAACGTAAAACAACGCTGCTGCCGGTCTTTACCAATTTGATCATCTCTAAATCCGTCCTTCATGGCTAGATTACTATAGGAGAGAACAGGGAAGAAGTGCTCTTTGCTGAATACAGGACTAGAGATTCATAGCGTGTTCAGTAATATAATTACCTGCATTAACATATGCAGTACTTACCTGAAAAAAGTGTTGTTGTTTCTGACCACACACAAAAAAACTTTTATCTTCCTTGGCATTCCCCCAAAACCTCGACCTTCTTTCCCGGCACCGCCTCTGTTGGCTGAGACATCGCATCAAAGCCAATTGCAGGAGACGCTGCTGGTCTGGCTCTTTGACTTGCTTCCGTGCATGGAAAAGGTACGGAAGCGAGCAGAAGCTCGCCGGGGGAAAATAGCTGGTAAGTACTGTTAGAATTGACAAAACTGAGAGAAGCTATCTATATATATACTAGACACTATATAAGTGTCTAATTCTTTATTTGCAAATCATACACGTTTCAGGGGCTCAGCAGACTCCTTTCGATATCTGAGGAAGGGGACTGCTTCTACCAGTTTCGGCAATTGGAGTATTGGGACCCTTGGTAGGAGGGGGGAGAGATTGCACCTATCAAACACAGGCCTCGCCACATGTGGTGTGCTGGAGTGGACCTACTGTTAGAAGCATCCTTGGAATTTATAACCTCGCTAGGTTGAGGTTTTGGGGGGGTTGGGGGGTTGCCAACAAAATATAAAAAGTTTTTTTGGGGTGGACATACCCTTTAATTTTACCAATTCCCCATGCAGCAGATGACATGGATGAACCTTGAATGAAGAGTCCTGAAGCAGATATTTAAAACCCTACGTTGTTTTTTCCATATCGAACAATAGTTTTAGGCATGAAAGAATGGGAGTCAATATAATTCAATTTTGTTCTCACACTAGTTTGTGTTTACTGGTAATTTAATTAAAAATACACTACTTAAATAATAAAATTTTCATCTTATTCAGGTCTTAATTATTATGCCAAGAGTTCATTGAGGTAAAAATTAATTGATTATAAAAAGATAACGTTTCAGGTTTATTGAATTTCACAAAGATCAGTGGACATTACTATAGTCTCTTCTATCGTGGACGCTCTTGTTCCTGGCGATGTTGATGGGGATGATAATGGAAGCCCATGTGAAAAGGAGGATATTGCAGATCTAACTCATCGGACTCTCACTTCCTTTTATGTTAGCATAAAGGACATGGAACTGGACTGGTAGTGTTTGTTAGAAATATAAAAGGAATTTAAATCTTTAAAATGTAATTTTAGAATTTAAATCTTAATTTTTGAAAACTCTCCAACTTTATATTTTTTTGTTTTTTACCTGCTTTTATTTCTTTCTTGGCTTTGACACAGTTAGTAAAAATCTGTAAGCTATGTCTTTTCTTTCCTATTTCTTTCAAAAGGAGATAACATCTGTATATATATCTGTATATATCTGTCTATATATCTGTAATATACGAATATATATATCTGTATTCTGTATATATCTTTATATATAATTTGTATATCTATTCTGTATATATCTGTATTATCTGTATATATTGTATATATCTGTATATATCTGTATATATCTCTGTATAATATATCTCTGTATAATCTGTATATATATCTGTATAATCTGTTATATCTGTATATATATCGTATATATCTGTATATATATTCTGTATATATCTGTATATATATCTGTATAATATCTGTATATATCTGTATATATCTGTAATATATCTGTATATATCTGTATATATCTTGTATATCTGTATATATCTGTATATTCTGTATATTCTGTATATATCTGTATATATATGTATATATCTTTAGATATCTGTTATATCTATATCTGTATATATTCTGTATATATATCTGTATATATCTGTATATATCTGTATTATCTGTATATAATCGTATATCTTATATACTGTATATATATCTGTATATATATACTGTATATATTCTGTATATATCTGTATATATCTGTATATCTGTATAAATCTGTATATATCTGTATATATTCTGTAAATATCTGTATATATATCTGTATATATACTCTGTATATATCTGTATATATCTGTATATCTGTTTATATCTGTATATATCTGTAATATCTTATATATATTATATTGTAATATATTCTGTATTATCTGTATATCTGTATAGATCTGTATATATCTGTATATTATATCTGTATATATCTGTATATATCTGTATATACTTATTTGTATAATATCTGTAAATATTAATATCTGTATATATCTGTAATTATCTGTATATATCTGTAATATCTGTATATATCTCTGATATATCTGTATATATATGTATATATCTGTATATATATCTGTATATATCTGTAATATATCTGTATATATCTGTATATATCGGTATATATCTGTATATATCTGTATACTATATCTGTATATATCTGTATTATCTGTATCTATCTGTATATATCTGTATACTATATCTGTATATTATCTGTATATATCTGTATATTATCTGTATATATCTGTATAATCTGTATATATATTTGTATATATATCTGTTATATCTGTATATATCTGTTATACATCTGTTATATATCTGTATATATATCTGTATATATATCTGTATATAATCTGTATTATATATCTGTATACATCTTATATCTGTATACATCTGTATACATCTGTATATATATCTGTATATATCTGTATTATCTGTAAACATCTGTATATATATTTGTATATTATCTGTATATTTGTAACATCTGTATATTATTTGTTATATATCTGTATATATCTGTATATATCTGTATATATCTATCTGTATTCTGTATACATCTGTATACTCTGTATATATATCTGTATATATGGTATATTATCTTTAATATATCTGTATATATCTGTATATATATCTGTATACATCTTTAATTGTAATATATCTGTTACATCTGTATATATCTGTATATATCTGTATATATCTGTATTATCTGTAATATATCTGTATATATCTGTATATATATCTGTATATATCTGTATATATCTGTATATATCTGTATATATCTGTATATATATCTGTATACATCTGTATATATATCTGTATATATCTGTATATATCTGTATATATCTGTATATATCTGTATATATATAGATATACAGGTTGTATATCTATACAGCCTGTAGCAGTAGGAATCATGGTAGACACTGGAGTGACTGTCTGAGTAAATATTGACTTGAACAAATACTCAAACATAAACATTTTATAGTAAAATGCAAAACATACAAAAGCCAAAGATGGCTGTTTATTCAGAACACACTACATGTTTCGGACACAAGTCATGTATCAACTTGATAAAGGTGCCCGAACCATGTAGTTGTGTGCTTGTGAGGTTCTCATTCATCCGGTCATGATTATCTGTTGTATTCAGTAAATCAACTGGACTTGAAGAACTAAACACAAGACACATAAAGGGAGATTCAAATAAAAGTTCTTATCGTTTAAATGGTGCTAATTTGCCCCAACCAATCAGATTTATTTAAAGGGCATGTCCCCCCCCCAAAACTCAATTTAACCCCATACTGGCCCCACTCTGTAGTGTACAAAAATCCTTACCTTACATCCCAGCTCCTTTGGTTGCCATGCTGTGCCCCTCCAAAGTCCAGGAAGTGTAGTGTAGAAGGTCGTGTGACCATCTTGCGCCTGTCCTCTGCCTCAACCTCGACAAGGTCTGAGGCATGTGCAGGAGAGTCCTCCCCCCCTCCCTCTCCCTCCCGTTTTCTTCTCCCTCCCCCTAGTTTAAAACCCCCTGTATATATTTTATAGATATGGTCCCCCAGCCTCAACCGCCGTAACAGAATTCATGAAATTGCCCCGATAGTTACTAACCTTCCCTCTATCCTCCGGAGTTCTGGGCAGCCACGTCCCTGATTGGCTGCCTCCCGCCAATCAGGGACCCGGCTGCCGCCCCGCCCCCTGCTTGCATTTCCGTGCAAGCAGAGGGCCGGGCAGTGCCCTTTCTAGAATTCTATTACAGCGGTTGGGGTTGGGGGAACAATATCTATATATATAAAAAGTTGAAATGCTCTTTAATTTGAAAGCTAAACATCGATTGGTTGGGTTAAATTAGCACCATTTTAAACTATAAGAACTTTATTGCCTCTTAAGTCCACCTCCGATCCTGCATCTGTTTTGCATTTTGCTATTTTGGTTATCCTGGGTGGGTACACAGATACAGAGGTGGCAGCTAATTCAAGTTTGTGATAGTACTTCATAACCTTTTATTGCGCAACACAGTACAACGCAGAGCTCCTAGTGTGGCTAATTGGCCAACACTAGTGTGAGCTTTTTACCACGCAAACGTACTCATCTTGTATTGTAAGCCACGCTCAAAATAATTGTCCAGATAATGATAAAGTGTCATGGAATGGTATTTCTTGACAATCCTGTCAAACCAACACCTCTACTGAGGGTAGATTGTCCGCAATGTGGAGGTTAGGTTTAATTTCAATAGGTCTTTGTCTTTCTATAAAGTAATGAGTAGGGATGTTTTCTAGTTACAGTATGACCATTCATTAATCTCTCCCTTGTGAGTAGAGATGACAACCTTTTGTCAGTTTGATTTTGTTGGTAATAGACAACCAGTAGATTCCTCCTTATACTAGTTTTGAAGGTTTAATAAATATAAATTGAACATTATTTTAAATCTAGTAGAAAACTATTGCATTGCTAATACGTCCCTTATTGGAAAGCAGCGTTAATCAGCCCCCGCAAATGATCAGTGAGATCAAATCTTTGATTGGCATTTTGGCAAGTATTTGGAAAGGAAAGATGACAGGAAGTTGTTAAATTTATTGCAACGTAGATTTATATTAATGTTGGTTAAAGGACAATTATACTCACTCCTTCCCTCTGCTCCTCTTCTTTGGTCAGTACCTTTACCCAGGTGAGGACCTAAACTCTAGGTCCTCACTAGGGATGGCATAGAACTCGAACACCCCGAGTTCGAGCCGAACTGTTCAAGTTCGAACGGACCCGACTTCTCGAACTATCTCGGACGCGGATTTTCGATATTTCCCGGACTTTCGATGATTTATCGAATGTTTCGAACGGTCGAATCCGCGAGTAAAATGTACATGGTATCTAGGCGTCGAACATCGAATCTGAGTAAAGTCTTCCATTAAAGCCTATAGGCGACATCGAATCTGCGAATAAATGTCCCATGTTACCTCGAACGTTCAACGCGAAAGCTCGAAGTAGCGCGTGAGAGTAAAAATCGATTTACGAAAGTCCTGGATATTGGGAACATGTCCCCCAACCATTTCCCAGGTCCCCAGCCATTTACATTAGTTACCATTAATTTAGTTGTATTTGACTCAAACTTTTCGAACTATTTGCCTCCCATAGACTTTAATGGGTCCGTTTCGAACTTTCGAACTTTCGAACTTTACAATAGTTCAAAGTTCGAAAACGGACCAACTTTCAATAGTTCGACCATCTCTATTCCTCACCCCTGGTTTCGCGTAACTTGCAGCATAGTCTTACTGAAACGCTTCTCTGTAGGCTCCGCCCCCTTCTCTCCTTGCGCGACGAGGCAAAGGAAGGCACGCTCTTTGCTTGTCGCCTTGGTAAAAGGTACTGACCAAAGAAGAGGAGCAGAGGGAAGGTGAGTATATTGTCCTTTAACCAACATCTGTTCAATTCCTGCTCCTTATATAAAACAGTGCCTAAAAATGCGTTAGATCAGCCTGACTATTAATGTATTTTCATTTTAATTGTATTCATACAATGCCTCATTTCTTCATCTCCGTTATGAGTGGGAGAATGTAGGTGCAGTTTACAAATATAAACTAAGGCGCTGGATATATTAAAATACTCTAGGAACACACAGAAGAAATAGCACTAGGATTAATGTATTCCAGGTTGGGACTGTAGAATGACGTGCTGTTGATTTTTCCAATTAAATTCCTTGTATAGAAAAGCCGTTTGGAAGATCATTGGTACATACCGTGTATCATTTATATTACTGAAAGGTTTTACAGAAGACCTGTGTCACAGACCTAATCAGCTCAGATACCTGTCTCTATTACATTCAGCTGTGTCACAGACCTAATCAGCGCTGATTACCTGTCTCTTATTACATTGAGCTGTCACAGACCTAATCAGCACTGATTACCTGTTCTTTATTACATTCTTGCCAAATTTTTATTGTAAAGAGCTTGTGTGGGTATCCAAGTTAAGTATATTTTAAGATTTTAGAGGAAAAAGAAACTTATCCCCTACCCAGTCTCAGTATAAGTTTGTGCCTTTTGCACACACCATCTTACAATCTGCCTCCCCATAGCGTGTTCACCAAGGGGGCAGAAGCAGATCAAATTGCCACAATGTTGGGCTTGTAAGATAACCTAGCATTTAGAATAGCTGTGTCACAGACCTAATCAGCGCTGATTACCTGTCTCTTTATTACATTCAGCTGTGTCACAGACCTAATCAGCACTGATTACCTGTCTCTTTATTACATTCTGCTGTGTCAGACTAATCAGCTCTGATTACCTGTCTCTTTATTACATTCAGCTGTGTCACAGACCTATCAGTTACTATATATATATATATATATATATATATATATATATATATAAACCATTACTGGAGCAGTATTATAAGTAAAGGTGAATTTAACCTTGGCATTTTGGTTGGTAGGAAAAGAAGGAATTGTCTTGCATTTCTCAACATATTTAATCATGACTGAATGTACAATAGTCTTTTCTATTCCTATGACCCAGAAACAAAATATTCTGTTTAACAAACCTTAGGAGCCTTGGAAATAAAAAAGTGCTGCAGACAGAGGAGAAAATAAAATTCAGTAATCTCAGAAGACACAATGTCAAAAAAGCCTTCTGAAATTTCTGTGAACCCAACACCCTAACCGTGAACCGTAAAACATGTTGGGAAAACTAAATTAAAACTCTTTTCAAACAATTTAAACCCTTCAAGGGCAACTATACTGAAAAAATTACTTTTACTCATCTTAATCTATAAATACATATGTGTGTGTTTTGCTGCATGCCTTAATCCAGCACATGTTGTGCTCAGGGGCAGTAATCCCCCTCCCTCTTTTAGCCACTCCCACTTCTATCTGACCTGACCTTTCCCCCCAGAAACCAACTGCCAAAATTACAGCAACAGCATTCCAACTGTCAAAACTCTGTCACCATTCCAGCTACAGCAAAACTGATCACAGAAGAACAGTTATTAAGAGCAACACACTTGATTGACAATGTAAGCTGTTTTAGTTTGGATGTATAAAGAAATAGGGGGAAGATCACAAAAAAATGGTACAGTGGTGGTTGGAAAGAATTGTAGTTTCCAGTAATGGGCAATTTAAAATAACCTTTTTTTCCATTATAGTTGCCTTTTAATCCATTTTCAGCTAAGTGACTTTCTTTACTATTTATAGAATTTAAACCAAGTCAGCCACAGGTGAATAATTTTCTTGGCTTTTTTGGCTTATTAGGAAGTTAAACAAGGTTTTCTCAAATACATTTCAATGCAGTCAATAACAGTAACCTTGGGTTATGTTGATTATATTAAAATTTGATTACAATATATGTTGTAAAGTACATGAGATATGGGTACTTAAGCTTCAAACAAAGGTGCGGTCAAAGGCCCAACGCCACTCACAATAGTGTACAACTGGGCATTTTGACCGAGTATCGGTAAGGATAGATATAGATACCCTCAGAGCATCAAAGATGCCTACGTTCCCCAGACCATTTCCCAGGTGCCACAGCCATTTACACTAAGTTACCATTGTTAATTTAGCTGTAAATCACTCAGACTTTTCGAACTATCACTCCCCGTTGACTTTAATGGGTCCGAATTCGAACTTTCGAACTTTTACTAAAGTTCGAAAGTTCGAAAACAGACCGAACTTTATGAAGTTCGGCCATCTCTAGCAGAGATGAATGAAAGTGTCAGTTTGTTTCGATATTGGTTCTGCAGAACCAATAGAAGTTCTAAAAATCTTACATTTTCAATCAACTTCTTTGATTTTTCTATACAATTGAATATTTGATTTTCAAATGTAATTTTCTAAGTTTTGAATTTTGAATTTTTTATGTTTCAATTAAAAGTTTCCAACATTTTTAAAAATCCATTGTATCCACGGATTTTCAAAACCGGCAGTTCCTCACTAGTGGTGAGCCCTGGTTTCGAAAATTTTGGTGTTGATATTGGAAAATTATTTTTTTTTAGTTCTTACTGACTTCCATTGGGTTTGATTTAAATTTTCGGTTCTGTGGAATTTTGTCACATTCCATGAAACCGCCAACAGAACAGAAACGCCGCATGATGGTGTACGAACATCCGTTTTGGCTGACTCGGTCAGGCGAATCGGATTCTCGTTTAGGCATCTTTGATGCTCTGACGGGTATCTATATCTATCCTTACCGATACTCGGTCAAAATGCCCAGTTGTACACTATTGTGAGTGGCGTGTTGGGCCTTTGACCGCACCTTTGTTTGAAGCTTAAGTACCCATATCTCATGTACTTTACAACATATATTGTAATCAAATTTTAATATAATCAACATAACCCAAGGTTACTGTTTATTGACTGCATTGAAATGTATTTGAGAAAACCTTGTTTAACTTCCTAATAAAGCCAAAAAAGCCAAGAAAATTATTCACCTGTGGCTGAACTTGGTTTAAATTCTATAAATAGTAAAGAAAGTCACTTAGCTGAAAATGGATTAAAAGGCAACTATAATGGAAAAAAAGGTTATTTTAAATTGCCCATTACTGGAAACTACAATTCTTTCCAACCACCACTGTACCATTTTTTTGTTGATCTTCCCCCTATTTCTTTATACATCCAAACTAAAACAGCTTACATTGTCAATCAAGTGTGTTGCTCTTAATAACTGTTCTTCTGTGATCAGTTTTGCTGTAGCTGGAATGGTGACAGAGTTTTGACAGTTGGAATGCTGTATGCTGTAATTTTGGCAGTTGGTTTCTGGGGGGAAAAGTCAGGTCAGATAGAAGTGGGAGTGGCTAAAAGAGGGAGGGGGGTTACTGCCCCTGAGCACAACATGTGCTGGATTGAAGGCATGCAGCAAAACACACACATATGTATTTATAGATTAAG
The DNA here is from genome assembly GCA_019447015.1 of Hymenochirus boettgeri. NCBI lineage: Eukaryota > Metazoa > Chordata > Amphibia > Anura > Pipidae > Hymenochirus > Hymenochirus boettgeri. Next base: position 264,110,645 of record CM033472.1, read on the forward strand.
ATGAGTAAAAGTAATTTTTTCAGTATAGTTGCCCATGAAGGGTTTAAATTGTTTGAAAAGAGTTTTAATTTAGTTTTCCCAACATGTTTTACGGTTCACGGTTAGGGTGTTTGGGTTCACAGAAATTTCAGAAGGCTTTGTTTGACATTGTGTCTTCTGAGATTACTGAATTTTATTTTCTCCTCTGTCTGCAGCACTTTTTATTTTCCAAGGCTCCTAAGGTTTGTTAAACAGAATATATTTTGTTTCTGGGTCAGAGGAATAGAAAAGACTATTGTACATTCAGTCATGATTAAATATGTTGAGAAATGCAAGACAATTCCTTCTTTTCCAAACCTACAAAATGCCAAGGTTAAATTCACCTTTACTTATAATAAACTGCTCCAGTAATGGTTTATATATATATATATAGCTGATTAGGTCTGTGACACAGCTGAATGTAATAAAGAGACAGGTAATCAGAGCTGATTAGGTCTGACACAGCAGAATGTAATAAAGAGACAGGTAATCAGCGCTGATTAGGTCTGTGACCCAGCTGAATGTAATAAAGAGACAGGTAATCAGCGCTGATTAGGTCTGTGACACAGCAAATGCTAAAATGCTAGGTTATCTTACAAAGCCCAACATTGTGGCAATTTGATCTGCTTCTGCCCCCTTGGTGGAACAGCCTATGAGGAGGCAGAATCGTAAGAGTGTGTGGCTAAAAGGCACAAACTTATCACTGAGACTGGGGTAGGGGATAAGTTTCTTTTTCCTCTAAAATCTTAAAATATACTTAACTTGGATACCCACACGAGCTCTTTACAATAAAAATTTGGCAAGAATGTAATAAAGAGACAGGTAATCAGTGCTGATTAGGTCTGTGACAGCTGAATGTAATAAAGAGACAGGTAATCAGCGCTGATTAGGTCTGTGACACAGCTGAATGTAATAGAGACAGGTAATCTGAGCTGATTAGGTCTGTGACACAGCTGAATGTAATAAAGAGACAGGTAATCAGCGCTGATTAGGACTGTGACACAGCTGAATGTAATAAAGAGACAGGTAATCTGAGCTGATTAGGTCTGTGACACAGCTGAATATGAAAAAGAGACAGGTAATCAGTGCTAATTAGGTCTGTGACACAGCAGAATGTAATAAAGAGATGGGTAATCAGTGCTGATTAGGTCTGTGACACAGCTAAATGTAATAAAGAGACAGGTAATGAGCGCTGATTAGGTCTGTGGCACAGCTGAATGTAATAAAGAGACAGGTAATCAGAGCTGATTAGGTCTGACACAGCAGAATGTAATAAAGAGACAGGTAATCAGCGCTGATTAGGTCTATGACACAGCTGAATGTAATAAAGAGACAGGTAATCAGAGCTGATTAGGTCTGTGACAGCTGAATGTAATAAAGAGACAGGTAATCAGAGCTGATTAGGTCTGTGACACAGCTGAATACAATCAAGAGACAGGTAATCAGAGCTGATTAGGTCTGTGACACAGCTGAATGTAATAAAGAGACAGGTAATCAGAGCTGATTAGGTCTGTGACACAGCTGAATGTAATAAAGAGACAGGTAATCTGAGCTGATTAGGACTGTGACACAGCTGAATGTAATAAAGAGACAGGTAATCAGAGCTGATTAGGTCTGTGACACAGCTGAATGTAATAAAGAGACAGGTAATCAGAGCAGATTAGGTCTGTGACACAGTTGAATGTAATAAAGAGACAGGTAATCAGAGCTGATTAGGTCTGTGACACAGCTGAATACAATAAAGAGACAGGCAATCAGAGCTGATTAGGTCTGTGACACAGCTGAATACAATTAAGAGACAGGCAATCAGAGCTGATTAGGTCTGTGACACAGCTGAATACAATTAAGAGACGGATAATCAGTGCTGATTAGGTCTATGACAGCTGAATACAATCAAGAGACAGGTAATCAGCGCTGATTAGGTCTGTGACACAGCTGAATGTAATAAAGAGACAGGTAATCAGCGCTGATTAACTCTGTGACACAGCTGAATTTAATCAAGAGACAGGTAATCAGAGCTTTATTAGCTCTGTGACACAGCAAATGCTAAAATGCTAGGTTATCTTACTAAGCCCAACATTGTGGCAATTTGATCTGCTTCTGCCCCCTTGGTGGAACAGCCTATGGGGAGGCAGAATTGTAAGAGTGTGTGGCTAAAAGGCACAAACTTATAACTGAGACTGAGGTAGGGGATAAGTTTCTTTTTCCTCTAAAATCTTAAAATATACTTAACTTGGATACCCACATGAGCTCTTTACAATAAAAATTTGGCCAGTTTAAGGCAACAATCAATGGCGCTAGACTGCTGCTTACTGTAAGTTAATATTCTAAAGTTTAGTTCTCATTCACTGCCCTATTTTTACCACCTCCTTCCAGCATATTTTCCTTCTCTTTCTTTCCCATTACTATATCTAATTTATTGTTTCCAATCGAATCTATATTCTTCATAATATAATATATATTCTATTTATTTTTTTATCTTCTAACATTTTTATTTCTGGTGTTAACATTCAGTGTAGGTGTTAAATTATTTTATCTCATGTGCATTTGCAATAGCATGGAAACTCCCCATCGGAGGAAAGGTCAACCAATAATAGGGTTACATGTAACAGTTATGTGACCAGCTATAAAACAACAATATTGATGCTGCAACAGGATCAGCAGTAACTGGAAATTGGTTGTTAAAACATTTTTATTGGACACCACATTCTAATAGCCAGGGTCCAAAAAAATACATTGTCAAATGGTAATTACATGCAACAGGAAGAAGTAAATATTTTTCTCTGGATATCTGAATATTTGGTGGTGAATCAGGTATATCATTAGCTAGCATATCATTATCTTTCCACCATTCAAACCTAATGTTCATTAATCATTCCCCCTCCTAAACCCAGTCGAATCTGCACGCTGCCTTGGAGTAAAGCTTTGACTCTTCTCTTTCATTCCATCATCAAGTTAACAATGTCACTAGGACCTGTCATTTTCTCCTTCGCAATATTGCCAAGATCCACCCTTTCCTCTCTCACTCCACTACTAAAATGCTCATGCATGCCCTTATAATCTCCCGTCTTGACTACTGTAACATTCTACTACTTGGACTCCCAGCCTTTCATCTCTCTCCTCCCCAGTCTATCTTAAACTCAGCAGCTCAGATCATCTTGCTCTTCTCCAAAAGAAAACTCGCAATCCAGATACTTTAGTAAATAGGATGGATTACAGTTTGATTCTTCAAACAAAAAATCATATTCAATACCCTTCTTTTAACCTTTAAATCCCTTCACTCTGCACCTCCCTACTTATCTTCCCTCTTGGTCCCTTATGTTCCTGGACATGCCCTGCGCTCCTCGCAAGGCAATTTTCTCTACAAACCTCCAACTAACACTGCCTCCTCCCATCTTACCCTTCTATCTTGCTGCTCCCTACCTTTGGGACTCTCCCTCCCTTACTTCACCAGGTGACATCCTTTATCTCTTTTAAATCTAAACTGTTACCCTACATTTCTGAAAACCAGCACTATTAATGATTGTTAGCTGTCTGAGCACTATCCTCCCCCACTTGTATCTGTATGTTGTCCCACCCACTTAGATTGTAAGCTCTTTGGGCAGGAATCTCTTTCCTAATATGTCAAGGACATAACACACTTATATACATATAAACAAAGTATAGGGAATATGGTGCACACACGGGACTTTTCCAAGGTATTTAAAAAGATTTATTCAAACATAGTGCAACAAAGGTAACGTTTTGGTCCTATAACATGGACCTTTATCAAGCCAATCAAAGGTTAAGAATATATATATATATATATATATATATATATATATATATATCATTTATCTGTATAATTACACTTATCCCCCTTTTTGTATATCCAAACAAATCTTGACACTACTCACATACACTTAAACAGTCTGGGTGCTTGCTGATATACTCAAGCCATTAGTATAGAATCCATGTAAGAAATCATCAGCACACACCAGTCTTATAACATGTGGTGTTTATTCACACACGTGACATTTCGGTGTCAAAATGGCACCTTCTTCAGACTTCTTAAGATACAATATTAACATATAATATAGGAATTAATCCATAAGAGGCATGGATTTATTCCTATATTATATGTTAATATTGTATATTTTTATTGTGTCAACTTGCCTATTGTTGGATTTTATCTTGCCATTTATTGTGTCGTTATTGATACTGCCTGTGTTTGCCTGTCAAAGCGGAGCTAGCGCTAAGTGCACAGACCCTCCCCCTGTGTTGGGGTAGGACGGCGCATCTGTGGAGTCATGTGACTATTTGTTTGCATCCTCTGTAAGTTACCATGCTTTTACTACTCTTATTTGAAATTCTTTTATGGGTCCATTTCAGATTTTACAATTTTTTTCTAAGTTCCAGAAAAAATGGAACGAAGCTCGCTGGTTTCTCTAGTTTTAGGTAGAGCGTGTGAGTGTGTTGCTGATGAGTATAATTGACATACCATGCTTAAAAGAAAACTATTTCATCTATGTATATATCAGTGTCGGGCTGTCAATGAGTAAACCATAAATCCAGTAACATAATACAATCTAAAGCTTATTCAAAGGAAAGTTGTCACATGCATGGGTGTCGGGGGAAGAGTTTTCCCAGAGGAATTCAAGGCATATCTAATGTTCTGTCTGTACACTTAGCTACCTGTATTCCAATCTCTGGCCATTTAACTTGTCTCAATTTGAAATTGCCCATAGGAAAAACTTTTTTGTAGGACTATTGGAGGATTGTGACATACCTGATCTGTCACCATGCTGCTTTTAAAAATAATAGCTTTCCTCCTGAGAATAAATTTAATGATGACTCTGTAGATGCCTCGGAAAAGTCTTGGGGGAACTCCCCAAAGCTTAGAAAAAGATCCATAATATAGCACAGCAGCTGTGCTTTGTGGAGAGCTCTGACACATGTGGACCTTAAGAGCAATGCTAACAGATGAGCACCTTGTGGAGCCCCGGGGGTTGCTGATGGCTTTGACCTTTCATTCTCCTATTAAGCTCAGTATAACTGATCATATCTCTAGTCATCTGGCTATGCTGCACATCCCCATTCTCTTAATGTCCATGAAAGCTGCAAAGTGCTGATGTGAACAGTCTTTAACTTTTTAGTTAAATGTCACTCTCTTTTAGCATGAAGTTGGGAGTTTATGTGAGAAACTGGGGACACCGTGCAATTTTATGGCCCGACCGAGCAAGAGTTCAGTGTATTGGTCGATCTGGCCAAAAAATTGCTTTGGATCTTGGACAGCCCGACCGACATCGGACCATTGGAAAAACGGGCCATCGGACATGTCCAAAAACCACAGGCGACTGCACTCTTGGTCATGGAAAACTCTTGGCTCTGGCTACTTTTGCTGTGTCAAACATTCCTTTGTCCTGGCTGACCGGTCAGAAGTGCCGTGTCCAAAAACCAGAGGCGATTGTGCGGTCCTCTATGGACCGCACTCTCGGTCATGGCAAACTCTTGGTCGTGGCTACTTTTGTCCAACACTCCTTCGTCCTGGCTGACCTGTCGGAACCGTTGGTCGCGACGAAGCATCTTACCTTGTGTAGCAATGGTGATTACTGTGCATGGCTCTGGAGCCCGAGAAAAAGTCTGGGAAACACGTACAAATATCCAGAACTTGAAGTAAAATTGCGCTACTTTCGAGCTTCTGCATTCGTCATTCTAGCATTTTTTCCAAAAATTCAATATCATTTGAATTCAAAATTTCTAGAATCTGTTTCTGAATCTTTCCCTACTCTGATCTCTACTGAGCAACTGAATCAACCCAGGCGCTGGGTCAAGGGCAAGACCATAACAGTCTCTACTAGGGGTCCTGCAAACAGGAAGTCAGTATTTCGGTATTAAGTAAATAAATACTTACAGACAAAATGCTGAATGGGCAGGGTGTGCGACTCCAAAAATCCAGAACTGGTTGATATTTACACTGAATTTCCCCTTTAATCTTTATTTTTGCAATTTGCATCATATAGGGGGAAGCACAAGGCAACCCAGGGGGTTGGTGCTGATAATAAATAGCTGCCATTGGTGAATTTGGTACACATGGCTGGATTGTTTCCACAAATTCGAAATCCTCAAAAATTTGAAAATTCATTGAAAGTTCGAAAAGTTCAAAATCCAAAAAAGTTCAAAAAGTCAAAGTTTGTTCGAAATCTTAATATGTGAATCCAACTCAAGTTCGAACTCTGGTCCAACTCTAGTGGTAAGTAAAGGCCTGGATAAGGAAAAGGATCCATACATTGTGCAGGCAGGCAATACGTGTTGTATTTTTTTGATTGTCAGACATAATGTTGCACGTTTTCAGCTGTACACACATGAACGTGTGAAGCATATCTGATCTATATATTACAGATAATAATGTGTGCCAGTACATCATATAAATACGATGCTATATCAGTCGCAATCTGGCCGAATTAGTGTAAAACCCATGCTACTCGATGTATTATCAGTTTTTACACTAATTTTGCACTAATGCGGCTGCGTAGCCTATTCAATGGGCAAAGGTAAGTTTTGCACTAACTAGTAGCGTGATAAATAGAGGTACAAACTGCTAGTCTCACCTGACCGGGATCCCACTATGTCGTAAGCCTTCCAAAGGGGTTTAAGGCTTGTGGGAAAATAATGCAGACAAAATCGTAACATTGCCCCCTTAGACTGACTTGTATAACTATCTGGAAGCTTTAACCATAATGTGCCATAAGGAAGATGTTGGCAAGCAATATTTGGGTCAAACTGCCCATGAGGAACAATTATGGTTTGACCAGGGGCATTACAGGGGCTAGTGCAGGGGGTCCCAGCAGCCAAGGGTTGCCCCATCTTCATATTTTTCCAGTGACAGATATAGCCTTCTCCCAGAAAACCACTGTGGATGAAGCACAGATAGGGGCCCCATCATAGTTTTGCTGGGGGGCCCAGTGATTTCTAGTTACGCCACTGGGTTTGACAATGGAAATCTCAGAGTTTGCGCTGGACCAGATACTCCATAGATATAAATGTTTCACAGCCGATCTTTGGGAAATGAGCATATAGCGGATTCATGATTTTTTTGTATCTAAATTTTTTTTTCTCTCCTTTAATATACAGTACAATGTAAAATGGCAGAAAACGCTCGTTCTCCAGCAGATTTCATATGTTTAATGGATGGTCTACTACTGTGTTTTTTTTTTACCCGTCTCGCCTAATTTGTTCAAAGTAAGCTTTTAGAATTATTTAATGGTCCATAAATCACGCTGAGAGTACAATGAGACCTTATACCCAATCCATCTAAATATATAGAAAATTAGAAAGTTAAGGACTTTTAATTTATTTTTAAACTCAGACACTAAATACATTAAAATGATGAGCATTAAATTTACATATGTTTGCGCGTAAGCCTATATTAAATGGTATAAATCTTTTGTTCCGAGTGTAAGGAAAATTAGAAAATAAATGATGCTTACGAACACAATTTGGACAATGAAGTTCGATAATTTCATTTTAGCCGGAGTGTGAAATAGGAATATATTATCCAAACTGCTTTTTTTTTTAACTCTTTCATGTCTGGTCACTTGTTACTCGAGCAGACTGGAGAGGAACGAAGCTGGTGCGATTTTCGCGTTCCGATTTTTTAATATTCCCCCACAATTTGGAAAGCATTCGTAAAATTTTCATCTGGGATTACATGTTTTTCTAACTTGGATGGATTCATGGATTTTAAATCAGGTTTTAAACCAGAACTCGTTGGGATCATCAGAATTTGGAAAATCGGCTTCAATACATTATAACATGGAAACCCGTGTTTCATCTCTGATCTCGGAAACAGACCCCCATTTTTTTTTCTTTATCAGAAGATAGAATCAGAAGACAGAATATCAAAACTCAAAATGTTATCTGGGAAATTTATCTTAAAGGGCATTTCCACCCCCAAACTATAATCCCCCAACTACTGGCCCCATCATGTAGTGTAGTTAATCCTTACCCTCAGATCCCAGCTCCATATGGTTCTCCTGTAGTCCCCCCCCCCCAAAGTCCCAAAAACTGCCCACCAGGAGGATAGCAGAGTCCATATAGGACTCCGCCTCCTACCTGGCCTACGGGAGAAGTTTGGCATGCGTACTGCAGCCCTTCTCCCCCTCCCTCCCCCCTCCCTCTCCCTCCCTCTCAGGATTCCCTCCCCCTAGCATAAACCCCTTAAGATATAGGATTCCCCCTGTCCCTCCAGCCCCACCGCTCCATTTGTATTCTTAGAAAGCTTCCCAAACTTTACTTACCTTACTCTTTCCCCCGCCGAAATGAACTGCCAGCAGCCGCGTCCGTGATTGGCTGCCGCTCAGCCAATCACAGACGCGACTGCCGGTCCCACCCCTCTGCTTGCATTATCTCGTCGGCAGCGCGGCGGAGGAAAGAGGGGAGGTAAGTAAAGTTTGGGGCACTTTCTAAGAGTATAAATAGAGCGGTTGGGGATGGGGGACAGAAGGAATCATATATCCAAAATTGATTTTTAGGGTGGACATACCCTTGAACTGGAGATGGGTTCTGAAATCCGAATGATCTGTCCAAATCCGGATGGATCGTCTGGATTTAGGGACTTTGGACACTATTTTCTATAATTATTGAACATTTGAGGATTATCGAATATAGCCTTAAACGTTCGATAATCCTTGAAAATACGATCGGAATCTCCAAAGTTGTCTTAATTTTCGAGGATTATTGAACATTCAAGGCTATTTTCGAGAGTTATCAAAAAGTAGCCTTGAACGTTCGATAATCATCAATAATTCTTGAGTTGTTGAGTTTCGCCTATCTCTTTTTTTAACATGTGCCATGTCATGTAATTCTTTCCAAGCATTCTGTTCACCCACTTTAGTCACTGACTAGGGGAGGTTGAAGGATCATGCACTTAAAGGATATGTACACTGGAAAATATTTTTATTAAATTGCGCATTACTGGAAACTATAATTCTTCATTATCACTGTACTATCACTGTAAAATTTTACATTGCATTACATTGTTGATCTGTCACCTATTTTTTTAGATATCCAATCTGAAATAAGATGTTAATCAAGTACCTTATAATAACTTCTGCTGTGTGCAAGTACTGCATTTTGATGTAAATGGAAGGGTGTAACTGTAACGGATTGGTGACAGATGGGGAATTCCATCTGTAGATGATAGTGATAACCGGGCATGCTCAGTTTAAAAAAAGTCAGGTCAGAGGAATGGAGGAGTCCGTTAAGAGAGGTAAGGGGGATATTGAACCTGAGCAAAACAAGTACTGTATTGAAGGCATGCAACAACACATAGACCTCAGAATAATTGCTACTTACATTTTTTAAATTATAGATTAGATGAGGCAAAGTCATTTTTCAGGATTTACTCTTTTTCAGAAAGCAAAAATAATACCCATCACTATTTTATTGCTACAGTATACTAACAATGTAAAAAGGTTTATATGGAAAGAAAAATCATGTACTGTAGCAGCACTTTACCAAATACATAGAGAGGTTGATTAACCCAGAGGTGCAAATTTATGGAGGTAAAATCACGTTAACCTGTTCTCTACCGGTTAGCGTGACTTTAACTCCATATTAGCGGTGGATGCACAGGTTACGCAAAAACACTTGCCCATTCGATGCTCACAATTCATATCGCACTGGCCCTAGTTTTAGCGCTGGATTTTAATGCCAGCTAATAGTTGGTGTTAAAATCCCACAGCGTGATTTACCCAAATTCGCAAACGTGATGTTGATCACATCAGGACATTTACCCAGAGCGATATCGGCTCTGGGTAAATGAGCCTGAAGACTTGTTTAAAATGGGGTGCACACATTTTCCTGTGCTCTTATATTTCCTCAACCAATCAAATGATACATTTTATTGGTCTTTTACAATTAGAAAGCATCTGATGGTTACTTTAGATTAAAAGCATAAACAAATGTTTTACCGTTCATTTAATAAGCAGAGATGGGTTCCGGGTCCGACACAAACCCGATCAGACACAAAACTCCTCGGTTCCGAAATCTGAATGATCTGCCTGAATCTGGACAGATTGTTCGATTTCGGGACTTCGGAACAAATTTTCGATAATTTTGAATGTACAGAGCTATTTTCGAAAATAGAATTAAAGGATATGTCCACCCCATAAACTCATTTTTAATATGCTGCTGCCCCAAGTCCCCCAACCCCACCGCTAAATATTTTTTTCAGAAAGCCCCCCAAACTCTTACTTACCTCCCCTCGTTCCTCGCCGCATGCGACTCGCGAGATGCAAGCAGGGCGGGACCGGCAGTCGCGTCTGTGATTGGCTGAGCGCACGCTGGGGGACATTGGGGGAGCAGCATATTAAGGGGGATTGACGCTAGGGGGAGGGATAGTAGAACAGGAGGGAGAGGGAGGGAGAGGAGGGGAGGGAGGGAGGGAGGGGAGGAGGGGAAAGGCTGCCGCATGGCAATATCTACCGGAGGCAAGATAGCAGGCAGAGCCCTGCTATCCTCCTGGTGGTTAGTTTTGGGACTTTGGGGGGGGACTACAGGAGAACCCTATGGAGCTGGATGTGAGGTAAGGATTAAACTACACCTACATGGTGGGGCCAGTAGTTGGGGGGATTATAGTTTTGGGGGTGGACATGCCATTTAAACGTTTGAAAATCCTCGAAAATACGATCGGAAACTCGAAAATTATCGAAAATAGCTCCGTATTTTTTTTTCCCCGAGATCCGGGAATTCCGAAAACAGAACGAAACTAGTGAGATACTCAGCCCTTTTATACTCTTCCCTACTAAATATTAACAGTATAATACAGAGTTAACACTTTATATTTTACTACCTTATCTTAATCTTATTATACTTGAGAGCCCTGAATAGCCTTCATATTATATCCTAATAGTAGTGTTTAGTTATGTCATCAATGTCACGTGACTCGTGATGAAATTGTTGGCCAAACATTTCCAAATCCATTACCTCAGTGTTCCAATATTTATATAAAACAGTTCAACAATGTCTCAGCCAGACTGTGATTTTTCTTTCTAAAAATTGCTTAAAATTGTTCAAATTGCAGTTTTATCCTCGTCTGTTAGTGCATGAATTATTTATAAACACAATGTGATAAGGTATTCTTCATTTTTAACATCATACTTTGGTTAAAAGTTTTAAATTGCAAGTTAATTCTAAATGTATTATCTCATGGGTGAATGTTTTATTAAAATATAGAATGCTCATAGCACACTCATAGCACGCTCATAACACACTCATAGCACACTCATAGCACGCTCATAACACACTCTTAGCACACTCATAGCACACTCATAGCACACTCATAGCACGCTCATAGCACGCTCATAGCACACTCATAACACACTCATAACACACTCATAGCACACTCGTTGGAGGTGGTGCTGCCCCCAAAAATGCTGCCCTATAGGTGCGATGTGAATTAAAAGTATAGAGACTGTTCAAATGCCTAGTTTTGTTGTAATTCAGCACTTGGTTCAACTATTTCTTCAATGTTGCACAAATACAAAAAATATAAGTTTGCTGCCATTGGATTGTCTGTTGTCCTAACATAGACCAAATGTTTTTCTTTGCTCTAATGGAACTCAAGCCAAGTAGGAAGCAATGGAGAGATGAACTTAATGTCAGATTTCAAGGATACTGTTTGTTCTGGCAGAGGATTGTAGGACAGATTTGGATTTCAACATAGAATTTCAAAATGGTGCTAATTTTGCCCCACCAATCATATGTTAGCTTTCAAATGTTAAATAAGATCCGATTAGTTGGGGCAAAATTAGCACCATTTTAAACGATTAGAACTTTTATTGAATCTCCCTGTTAATTTTTGTATTGGAACCAAAATGTTTTAATTCGGTCTTGCCAATTGAAAATTTGGTAATTCCTTGTTGAAATGACTTTGGTAGTTCTCATCTGACAAAGTTTTTACCCAAAACCAAGTTTGCACCTCTGGACTCCAATAAATCCTTATGAAAAGCGTTTATCCGTATATTGTTCTAAACCTATAGTTTAAAGTTTACAAAGTGGCATTTCACTAGACGGCAACGCGTTTCAAATCTTCCTATCTCTTTCCAGCATAATGAAATCTTGTTCAGAAAAATAAAATAAAATCACATTATTGAAAATAGGGGCTCACTGTTGGGAGTCGTAAAAGTGTCTAAGGCGAAGTATAAAGTGCATCGTTTAGAAACAATTTAAGATAAGGGGAACATAAAAGTTCCCTTCTTTAAGCTCATATTCCAATTTCAGAAGAAGAGAAACCATAAAAGAAGCAGATGATGTTCAAGCAATAAAGGATAAGGGATACTTACGCCCCATGAATGCTTACTAAGGACAATAAAAAAAAAAACTGGAAGAAGAAAGCCAGTAAATTATAGGCTGATTATTTCATTTACTTGCGGCAGAATAGCATCACAGCAAACATTTGCACCTTTTACCACATAAGCCGCCATATGAGGTTGGCCATCATCTGTATTCACTTGTTAGTAGGGATGATGGTACTTAGTGAAATACTGACACAATGACATGTACTGTTTACCATAGTATACCATTGTGGTGTGTTGTCTATTGTACCATTATAAATATTCCCCATTGGGGAGCTGGGATTGTTTTCAGTTTGTACAATTATAGTTCTGCTTTCATGGGACTTTAGTAAAGTGGTCAACAATATATAATGCTTTCCTATCAAAAAGGCTGCTGGATGGAATATTTCTCTATGCTCTGTCTCTATCAGGTAGTTAATGTAAATGTAACTTTATCTATTGACGCAGGGAATACGGACAACGGCACACACACTGGTTATAATCTATCTCAAATATCCTGCTTCCTGGAAGAATTACATCTAATATGCACGTTACTTTCATAAGCCTTATCTGACCCCGCGTCCTTTGTTACTGGAAGAAATAAAGTTTTAAAATAAATCGAAAAAAAATTCCGTCAAAGATTTGACTCGTCATGGGAACCTAATGAAGTGAAATAGTATACAACGCATAAATAATGTCCCAGTCGATAAAAGCATGCTACCTTAATCACACTGTATTAAATAGTTAAGGCCTGTATATTGTTCCTTACAGCTGACATCATAACATAAAACCTGGGCTACAGAATAACTTATTATTCCTTAATTTGTACATGAGGTATTAGGAATCTTAAAGGACATCTTCATTGTAAAATACATTTTTTTTCTTAACCTATATCCCAGTAGCTGCAGATTAGTATGTTGTATAAATTGTCTATCTATTTAATTCTTATCTAAACTTATAACTGTTTAAGATCACTGAGCATGTCAGAGCTCACTGAGGTAAGGGAGGAGGCGGTACCTAACAGGGATCCTGTAATGAAATATTTACTGCTTATCTTTTGTAGGAAATTACTTAAAAAGACAGCAATGTATTGTTTTAATTGGGCTCCAGCAGTAGGTTAAAACACTAAAATCTGAGATGTCCAGTCTGAAAAGTAAACAATTTATGACCTTGGGCAAATTACATACATCAACATTAGATTCAGTGGCGTAAATACTGTCCCCACCACCGCGCGGGGTGGTGGGGTGGGGCAGACAGTAGTAGGGTCCACCACAATCCCTCGATTGCTGCAGCGATCAGCCATTTTAAACAGCTGATTGCGCATATGAATGAAACATACGTCCAATCAGCTGTTTAAAAGACCACACCCGAACTTACAGAACTGAACCGGAAGTTTAGTCTTTTAACAGCTGATCAAGCACATGTTTCATTCATAGACACGATCAGCTGTTTAAAAAATGCTGCAGCAATCGTGGAAGTTGGAGGGAGTCAGGGGTCCAGCCTCCAATCTCACGGGGGGCCCCGGGCCCTGCAGGTATGCCCCTGATTAGATTGAATGATGGTGTAATGGTACTTTACCACAAAGGTAAATAGTACAATATTAGACTTGTTGAAGGGTAACCGTGGTCTCCATACCGTTCAAACAAGCCTAGGATGGCGTATGTAGCTTCTCTGGATCTTAAGTTATAGGCTTGTAAAGTTACACATTCTTGTCCTGATGGTCACATGAAGTTCCCCTACCCCCCCAAGAAAGATCTTTTTTTAAAGCAAGTTACTGACTACAGTTACAGACAGTATTAGCAAGAAAAAACACCCTTTATGCTGCATAACGTTGGATAGACTGGAGCTAGAAGCATGACCCTGGAATAATTCACTTTATGAGAAAGGCCACTTGTAAGGAGACATTTCCCCTTTACTGGAGAAATTTACTCCCCCCACTCCACACATGAATCGTACCCAGGATGAACCCATTAGGACGTGATCCCTGTGTTTTTTTCTTAAATGAGTTAGAAATGTCAGAAATGAGCTCGGTAAGGAGACGCGTTCTGCAAGAAGCCAATCTTCCCATCATATCGTCATCATATCGCTCCCTGTTCAGGTTAGTTACGGCAATCAGTTTTCCAAGGCAGGGTACACATGGGCAAATTTTTCACCCCGACCGACTGTTCGCCACAATCCAGGCATCGGTAGCAAAATCGCTGTGACCAATAGTACAATCTATAGGCTAACGCACGATCAGTGGTGATTTACCATCACGTCCAATCGCCTTTTTGCCCAATCCGGACAGACATTGGTCGCTGGCAATGGGACACACACTGGCAATTTTTCCAACCGATATTGGAAAATATCGGTAGGTTTGTGTGTTTCCCCCTTAGCCTAAGTGCTGATTAGTAAAAGCATAAATTACCAGTACTGGACCGGCAGGATTTTTAACAGCTGACCGTGAGAACCTACCTAAATACGCAGCTGATGATCGTAGTACCTGGCGTACAGATCACAGGATGGTCGTGTGGGTTTAACACTGAGTATTCACCTCAACATTCAACCTCCCCTTTTCCTCTCTTTATTTTCCCCATTTTTCATTTGTTCCCTATTAGTTTCCATGTTATTCCGGATCGATTCCAATAATCGTTTTTCCCTCACATACAAAACCTTTTTAGTCTGTATTTTAATTTTATTTTTACCCCCAGGGCCCAGGAGACTTTGTTCACACCTCTATTGTTTCTCTATGAATTCTCCCTTTCATTGCTGCTCTCTCCCTCCAGAGTTGTTACCAATGTGATGTTACCGCATTTCAATTTCAATTCCAGCTGTTCGGAAACTGTACAGGAACTTTCCACAACAGCAAAGTGACAGTGGATCAGGAAATATTTGGTTCTATTATCCAGGATTCCAGGAATCCCAGTCTAAAGGTGACACAAGGTGGATAACGCTGATCTCTAGACCTGGAGGCATCTGACCAAGGTCTTCCCTTCAGACAGATCCCGTAGTTAGCAGGGACATGCATAATTGGGACAGGTTAGGAGAAAAATATCCAACCTTTCCAACTTATAGGAAAGATTTCTGCACTTTTCAACTAATGGCATCACCCCAATAGTTTAGAGACAGTAGAGCAGTAAGGTCAGACAGAATGCAAAGTGGGAGAGGATTAGAGCCTTTTAGAAAGGGCAGTGAAGCTCTGTCAATTGTATTGTACAGGACATCCAAAAATGACTGCATTATTACTACTATTTTATGTTGTATTGTTCCTGGTTATCTACTAGGCGGACAACCCTGGGAAAACCTGTGACATTACCCCAACGAATGCCTATTTAAGGAAAATTATACTCACCTCCCTCTCATAGGGATGGCCAGGATTGTGGAGCCGAAACCGGTTTTGTGGCGGATCTCACAGAATTTCCAGAATTCCGTTTTCCATATTTATTCGGAACCCCGTTAGAGGATTTCTGTCCATTCGGTAATCTTTGAATTCGCCATTCGAGGATTACCGAAAATGGCTGGTGATAAAATGGATGTAGCATGAGTGTGCTACTTGGTTAATTCGTTTTTTTGTGTTTTTTTCCCCGCTGGGACGTGTTCCCTGGACCATTTCTCAGGTCCCAGAGCCATTTACAATAAGTTACTACTGCTATTTAAACCGATTTTTTTCCCCATTGACTTAAATGGTGGATTCGCTGATTTTTGGATTTTGAATGCTCGAGCGGAACGGATTTTCGGAAGTTTGGCCATCTCAACCCCCTTGCTACTCTTTTCCTTAGCTGCATAGGTAAGGACCTAAACCACTAGGTCGTCACCCCTGGGTACTTCACCTTACAGCAGTACAAACGTATATAAAGTTTCCCTTGCTGGTTAAGCCCTCTTCCGTAGTCCGCAAAATAGCCAATGGGAAGGCACGCTCCACAAAGAAGAGCGTCTTCCCATTGGCTACATTGCAGACTGTCACTGACAATGGCAGAGGGGTGGAACAAACTGGAGTGCAAAGGGAAATTTTAGGTAAGTATAACTGCTGTTTGGTAAAGTACCCAGGGGTGACGACTTAGCGATTTAGGTCTGGGTACTATGCAGCTATAGAACGGGGAAAAGATGAGTATAATTGTCCTTTAACACAGCTCAGTTCAGTCTTTTTTTACTTTTTTTTATTGGTTTACAAATAAGGATGTCCAATAAGGATGTCCAATAAGGATGTCCAATAAGGATGTCCAATAAGGATGTCCAATAAGGATGTGCTATTTAAACAGACAATTAAAAAAAAAGGGGGGGTAGGGCAGAAATCACAGAACAGTAATAGCATTTAGTGATGGCATGCACCATCTTTATCTTACCCCTGTATAAAGGTTGGTAAACACATGCGATTGCGGGTGCCGACCAGCGACGCACGATATGTATGAACAAGCGTTTTGGCTGATAATCGTCCCACGTCTGGGCACTTTATCGGCTGAAACAGTCGTTGGTTCAGGGATCGTTGCCTGATCCGCAGGGCAGATCCCCAAACGAGTGGCCGTTTCGGGCGATAAAGTGCCCATACATGGCCAATTTATCAGCCAAAATGCTCGTTCGTACACATTTGGGTGCACGAACCTTAAGTCTCTGGTATCTCCTGCCCTCCTGATAGAACTGCATGTGAATTGACCCATCTCGGGGGAACGAGGAATAAAACCGCCCAGAATTTCAATCTACCCTCCTCCATCCGAAAACCGAACGTTTTCATTTCTAACGATATCATTATTTCCTCTCTTTTTATTCCCAAGTAAAAACGTGTATTGCAGGACAAACCCCATAGCTCAATGTCAATATTTATGCGCCTACTCATCCATCTTAATGTCAGCTCCTGCAGGGCGGCCATAAGTGTTGCTGGGTCAGGGGATGTAGATCAGTTCGAATGAGAATTTCCAGACTCCACCTCATGAGTTTCAAGCGTATTAATAAATATCAGGACATGCAGTGAAATCGGACACATGTAGCCTGACTGCTACATCTCCTTTTATCCACCCAACCCTCTTAAAGAGACATTATCACGCAATAATCATTGTCTTCCTTGGTGTTGTTTAATTGTTTTACAAAAATCCAATTACCCTCTGTTTATATTTATCCAAAATGCCAACATTTACATCTACTGCCCTCTCCGGTGGGCGCTCACATGACCCATTCAAGGGTAACTGGTAATCTTTTCCAAATTTAAATAAACCTTGTACCGAGACCATGATTTAAATGTGGGTGGAGCCCCTCCTGCTCTGCCAATCATCTTCCCGAGCTTGACTGGCCTCCTCAATTCACAAGGACATCCAAGGTTTTATTATTGCTGCAGTAGGAGACCTGGCAGAGAAGGAAAGGCTCAATAAGCAGCTGGATCACATTTTAGGTAATTACCCATACATTTAAATTGGTGAACAGATTGGATCAGGTGGAATCAGAACAGCTTAAGTTGACTTTAGGGGTTAGTTACCCTTTACATTTATCCCAATCATATCAACTGTAATTATAAATAAGCCTTCTGGGTAAAAGGATATAGTTAATCCTGTGTTGTTGTCGTTTTTGCTACATTTGCTGAAATTCTTATCTTTATCCCGGAAATTCTGCCAGACACCAAAACAAAACTGGCGAAATCATCGAAGCCTCACGATCAAGTAAAAACCGACTAAAACTTCTTAGATTACAAAATAAAACAGTTCTCAATGGAAATTAATGGACACACCGCAGTTTAAGTTATAAGAGTAATAAAATATTCCCCATTAATCTGCAACCACCAATCCTATATAATAAAATGCAAGTGTGCGTCCCTGTGTCAGTGTGTGTGTGGCTGCTCTGGAATAAAAGAAGCAGCCAATCTACCTGATTGGCTGCTTCTTTTCCATTCAGAGCAGAACAGCCAATCGGATCACAAGTTTGCATTAAGGGGCGGGACCACAGACCACAGACTGCTGGCTGCTCTGGGTGGGTTGATTTCTTAAGTTAACTCTTCACAGTGTGAAAATCCCTGTCCATGCTCCATTACTGGGTCTGACACCAATAAACTGTACACACTGTACCAGTTATGTTCTAAGATCTCTGGGTGGGGGACAGTGAGGCAGGGGGTAGCTGGTGGGGTGTGTGTTTGTCCTGGACCCCAATGATATTAATCATGTGTCTGTGGGGGTTGTGAGGGAGAGGGTTGCACTAGACATCAATGTCTGGGTGAGGGTGGGGGGAGTCAGAACTGCTCACTGACATGACACCATGCTAAATTAACCTCCTATTAACCAAAGGTGTCAGGGCTGGGGTCTGGGGCAGAGGAGGGGCCCTGGGTCTGGGACAGAGAGGGGGGCACTGGGTCTGGGCCAGAGGGGGGCCCTGGGTCTGGGGAAGAGGAGGGCCCTGGGTCTGGGCCAGAGGGGGGACCCTGGGTCTGGGACACTAAGAGGGAACTGTGGCCTTGGGACATGGAGGCACTCTGGGCTTCTAGCGCCTGTTATTGTAACAGGCTTAATGTCTAGTTACCAATAAAAGGCCAATCCCGTCAGTACTGACGCAATTGGCCATTTATCGTTAGTGTGTGTACGTCTGTGCCGACCATTTCCAATGGCGAGAAAAAAAACCCTCAGTCGCGGTCGGCTCCCTTGTAATAAAGTATAGGGAGTCAGCCAGGATCGAAGGGAGTATGACAGTCACAAACATTCTCTCTATACTTTATATATACCCATACTATAGGGAGTACGGTGGTCACTAATGTTCTCCGTGTACTTTATATATACTTTATATAGGGAGTATGGCGGTCACTAGCGTTCTCCCTATACTTTATATATACCTTATATAGGGAGAATGGCGGTCACTAACGATCTCCCTATACTTTATATATACTTTATATATGGGAGAATGGCGGTCACTAACGTTCTCCCTATACTTTATATATACTTTATATAGGGAGTATGGCGGTCACTAACGTTCTCCCTATACTTTATATATACTTTATATAGGGAGAATGGCGGTCACTAATGTTCTCCCTATACTTTATATATACTTTATATTGGGAGAATGACGGTCACTAACGTTCTCCCTACACTTTATATATACTTTATATAGGGAGAATGGCGGTCACTAACGTTCTCCCTATACTTTATATATACTTTATATAGGGAGTATGGCGATCACTAACATTCTCCCTATACTTTATATATACTTTATATAGGGAGTATGGCGGTCACTAATGTTCTCCCTATACTTTATTTATACTTTATATAGGGATTATGGCGGTCACTAACGTTCTCCCTATACTTTATATATACTTTATATAGGGAGAATGGCGGTCACTAACGTTCTCCCTATACTTTATATATACTTTATATAGGGAGTATGACAGTCACTAACATTCTCCCTATACTTCGATAATTATCGAAAGTTCGAAAGTCTGAGACATCCGGGGATAGTTCGAGATGTCTGAATCCATTTGAACTCGATGAGTTCGGCTTGAACTCGGGTTCGAGTTCTAGTCCATCTCTAATGGTCAGTACTGGCCATAAATTTATTCCAGTTGCTGTAGTTTCCTTTTACTGTAGCATAGGGAGCCATCAGTGATCGATAAGTGTGTGGAAGCACCAAATGATCTTCTTTGTAATCATGGTAGGGAAATGGCTCACAGCTGTGCATAGCCACATCTTTACCAGATTACAGATGGCATAACTAGGAATCACTGGTCCTCCAGCAAAACTATAATGCCCTAAATTTATCTTCAGTAGTTGTCTGGGAGGAGGGTGTATCTGTCACAGGAAAAGTATGAAGTTTTGGCCCCTCCAGATCCCGGGCCCCCTTACTCCCATGGTAGTTTTTCCCAACTATACGATTTCCCTCCTGTCAAAGGCCTCCAAACTATTTTGCATGGACCATGATTCCAATATTAGAAATGAGCCATAGACCAGTCATTGCAATAAATATGATATAATGAATACTTTATTGTACCATACAGATGAACTGTGCAGCCTGGTACCAAATGATGCATGGACATGTTCTGGTCCGCAGCCTGGTGATTGGCTGGTTAGCTGTAAGTGATCTATATTGCACCGTAATAGAAGAAAGTAATCAAACGCAGATCGCGGGAGCATTGAAAAGCTGTTTTCCATTTGATAATTTTAAAGAAAGAAAGTTGTCAACAACCGCAATGAGATTTCCTAATGTTCTACCTAATGTTCCTTTAAAACATTCTTCGGAAGTTCTACTTGATACGGAACAGTAAGAGTATTGCAGAAGAACATTTCCAATGAAATTAAGAAAATTACTGAAAGCTTACACCTCTCTGAACATTGGCAGTGCAGCTTGTTTATTAGATCTTTAAAGATTCCTCTTGTTTTTTCTTTATAAACAGTAGGAGAAGAAGAATTTCTAGGCGGCCAATACACAATGAAGTCTGGCATTTGGCACTTGACGAGAGCAATCCTTGGCAGTGCCTTTCGCTGCAATAAAGAACCATTGATAAATAAGCTCACCATGTCACTGAGTTTAAATCTGTGCCATATACATAAGAAACTGTCATTTTCAGGATTTAATCAACATGATCAAAGACATGATAACACTTATTTGCTGTTACATCGGCTGTGCATTTTGGAAAACAAAGGCCTACCACCTACAATGGCAGATGGTAAGGCTCTCGAAATGTTCGGCGTTCCGAAAAATCGGCAGATCGCAATTAGAAATGTGTCATTAGAACTCTTCCTCGTCATCAAAAAAACTCTAAAGGTGACAGCGTAACAGTCCCGTTCTAGTGATATCCAGACTGTTCTTTTTTTGATGTATTGGAATAATCATCAAACATGAGTCTGTTATGTGACTTCAGAAGAACTCCCAGAATCCTCAGACAGCTGTTGATGTCCTTTGAGATAAACAGGCACCTGCTAGGATTTGAGCATGTTATAGGACCAGTAATGGATGGAAATGTACTGTACACTAAACTACAGTTAAAGGAGAACTAAACTTTTTAAAATATTAATAATGTTAAACCTCATTCCTCACCGACATATTGTGAGATTCCTTTTCTAGTAAAGGTGCCCATACACTACTCAGATATAAGATAGATTAGACGTTCATCCATTGACGAACATTTAATCTATCCACGAACTAGAGATGTCCGAACTTCGCAAAATCCGGTCCGCTCGAGGATCCACGGATTTTCGGAAAAATTAGAAAATTCGAAAATCTGCGAGCGGACCCATTAAAACCTATTAAAATGAAAGTTCGGCAAAATCCGCATTGAAATTGGTCTAAATAGCCTTGGTAACGTACACTAAATCACTCAGGGACCTGGGTAATGACCTTGGAAACACGTATCAATGCCTACAATACCTAAAAATGACAGTCCGCTAGCGTGAATTTCAAATGCGCCCGAGTCTTCGTCATTCTTCGAAAATACGAGGATTCTTCGGAAATACGGACCCGAACATGTGGCTTGCTCCGTCCCAAAATGCAAAAAATCTGCGAAATTTAGAATTTACGAGGATTTCTAGTATTTTCCCGTATTTTCGAAAATACGAGAAATCCTTAGTAATTTCGAAAATTTTTCGAAAACGCGGTTCGGAAAAGTTCGGAAGGCGGAAAACCGGAAAATCTGCGATATCCGCCGTTCGCGAATGAGGTAAATCTGCTGTGGATCCGCGAACTGGGCCATCACTACCACGAACCCCCTTGCCCATTCTTTTTGGTAATCAACTGTAAAATGAATGGGCTAGACAGGAACGTCTCAAGGTAAGAACTGCTGCTTGTAAAATGCGGTGTTTATTAGATAGATTAGACATTCATCTATGGACGAACACCTAATCTATCTAATGTCTGCCTAGCGCATGGGCAGCATAAGTTGCATTTACATACACGAACGGAGTATATTCTGTATCTTAAGTCCCCCCACCCACCTTGCGCCACTTATCTTCCACAGGTTTTAGCTTGAAAACTACAGAAGGTAGGTCGGCTGCCGTCTGCTGCTGTTTCATGACTTTTCTGTGCACGGAAGCAGCAGAAGGGGCCGGCCTACAGCCGCGTCTGTGATTGGCTTAGACGTGATTCAACCTAGCGAGGTCTAAGTTTGGGGGGTTTCCTGCAACATATTAAAATTTTGTTTTGGGGTGGACATACTCTTAGAATGAGATTGGCTACAGAGCTATTTATTGCTTCATGGGCAAATTTCTAAATAAAATCTGCTCAGGATCGATGGTGCAACTGGTCCATCTTTTGCTGAGCCCTGATTTCGTTTGCACAATTGTGCATCCAGTGGACCTGTGTACACCTTTACCGTGTAATATAAAGATATTAAAAGTGACTATATTCTTATATTACGCAGTAAGGAGTGTTATATTATAGTATACAGGGTATGGTTTGCTTTGCAGCGAAAAAACTGTTCAGCCATTTCTAGTTTGGTTACTTGAACTCTCTCTGGTTCGTCCACTTTACCATCTTGTCAGATTTGGGACTTTTTCTAGAGTGATCACATGATCTGTGACATGGCTCAATGATTATTATATAGGGAATAAAGCACTAACAGCTCTTGCTCATCTCTTCACTCTCTATTGGTGTTTCATGTCATCATGTTTGTGGTGCTTGTGAGAAATAAAGCGGTTCTCTTCCGTACCAACAATGTTGGCAAATTAAGGTTCCCCCAAGACTTTTACAATTTAAGACCAAGGTGATATAGTGGAAACTTTACTGTTGGTCCATTAAAAATGACTTTCCTCAAAATATCACCAGTTTATAGTGATGGACCCGAACACGATTTTGGACGAACTCGAATTATTCAAACTAGTTCAGTTTTCCGAACTCACGGCTGTATTTTCATTAATTTACGAGCCATTCGCTAACCCTAGACTGTATGTAAAGAATAGAATGTAATGTAATGTTCGTTTTCGCTAACCCTTGAATGTATCGTTCGATTTCGATAACCCTCGAATGTATCGTTCTATACGAAAGTATTGTTCAGTAACCCTCAAATTGTCCATAACCCTTGAATGTAACGCAAAGCAGACAATTGCCCGATTATAAAGTAAGAAGTGTTAACAAGTTTTGGTGACAGTGACATGTTCCCCAGACCATTTCCCAGGTGCCACAGCCATTTACAGTAAGTTACCATTGTTAGTTTATCTGTAAATTATCTGAACTTTTTGAACTAACACTCCCCATTGATTTTAATGGGTTAGGTTTTGAATTGCCGAACTGCTGAACTTTTACTGAAGTTCGGTTCGTTTCAGAACTTCAGTAAAAGTTCGGCAGTTCGAAACGTAACCCATTAAAATCAATGGGGAGTGTTAGTTCAAAAAGTTCAGATAATTTACAGATAAACTAACAATGGTAACTTGCCCATCTCTACTAGTCTAATGCTTCTCCTATAACAGTCCTAATGGATCATAATGCTCCTCTTCAAACAGAACTATCCAATCCCTATCAACCAACAATACCCAAAGGTTGATCCTCAGATATATTTACAAAGTATCAAATTGTTGCAATTCATGGAATATCCTGACCTGTCTAGACCTGTCACCTGTTTGATGGACCAGTCATCCTAAAATAATTCCATCGAACCATTAGGATTATTTTTCTGGGGGGCAGCGCACTGTTTAAGCAGCCTGCCCCTCTGTGTTCTTGCTCACATGTGGTTGGATTGGTGGGCTCCGTTGGACTGGCCGGCATGATCTGATGACATCAGACGCAACCCGCGCACCATATAAAAGCCGATGCGGCGCGTGGCTCAGGCGCCATTTTAGTTAGAACCAGATCATGGAAGAAGCTTTGCCCCACCCACCCGGCCATTTTTTAAGTGTTAATTATTTATTTGTTTGCATTTGTACATGTTTCTGTTTGAGATTGTAATTGTTATTTTATATATTTTTTTTTTAAAAAAGGAGAGAAATGTTTTTCACTACAATTAAAAAAAAGAGAAGGTTTTTAATTTGGTTGGTTTTGGGTCGACACAACCACCGTTATGGTAAATTGGATCGTTACGCCATATCATACATCATCTATTAATAAAATGCTGGGGCGGTTATTTTACACCCCACACTTGGTGTCCCTCTCGTTATTATAAAGTATAAGCCTATGGTTTAATGTTATCTGTTTAAAGGGGGTTCTACATACCTAGGAGGAGGGGGTGGGCGACATTACATACACAGTCCATTCCTCCCACCGGCTATAACAAGATTGTTGATGTGTCAGGTATTGGGTGATGTGCTGTCAAGATTTAAATCTAAGTCTCCTTTTTCACTAGAAAAACCAAAGGCAGCGTTTTGAGGGTTTCATAAGCAAAATGGTCAAAACGATTCAAGGGACCCCCAAAAGCTAGGATACGTTTTGCTTAAAACTTTAAATAATGTTCCCAGAGCGAGTAATCCTACTTACAATTCCACGACACACCGCCGCTTGCTCCCTTTTCACTGCCACTGCTACTTTTTTTCCATTCACGAGCAGCAGCAGTGGAGGTTCGTCTGAGAATGGCCTCATACCCTTTAAAATGACCTCACCCTCAAAATGGCATCTTTTAGAAAGAATGACCCTATTAAAATATGTTGAGATATCCTACTTTGTCCTCTGGAATCATTAGCATATGCCTGATATGCCTTAATCTGAAACTAAGGGGTATGTGTGTTTTCACACCCCCTTTAAGAAATGTAGTGAGCTGGTAATGAGTTTGAGCATGCTCAGAGGAGACAGCTAGGGGAATAGGATTACATCATTGGCTGTGATGTCATTTGCCATATCTATGATATGAAGAACCAGGAAGGAGAAAGGGGGGCAACTGGACATTGTGCAGCATTTCAGGTTAGTCTCATATATTTCAGCTTTCTAATTATTGCAGTCTTGTGATTTGGGGGGTGATTTGCCAATATATCTTTTTTCATTTTAGGGCTGGACTTGCCCTTTAAATATTGTACCAATGGAACACCATGGTGAATAATGGATGCGGCACAAATATTGATCGAACACAATCTATTTTTTATCACGCTATTAGATTTCTATTCTGACTGTAGGTTCTGTGTTCCAGTAAAGATGGATAATCGTGTCCAATATTTAATATGGTTGAAAGATCTTTGATCTATTGCATGTAATTCTGTGTACCCGGATTATTCAGCCTTGTAGGAAGGCAAACAAATATAATTCCTGTTAGCAACTTGAAACAACCAAATAAAATTACATCATGGGATTATTTGGACCAGAATTTCTCCATGAACAGTAAACACTGTTTTCTCCATGCAATGCATCTAGCATCAAGGGATTGTAAAACTGTCGGAATCATTGTTATAATAACATTTCCCTTTTATTGTGTCCAAGAAAAATAATTCTACATAATAACCTGTGGTTTAGATACCATACAAAAGGATTTAAAGGAATGACTTTAGGTAAATTGATAGGAATTGCTTTTGTATTGTATTGTATTTTTGCAATTTACTTTAATTTTTTTTTTTTTACATAGTTTTGATGATATGTGAGATATAGTAGCAGCATCACCAGATCCCCTGCACTTCCTGCTTCCTGTTTTGAAACATTGTGTCAGTTCCTCTTTTCTGTGTCCCCTCTTCCTCCATTAAAAAAAGATAAAAATGTACCCATCTTACACACTCTCTGCTGTGGTCTGTACTGTTCTCCCTTCCCTTCAGTCTTCCCTCAGTCACTGTAATTCAATCTCTTCCTGGTTTCTTCTACTTTCTCCTGCACTGAGCATGTGCCAACCGCAGATTAGTTGGAACAAGTATTTGTGACTGGAGATTCAGAAACCCCCTCCCCCTAATTTTCTAAATAGTGATTTCTTCATATTTTAGACTGTGCTGCATGTAGAGAGGTGGTTGGGGGTTCATTTTAAAGGTATGAACCAGGCTTTTAAAATCACCTTTATTGGTAGGTCAGTGATACATTTTGTGTGTTGCAATGCAGTAGAAATGGTCTGTTTTACACTTCCTCAGCCAATTGTATACTTATATTTCTATATACTGAAATATTAAAACAGAATTATTAGTCAGCCTTTAATTAGGAGGGTAAGACGCTGGAAGCCTAAATCTGAATGTTAATTAGGTTAAATTATATTGTGGAGCATTCAAATCTGGGTATAAAAAGAAATGGAACATTGGATGTACAGTAATTAGTTGTTTATATCATTGGCTGCTGTTCTTTAAAAACCTAATGGTAACTGCTATATTTCTTGTTATTGGACAAAAGGTACACACATAAAATCTAGAAAATCTAATTCAGAGAATAAATGTTAAGAGGTAAATATGTCACATGAGACACAAACTGGGTCATTTTTGTCATGAGGTCAGGCGATAGCTTTGGGCAGGGTTTCTGACACCAGATGAGCTGATACTGAAGTATCCAGAGCAGCTCTGGATGTATCTGAAGCTAAGGTTGGCCATAGACCGAGGACCTTACCTCCTGATGTTCTTTCAATGTTGCTATGAAGTTTGGACCTCCAGGCATGATTAATATTTGTTTAAAAAATAAATGGACCAGGACAGGGAGGAAAAACTGCTGGTCTTATTATATATTAGAAAGATTTGATGACCAAAAGGCAAATCTATCTAATATCAAATAATGTATGGCTAGTAGACTCTCATCCATACTTAACTCCTGGTGCCACTTCAGAACAAAGGCAGGCAAACATAGAAACCTATTGTTCTAGGAAAAGTATGGAAAGAATGAAAACTCAACATTCCAGATATTATTATTAACCATTATGGTTATACATATTGTTAACCATTATCTCTTCTTTTCATACCATCCTAGACTGGCCATTTTATCACCCCCTAAATAGTTTAACATTTTCTCTATTTTCTACCACATAAATCCGTAATGCATAAAGGTGTGAGGTCCATGGTGAATTCTGTTTTGATTGATAGAACAATTTCTACAGGTTTTAAGCAGCTGAAATGTCTAAAAAAGACACTGGGCAAGAAAAGATAAAAAACATGATCACTGACAGTTAATCTATAAAGAAAACTGAGAGGACCCTTGTGGGACTTTCCAACAATTCTGATAAAACTGTCGAGACAGGTTATTAAGAGATTTCACCTGGTTCGAGTATGGCCAAATTCTTGTCTTTTAAAGGGCAACTAACGAATTCTCTTAAGAACTCACCAGAAGGAAAATAACGCAGATTTTTCCCTAGGCTCTTCCTGGGCTAAACATTTATAAAATAAATAAATTGTTCTTTATAAAAATGAGAGCTACCGGTCTTTTTGTTTCTGGAGCAACCAGTTACATGTTGTACAATGGTAAACGTAGATAGCTTTTAACTGCAATCATTTTCAGATAAGAGTCACATTATAGCATTTAACTGTTACTTTGTTTAGGTTATTAGTGTTCATGTAATTAATTAGTCTAACATCTCTATTTAAAAACATCCCTCAAACAAGCCTAGGATCTCTGGATCTTAAAATATAGGCTTGTACTGTAAATTTACACTTTCTTGTCTGTACTGTCTGAGTCTGTGACAGTCACATTATGTGCTGTATAAAAAGCCCCATCCTCATAAAATAAAGCTAGCAACAGACCTGCAACCATTCTCTGTCATTTACTCTGCCTATGGATATCTTAAGAAGAGAAAAAAAAATATTTTAAGGCTTGTGGCTATCTTTAAATATGATTAGGAAGTTTGGCGGCAGGGCTCATGATGCAGCTGATGATGCTCTCTCCCAGCAGTTGCTCCAACCTGAGACTTGGGGGCCGAGCAGTGGTGCTGGTGATGTCACAGCTCACAGTACTAACCGGAATATACTGCTGTAGCTTTGGGTAGACTGCAGCCAGAATCATGAACCTGGAGTCTTTTTAAAGATGAGTGTGTTTTTTTTTAATAAAGGCCACTTGTATGGAGACCACAGTTTCACTTTAAAGGAGTGGAATAGCCCAAATTAACTTTAGTTAAATGAGAGGTTGTTCATAAAATATACATAGATCGGTGCACCATACCAGAAATAACCCTGTGGTAATGTGATAATACGGTGGACTGGCCCCTAAGCGCAACCATACCATCACACCACTCCATAGGTCCGGCAAAATCATTACCTGTTGCCAAACATCCATAGATGTTTGGCATTCATGGATGTTTGGCAATAAGTAAGGAGTTCGCCGGACCCTGTGTTATAAAGGTGCTGCTCAGAGTTCCCTGCGGTACACTTACCTCGGAAGCTACAATAGGGTGAAGTGGACGGTTTACCCCGACCTATGGAGTGGTGTGATGGTATGGTCGTGCGGAGGGGCCAGTCCGGATAAGTCCCCATACAAGACCCAGAGCCGGAGGCGGAGTGTTGAGTATACCAAGGTTTTTTTCTTTCTACTTATAGGACACGGAGTCCAGTATTTGGACTTGGGAACTTGTACTGTTCTAGGCAGGTTGAACTATCAAACGATCTGAGGGGTTTATGCAGCACTTTTACACAGGGGATGGTAATACATCTCTGGGGACGCTCAGAGTTTTGGTATAATGAGAGGTTGTTGTATTTCTTGATTCCTGATTCCTGCTGTAGAAATGTATTGCTTTACCTCCTATATTGTTACATCTTAAAGTGCAACAATATCTATAATATCAAATGTGTTCCAACCCATCCCCTTACCATTTAAGGTCTCGTACACATGTACAATTTGGCCATGATCCACGACCACCCAAGCGAGCTCATGGTGGATTAATGAACAACCCCGACTGAATGCATGCACACGTGTGATTATCGTCCGAAACAAACATTAGTTTCGGTTATCCGACGTGGTCGCGGATCATGGCCAAATCCGTACAAGTGTATGAGCCTTAAGACTAGCCAGGGTGAAGATCTAAATTACTCGGCCCTCACTCTGGAATAATGTTTAATGGGAAACTGTGGTCTCAAACAAGTTAGGGTTAAATCAAAGCCTGCAGTATTTCCTTTAAAACAACCTGACAATCACATCTCTGGCTGGAGCCTGTGAGAAATTACATTGGGGTGAATGTTCAAACTTCCTGCTTCCAGTAGGTTGAGTGACATCACCTGACCTCTGCTAGCCCCTCTGCCCCGGGGGAGAAGCATGCTCAGTTAAGACTTAATGCTGGGGAAATCAGGAAGTACCTGGGGGGAAAATGACAGTTGAGATGAGGAGCCTATTAATGCAGGCAGAGGCTGGTCACATGACTGAAAACAGGAAGAGCTAAAGTAGGAAGTAATATTATTTCTCACAGATAGTATCTATAGAGATGTGATTTAGGTTTTATTTTGAAGGTATGATGGAAGGCTTTTTATATAATCCTTACTAGTTTGGAAGACTTCAAAACCACAGTTACCCTTTAATCATTGTGAATTTTTAATGGAATGTTCCAAGTTCCAAATGTTCTACTCAGACCTCAGCAAATAAAAGATTTGATATTCAAACTCTATTTCTCATCAGATTTCTGTCTATACGGAACAGAGCCAGAATTTAAAATACTGATTTATGTTGTTTATCTTAGGACATTATTAAACCTGGTTCTGTATCATCCCTCTTCTCTTCTTCTAGACCCACCTTTGCTTGAAAACCGTTGAGTTGCATAGGTTGATTTCACCAGCAGCAGAAGATAATGGTCTAGTAGAGTTTGTTGTGTTACATTACTAGAACGTTGCTTTTGGTAGGTCCAGATCAGATGTTTTCAAATGTTTTCTAACAGTGGTCGAACAGTAATAGGCATCATCTGATTGGTTGAGGCAAATTAATAGCTCTGCACCCTTTATTGAATGCGCCAATGTATCAGCTTTGTAAAGAATCAGTTAAATCTTGTGGTGGCTTCTTCTTTGATTCATTCTAAGGGTGCAAATTGTTTAATTGCTACTTTAATTCACGAACATTGCCCTTTACACTCTGTGTCTGTTTTAGTAGTATGGCAACCTTCCCAGTACATCCCCAGTAAAATCCCTATTTCTATATTATGATGAGATATTAGAAGCTGTTTCATTTAAGGGAAATCTAGCTTTAAACATTCTCCCCATAAAAACTATACAGAAATCTTCCTTTCCGTATTGTGTTTTGAGTGTATTAGAAGAAGCCGACAATCCACATTGTATCTATCCTCAAATAAAAAATCAACTAACCTGTCAATACGAAACATCAGGTTGGGGTTTTGTAATGCTAATTCCAACTGCAGAGATCTGCTGCAAAAGGTGATGGCTTTGTACACTGTACCAACCTTTCATGTGCATTGTCTTTACAGTCAGTATATCATGTGATAACAAGGTGCTCCTACCACCATTTTTTTTAATGAATGACCTGTCTGTCTAGTGGATCTTCTTGAAGCACAATATTGGTCTGACCATGTTTGTCTCAAGGCCTGTGAAAATGATAAGAACTGTCTTTATGGAATTGTCTTTATGGAAAGATATGCACTGCATTGGGGGCAGTCAAGGGGGCATGGTAGACCAGACCTGGGAGGAGGGTACAGAATAAAATATATCCAAAGCTGGCAAGATGCTATTAAAGTATTTGGATGCATTAATACATTATAAATGGCTTAAAGGGCATTGCCACTCTTAAAACAAAAAAGTAGTTATTTGTAAATTACCTGCCCCCAGTTCCAACCGATATATACAGCACATTATTAGATGTATACTAACCAAATATTTAAGGATAATTAGTGTCCCCATTGTAGGCTCCTCCATCCATACAGTCAATCAAGACTTTTGACTGCTGACATCACAGCCAATGATTGACTGCTCTTTCCCTTACTGTCTTCTCTGCACATGCTTAAGTTCCTAGAAGCTCATTGAGCATTAACTGAATTTTTTCTGTCGTTCTGTTGTTCTGGAACGTGAAACTATCATTTTCTGGGCATCTGCATCTTTGGATTACCAGCGGTGATTTTGTGACTAAAGAAGGTCTTATATCTGTTGTATTCAGTTAGATCAACTGGACTTAAAGTTTAGTTCTTGAAGACGTTTCACTAATAATCCAAATGGCTTTCAATTCAGAATTGTTAGTTCACGCATGAGTCCTAAACCACTACCCTAATTCCTATATTCCAGGAGAAACGTCCTGCTTATTGTCCACTAAACTTCATGCTCAAATGAGACCTCTGTGTATCCCAGGTTGACAACCTTCATTGTTAAATTTACTGTAAAACTCCAGCCCAGTCACCTTACAACATGACCAGCTAAGCCCTCTCTCTGCTTCATTTTCTATACTGACCAACTCCAGCCCAGTCACCTTACAACATGACCAGCTAAGCCCTCTCTCTGCTTCATTTTCTATACTGACCAACTCCAGCCCAGTCACCTTACAACATGACCAGCTAAGCCCTCTCTCTGCTCCATTTTCTTTACTGACCAACTCCAGCCCAGTCACCTTACAACATGACCAGCTAAGCCCTCTCTCTGCTTCATTTTCTATACTGACCAACTCCAACCCAGTCACCTTACAACATGACCAGCTAAGCCCTCTCTCTGCTCCATTTTCTTTACTGACCAACTCCAGCCCAGTCACCTTACAACATGACCAGCTAAGCCCTCTCTCTGCTTCATTTTCTATACTGACCAACTCCAACCCAGTCACCTTACAACATGACCAGCTAAGCCCTCTCTCTGCTCCATTTTCTTTACTGACCAACTCCAGCCCAGTCACCTTACAACATGACCAGCTAAGCCCTCTCTCTGCTTCATTTTCTATACTGACCAACTCCAACCCAGTCACCTTACAACATGACCAGCTAAGCCCTCTCTCTGCTCCATTTTCTTTACTGACCAACTCCAGCCCAGTCACCTTACAACATGACCAGCTAAGCCCTCTCTCTGCTTCATTTTCTATACTGACCAACTCCAACCCAGTCACCTTACAACATGACCAGCTAAGCCCTCTCTCTGCTCCATTTTCTTTACTGACCAACTCCAGCCCAGTCACCTTACAACATGACCAGCTAAGCCCTCTCTCTGCTTCATTTTCTATACTGACCAACTCCAACCCAGTCACCTTACAACATGACCAGCTAAGCCCTCTCTCTGCTCCATTTTCTTTACTGACCAACTCCAGCCCAGTCACCTTACAACATGACCAGCTAAGCCCTCTCTCTGCTTCATTTTCTATACTGACCAACTCCAACCCAGTCACCTTACAACATGACCAGCTAAGCCCTCTCTCTGCTCCATTTTCTTTACTGACCAACTCCAGCCCAGTCACCTTACAACATGACCAGCTAAGCCCTCTCTCTGCTTCATTTTCTATACTGACCAACTCCAACCCAGTCACCTTACAACATGACCAGCTAAGCCCTCTCTCTGCTCCATTTTCTTTACTGACCAACTCCAGCCCAGTCACCTTACAACATGACCAGCTAAGCCCTCTCTCTGCTCCATTTTCTATACTGACCAACTCCAGCCCAGTCACCTTACAACATGACCAGCTAAGCCCTCTCTCTGCTCCATTTTCTTTACTGACCAACTCCAGCCCAGTCACCTTACAACATGACCAGCTAAGCCCTCTCTCTGCTCCATTTTCTATACTGACCAATTTGTATGCAACTTAATATTTAGTCTCTTGATTCAGTTTTTTCTAATATACCTCTATTTATAATTGATCCCTTGCAAATTAAGTCCAGAGCAACCTTAGATTAGATAAGATTAGATTTCTTCAGGAGTGGGATTATGCTTTGGACTTCAACCCTTCCTGGAATCAATCAAATTTCAACAGTGCTTATTGACCAAGATCATTTTTAAAACAATCCTTAGCTGATTTTGTCAATGTATTTTAATGTAAGACCTGTGTGTTTCAGGTTTCAGCCCAGGGCTCTACTGAGTAGCAGAGATGGACTAGAACTCAAACTCGAACTTAACAAGTCCGAACGAACTCGCACTTCTCGAACTATCCCGTGCCCGGAATTCTCGTCTTTCCGGACTCGCGGCTGTATTTTCGCTAATAAGTATTGATCGTTTTCTGTAACCCTCGAATGTACGGATCGATTTCGCTAACCCTCGAATGTATCATTCGTTTTCGGTAATCCTTAAAAATATTGTTCGATTTCGGTAACCCTTGAATTTATGGTTCTATTTTCGCTAGCCCTCGAAAGTATCATTCGGTAACCCTCGAAATGGCCATAACCCTCGAATGTAGCCTGCGACAATTGCCCGCTCGTGTTTAAGAAGTGTTTTACCAAGTTTTGGTGATAGTGACATGTTCCCCAGACCATTTCCCAGGTGCCACAGCCATTTACAGTAAGTTACCATTGTTAGTTTCGCTGTAAATCATCCGGACATTTCGAACTATCACTTCCCCATTGAATTCAAACTTTCGAACTTTTACTGAAGTTCTAAAGTTCGAAAATGGACTGAACTGTATGAAATTCGGCCATCTCTACTGAGTAGAGATGTAAAATGGATTTTTGAAAAATGGGAAAATCCGAAAACGGATCCATAGAAGTCACTGGGCATTAAAATATGGAAAACACCTACATATAAACCATAACTTCTAAAAAAAAAAATCAAAAAAAAAAAAATCATAATTCTAGAATATTCAATTTCAATTCTCGGAAAATCCCGAAAAAGTTCCACAATCCAAAAGATCTGAAAATCCAAGAGTTCTGAGGTTTCCGTTGGAACTTCAGAACTGTACCAGGTTTGACTGGGAACCGAATGCCATCCCTATTACTAAGTAGGACATAGATCGGTAACAGTTTTATAATTAAACAAGTGATAAATTGTCGGCTTAGTAAGCAGGATCAATGACAGTGGCGTAACTAGCAATCACTGGGCCCCCCTGCAAAATAATGATGGGGCCCCTATCCTTGCTTCAAGCACAGTGGTTTTCTGGAAGGGGGCTATATCTGTCATAGGAAAAATGAGACAATGGGCTCCCCCTGCTCCTTGGTAGTTACGCCCCTGATCAATGACATCATCTGTCCAAAATATCAGAGTGGATGTTCAATTCTGCTGTTAAACCGCACCAGGCAATAAATGAAACATCAATGTGATTCTTTTTAAATTCCAATATGGTTTACAACTATATGAATAATTTCTGGGCCGGTGTGAAGCTCAACTGACATTTTCTTTTCATACGTATACATTATTTAAACATCTATTTTCTTCAGTAGCCTTTGTTAGTTAAATAATTAAGGCTACACTAGTTCCAAAGTCTCTTTCTAGAGTTTCTTTCTACCCTCCGTGGATACCGAGAAAATGCCGGGTGTTAATTCTGTTTTCTCGAGAGATTACGGTACTCTGTAATTATATATAATGTATATAACATGTAATTACGCTTTCAAATAATAATAATTACAGGAAAAGCAGTCTAAAAAAAATCGCCTGGCTCAGTAGAATGAAAAATAACGTGAGCTGCTCACGGCAAGAAAGAACATATGTAGGTTAGAAACCATATGGGATTTGGGTTTTATTTCTTTTTTAAATCTATTTTTTCCTTAAGGGATAGAAGAAATCCAGTCACAGGGAATTGTGCGCACAAAAGACCAAAGCCAAGTTTGGGAGAATGAAAGATTCTACGACGTATCAATTAATATAAACTAATTTCCAAGCAGCTCTATGTTTCTTATCAAGCAAAGGGTCTTTTTAAACATCTGATCGCATGTATGCAGGAAAGATACACACGTTCAGCTGTTTTAAAGTCCGGTACTGAACCGGCAGAAGATTTAAACATCTGATCGCATGTATGCAGGAAAGATACACACATTCAGCTGTTTTAAAGTCCGGTACTGAACCGGCAGAAGATTTAAACATCTGATCGCATGTATACAGGAAAGATACACACGTTCAGCTGTTTTAAAGTCCGGTACTGAACCGCATCAGATTTAAACATCTGATCGCATGTATGCAGGAAAGATACACACGTTCAGCTGTTTTAAAGTCCGGTACTGAACCGGCAGAAGATTTAAACATCTGATCGCATGTATGCAGGAAAGATACACACGTTCAGCTGTTTTAAAGTCCGGTACTGAACCGGCAGAAGATTTAAACATCTGATCGCATGTATACAGGAAAGATACACACGTTCAGCTGTTTTAAGGTCTGGTACTGAACCGGCAGAAGATTTAAACATCTGATCGCATGTATGCAGGAAAGATACACACGTTCAGCTCTTTTAAAGTCTGGTACGAAACCGGCAGAAGATTTAAACATCTGATCACATGTTTCTTTCCTGCATCGTGCGATCAGCTGTTAAAAAAAAGCCAAACGCGGAGCCCTCTTTGTCCTCGGGCTCCCCCACCATTGGGGGCCCGATTGTTACGCTACTGGTTTGCAGTGCGCAACCAATCAGTAGACCAGTTGAAATTTGATAAATACCCCAAACAAACTTTGCAACTCTTTTTGTGTAAGCTCCATAGACCACAGTTCCCCCTTAAAATGCTAAGCTAAACGTGTACTGTCCAAGCAAAATTATATAAAACACATGGAAATGGTGTTAAAATCCTATAATCCTATAAAGCAAACCTGTCACACATATTCATTGGTTTACTGCCCATTGTCTACCTGTTACCTACAGTTATCTGCCTGTCATTGCGTGTCCTATCCCTGTATTTCTCACTGTTGAACTGTTTAGTGCAATAGTTTTACATGACTCTACCACCATAATAAATAATCACACTGGAATTTACCTCCAAAAAATGGGTCCTGAGGAGACCAAGACAGGGACAGTTGGGTGTACCCATCAGATCAGGTCTGTCCTGGCCACACAAGTATGATTGAGGTCTATGAAAAACACATCTTTTATCCCCAAACACCAAACTTCTACACCGGCTGTAACCCTCTTCCAGGGTGGGTTAGATCACAATGAATGAATCAAAACAGTCAGTGATGGAATTAAAAGAATTACATTCAAGATGTAATGTAGAACAATGACCCTTCCCTCCATTCCATGCTCAGAATCCAAACAGAACGCATCATATAGGAACATATCATTCCACATCTACTGTAAAGGGGTTTTCCCTGTGCTATGTACCTGCATCAACCAATGGGGTGGGGGTGTTTGCAAAATGGTGCCTGGCACTGAGACTTTTATAGCTGGTACTGCAAGAAAGGGCCAGGACTTCAAGCAGATTGAAACACTATCATTCCATTGATAAAGAAAGTCCATGTCATTTCAATTTAATAGTTCCAATGGGTCTGTTGGGTGGGAAAATCTGTTGTCGATTGAAATAGTACGGAGACTGTTACAACTTTTATTTTGAAATAACCATACTTTGGTTTGAATTGATGATGATTGTAGCACAAGCTTTTACTTTACAGGTAAAGACACTTCCATCCTGGATGTGGAATGGCCCTTACTGTCCCTGCTAAAGGGCTGCCAAGCGATGCAGTAATAATATTTAAAGGCTTTGGGCCACTTAGGATTAGTTCCCCCTTTTGACTTTAACGCTAACAACATTCCAAGGCCCCTATGCATTTTGTAAGGTTACGGCTGATAGCTGGGGGAATCCGTGTGGTAGACAGGTGTTAACATGATCATTTGTTTGACTTGGAGGAAGGAGGCTTAGAAGTGTCTCCCCTTATCAGTTAATTGCTCCTCTTTTCTCCTGTTTGGCTCTTTGCACGTCCCATTCTATTTTCTATAACGCACGCTCTCCAATGGGATCATTATGATTGGTTAAAGTGCTAGAAGCTCAGATACATCACACGGTTACTGGAAGAGCTGAATGGACAAGCTGCTAGACAGCGAGGAATGCGTTAGTTCTCAAATCAATAACATACATAAGGTCACACTACCAGCAGCTTTAGCTGCAAATACAGAATTTAATCCTTCCCTTTGCTCTGGGCTTGAATGGAAATATTCAGAAATAATGATATGGGGACTGACTAGAAATAAACAATGTCATTCAAAGAGCTGATTGCAACAATGTATCACTTCCTCCTAAATAAATATATACAATATATCATTTGTACAAACTACTGTGTATATACTGTCTATTTAAAGGGGAAGTGCAGACAGGCAACTTCTAATTTCAGTTATATAATAAAAATGGTCTTGATCCATTAACATAGATCACCAGATAGATAGATAGAGAGATAGACAGATAGATAGATAGATAGATAGATAGATAGATAGATAGATAGAGAGAGAGAGAGAGGGAGAGAGAGAGTAGAGATAGATTAGATCGCCAGATAAGATAGATTAGAGAGATAGATATGATGAGATAGATCGATCGCTCCTCGCTCGCTCGCTCCCCCTCGCTCGCTCGCTTGCTCGCTCGCTCGCTCGCTCGCTCGCTCGCTCGCTGGCTCGCTCGCTCCCTCTCGCTGCTCGCCTCTCGCTGCTCGCTCGCTCTCTCGCTCGCTCGCTCGCTCGCTCTCGCTCGCTGCTCGCTCGCTCCCTCGCTCTTGCTCGCTCGCTCGCTCATCGCTCGCTCGCTCGCTCCTCGCTCGCTCCTCGCTCTCTCGCTCCTCGCTCGCTCGCTAGCTCGCTCGCTCGCTCGCTCGCCGCTGCTCCTCGCTCGCCTCGCCCGCTCGCTCGCTACGCTCGCTCGCTCGCTCCTGCTCGTTCGCTAGATAGATAGATAGATAGATAGATAGACACATAGGATAGATACTAGATAGATAGATAGATAGAGAGAGAGAGTGACAGAACAAGGGATGGAAGGATAAATAGAGAGAGAGAGAGAGAGAGACATAGAGAGAAAGACAGAGAAAGAGAGAGACCAAGGGATGAAAGGATGGGCAGGCAGACAGACAGACAGGCAGACAGCTGAGATGATAGATAATAGATAATAGATAGTAGATAGTAGATCGATAGATAGATAGAGGTATGTAGTAGTGGTAGGTAGATTAGGTAGATAGATAGATAGATAGATAGATAGATAGATAGATAGATTGTGAGAAAAATAATACATAGACGTACTGTACAGGGAGGCAGATACAATGTATTGTTTTTACAATAAACACAGCCCAATGCACATTTTAATACCAAGTCCCTGTTTCCAGACCTTATAGATATTGCTGGTACAGTATTTGGCAACCTGACTTGAGATGAATGAAACTGGTAGAAACTGGTATCACTGCTAGAAATTTTTTAAAGTTTCCAAAAAATTTTTGGGATCCGCGAATCTTCAAAACTGTCAGTTTCGAATTGAAATCGGGATTCATTAGTAAACCTGATTGCATGTTAAATATGCTGATCCCATTGAGACAGTAAATATGTTTCAGTTCCCAGATTCTACTTAAAGGGCAAGTCCACGCTTGTAATAAACTTTTTATATAATGTACTGTTCCTTCCCCCAGCCCCAACCGCATAACTATTATTCACAGAAAGTGCCCGATCTTTACTTACCATGCCTCTCTCCTTCGCCGCACTGCCCCGGCCCTCTGCTTGCACGGAAATGCAAGCAGGGGGCGGGACCTGCAGCCATGTCCCTGATTGGCTGAGAGGCAGCCAATCACGGATGCGGCTGCCGGGAGTTCAGACCGGCGAAGGAGAGAGGCAACTTTCTGTGAATAGTTATCTGGTTGGGGCTGGGGGAGGGAGCAATACATAATATAAAAAGGGTTTTGCACTAGGGGGAGGGAGACAAAATCGGGAGTGAGAGGGAGGGGTAGATGGCTGCAGTGCGCATGACAAACTTCTCCCGGAGGGGAGACAGGAGGCAGAGTCCTATATGGATTCTGCTATCCTCCTGGACTTTGGGGGGGGATTACAGGAGAACCATATGGAGCTGGGTTGTGAGGTAAGGATTTTATTACACTACAGAGTGGGGCCAGTAGTGGGCTAAATTATAGTTTGGGGGATGGACATGTCCTTTAAAATACAGGGCAGGGTTCACATTCCTTTAACTGATAAATTACCCAGACATAGGATAGGTCTGGTTCAGTCTGATACAGTCTGGTATACCCGCTCTACCTACTGTAGAACACATCCTAGGTCCAGCAATTCTGTTTTTTCCTTGTAAATAAAAAGAATTTGCATCGCCCCCCATTGAAATAATCTGCTGTTCCCACTGCAAATAAATGCTTGTAGTGACTGCTGTCACAATTCTCTTCTTAAAGTCACAGTAATCCTATATAAGTGGGAGACTGTGAATTTAAGACAGTAACCAAGCACTTTGAGCTATTGTACCTTTAAAGAATCTATAACCAATCAACGTGTTATTTTCCTGCAGTTACAGTGAAATCTTGTCACATTTAACCCTTTCCTGACGTATTGGATCCGATAGGCAGTTCCAGTGTATTATCCGATTGATTGTTTAAAAGGGTTGGTTTAAAAAAAAAAAATCTATAGTTGGATTTAATGAGACAAGTATTTTCGACATGATAATCAGTAAACAGTCTTCCCTGTCTCTCTCTGTGATGATACCAGAAACACACCCACACACATAAAGATGTATAAAGATCCCGAATAGTTGGTCCTTCAGAAACCCCCGCAGATCCCTATTAATTAGTTATTAATTTATAACCAGAGCAGGGTGCCCAGATAGTCCACTGTAACAATGTTAAATAAATGTCATATATTCAATCAACAGTATTGCAGTGGGAAAATGCCATCTAGGAATGCACTTATCCTCACCCTACATCCAGACTGCCTAGATTCACCCATAGACCACTCAATCCTACCCCCAGACTGCCCCTACCAGTGGAACATGCCCCTCAAAATAGTGTGGTCCTGCGGAAACGCCCAGTCAACGTAAGATGTTCGCATCAGGACCTGGCACTTTGGTCGCTGCCCCATGTACAGTAGCTACCAACCCTTAAAAAAATGAATTTAAAAAGATTATGACATATTTTTCCAACAAGGAATAAACATTAGTAATGAGACCAGATTTAAATGGTGTGTATACTGAAAAAAAATACTTTGTGTGTGTGTGTGTGTGTGTGTGCCAACTCCTCCTTCCATCTGTCATGACGTCTTGCAAGGGCAAACATGCTCACTAACCACTATGAACCAGCAATGTGTGAGGGAATTTCCCAGCATGCAAGTTAAATATACCAACTATCACCATTCCAGCTACAGGAAAAACTGCACACAGCAAAAAATATTATGACAATAAGGCCCTTGATTGACAGCTGAAATGTCAGATGTTTCATTTTGGATTCCTAAAGACATGGAGGACAGGTCAACAAGAAAAGTACAGAAATGGGGGGAAATTCTAATGGGCAATTTAAAAATACATTCATTTTTTTCTGGTGTAGATACCCTTTAATCCTTTGTTTTATAAAATGACAATCAATGTACCTACCAGTTCTGCATCAACTGCAATGGGGAAAATTTCACATTTTGTGCAAGAACGAGAGACTGTAAAATAACTTGTAGAATCCTCTGTAGCACATTTGTCAATGTAACATAAAGCGCCATTGATAGATAATGCCCAGGGTGTAATTGAGAATGCATGCTTCAAACTAACAATCCGTGTTGATGGAGCAAAAAGTCTAGTACGGGGGACCTCAGAATGAGTAATGGAAAACTCTTTCTGCTGGGACTAGGAGCTGAGATGTTTCTTCACAAAGGGAAACGTAATAATTCCAGCCTTTCTGAGGATTCTCTATGAAGCACAGAGAGACATTACCACTGATGATCCTTCAGATAAGGGGTAATAAAGAAATTCTTATTCTCCTGGACCTTTCTCGAGTCATATTAAGCTGGAAAATAGCTGATGTACCTTAAGAGCATTAAGCCATCACCTGCCATCTGCAGCTTTTAGTAATAGGTGGAAAGAGCAACATATTCATGTTAATAAAGGGTCAGAGATGTTGAAATAGGACCTTGTGCAAATTTAATGTGGGATTGGTGGCTATATTTACCGAAACCCACAGATTACAATACTTACGACATGATATGGAACCTGCTGCAAGCAGATCTAGTGTATTTAGTGATCATTCACTGTAATAGTAGGATTCCTTTAGTTTTATTATATTTGTACATTTGTTTTCTCCCCTTTATTCTGTACTTTCCTCTCAGGTATCATAAACCCAGCAGGGGACAGGGATTTCTGTAGCATCTCTGCTGAGTTGAAGCCTCCGAACCAGCGGGTGGTCTGATAAGGTGGACAATTTAAACGCTGCGTTAAGGCTGGGTACACAATTTGTCCCAACCGAGCGCTCGTCCAGGACAAATGTCCGCCGATCGCTACAAATTCGGCTGCAGGCAAATTTGCGAACGATCGATTGTGTGATCCCATAGGGAAACGCACGATCGATTGGAATTTACTGACACATCCGATCATTCGGATCCGGATTGGATGAGGTCAGTCGCGGCTGGCCACCCCAAACTAGCAGATATTTCCAGGCGATCAACCGAAAGTGCCGTGAATCGGTCGGCCGGCCGAAAATATCTGCTGGTGTGTAC
The DNA here is from genome assembly GCA_019447015.1 of Hymenochirus boettgeri. Taxonomy (NCBI): domain Eukaryota; kingdom Metazoa; phylum Chordata; class Amphibia; order Anura; family Pipidae; genus Hymenochirus; species Hymenochirus boettgeri. The sequence continues at coordinate 264,152,164 of CM033472.1, forward strand.
CCAGCCTAACTGTGGGTGAGATTAAAGCACCAGGTTTGTTAATTCCGCCATAACTTGGCTTGCGGGTTCATTTCCATAAGGAACCCATCCAAAATTGATTCTGGTGGATGTGAGAATCCCGAGGGACCCATACACCATACCTCTAGGCCTCAGGATATCCCAGAAACCCACTTTAAACCATTACAAAAAGGTACATATGATAGATGTGCCATGTTTGGTCTTTTGTTTTTTTTTATTTTTCAAGAGATGGGTATTGACAGCATTGTTAGTTTTTTGAGTGGCCCATACTGAGTAATAAAGTTTTGGACATACCCAACCTACCCTTTTAGGTGATTGGATGAGGAAGCCTGGGTACCACCCTGTGTCAGGGGTCTGGGTATCACCCTGTGTCAGGGGTAGATAAGGAGACACAATAGAATGGAGCTCCTGATTTACATCTTACAGAACATCTAAAAAGTGGATTATCAGAGTTCCCTCTTTGCAGCCAGGAACTCTTCTGTTGATCTCTAGGCTACGTCTATGGACCTGGAGCTTTACACCTTCATACGTATTTTCACATTTTAGCCCTTTATTTTACAGTTGCTTATCTTTATGTCTGCTTGTTAATTATTTTTGTAAATACTATTGCACAGTTTTGGTTTTTCTTTTATTAAACTATATTCTATAAATCATTAAAGGGTATGTCCACCCATTAGAAAACAATTTAATATGTTAGGCAGAACCCCCCAAAACCTTGGCTTCATTTTGGTAAGAATTAATAAATATGCTCCCAGCAAGAGATAATCTACTTACAAGCTCCTCGATCCACCGCCGCCGCTCTCTGGCTCTTTTAGATAAGACAATCAGTCTCGACCGCGACAGTGACGTCACGGCCAATGGCTTTCTGCCATTCCCAGAAAAGCCTCCACTGCTGCTGCTGGGGAAGGAAAAAAGAACAGTGGAGAAGGAGGAAGAGGGAAGAAAGAGGCAGGAACTTGTAAGTATGATTTCTCTTGCTATCTAATATCTTTTAACAAAACGGACTTTGGGTTTTTTTGGTGGGTCTAACATGTTCATTTTTTTCCTAAGCGGTGGACATTCCCTTTAAACTGATTCTCCATGTGCTCTAACAGCACTAAGTAAGAATCCTGTCCTCTGAGGTGCTACGTATTACAGCCATTGTATTTAGTATTTGTTATATTATCTGTTTTATTCCTGCCTGAGTGTGGCAGTAAGTGATACAAATATTTAGTATTATTTCAGATTTATAGCCCTTAATGCTGATATCGGTCCCCACAGCCGTTAGTAAGTGGGTTCTGGCAGTGGTTTATATACCCGGTAAGTGGTATATGTAAGTGACGGCAGCCCTCAACCTGGTTTTGATCTGGTGAGCTGAGAAAGCTCTGTTTGGTCTGAGTTTGAGAGTAGTAGTCCCTTCACAACTTACCTTTGTCCAACTCAGATATTCCCAATTAACCCAGCTTGTCTCTCTTCCAATCATTCCTGGCTACTCTCTGGGCCATACAAACTCCTACAGAAGCAGAGTATGTGGCTTGTGTAGTCATTTGTGTGACTTACATCTAACACTCTTAATGTTGGCAGAAGGAAGAAGAGGGACAGGCAGGTTTGGTAGCAATATGGGATATTTACTCACTAAGATATTTAGATACATTCAATAGACCATACTGTGGGATATTTACTCAATAAGACATTTAGATACATCACATAGACTGAACTGTGGGATATTTACTCAATAAGACATTTAGATACATCCCTTAGACTGTACTGTAGGATATTTACTTTACAATACATTTAGATACATCCCATAGACCGTACTGCAGGGAGGTTGGGTAGCGCGGAGGGGCCAACCAGTGCATGAAAACTGATTGATGGTAGGATAAGCGTGTTGGTAAGGTACTAAGGGGAGCAATCGGGGTTATATCAGAAGTTTGGGCCAAAGTAGCAGCACCATTTTAAAACGATAAGACTTTCAATTGAATACCCTGTAAATGTTAGTGTTCCATATTAAAATTTCTGTTAATCTAGGGTAATAGCTAAGCTTTAAGATCAGGAATATATGTACAATTGTGCAGTTCAATTCCCCACTTTTATTTTCATTATTTTACTGAAATGTTAATTCTCGGTGTCTTACATTCATACTATCTAAGGAACACAGTGTCAAAGATAACTTTTTTTGCATGAAAAAGCCTCATCGTAAAGGAAGGAGCACTGAATTTGTTTAAAAAAAAAAACCCTGAAATCTGGTCCTGTGTCCCGGGAGAGGTAGCCTCCTCTATGCGGGCTATGTCAGCTTTTCCAGGAAGCGAGGCTCAAACTTCCTTGTTTTAAACATTGGGCACTACAGAGTAAATGCAGTAATCATGTGACACTTAGCGGGGAGTCTCCTTAAAAAGTTTGTTATCCACCAAAACTCCCAGAATCATTAACCTTGTTGTACAGCCCCAGACACACACTGGGTGCGGCAGTAGCAGGTAGTTCCATGCAATGCCCTCCAGTTGGCATTTTATCCCACCAGTATATCAGATTTCGGTCATTACCCATATTTGTCAGCCCTCCAGTTATCATGCATGATAGTCATCCCCTGGTTCATTAGCCCATATCGTCAGACCTCCATTCTTTAATACTAGTGGGGGCAGACCTTCAAAGTTTATTAGTCAGTAATTGATTTGTCAGACCTCCGTTCATACAGTGTTAGTCCGCCAGTGCTATACACAGTATTGTCAGCCCTCCAGTTCATTGCTCAGTATTGACAACCCTCTTATTTCATTAGTCAGTAATGTTCAGCCCCCCAGTGTCATTAGACAGTATTATTGTCAGAATTACAGTTTCACTTAGCCATTTTTTAGCCCTCCAGTTCATTAGCCGTGTCAGCTGTCCCAGTGCATACAACATATTGTCAGCCCTCCAGTTCATTAGGCATATTCAACATCCCTTCGTTCTTAGTCAGTATGTCACCTCTATAGTTCTTAACGTGTTTTCAGAAGCCCGTCCAGTCATTAGCCAGTGTTTCGTCAAGAGCCATCCATTCATTAGCAGTGTTTTAGTCAAGCCATCCAGTTCATAGCCAGTGTTAGTTCAGCCCATCGCAGTTCATTGCCAGTGTTTAGTCAGCCGTCCAGTATTCATTGGCCATGTTGGTCAACCTCCAATCATTAGTCGTAATGACACTCTTAGTTCATTTAGTAATGATTCAGCCTCCAGTGCAATACCTCAGTATTGCCAGCACCTCCAGCTTTATCCAGTAGTGACAGACCTTCATTTTCAAAGTCGTAATTGTGCAGAACTCCAGTTCATTAGCCACTTGTCAGCCCTCCAGTTTCATTAAGTGCACGTGTGGTAGTCCTCCCGTGCATTATTCAGTATTGACAACCCCTTCGTTCATTAACAGTATTGTCAGAAACTACAAGTTCATTAGCGTGTTAGTCAGAACTCCTCCAGTTCATTAGCCATCTTTTAAGCCCTCGAGTTCAGTAGCATGTCAGTGGGTCATCCCCCCAGTGCGACTCCAGTATTATGAGCCCTTTATGTTCATTAGTCAGTATTGACAGCTTCAGTTTCTTAGCCGGCAATGTAACTAAAAAATCAGCCCCCTGGTTTCTTAGACTAGTTACTATTATCTTAAACCTTCCTTGTAAGTGTGCTTGGTAAAAAATAATAATTTAAAACATTTTGGGCAAAACTACCTTGAAAGGGTCCTTTTGATGTATTTTTTTTTGCCCAAAGGCCAAAAGGTCTACCGTTTCCCCCTAAATTTCTGAAAGTCAGGGTAATGAAAAGTCCCCCCAAATCCAGAATGTTCCCTCAACTTGCAGCCCTTGCCATATGCATATAAAGCCAACTCACTTCTTCCTACTTTTAGTCATTTGTGTGGTTTGGCAGGCAAGCAACACAATGAAACACCCCCTATCCTATTGCCATTCCCCCATAGGGCAATTTTAACCTGGCTTTCCGTTGTATAATACCGTGCGGTAGTAAAACTACCCATTTTGGCTTATCTGCCTTTTCTATTGGACTAACCTAATGGTTCAAGTATCAAATATAGGACCCCTCACCCTTTTACTTTGATGGGTAAGTTCCACTACTCCAACAATGTCAGGGTAATTAAGGTCCCCCATATATAAACTTATATCCCTTGCCATCTAACAAATGGATCTGATTACTTCCTCATTGTTAGCTTTTTGGTGGCTTGCACCAGACACCAACTATACCTCCACACCACACCTACACCCTTGCACCCACCCATATTGCCTCCACTATAACATCAATATCCCCAGTTTCTCTTCTTTTACATTTGCTTCAATCTTGTTTAAAACATAAATACATACCCCCATCTTTTTTAAATGTTCTCCTTCCTGCCTAACAAGGAGTACCTAAATTTACAGCCAGTCATAGAATTATTTTAACCTTGTTTCTGCTATACCCATTACATCATACTTGTCATCATCAAGCCATTATCTTCATATTCACCCATTTTTTCATGCCATGCATTTGTAAACTTCATTATGATTTATATCCTTGTAATTTTCTAGGTCCTTTATAACACCTGCCTCCCTATCATCCTGCTATCCCCCTCCGAATCCCCTTCCCTCCAAACACTGCCCATCTAACCCAGATTTAAGAGGTGATACTCACCTTCCCGGCCACTCCGGTCCTCTCCAAAGATGTTGTGTCCAGTTCCCAGCATTCAGGATGCCTTGGGCATCGTTGGCGTAATGGGGTTCCTTAGTTGTTCCAGTGTTCCTGGTTTGCTGTCCTTGCCCTGGAACCTGTTGCCCCTGCTTACATTCTTTCTTCATTGAAGTGTGGTGCTTCTAAATTTGGCACGTGCTAGTTAATAACAACACCTTGATTAGATGGTAAACTTCATCCTCTGTGCCTATTTTATAAAATAGGGGCTGTTGTAAGTGCATTCTATTTAAAGTGGCACTAGAAACCAGAAATAGAATTCTCCCAATAATTCTAATTGGCATTTTGCTATATCTTCCATAAGGTTGCCTGCTCTCAAAAAAATTCATAAACCTTGGATAAATAAAAGTGGCGATGCTTGGACATCTTTTGTCAAATGAGCATGACATCACGGAAGGAACAGAGAAGCAACGTGCAATGTTAATGATGTCCCGGAAGTATTGGCGGCTCGATAAATCAAATTGAGCCAGTTCCCAGTGTTTAGATGCCGATTAGAAATTTTGCCTCGTGCATCTTTGGCTTGTCGGGGTTTCCTTATTTTTCCTGTTGCTGTTCCGTCCTTGATCCTGTTGCTTTCCTTGCCAAAGTACCCTTTTCGTGGACTTTATCCTGAAGTCTTCTATTTCTTCCTGCTTTAAGGATTTTGAGCCTTTCTTCCTGTTGTTGGGTACATACTTGTACTCGGACTCGATCGACCAGTGTTAGCTCTGTATCTGATGCTTCCAGGATGTTCCTCATTTGTCTGACTTCTTCATCTGAACCAGGTACCTTACCCATCTTACTCGCCCCTGTGCTATTTACCCCATTGAGAGTGACCTCCAAAACCTAGTTTATATCTCCTGCCAACCCTTAACCATCTTTTTACCCCAAATACTACACCCCTACCAATAGTCCAACCCATCCCTACTAAGGAGTCTTGTTAGCCGCAGATTCTAAAAAATGAATATTTTGGACCAATCAGAAGGTGTTCACCAACAGCAAGAGGAGCTTGGAAAGGGACAGTAGCCCAAAGCTGTGGTGCATGTACATTGTTTTTAATGTTGACTCCATAGCAGCTCCTCTAATAAAGATAATCAAATTAATAAGATGATAGTACACTAATGCAAACGTTCCTTGAGGCAGATGCCCCTGTCACAGAGAACTCCCATCTACAGTTTAACTGGTTTTACATGCTAATAAATTATCCCAATATAACTTCACGTACTGAACCAAAATGAAACTCATCTATAGAAACTGATTGGCTCTCACATTCAATGTCAGACCAGGGTAATGTGCATTAAGGCAAAATAATCGCAGGTCATTGCTATTATCATCTTCGCATCACCGTATGGGAAACTCACATGCTATTGTGAAATACAACAAACACAAATGGCATCTTTTTTTACGTAAACAAGCCCCTAAATGTTCACCATGCTTGATCCCTAATGGTCAAGCTAATTAAAGTAATGTTATGAAGAGGCTTTATCTTAGCATTTATTGCTCGGTGCTGTGGCCTAAGGACGCATCTCAAGAGGAGTCAGAGAGGATTATAAAAGCTATAAAATAACGCCATGACCTGTAACTTACAATATGGACCTTCCCTCTATAGTGTTTGTAAATGGAGCTGAAGTAATTCAATACTGGAGACCCTAATTTGCAGATATTTATATTTTTATAACATGTTTTTATATAAAAAACACATTGTTCTAGAGTGAATAATTGAACCTCTGAATGGTCTGACATTTTGACTTCTTTCATTGTTTGGAACACATTGTCAAAATGTTAGCCCTATTTATACTAACTGGATGGAATACCCATCCATAACTTCAAACTTCGCTTCCCCACCCCTGAACACCCCAACCTCACATACTTCTTCCGCAGCACATTGACCAATCAAGCGAAGCTTTGACAGAATGATTATGTCACAGCCAAGAATGACTGCTACTTACCAGCCTTCGTGGAGTATTGGCAAGATTGGAGTTTTACGGCGGTAGGGAAGGTAAGTATTAAACTTTTTGTGGAAGATGTGAACTTGCCATTATTAAAGAATTAACTTTACCATTTTAAAGGTAATGTTAAGTTTAAAACGTGAAATGTTCTTGATTCCAAAACAAGTCTGGATGATGGATTTGGGCAAATTCAATGCATGTAAATATCTTACTATGAACGGTCCCCTTTTATTAAGAGCCGAATAAAGTTAATACATTAATTATAAAAGAAACCAAACAATACCAGTAAAACCTTTTATCCACAATACCCTTACGAATCGAACAAAAAACAAACAATCTAACATTCCCCAAAATGATAGCCACTTTCATTTTAACATCTAAAGCTCCCGTATCATTTTAAGGGGGGCACGACATTCTATTTTTTTCAATCAAGCAACGCAATCACTTTACTTGCAAAAAACGTCAATGCTATTTTTTCAGGATCTATAATTGTTCGGTTGTTTTTCGTTTCTATCCTTTTAATATCCCAAAGAAAAACCTTAAAGTGGAGCAAAAAGATTGCGGAGTTCAGCCTTTATATTACTGATATTACTGGAAACACGGCTTAAATTCGCCTGCTAAACGTAGATAATCACCTTGGGGTCATCTCGAACACTAATATTTGAACTCCTCTCCTCTTTTTACCCTTTAACCTTATATCTCCGATAATCAGGGCTGGATTTAATACATTATTTCCCCTAGCACGCGCAAGATTGTGTCTTCCCCCCCTAACAAATAAATTAATCATTCTGCCTTGGCCTGGCAGTCATTGCCATACATTTTTATGCCGCCCGTCTGAGCATTGTGCCACCCAGCTATGGCCTAGGTGGCCAGTGAGAATCCGAATGCTGCCATCATACAAACATAAATAAAGTTTTTTCGCACCACAGTCTATGTAAAGAACAATTAACAAAAAATTGTAACTAAAAAATATTTGCACAAGATGGAGACAACAAGAGTGTGTATTAACAGTATCTACCCACCTCTAAAGCTGCTCTAATCCATGTGGGAGGTAGGGCAGGTATTCTAGCCCCCATTTTTCGGCATTCATCATAGTAATATGACTTTCTGATAGGGTTAAAACCGATAAAGAAATTGGATTGTATATTTGGCTCTATAATAAAAATACTACAACACACCACAACATAATCATTGGCATTGTTGAATTTTGAAATTGTGTGCATTCCTAAAAAAGGGCATGTTCACCTCCCCTGACTCCTTCACTCCCCCCCCTCCTCCAAACCAGTCTACTTTCACAATCCTTACCGTTTGCTCCGCATCCTTCCTAAAGGAATATTTAGATTGAAATCCTTTGTTTGCTCTTCGGGTGTAACTTTTAGACATGGCCATGAATGGTATTGTAATGGTCAATGACTTAAAAGCCTGAATTAGCTCTTAAAGCCATAAGGAGATGGAACGGTATGTCGGAAATTGATTAGTACTATAATAGAAACACCAGGGAGGCAGGTAAGTATAGTGAAAGTAAAGTTTTTAGGAATGGTCCACCACTCTAATCACAAAAGTATGGGGGGTAATTATGTAGAAATACCCCCCAAAAACCTGGAATTTCGTTTTATAAAAAAGCTTTTTAATTCGGCTCACACCCAGAGCTATTATACTTACAACAACTCTTCCCGCTCCACCAAGACCGCTGTGGCTCTGCACTTTCTGGGTAGGCATTCATGTCCCCGGACAGTGACAATCACGCATGCCCATTTCCCCTCCCGGAGCAGTGCTCACTGCGGGCTGCTCAAGAACACAAAAAAGAACAGGGCATGCCACAGTGGGACTGACTGAAGGAACCCGGAAACGGCGGTGAGCGAGGAGTCATGTAAGTATAATAACTAACTCCGATTAAACGTTTTTTTATAAAACCGAACTCAAGCTTTGGGGGGTAACCTACAAAGATAGGCTTTTTTTTATATTAGAGGGCTGGACAGTCCCTTTAACTGTTGGAACAGTCTTTTTTAGGATAAATAACAATGATCTCTTGCTGCCAATTTCAGAAGCGAAATTAGGGAAAGAATGGGGAAAAGTTTGGATAAATCATCAAACTAGAATTTTTCTAGAACTATTGTTCTCTGCTAATGTCAGAAAAAAGAGAGAGACTGTGACCCCTAGAGCTGTATCTGCTTTCATAGCGCTTTGTGTTATGGTAAGCATTTGCACAAGATGCCATTTTTAGTGGGATGTAAAGGGGTAAGTTTACTATGTACTAGTGATAGTGTTGAGTTTGGTATTTTGTTTGAAGCCACTTGGACTGATCATCATTATGAAGTCTGTTTATTTAAACAAAGGCAATAAAAGTATATGCTGTATATATTAACCAACAAATTTGGGGTTTTAACTTTTAAAAAACTAATTTCCCACACCAAGGACTTTCACAAAATAATATTATTTTGTGTCAGGACTAAGCCTCCTCTTGTTGACCACGCTCACTAAACATTTTGAATAGAAAAACTTTATTCTAAATCATCAGACCAGAGAGCCAATTGATAAACGTACAGTGAACCAGTATTCTTCTGGAGAATATTCTCATTGACTAGACAAACACATTTTTTTTAAATGTCATAATTCCAAGTCTGGTTTGATAATCTAATTTGCTCCAATATTTAAGGAAGGAAGCCTTAGGCTGCCAAGACCTATGGTTTCCTCTGACCATAGGCACACATTTAATGATTTAATTTCATACCATTACGAGAAGAGTGAATTCTAGTAATGGCTCTCTGGTGCCTGTTAAACCGAAAAAAGGTTGTAGATACGAATTTACACTAATACCCGCAGTGCACACATTTTGTAAAATAGATAATAGTGTGCAGAGCTGATAAGACTAATACTGAGATCAATAGATAGATATTTAAAGAGATAGTGTTTGTGTAGAGAACAAACATTTGGGCCATGATAGAGACCGCAAAAAAGACAGTTCATTTAGTAACCATAATTTTCCTCTCCTTTTTTTTTTTTCATCCTCCCCCTCCTCTCCATGCAGAGGAGGCAAGCAGGGAACACTGTAACTGGTTGGCAATCATTGCTGTGTGTCAGCAAGTGACAAGCCTTGATTGACATGCATGGAGGGAGGAGCTTACGCTGCCAGAATGGTAAAATAATTAATGATTACAATCTCATTACCCAACAACATGCAATAAGTCTAGTAAAAATAGTCAGTTGGGTTCTTTCTCTTCGCTTCAAAGTAAAATTCTCACATAGATTTTTAATCCAGCATTTTTTCCTAAAAAAACAGATTCATTTTTAAAAAACCAGGATTCATCTCTACTGCTGTGAATTTAAGACCTAAATATTCATCCCCTGGTTATAAGACTGGTTTGTTTTGTGTCCTTTATATCATGAGTTGACTTTACTTATTACATTCTGTTGTCATACTTTCCTTTCGATGTGATTGGACTGCTTTGAGAGTAATGTGTAGGTTGTGTGGGATTTGTCTCGTGGGCCTGTTTAACACCAGTTTATTTTACTGTTTTGTCTGAATTTCCAGGACGTTAATTATAGATTAATAGATGTTTTGTGTTGTCATCTTCTACTTTATCTTCTTGGTCTGGTCTGTCCTACAGTCTACTCCTGTTCCTCCCGCTCTATCCCACTGCTCATCATCATTCTCATGGTCTACCAGCTCATCATTCTAACTAGAAAATAACACTGAACAAGATTCATCAGTGTTTATCCTCTGACTTTCTTCCTTCTTCCAGATAACGCAGATAAAGTATTAAACAGGTCCTCTTCTGTTTTAAAAATACATCTAGTGGTCCATCATAGCAATGATGACTAAAATCTAGGTAGCTTCTAACCAACCTCATTTTTTTTTTATTATTTGTACTTGTACTAGAGAATGGATGTGTTAAATATAATTTTACCTTTAACCTCTCCTTCTAAGAAGAGTGAAGTTGCACCAATATTTTTGTTCTATAAATGTAACCATAACTATGATGACAGTAAACCAATATCCTTACCTACCTTTTGCGTTCAATAAAATTATAATGTAAAAGACCTATGTAATATAGACGATTACTGTAATGTTATGTAGTAAATAAGTGCAATTTTTAATTTCAAATAACTGTCCCCAACGACAGTAATCTCACAAAGTTGTGTGTGTGTTGGTGGGGACATGGAGGGGAGCAACATTGACTTCCGCACCCACTTTATCCTGTCAAAAAGAGATTTTCCAATTCAAAAACTGAATGTTAAAGTCAGAAGAATGCAAAGAGGAGCCAGAAAAACTTTCAGTGAACATTCAAGTTGAATATAGTTTATAGGGAAAAAGTACCTATTTATTGAGCATTCATTGGGGACAGTATAACCATACAATCTGTTTTCTTTTAATTAATGTATAGACCACATAATAATGACGAATCATCTGTTGTTTATCAAAGAGCCGAGCTTCAACAATATGTGTCACTCTGCATAATAAGATGTACTAGATAATCGATAAATATCTTTTCATACCATAGTATTTGATAACCATTGGACAAATTAATTTAATTAACGAGGTCTGAAAGAGACTGAAAACATTGACATGTGGGGAAATTTCCTCAGTGTTTTTATTTATTTTATTTGTTTTTTATTAAAGGATAGCACATTGAAGAGTTATTAACCCTTTATCTTTGCTTGTTCTCACTGTTTTCTTGAAAATGTGTTTTTTTTCTTCTATTCCTTACAATGAATAATTCAGAGAACATCAATTTTTTGTAGCTTTCCTGATTATAATCTGGAAACATGATAATACAAATTACCACTTAACTTACTCTTGGTTTCCACACAAAGAAAAAGCCATGGGGCAAAGTCAGGGGGGACAAAAAAATGGGTCAGCGCTGCTGGTTCCAAGGTGGTGCATGTAATTGTGGTGCGTTTGGGCCCTTTACTACTGAAAATATATTTTTTATAAGTAAGATGTAAATAATATGGAGGTGGCACTTTCCTTCTACAGCAGTCAGCGGACCCCCTGATTATCTCTAATATCTCCCAGTAAGAGGGGGCATTTCTCTTTCCCACCATTATGAAAGTTGCTCGAGATAATTTCTCTCCACGATGCCCACTTTATTTTCTTTGAATCGAGGGGTGATATTTGAGCCTATAATTTATTATTAATATTAGAGACACCATAAATTACACAGATGTAATTCCCAATTAAAAATGAGGGTGTTTTGCATAATTTCCATCACAAATTCAAATCTTTTTTTTTTCAATTGTAACTTTCTGTTAAATGTTTAAAAGTGGATCTATTCCCCCTTTAAGGTTCACGAGAGATGTTCGCTGGCCTTCCTCTTGTAAGATTATAAAACAATGTTAATACATTAAACACAGTGTTTAATAGATCCAGGGGCCTCAAGGTCCATTTTTTTCTATTTAAAACACAAGGGGGTTTCCTTGGGTGAGATTAAAAAAAAGTTCCACTGAATGGTGGAATGTTCCCCGGCGCATCATTAAACAAGGCCCCCTGACTAAAAACATTAAAGGAGAACCTAAACCGAAAATATTTACACTCCAGAATCTGAACATTTCCCCTCTAAAAACACCAAAAACACCAATAAACTGTAAAAATCAATACAGTAATAGCATTAGTAAATGTAACACTAAGAACTGGATGAAATACTGTGAGTATGTACAGTGACGACCACACCCCTCAACTCAGTCACATGGTCCCTTTTCGATTCTGTCTTTGTAAAAGGACTGGCTAGAGGCTACTATCTGGTGGACCACTGTAACAAGTTCCTGCAGTATCCTTAGGACGGAGCATGTGTAAGACATAATGGTCAGTGACCACACTGTGTGATACCGGAACCCCTGGGAAAATAAAACAACACCCTGAGTTGAAAGTTACATTTCCGCAACAACCATATTCAAATGAAGAGGTGCGCCACGATTACCAGTGCTTTTCTATCATGGATCTGCTTCTATTCGTGTTGGTTCTTGATGCTTTAGTTTTTTCTTTAATTAAGCAAGAATGTAATTTCTTTCCTTGTTTGTTGCATAACGAACTTGGATGTTTGTTTTCCTTATACCTGATTGGTCAAGTACAAAAACAATGATCTGCTTCTTTAATTGAATCGAATAAATAATTTCATTGGGTATAGATAGGGTATAAAGGCTGGATAAGATGGGTGGTAATGTCTTTATATGCAACTCCTTACAATGTTACTTTAGACAGACATTATGGTAGGTAATAAAAGCTGGACTAGATGGATGTATGTTTTATACACCTCCAATACTATGTTACTATTTAACTTTTAGACAACTTATGGGTAGGGATCAGGTTGGACAGATGGATGGATTGCCTTAATTACCACCTCCATACAATGTTACTGCAGGTAACTGTTAGACAGACATTAAGGGTAGGTTTAAGTGGACTAGATGGACGTATAAGCTTTATACAACCGCCAATCATGTTACTATGTACTGTTTACAGACATATGGGGTAGGATATAAGGTTGGACTAGATTGATGTAATTTTTATACAACCTCCAATACTATGTTACTATGTACTGTTAGCAGACATTATGGGTAGGGTAATAAAGGTTGGACAGATGGATTGATGGCTTATAACAACCTCCGAATACTATGGGCTTGTGAAGGTTTCTCATTCATCCAGGGTCATGGTATATCTGATGTATTCAATTAGATCAACTGGACTTGAATTGTTCTTGAAGACTTCATTAGTCATACCCGAAATGGCTTTCCATTCAGAATAATTGAAGAGCCAGTCGGATGACTAGTGAAACGTTCTTCAAGACTACATTTCAGCGTCCAGTTGATCTAATTGCTACATCAGATCTAACTCCAATACTAATGTTACTATGCAACTGTTAGCAACATTATGGTAAGGATATAAAGGTTGGACTAGTGTATGGACATATATCTTTATACACCTCCAATATTATGTTATAATGTAACTGTTATACATACATTATGGGTAGGATATAAAGGTTGGACTAGATGGGATGTATGTCTTTATACAACACTCCAATACTATGTTACTAATGTACCTGTTAGACAGACATTATGGTAGGGTACAAAGGTTGGACTATATATGGCCGTAAATGTTTATATAGCACCATACAATTTCTAATGTTACTATGTAACTGTTAACAGACATTAATGGGTAGGGTATAAGGTTGGACTAGATGATTGGATGCTTATACAACCTCCATCCATGTTACTATTTAACTGTTAACCGACCTTGAGGGTAGGATTATAAAGGTTTGACTAGATGGACGTAATGTTTATATACAACGACAATTCTATGTTACTACTATTTAACTGTTCGACAGACACTTCAGGGATGGTATAAAGGTTGGACTAGATGGATGGATGTTCTTTATACACTCCATAAGTATGTTACTATGTAAACTTTGAGACATTATGGGTAAGGTATAAAGGTTGACTAGTATGGACTATGTCTTCTATACATCCTCCAATACTATGTTACTGATGTAACTGTTAGACAACATTAATCTGTAGGGTATAACGGTTGGACTAGAATGGACGTATTTTAAGATACAACGTAACAATGCTAATGTTACTATGTACCTGTTAGCAAGCCATTATGGGTAGGGTATAAGGTTGGACTAGATGGACTTATGTGCTTTATCACACCTCCATATACTTGTTACTATGTACTGTTATACTGTTTATAAACAGACTTATGGGTACGGTAATAAAGGTTGGACTAGATGGACATATGTCTTTATAGAACCTCCATACTATGTTACTATTGTACTTGCTATACGACATTATTGGGTAGGGTAAAAGGTTGGACTAGATGGACATATGTCTATATTCACCTCCAATACTGTGGTAGCTATGTTTACAAGGTGACTAGATGGAAGTATGTCGTTAATACAATCTCATATTGTTACTAAACGGAACTGTCAGACAGCATTATGGGTAGGTATAAGGTTGTACTAGATGGACGTATGTTTATATACAACATAAACAAATTCTATGTTACTATGTAATGCTGTTAGACAGCAGACATTAGGTTAGGGTATAAAGGTTTGACTAGATGATGGATGTCTTAATAAAACCTCCAATACAAGTTACTATGTAAACTGTTAGAACAGACATTAGGGTAGGGTATAAAAGTTGGACTAGATGGTGATGGCCTTAATAAACTCCAATACAATGTTACTATGTAACACAAATGTAATTAGACAGACACATTTGGGTAGGGTATAAAGGTTGGACTAGTAGGACGTATGTTTATATACAACCTACAATTCTTGTTCCTATGTAAGCGTTATACAGACATTAATGGGTAAGGGTCTAAAGGTTGGACTAGATGGATGTATGTTACTAATACAACCTACCATACTATGTTACTATGTAATGTTAGTTACAGACATTATGGGTAGGGTAGAAGGTGGACTAGATGGGAGGTATGTCTTTATACAACTCCATAGCTATGTTACTATGACTTTTAGCACATTATGGGTAGGGTAAAAGGTTGGACTAGAATGGACGTCAATGTCTTTATAAATCCTCTAATAAATGTTCCTATGTAACTGTTATCAGACTATGGGTAGGGTATAAAGGTTGGACAGATGGACTGTAGTCTTTATACAACCTCCAATACTATGTTACTATGTAACGTTATACAGACATTATGGGTAGGGTATAATAAAGTTGACTAGATGGACACAGTATTCTTTATACAACCTCAATATATGTTACTATGTAACTGTTATACAGACATTTATGGGTAAAGTGTATAAAGGTTGGACTAGATGGACAGTATGTCTTTATCAACCTCATACTATTGTTACTAGTAACTGTAGACAGACATTATGGGTAGGGTAATAACAATAAAAAGTTTGGACTAGATGGATGTATGTCTTATAATACACCTCCAATACTATGTTACTATGTAACTGGTTACAGACATTATGGGTAGGTATAAAGGTTTGGCTAGATGGATGATGTTTATATACAACCTCCAATTCCTATTTACTCTATGTAACTGTTAGACAGACATTATGGGTAGGTAATCAAGGTTGGACTAGATGGATGGATGTCTTATACAACCTCCACTACAATGTTACTATGTAACTGTTAAACAGACATTATGGGTAGGGTATAAAGGTTGGACTAGATGGACTATGTCTTTTACAACCTCAATACTAATGTTACTATGTAACTGTAACAGACATTATGGGTAAGGGTATAAAGGTTGGACTAGATGGACGTATGTCTTTATACAACCATCCAATACTATGTTATACTATGACTGTCTAACAGACATTATGGGTAGGGTATAAAGGTTGGACTAGATGGAGTAGTCTTTAACAACCTCCAATACTATGTTACTATGACTGTTAAGACAACATATGGTAGGGTAATAAAGGTTGGACTAGATGGCGTATGTCTTTATACAACTCCAATACTATGTTACTAGTAACATGTTATCACAACATTATGGGTGGGTATAAATGTTGGACTAGATGGAGTAGTCTTTATACAACCTCAATACTATTTACTATATAACTGTTATACAACATTATGGGTAGGGTATAAAGGTTGGACTAGATAGATGTATGTCTTTATAACCTCCAATACTTGTTACATGTAACTGTTTATACAGGACATTATGGGTAGGGTTATAAAGGTTGGACTAGATGGAACGTATGTCTTTATACAACCTCTAATACTATGTTACTATGTAACTGTTATACAGACATTATGGGTAGGGTATAAAGGTTGGACTAGATGGACGTATGTCTTTATAAACAACTCCAATACTATGTTACTATGTAACTGTTACAGACATTATGGGTAGGGTATAAAGGTTGGACTAGAGATGTATGTTCTTTATACAACCTCAATACTATGTTACTATGTAACTGTTATACAGACATTATGGGTAGGGTATAAAGGTTGGACTAGATGGATGTATGTCTTTTATACAACTCCAATACTATGTTACTATGTAACTGTTTAACAGACATATGGGTAGGTATAAAGTTGGACTAGATGGATGTATGTCTTTATACAACCTCAATACTATGTTACTATGTAACTGTTATACAGACATTATGGAGTAGGGTATAAAGGTTGGACTAGATGGATTGTCTTTATACAACCTCCAATACTATGTTACTATGTAACTGTTATACAGACATTATGGTAGGGTAAATAAGGTTGGACTAGATGACGTATGTCTTTATACACCTCCAATACTATGTTACTATGTAAATGTTAGACAGACAGATGGTAGGGTATAAAGGTTGGACTAGATGGAGTATGTCTTTATACAACTCCAATACTATGGTTACTATGTAACTGTTAACAGACATTATGGGTAGGGTATAAAGGTTGGACTAGATGGACATATGTCTTTATACAACCCCATACTATGTTTACTATAGTACTGTTATACAACATTATAGGTAGGGTAGAAATTTGGACTAGATAGTGATATGTCTTTATACACCCAATACTTTGTTACTATGTAACTGTTATCCAGACATTTGGGTAGGGTAAAGGTTGGACTAGATGGACGTATGTCTTTTACAACCTCTCAATACTATGTTACTATGTAAACTGTTATACAGACATTATGGGTAGGGTATAAGGTTGGACTAGATGACGTATGTCTTATACAACCTCCAATACTGTGTTACTATGTAACTGTTATACAGACATTATGGGTAGGGTTAAAGGTTGGACTAGATGGACGTATGTCTTTATAACAACCTCTAATACTATGTTACTATGTAACTGTTATACAGACATTATGGGTAGGGTATAAGGTTGGACTAGATGGAGTATGTCTTTATACAACCTCTAATACTATGTTACTATGTAACTGTTATACAGACATTAGGGTAGGGTATAAAGGTTGGACTAGATGGGTGTATGTCTTTATACAACCTCCAATACTATGGTTACTATAACTGTTATACAGACATTATGGGTAGGGTATAAGGTTGGACTAGATGGATGTATTCTTATACAACCTCCAATACTATGTTACTATGTAACTGTTAACAGACATATGGGTAGGTATACAGGTTGGACTAGATGGACGTATTCTTTATACACCTCCAATACTATGTTACTATGTAACTGTTATACAGACATTATGGGTAGGGTATAAAGGTTGGACTAGATGGGAGTATGTCTTTATACACCTCCAATACTATGTTACTATGTACTGTTAGACAGACATTATGGGTAGGGTATAAGGTGGGACTAGATGGATGTATGTCTTTATACAACCTCCAATACTATGTTACTATGTAACTGTTATACAGACATTAAGGGTAGGGTATAAAGTGTGGACTAGATGACGTATGTCTTTATACAACCTCTATACTATGTTCTATGTAAACTGTTAACAAGACATTATGGGTAGGGTTAAAGGTTGGACTAGTGGACGTATGTCTTTATACAACCTCCAATACTATGTTACTATGTAACTGTTATACAGACATTATGGGTAGGGTATAAAGGTTGGACTAGATGGACGTTATGTCTTTATACAACCTCAATACTATGTTACTATGTAACTGTTAAGACATTATGGGTAGGTTAAGGTTGGACTAGATGACGATGTCTTTATACAACCTCCAATCTATGTTACCTATGTAACTGTTATACAGACACTTATGGGTAAGGTATAAGTTGGACTAGATGGACGTATGTTTTATACAACCTACATACTATGTTACTATGTAACTGTTATACAGACATTATGGGTAGGGTATAAAGGTTGGACTAGATGGATGTATGTTTTATACACCCACTCAAATACTATGTTACTATGTAACTGTTATAAAGACATTATGGGTAGGGTATAAAGGTTGGACTAGATGGACGTATGTTTTATACAACCTCTAATACTATGTTACTATGTAACTGTTATACAGACATTATGGGTAGGGTATAAGTTGGACTAGATGGACGTATGTTTTATACAACCCTAATACTATGTTACTATGTAACTGTTAACAGACATTATGGGTAGGGTATAAAGGTGGACTAGATGGACGTATGTCTTTATACAACCTCCAATACTAGTTACTATGTAACTGTTATACAGACATTATGGGTAGGGTATAAAGGTGGACTAGATGGATATGTCTTTATACAACCTCCAATACTATGTTACTATGTAACTGTTATACAGACATTATGGGTAGTTTAAAGGTTGGACTAGATGGACATATGTCTTTATACAACCTCCAATACTATGTATACTATGTAACTGTTACACAGACATTATGGGTAGGGTAAAAGGTGGACTAGATGGACGTATGTCTTTATACAACCTCAATACTATGTTACTATGTAAACTGTTATACAGACATTATGGGTAGGGTATAAAGTTGACTAGGACTGATGATATGTCTTTATACAACCTCCAATACTATGTTACTATGTAACTGTTATACAGACATTATGGGTAGGGTATAAAGGTTGGACTAGATGGACGTATGTTTTATAACAACCTCTAATACTATGCATGTGAATAAGCTAGCAATGCTCTATACCGCAGTTCTACTTAGATTAGAAAAGCGAGGCAATAGACGGACATGTAAACTCTCTCCAAGTCACAGGGACATTCATCTGTGTCATAGAGCAGGTGCTAATGTATAATACAAATTAGAACAGATTAATAGGCTGCCGTATACCCACGGGTATTTAAACCTAATTCCGATTTGGGAATTTTCATAAGGAAACGTAGATTCAGCCTTAAATTCTATGTTGTCTTTCTCTGGATAAATGAATGTAATAGTCAGGCTTGTGCCAAGGAAGGTTTTATCTTGTTTAACACGAAATCGGTGTGTGCGCACTGTGCCCTGGCGCCTTCCTTTACAAAATATATTGGAATTACGGAAATGTGGCCATAGAGGGGCCTAGGAAAATATGTTCCTTAGTTTAAAAAAAAAAAAGGACATGTACCTTCTTCTGTGATATGTCGAAACATGCAATTTAAAATGATATTGGAACCTACGTGTGTGTTTTCGTATGTGTGTTCGTGTGTGGTGGGGTGGGCGTATGATGTAGAGACAAATCCCATAAAACATTATTGTACAAGTATAATCTCGTATCACCAAGAATATCAGTGTATCAATAAATTACATATTAAGCCCCAGGACCTGTTTAACAAGATTGCTCTGAAATGATTAATAGCTAAGTCCACAAAGAAAGAAAAATCAAGCACCAAGGGTGAAAAACACATAATGTTAGGATGCAGGCGTGTTCCTTTGGATAAGGCATGTTCCTCTGGCTATAGGTGTTCCCTCTTGATACAAGTGTATTTCTCTGGATACATGCATGTTCCTCTGGATACAGGCGTTTTCCTCTCAAAACAGTGTGTTCCCTGGATACAGGCATGTTCCTCCGGAATCAGGCATGTTCCTGTGGATACAGACTGTTCTTGTGGATACAGGCATTTTTTCTTGGATTCAGAATGTTCCATTGAATATGAAATGTTCCTCTGGATCAGGCGTGTTCCTCTGGATACATGCATGTTCCTCTGGATACAGGCGTGTTCCTCTGGATACATGCATTTTCCTCTGGATACAGGTGTGTTCTTTTGGATATTAAATTATATAAATGTTCCTCTGGATACAGGCATGTTTCTCTGGATACAGGCGTTTCTTTTGGATACAGGCGTGTTCTTTTGGATATATGATTATATAATGTTCCTCTGGATACAGGCATGTTCTTCTGGATACAGGCGTGTTCTTTGGATATATAAATTATATACATTTTTCCTCCGGTACAGGCATGTTCCTCTGGATACAGGCGTGTTCCTCTGGATACAGGCGTGTTCTCTGGATACAGGCGTGTTCCTTTGGATACAGGCGTATTTCTCTGGATAGAGGTGGGTCCTCTGTATCTGCACTATTACTTTCCTTCTCACTTGTAGACCCATGGCTCTTGGTTTACATTGCTGGGTGGATATAGTAAGCTATATGTTATATTTTTGGTTCTAATAAAATAGCAACGTACAATGGAAATATAAATAGCATGGTGAGAAATAAGTCAAGTGTCGGATTGTGTTAAGGAATATCGCTGTCGAAAGAGGAACTTGTATCTGGGTCACCACCTCTTCACCTTAAAGCCCAAACACACTAAAATCAGCTTATGGAAGCATTGCAGACTGCTTGGTTTCAGTGTAGCCATTCAGCATTCACTTTCTTAAATTATCTGGCGAAATTTCTATTTGGTCTATTTATCTTCATTTTTATTTTAGGATTCCTTAAAGGCCGGTCTGCCTATCTTTCTTTTAACGTTTCCCTTTGATTGATAACATAGTATTAGGATTTGTGCAGAGCTCAGCTAAAATCCCAGTCCCATATGGCTACGTTCACACGAGTGGTTATGCGTTCTCGATGTTAAGTGAGCATCGCCGATGGTGAAATGTTACTCTCAGAGTTTTTTCTGCCACGAACATCTGGAATCACTGTGGAACCACTGCGTGTGAAAGAATGACAGGCAACCATTATTAGTCCGTGGGGGAGACTGTCTGATAATCACAGAATCAGATACATTAAATACAGAGTTTGTAGATAAATATTTCAATCAAATCTTAATTTTGACTATACTTCCCTTTAACCCATCACCTCCCTGCTTGGCTCCCTCTGTGCATCAGTATAAATACCCTGTACCACCACCACACACACACGCACACACACACACACACACACACACACACGTCTTTCGTAACTTCCCCCTAAAGAATTAACCCTCTGGCTGCCTTTCTCTATCAGCAGGTTCATTAGCGTACAGAACCATGCAGTCTATTTATCAGCACCACTTCTAAATGTATTTTTTGACTGGGGGCATTAAAACTGGAACTATCATGGGCCGGGCAAGGGCGAGACCCACTTTCCCCTCTCCCCAGTGTGGATGTGTAAATTGGTGATTCAATCCTGCAGCATTTTCTCTTTCCACAGTAATGTAAGAAATTTTGTCTTTTACATTTGGAACGTGGACTCTGGACCGTGGACCCACATAGCACATGCTCAATAACTCTTCTACTCCCTACCAAGACCTGTAAGTCAACTACTAACTGACCAGTCCATGTCCTTTCTGTAACCAAACAGAACAGTGAGAAAACCAATGTTACTTACTAGAAAGATGGGGCGGCAGAGACCAGGGAATGCCAGAAATCCATTCAGCTTCTATTTTCACTTAACATTTGTTCTCTTTTATATTGTTTTTGTATCATTTTTTTAATCGATCTGTATCACAAAACAATTCGCTAAAATGTAACAAATACTAATGATTCACTCTCCTCTAATTATACATTAACAGCGATAGAGACGTTTCCTACCGGCGAACGGACGTAATATATTCCTTATGCAATTATCATTTATGGCCCGTGTCAATACAACAAGATATGGCACAAATCCCATGTAACACAACATCCTATCTCCTTAAACACATGGCACTTCCACAGGAAAGTCCAACGATCCGTTCACACACAATCGTTGTCATTTTTAGGGCGACATCTTGTTGTGCACATGATTTGCACCTTTTCTAAGAAAAACAAATTATGAAATCATTTAACCCCATAAGTGAAATGAAAACTGGTGCTATATAGGAGTGTAGTTATAAACCAGCGATGTGCTTTCCTATGTTTTTTTTTTAACTGCCGCTATTATAAACCAGTGGTATTAACGCTGGGAGGGGCGTAACTACCAGGGAGCAACCGCAGGGAGGGGGGCAAGGGGGGCGATTTTCTATTTTTCCTATGACAGATCCTCCCAGAAACCACTGTGATGAACACGGATAGGGGCCTATCAATGTTTTGGTGGGGGCACAGTGATTCCTAGTTACACCATTGCTCGCCAAAAAAGATATCTATGCATATTGCAATCCCCCCCACCACCGAAAATGGTACTGCAATCTATAAGTGGCTTTATTAAAAAAAAAAAAAAAAACTTAATCCCTGATATAATGGATAGTGTACCCCCTGCCGTAAATTATAGGATATTACAAGTCACAGAGGAGTCCCACAACTGTTATAAAAGCACGAGAACGGAGGATATGGCGAGTCCGTCAGCGGTCTAGTTTGATGGAGAGAGCGTAGGTGGTGCACTAGCGTGGACATATATGGTACTTCACATATAGCATGCCGATTATAGATAATAATTTACAGTTTGGTCCCATTGGGTCACTTATTTCACTGCGCTAGATTGAAAATCATTCAGCTAAGGCCATGTTATACCCCATCAAGTATTTTAATTCCAATTGAAAAACAAGAACGCGGCGCCCATCTTCAAAGGAAACTGCAGAAGAAATAAAAATCAATTTTGGTAACGAGACACTAAAACTGACATTGAAAGTTGCTGGGCTCTTGTATGACTTTAAAAAAAATGGGCAGTGTCCCTTTAAGACACATGATAGTTTGCAGAGCTGGGAAAGCGTTGAACAGTAGTTAAGCTTTGTACAGAGCAGCAGTCTTGCCTGTGGCATAGAACTGGCTGCCTGTGTTTGTACACAGTTGAGGCTGGTCCCTGCCAATAAGGAGCTCTCCATAGCTCTCCATCCAGGACCACTGCAAACTGAACCCTTCATTCTGGAGAAGGCGACACTGGACATTGGTGTAAAAGGCTAAAATGAGCAGGTTTCCCCCTTTCATCTTCTCCAGGTTCCCTTGCAAGCCAGGCAAAGCTCCCAGGTCTTTATCCCCTGGTAGTGATCCTGCAATAGAAAGAGACATTGTAAAACCCAGAAATCTTCTTATTTGGAAACTGTCACATCACTGTTATTTGTGTTGTTATTTGAGGTTTTTATATTCTGGGGCTGATGGATTTAAGAAGTGATTGGTCCTTTTCCAATGATGGCCGGGAGCTCTGGCTCTGTGCTGGATTACTCAGGTAAGGAGCTTGGGTAAGATGATTAACATTAATGAGGGGGATTGGGGGATCAGGAGTTAAAGAGCTGCTCTGTGGGGAGACTGGGGGATACTTGAACTTCAACAGAACTGCAGCCTGGATATTTATTGGGGTATAGCGGGGAGACACATGCTGAACTGTCAGTGGGAACAGTTGTAAATAAAAGGGTCATTCACGAAATACACAACAGTCACAAATAAATCACAACTTTAGGATTCATTGAAAGTCTGATGGACTTCACTAGTATCAGTGTGTGTGAGATATAGTATGTGTGTGTGTGTGTGTGTAAGTATATGTGTGTGTGTGTGTATATAGTATGTGTGTGTATAGAATCTGTGTGCATGTTTATATAGTATCTGTGGTGTGTGTATATAGTAATCTGTGTTTGTATATATCTGTGTGTGTGTATAGTATCAGTGTGTGTGTATATATATAATATATATAGTATCTGTGTGTGTGTATATTATTATATATTAATTATAACAATGTATATTTGTGTGAATGTGTGTATATATATAATATTATATATATATATTAGTATTTGTTATAATATATAAATTATTTGTGTATAATCTGTGTATTTATATAGTTGCATTACTGCTCCATGGAATGATCCTACATGTAAATGTCACATTGTCTGTAACTGGCTATGATGGAATCATATGTTGTGTATTTACCTTGTGGAGAATGACGTAAATATGTACAACCCGAAGAGCAAAATGGTTTCTCTATAGGACTAGCTTGTGTTAGTCAGCACATTTATAAAGTGTAACAGGTACTATTCTGTCTGCAGTGCCTGTCATCTCAGTAAAGTAAGGGGCTCAGCGTAGTTAAATATAGTATCTGTGCATATCTATTGTCTATCATCTATCATATCAATATCTAATCAATCTATCAATTACCATCTATCTATCTATCTATCAATTCTATCATCTATCTACTATCTATCTATCTATCTATCTATCTATCTATCTATCTATCTATCATCTATATCATCTATCTATCTATCATCTACTATCATCTATCTATCATCTATCTATCAGCATCTACTATCTATCTATCTATCTATCCATCTATCTATCTATCTATCTATCAATCATCTATCTAATCTATCTATCATCTATCTATCTATCATATATCTATCTATCTATCATCTATCATCTATCATATTCTATCTCTATCATCTATCAATCTATCTATCTATCATCTACTATCTATCTTTCTATCTATCTATCATCTATCTATCTATCCTCTATCTATCTATCTATCTATCTATCATCTATCTACATCTATCATCTATCTATCTATCTATATCTATCTATCTATCTATCATTATCTATCTATCATATATCTATCTATTTATACATCTATCAATCATCTATCTATCATCTATCTATCTATCTATCATCTATCTATCTATCACTATCTATCATCTATCTATCATCTATCTATCATCTATCTATCTCTCATCTATCTATCTATCTATCTATCTATCATCTATCTATCTATCTATTATCGATCTATCATCTATATATCTATCTATCTATCTATCTATCTATCTATCTATCTATCTATCTATCTACCTTTATCTATCTACCATCTATCTGTCTGTCTCTCTGTCTGTCTATCTATCTACCTACCTACCTATTATCGATCTATCTATCATCTATCTATCTATCTATCTATATATCATCTATCTATTTATCTATCTATCTATCTATCATCTATCTATCTATCTATCTATCTATCTATCATCTACTATCTACTATCTATCTATCTATCTATCTATCTATCTATATATCATCTATCTATTTATCTATCTATCATCTATCTATCATCTATCTATCTAATCTATCTAATCTATCTATCTATCTATCTATCATCTATCTATCTATCATATCTATCGATCATCTATCTCTATCTATCTATCTATCTATTATCGATCTATCTATCTCTATCTATCTATCTATCTATCTTCTATCTACCTTTATCTATCATCTATCTGTCTGTGTCTCTGTCTGTCTATCTATCTACCTACCTACCTATTCCTATCTATCTATCTATCTATCTATCTATCTATCTATCTATCTATCTATCTCATCTACTACTCTACTCTCATCATCTATCATATATCACCTATCTACCTACTATCATCTATCTATCTATTATCTATCCATCTACCTATCTACCTATCATCTATCTATCTATCTATCTATCATCAATCTACCATCATCATCTATCTACCTATCATTATCTATCTATTTATCTGTCCGTCTATCTATCTATCCATATATCTATCATCTGTAAGGGAAGTTTTTGAAACCATATTAACTGAATAAATAAATTTATATATGTATAACGTGTGTACTTCTGTAGTTCTATCACCCATTGACAGATAACAAGGGTCATTCTGGGTTTCACATGTGTACACACCCAGGGAGGGAAGTATAATAAAATGACCATCTTTGCTCCTATCCCTCTCCTTTGATTGGATTATGAAAGGGAATGAGAATCATGCGATTGCTAATTATGGAAAGTGCTTGAAGTTTGATTTATTTCCCATTATAAATAAATACCAGAGCAGGTGCTGTAGAGACGTGGGCTGGTTACAGTTGTAATTGGATTTAAAGGGGAGATATTATTGAATGTTTGATTTTATTTCACTAGTTACAGTAGAACTGTCTCTGTCTGTCTCCTTCTCATCCTATCACCTCCCTACCCACCAAAATGCCTTAAAATCTATCTATGTTTCATCTATTAATAATAATATAATCTGCAGTAACATGTCCAATGATTAGTCCTTTTTTTTGCCCAGAGGGTGCATGGAAACGAGCGTCCCTTAAAATCCAGAACGAATAAACCCCTTATAGTAAAAAAAAAAGGGCAATTTTAATCTCCTTAATCTCATCAAATTGTACAGATTAACCACAAGGGGGGTTCAGAGTATTTTATGTTCTGCTGCTCGGATTCATTCTCTGTGTTTACATTCCGACGATATAAATTTAATATCTGGTTTACCCGGCTGTAGATCATTAGAATGTCATCTTCTACTGATCAATTATTAAACATATTCATCCATCCCCTGTTGGCATATTCTTGACTTGCCTCTGTGCTTGGCCATGGGGGTGGGGGGGGTGGGCATAGGTTATTTAAACCGTTTAATAAAGTTTAAATGCAGAACATCTCAAGTGTAAATGGGGAAGGGGGAGAGGAGAATAATATATAATAATTTGTGTCTGTATTTCATCTAGAGTGTGGAAATGTCTCTGCATGTCTTGGCTCCTTTCTTTGTGGATAAGTGCTCTGGTCTTGCTGCTGTGTCAGGGATCCCTTCATGACAGTTTCCAACACATCATTTGCATCAATCAGTTAGGAAAACTCGTTTGGCCCTTTAACTTCTTTATATCAGACGTGACAATGATACATTAATTATGCAGCGTTTGCACCACAGTGAACCAATGAATAAGTCGAGACGCGGGTCACATGGTGATATTTCATTGAGGCTTATGCAATAAGAGGTGTACACGTTTGCCCGTTCTATTCTGCATTCTCCACCAATCAGATGTAATCAAGCTGCAGTAACCCAGTAAAAACCTCAAATCTGATTTGCTGCAGGCATACCAAACTTCTTCACCTCTTACTGCATCAGCCTCAAAATATTTATAATACACAATTTGCTCGTTTCAATGAACTGGGAGCTATTTACTAAAATAACGATAATAATTTGTTGCCCAATGATGAACTCAAGTTGTTTTTATTTTAATGTGCTCAGAGATAAGGTTAAGATGTAAAGGTAAACAAAGGTCAAATGGGGATCTTACATATCTTTTCTTTGTTTTTTCTATCAAGGATACTTTCTATCCAGGTGATTTTGTCTTTGAAGTGTTTTGAAAAACTACAGCAGAAAGCGATATAAAGATTTATTACGTACAACAAACTTCACTCTTGTCGACACACTTATTCCCCTTGGGAATAATATTTATTTTTCCATTAGAAGAAGAAAGATATAAATGAACTTGTATCAAACATGTGTCTTATTTATGGCTTGCAGCGTATAGAAAAATGACTGGGGGGCTTTAACAAATTAATTGAATTTGGTACTTAATTCAGTGGAAATAGAAAACCATAAAGTTAATGGTAAAAATGACCCATCGTACGGCCAGAGAACTCTAAATATCTTATTTGGGACTTTCCTGTATATTATAGTCAACGTTGCATAGTTATACAGATTAGGTAATGTCTGGTGGTAAACTTTCCCTTTAACTGCGCTCATATATCTAAATTCCGCGTTTATGGGAAATAATCTGCTTTCTGTGGCCTGGGCCATATTCGAATTTTGTTTTATTTGTGTAGATTTTCATTTGTCTTGGGAAATTAAAATCAATTTGGGACTCACTAGAAGCAAGAAAAATATTGTCAATAGAAGGAGAGTGCAAGAAATGTCTGGGTCTTAATACGATTTTAACATTGAGCTGAAGATAACGTTCCGTTCTGCAAGCTGCACCTCCCTGCATCTTCAAAATGCATTTGGCTGGTGGAGAATGCTGGGAAATGTACAATGAGATCAATAAAATTCTTACCGTTTAAATAGTGCTAATTTTGCCCCACCAATCAGATCTATTTAACATTTGTAAGCTGACATCTGATTGGTTGGGGCAAAGTTCGACCATTTAAACGATAAGAAATGTTATTGATAACCCTGAATGTTTCCAGAACGGGGGTGTGACAGTTGCAAATTATATAATTTCTGTAAGACGAGCTACAGCATTTGGCTAGAGATCTGCCTAATTTACATTTACTATTTATTTGAATAAGTAAGCGCTTGGTTAGTAGGCAGTTGTATTAGTTAACGGCAAGTTTCCCTATTTTGGGGTTAATGGGATGGTAAACATCAACATAATTTGTCTAATATTATCATTGTGGTAAGAAATTATTGACAGCACCTGGGCAGTGCCCAACAAGGCAGGAATTGCACATTTTGCACTATTGGGGCGGACTATAGGTGGCGTTAAGCTTTCCTGTCCAGCAACCAATTAGATTTTAGCTTTTTACTTGGTCACTGGAGTTAGATAACAACTGATTCGATGCAGCCTTGCCTTTTATCACACCAGCCCCCTATATGTGTTCCTAAACATGTCAAGTAGAATTTGCATTGGGTTGTGGGCCCCACACATGGAATTCATTTTCCTATGGATCCCATGTATAACATCTAGGGCCTCATTTACCCATTTTGGGGTCGGGCTAAACGGTTCGCTACTGGTTAGCGCGACTTTACCTCCATATTAGCACCGATGCGCAGTTATGCAAAAATCACCGTTCATCATCAACCTTGCAATTTATATCTGTTTGCACATAGTTTTAGAGAGCAGGATTTTAAGCCAACAAATAGCTGGCGTGAAAATCCCGCAGTGTCCAGTTTGTCACTATTGGCCCCAGCAAAGTGTCATATAAATACTGGGGTTTTGTCTATGGCAACCAATCAGAAGCTTTCTAATTTTAGTAGACCAGTCTGATTGGTTGCTGCAGATTAGCACAGGCAAAATATTGCACTCTTATTAATAAGCCCCAATGTCTACTGGGACTGGGACACGTCTCAACCAACATTCCAAAATGGCGCCTATAGATAATTCTGGCTGAACTAGAAGCAAAAGTTTTTTCCGGGATGTTGTGGATGACCGGTAGTGGGGATAATGGGTAGTGTTGTCCTGCTGGCGAGGGTGGGTCCCCAGGGAAGAAGATGCAGGTAGCGGCGGGGGGTTGCGTGCTGACGTCACACGCTCTAGTTTGGATCACACGCATAGGAGGCATTCCACTTTGATCTACGGCAAGATGGAAATTCCCTATGTGGGAGTTAATTATGCAAGCATACAATGTACTTTGTAAAGAACTGGTTAATAAAACTGTGGCCGTGAGTTAACCCAACAGAAAGATGTCATGTGTATTTGTTTATGTATATAAGTTTATTCAAATAAGTTAAGAAAGGGCTAGGGTATGTTAATTAGGCAGGGCGAGTATTCCTCCCCTATGTCGGTCTCGGTAAATAAAGTTCCTCATCATCTTATCCCCCTCATAGACTAATACATAGAAGAAAACAGAGTCTCGGTTTGTAAAAATCTTCCTGAACAAGTGACAAATGCTCGGGGCCAGACGACGATAGAAGGTTTTACATTCAATGCCATCACCTGCTTAGCCAACAGCAAATCCCCTTTAGGATGTTCCCTAAATCAGGATGCCCTAGTAGGAAGTCTCTGCCCTAAACCCCTCTGTAAATAAGATGGAAATAATCCATTGCGTTGATGGATGAAGGGGATTTTGATGCCCATTCCTTTGCTCTTTGGCAACTAACAAAGGCATTTGTTGGGATTTTTGAAGACCAACCTATCTAGACCCGTTGGGGCTTATTTATTAAGACAGACAAGCATTCACCCATCCAAACAAATGTTTCCTAACTGCAGTTGAGTGGCGAAGAGCTGGTGCATAAAAGGAACCCAACAAGTAAACGAAAAAACTAACAGTGTCTTATTAACCTGACTTCTGAGAGCACCTGACTTCTCATATTAATGCTATTTGGGATGCATCATTTACTTTCATTAAGTTCCCCTTTAATGTGAATTAACACATTCATCAAAACAGGACTGCAATGTAATTAAAATCCAGCAACAGGTGCCAAACCATTATCATCAGTTTAAAGTCCAACTAAATGCTAAATAAAAAACTTTAATCGAGCCGATTCTCCCATCTTCTGTGTCCAAAACGTTATTTATTAGGAACACCCCCCCCACAGATACCAGCAATTGGCACCATAAGTAAATAGGAAGATCTAAGTGGATGGGGTATTCTTTAGTTAGACTTTAAATAAGGAATCTGCATGAACTGTACTGCTGAATACATGATCATTTAGATAAACTTGTTCTATGTTGACTGATAATATTTTTTTACATCAGTTTGTACACTAGGGATGTACTGGCGATCATTACACAGACACAGTTCAATTCCCAAACTGGTTCATGGAAAAAAATGTGTTGATTTGATTGGTCAGTCTTTGTGATGGGTTGGATAACACTGACACTATCAATATCTTTCTTTTAGCTGGGTACACACGATTAATATTTCGGTCCGATCGACCGATAGTTCAGTGTATCGGTCGATCGGACCGAAATTATCGAATCCGAATGTGCCCATGTCCATCGACCGTTCGTCCGAATCGGACGAAAGGACGATCGGACAGGGTGGAAAACCTCGTCCGATCGTGCGGTCCTCTATGGACCGCACGATCGGTCGCGGTGACTATCGGACGCGGCTGCTTTGCCGCGACCGACAGTCCTTCCTCCTGGCCGACCGTTCGAAAGTATCGAACGGTCGGTCAAGAAAAAATCGCTAGGTGTGTACCTAGCTTTAGAGCACATGACACCAATAGTATTAAACTCACTGATGAACAGCAGACAAATTAACCATCAGACTTTCAATCCGTTTTGCCACCACCACATAATGCTGTGAAAATTAGAAACTTCTGAAATATTTCAATTTATAAGCACCTTATATTGAATATACTATACTATACTCACTCTACATTATCTGAAATTATTATTAAGAAAGTAAAATGATGGTACTCACATATTTATCTGTGCCTGCTTTGTTTAAATTATTAATGTTTAGTGATGCTCCTATTCCCCCCACCTCCCTTACTCTACACTGCCTGCCTTCTTGTAGTGTCTGCGACACTTATAAGTTCTGCACACCTCACCATGGACACTGCTCTGCTCTCTACACATCTCCCCCTCCCCCCTGTCTTCTTTTCTCTGCTAATTCTCTTAATTGTTGCAGAAAGTGTGTTGGCAAACAACTAAAGATCCCTGTAAGAGGTCAGGGATGGGTTCTATTATTTTCTGCTTCTGGAGTGACAGGTCTTTCCTGTTAAATGCTGTGATTTCAAATGATGTTATCAGTATCTACAGCTCAGATTTAAAATCCAAAAAAGTTTTTGAAAATTAATTTTTTTTTTTAGTCAAGATACACTTTACATATTTTCTGTTTGGGTTTCTGATCTTCCCATAATCATCTGCAGGTTAGTTTAGGTAAATCTATATAAGCATTTCAAAAAGATTTTTTTTATGGTGTGCACAAAACATTTGTATACCTTTTAAAGTTCCAGTTAGGCCAGGACCTAGTTATGGGGGATGTTTCAGATTTTCCTGCTTTGTCCCCAAATAGGGGAATCTAGGTGGGTTAATTGTGGACCTTTGCTGGTTTTAAGTCGAGTGAAGTTTTGGCCCCTTATACATCTTTTAATTTGAAACATTAGAAAATTGTATTCATTTCTCGTCTACTAATGTGAGTTTTCTTAAAGGGCATGTCCACCCTAAAAATAAACTTTTAACATATTGTAAATGACCCTAGTCCACTGCTAGTTTGTTTGTTAAAGAAGGATGCACAACTACAATCCTTCGATCCCCCGGTACCCTGATTTTGGCCCTCTGCTTGCTGAGAGGCAACCAATCACAGACACGGCTGCCGCAATACACAACGCCGGGGATGGAGGTGGGGGGGCTTCACTGCACACGCCCTGTCCTCAGGGGACAAGAAGAAGGCAGAGAACTTTCACTCACAAAGACTGCTCCTACTCTTCAGTTTCCTGGGTTTTGTACAGTCACTGTAGAAGAACCATAAGGAGCAGGGATGTAAGGTAGGGAATTTTTTTAAACACTACACAGTGGAGCCAGTATGGGGTTACATTTAATTTTGGGGGTGGACATGCCCTTTAATGAATGAGAAGAGGACTCATTGTGTGCCCTACTGTACAGTGCAGAGGAATTCTCACAAGCTGTGATAAGGAATCCAACCCTTGATTGCACATTTGGTAACATTTTATTGCCGTTTTCATCAATCTCTGCATCTGTCATAAGTTCAAACTAAACTCCATTTCCTGAGAATTTCAAGAATTCCATTTAAATTACAGTTCTGAATGGGGTGTATCAATGTTACACAAGCATACATGGTATGATGCTATTTAAGGCTTTGCACGATAATGAGCAGCCACCCATCCCATCTCAATCTCAATGGGGCACCAATAAAAATTACAGCTTAACCGGGTGATGTGTCAATTCCTAATTGGAAAGCTGATTCGTCAGTCTCCCACTTCATCCCTCATAACCATGTCAGTGTGAAATGCTGCTAATTGTGCAGTTTATTGCTTATTTCAAACATGACAGACTCTCAGTTTGGCTGCTCATGGGAACCCGTAGGTTCATAAACAAAATATTTGATTGTCAACAAATAATTTACAACTTAAGTTTTCTTCGTGGCCTCTCAGAATTTATATTATCTTGGTTCCTTATTAAGTAAATATCCCACAGTAAGGTCTATGGATGTATCTAATTGTCTTATTGCGTATAATATCCCACAGTACGTCTATGGAATGTATCTAATGTCTTATTGCATAAATACCAACAGTACATTCTATGGAATGTATCTAAATGTCTTATTGAGTAAATAACCATAGTACAACTAGGGATGTAGCTAAGGTCTTGTGGAAATAAATCTCACAGTATTGTCTTATCGAGTAAACTTCCCAAAGAACGTCTATGGGATGTATCTAAATGTCTTATTGAGTGAATATCCCAAAGTACGGTCTATGGGATGTTATCTAAGGTCTTATTGAGTGAATATCCCAAAGTACGGTCTATGGGATGTATCTTAATGTCTTATTAAGGGAATATCCCAAAGTAAGGTCTATTGATGTTAAACATGCCTTGTTGAGTAAATATCCCCAGTACGGACTTTGGGATGTATCTAAATGTTCTTTAAGTGAATATCCAAAAGTAAGGTCTATGGGATGTAACTTAATGTCTTTTTGAATAAATTCCCCACAGTACGGTCTATTGGATGTATCTAAATGTCTTATTGAGTAAATATCCCACAGTTCAGTCTATGGGATGTATCTAAATTTATTGTGCAGTAAATATCCCACAGTATTAACTATGGGATGTATTGAAATGTCTTATTGAGTAAATATCCCACAGTATGGTCTATTGGATGTATCTAAATGTTTTATTGAGTAAATATCCCACAGTATGGTCTATTGGATATATCTAAATGTCTTATTGAGTTAACTTCCCAAAGTATGGTCTATGGGATGTATCTAAATGTCTTATTGAGTGAATATCCCAAAGTAAGGTCTATGGGATGTATCTAAATGTCTCATTAATTAAATATCCCACAGTATGGTCTATAGGATGTATCTAAATGTCTTATTGAGTAAATACCCCACATTAAGGTCTATGGGATGTATCTTAATGCCTTCTTGAGTAAATATCCCACAGTACGGTCTATTGGATGTATCTAAATGTCTTATTGAGTAAATATCCCACAGTTCAGTCTATGGGATGTATCTAAATTTATTGTGGAGTAAATATTCCACAGTACGGTCTATGGGATTTATCTAAATGTTTTGTTGGGCAACAATCCCACAGTATGGTCTATGGGATGTATCTTAATGTCTTCTTGAGTAAATTCCCCACAGTACGGTCTATTGGATGTATCTAAATGTCTTATTGAGTAATATCCCACAGTTCAGTCTATGGGATGTATCTAATTTTTTGCAGTAAATATCCCACAGTATTAACTATGGGATGTATCGAAATGTCTTATTGAGTAAATACCCACAGTATGGTCTATTGGATGTATCTAAATGTCTTATTGAGTAAATATCCCACAGTATGGTCTATTGGATATATCTAAATGTCTTATTGAGTAAACTTCCCAAAGTACGGTCTATGGGATGTATCTAAATGTCTTATTGAGTGAATATCCCAAAGTAAGGTCTATGGGATGTATCTAAATGTCTCATTAAGTAAATATCCCACAGTATGGTCTATGGGATGTATCTAAATGTCTTATTGAGTAAATACCCCACATTACGGTCTATGGGATGTATCTTAATGTCTTCTTGAGTAAATATCCCAGTACGGTCTATTGGATGTATCTAAATGTCTATTGAGTAAATATCCACAGTTCAGTCTATGGGATGTATCTAATTTATTGTGGAGTAAATATGCCACAGTACGGTCTATGGGATTTATCTAAATGTTTTGTTGGCAACAATCCCACAGTATGGTCTATGGGATGTATCTTAATGTCTTCTTGAGTAAATTCCCCACAGTACGGTCTATTGGATGTATCTAAATGTCTTATTGAGTAAATATCCCACAGTTCAGTCTATGGGATGTATCTAAATTTATTATGCAGTAAATATCCCACAGTATTAACTATGGGATGTATCGAAATGTCTTATTGAGTAAATATCCCACAGTATGGTCTATTGGATGTATCTAAATGTCTTATTGAGTAAATATCCCCAGTATGGTCTTTGGATAATCTAAATGTCTTATTGAGTAAACTTCCCAAGTACGGTCTATGGGATGTATCTAAATGTATTATTGAGTGAATATCCCAAAGTAAGGTCTATGGGATGTATCTAAATGTCTCATTAAGTAAATATCCCACAGTATGGTCTATGGGATGTATCTAAATGTCTTATTGAGTAAATACCCCACATTACGGTCTATGGGATGTATCTTAATGTCTTCTTGAGTAAATATCCCACAGTACGGTCTATTGGATGTATCTAAATGTCTTATTGAGTAAATATCCCACAGTTCAGTCTATGGGATGTATCTAAATTTATTGTGGAGTAAATATGCCACAGTACGGTCTATGGGATGTATCTTGATGTCTCGTGGAGTAACTTTCCCACAGTATGGTCTATTGGATGTATCTAAATGTCTTACTGAGTAAATATCCCACAGTTCTGTCTATGGGATGCATCTATATGTATTGTGGAGTAAATATCCCACAGTATTATCTATGGGACGTATCTAAATGTATTATTAAGTAAATATCCCACAGTACGGTCTATGGGATGTATCTAAATGTATTGTAAAGTAAATATCCTACAGTACGGTCTAAGAGATGTATCTAAATGTCTTTTGAGTAAATATCCCACAGTTCAGTCTATGGGATGTATCTAAATGTCTCGTTGAGAAAATATCCCACAGTTCAGTCTATGGGATGTATCTAAATTTATTGTGGAGTAAATATCCCACAGTACGGTCTATGGGATGTATCTTGATGTCTCGTGGAGTAACTTTCCCACAGTATGGTCTATTGGATGTATCTAAATGTCTTATTGAGTAAATATCCCACAGTTCAGTCTATGAATGCTCTATATGTATTGTGGAGTAAATATCCCACATTTTTATCTATGGACGTATCTAAATGTATTATTAATAATTCTCCCAAAGTTACTCCACGAGACATCAAGATACATCCCATAGACCGTACTGTGGGATATTTACTCCACAATAAATTTAGATACATCCCATAGACTGAACTGTGGGATATTTCTCAACGAGGACATTTAGATAATCTCCATAGACTGAACTGTGGGATATTTACTCATAAAGACATTTAGATACATCCTTAACCAGTACTGTAGATATTTACTTTACAATACATTTAGATACATCCCATAGACCGTACTGTGGGATATTTACTTAATAATACATTTAGATACGTCCCATAGATAAAACTGTGGGATATTTACTCCACAATACATATAGATGCATCCCATAGACTGAACTGTGGGATATTTACTCAATAAGACATTTAGATACATCCAATAGACCATACTGTGGGAAAGTTACTCCACGAGACATCAAGATACATCCCATAGACGTACGTGCTATTTACTCCACAATAATTTAGATACATCCCATAGACTGAACTGTGGGAATTTTATCAATAAGAAATTTAGATACATCCAATAGACCGTACTGTGGGATATTTACTCAAGAAGACATTAAGATACATCCATACTGACCG
Source organism: Hymenochirus boettgeri (assembly GCA_019447015.1). Lineage (NCBI taxonomy): Eukaryota > Metazoa > Chordata > Amphibia > Anura > Pipidae > Hymenochirus > Hymenochirus boettgeri. The sequence continues at coordinate 264,188,558 of CM033472.1, forward strand.
TAATGTGGGGTATTTATCAATAAGACATTGTAGATCATCCCATAGACCATACTGTGGGATATTTACTTAATGAGACATTTAGATACATCCCATAGACCTTACTTGGGATATTCACTCATAAGACATTTAGATACATCCCATAGACCGTACTTGGGAAGTTTACTCAAAAGAACATTAGATATATCCAATGACCATACTGTGGGATATTTACTCAATAAGACATTTAGACATCCAATAGACCAACTGTGGGATATTTACTCAATAGAACATTCGATACATCCCATAGTTAATACTGTGGGATATTTACTGCATAATAAATTTAGATACATCCATAGACTGAACTGTGGGATATTTACTCAATAAGACATTTAGATACATCCAATAGACCGTACTGTGGGGAATTTACTCAAGAAGACATTAAGATACATCCCATAGACCATACTGTGGGATTGTTGCCCAACAAAACATTTAGATAAATCCCATAGACCGTACTGTGGCATATTTACTCCACAATAAATTTAGATACATCCATAGACATGAACTGTGGGATATTTACTCAATAAGAAATTTAGATACATCCAATAGACCGTATGGGATATTTACTCAAGAAGACATTAAGATACATCCATAGACCGTATGTGGGGGTATTTACTCAATAAGACATTTAGATACATCCCATAGACCATACTGTGGGATATTTACTTAATGAGACATTTAGATACATCCCATAGACCTTACTTTGGGATATTCACTCAATAAGACATTTAGATACATCCCATAGACCGTACTTTGGGAAGTTTACTCAATAAGACATTTAGATATATCCAATAGACCATACTGTGGGATATTTACTCAATAAGACATTTAGATACATCCAATAGACCATACTGTGGGATATTTACTCAATAAGACATTTCGATACATCCCATAGTTAATACTGTGGGATATTTACTGCATAATAAATTTAGATACATCCCATAGACTGAACTGTGGGATATTTACTCAATAAGACATTTAGATACATCCAATAGACCGTACTGTGGGGAATTTACTCAAGAAGACATTAAGATACATCCCATAGACCATACTGTGGGATTGTTGCCCAACAAAACATTTAGATAAATCCCATAGACCGTACTGTGGATATTTACTCCACAATAAATTTAGATACATCCCATAGACTGAACTGTGGGATATTTTACTCAATAAGACATTTAGATACATCCAATAGACCGTACTGTGGGATATTACTCAAGAAGGCATTAAGATACATCCCATAGACCGTAATGTGGGGTATTTACTCAATAAGACATTTAGATACATCCTATAGACCTACTGTGGGATATTTAATTATGAGACATTTAGATACATCCCATAGACCTTACTTTGGGATATTCACCCAATAAGACATCAAGATACATCCCATAGACCGTACTGTGGCATATTTACTCCACAATAAATTTAGATACATCCCATAGACTGAACTGTTGGGGGATATTACGCAATAGAACATTTAGATACATCCAATAGACCGTACTGTGGGGAATTTATTCAAAAAGACATTAAGTTACATCCCATAGACCTTACTTTTGGATATTCACTTAATAAGACATTTAGATACATCCCAAAGTCCGTACTGTGGGATATTTACTCAACAAGGCATTTAGATACATCACATAGACCTTACTTTGGGATATTCCCTTAATAAGACATTAAGATACATCCCATAGACCGTACTTTGGGATATTCACTCAATAAGACCTTTAGATACATCCCATAGACCGTACTTTGGGATATTCACTCAATAAGACATTTAGATACATCCCATAGACTGTTCTTTGGGAAGTTTACTCGATAAGACAATACTGTGAGATATTTATTCCACAAGACCTTTAGCTACATCCCATAGTCTGTACTATGGTTTATTTACTCAATAAGACATTTAGATACATTCCATAGAATGTACTGTTGGATATTTATGCAATAAGACAATTAGATACATTCCATAGACTGTATTGTGGGATATTATACGCATTAAGACAATTAGATACATCCCATAGACCTTACTGTGGGATATTTACTTAATAAGGAACCAAGATAATATAAATTCTGAGAGGCCACGAAGAAAACTTAAGTTGTAAATTATTTGTTGACAATCAAATATTTTGTTTATGAACCTACGGGTTCCCATAGAGCAGCCAAACTGAGAGTCTGTCATGTTGAAATAAGCAATAAACTGCACAATTAGCAGCATTTCACACTGACATGGTTATGAGGGATGAAGTGGGGAGACTGAATCAGCTTTCCAATTAGGAATTGACACATCACCCGGTTAAGCTGTAATTGTTTATGGTGCCCCATTGAGATTGAGATGGGATGGGTGGCTGCTCATTATCGTGCAAAGCCTTAAAATAGCATCATACCATGTATGCTTGTGTAACATTGATACACCCCATTCAGATCTGTAATTTAAATGGAATTTCTTGAAATTCTCAGGAAATGGAGTTTAGTTTGAACTTATGACAGATGCAGAGATTGATGAAAACGGCAATAAAATGTTACCAAATGTGCAATCAAGGGTTGGATTCCTTATCACAGCTTGTGTAGAATTCCTCTGCTACTGTACAGTAGGTGCACACAATGAGTCCTCTCTCTCATTCATTAAAGGGCATGTCCACCCCCAAAATTAAAATGTAACCCCATACTGGCTCCACTGTGTAGTGTTAAAAAAATTCCCTACCTTACATCCCTGCTCCTTATGGTTCTTCTACAGTGACTGTACAAAACCCAGGAAACTGAAGAGTAGGAGCAGTCTTTGTGAGTGAAAGTTCTCTGCCTTCTCTTTGTCCCCTGAGAGGACAGGGCGTGTGCAGTGAAGCCCCCCCACCTCCATCCCCCGGCGTTGTGTATTGCGGCAGCCGTGTCTGTGATTGGTTGCCTCTCAGCAAGCAGAGGGCCAAAATCAGGGTACCGGGGGATCGAAGGATTGTAGTTGTGTATCCTTCTTTAACAAACAAACCTAGCAGTGGACTAGGGTCATTTACAATATGTTAAAAGTTTATTTTTAGGGTGGACATGCCCTTTAAGAAACTCACATTAGTAGACGAGAAATGAATACAATTCTTCCTAATGTTTCAAATTAAAAGATGTATAAGGGGCCAAAACTTCACTCGACCTTAAAACCAGCAAAGGTCCACAATTAACCCACCTAGATTCCCCTATTTGGGGACAAAGCAGGAAAATCTGAAACATCCCCCATAACTAGGTCCTGGCCTAACTGGAATCTTTAAAAGGTATACAAATGTTTTGTGCACACCATAGAAAAAAAATCTTTTTGAAATGCTTTATCTATGAATTTACCTAAACTAACCTGCAGATGATTATGGGAAGATCAGAAACCCAAACAGAAAATATGTAAAGTGTATCTTGATTCTAAAAAAAAAATTAATTTTCAAAAACTTTTTTGGATTTTAAATCTGAGCTGTAGATACTGATAAATCATCATTTGAAATCACAGCATTTACAGGGAAAGACCTGTCACTCCAGAAGCAGAAAATATAATATGTAACCCATCCCTGACCTCTTACAGGGATCTTTAGTTGTTTGCCAACACACTTTCTGCAACAATTAAGAGAATTAGCAGAGAAAAGAAGACAGGGGGGAGGGGGAGATGTGTAGGCAGAGCAGTGTCCATGGTGAGGCTGTGCAGAACTTATAAGTGTCGCAGACACTACAAGAAGGCAGTGAGTAAGGGAGGGTGGGGGGAATAGGAGCACTCACTAAACATTAATAATTTAATTACAAAGCAGGCACAGATAAATATGTGAGTACCATCATTTTACTTCTCTTAATAATAATTTCAGATAATGTAGAGTGAGTATAGTATAGTATATTCAATATAAGGTGCTTATAAATTGAAATATTTCAGTAAAGTTTCTAATTTCACAGCATTATGCTTGTTGGTGGCAAAACGGATTGAAAGTCTGAATGGTTAATTTGTCTGCTCGTTCACTCAGTGAGTTTAATACTATTGGTGTCATGTGCTCTAAAGCTAGGTACACACCTAGCGATTTTTCCTCCTGACCGACCGTTCGATACTTTCGAACGGTCGGCCAGGAGGAAGGACTGTCGGTCGCGGCAAAAGCAGCCGCGTCCGATAGTCACCGCGACCGATCGTGCGGTCCATAGAGGACCGCACGATCGGACGAGGTTTTCCACCCTGTCCGATCGTCCTTTCGTCCGATTCGGACGAACGGTCGATCGGACATGGGCACATTCGGATTCGATAATTTCGGTCCGATCGACCGATACACTGAACTATCGGTCGATCGGACCGAAATATCTAATCGTGTGTACCCAGCTTAAAAGAAGATATTGATAGTGTCAGTGTTATCCAACCCATCACAAAGACTGACCAATCAAATCAACACATTTTTTTCCATGAACCAGTTTGGGAATTGAACTGTGTCTGTAATGATCGCCAGTACATCCCTAGTGTACCAAACTGATGTAAAAAAATATTATCATGTCAACATAGGAACAAGTTTATCTAAATGATCATGTATTCAGCAGTACAGTTCATGCAGGATTCCTTATTTAAAGTCTAACTAAAGAATACCCCATCCACTTAGATCTTCCATATTTACTTATGGTGCCAATTGCTGGTATCTGTGGGGGGGGGTGTTCCTATAATAAATAACGTTTTGGACACAGAAGATGGAGAATCGGCTCGGATTAAAGTTTTTTATTTAGCATTTAGTTGGACTTTAAACTGATGATAATGGTTTGTGCACCTGTTGCTGGATTTTAATTACATTGCAGCTCCCTGTTTTGATAGAATGTGTTAATTCACATTAAAGGGTAACTTAATGAAAGTAAATGATGCATCCCAAATAGCATTAATATGAGAAGTCAGGTGCTCTCAGAAGTCAGGTTTAATAAGACACTGTTAGTTTTTTCGTTTACTTGTTGGGTTCCTTTTATGCACCAGCTCTTCGCCACTCAACTGCAGTTAGGAAACATTTGTTTGGATGGGTGAATGCTTGTCTGTCTTAATAAATAAGCCCCAACGTGTCTAGATAAGGTTGGTCTTCAAAAATCCCAACAAATGCCTTTGTTAGTTGCCAAAGAGCAAAGGAATGGGCATCAAAATCCCCTTCATCCATCAACGCAATGGATTATTTCCATCTTATTCTACAGAGGGGTTTAGGGCAGAGACTTCCTACTAGGGCATTCCTGATTTAGGGAACATCCTAAAGGGGATTTGCTGTTGGCTAAGCAGGTGATGGCATTGAATGTAAAACCTTCTATCTGTCGTCCGGCCCCGAGCATTTGTCACTTGTTCAGGAAGATTTTTACAAAACCGAGACTCTGTTTTCTTCTATGTATTAGTCTATGAGGGGGATAAGATGATGAGGAACTTTATTTACCGAGACCGACATAGGGGAGGAATACTCGCCCTGCCTAATTAACATACCCTAGCCCTGTTCTTAACTTATTTGAATAAACTTATATACTATAAACAAATACACATGACTCTTTCTTGTTGGGTTAACTCACGGCCACAGTTTTATTAACCAGTTCTTTACAAAAGATACATTGTATGCCTTGCATAATTAACTCCCACCATAGGGAATTTCCAATCTTGCCGTAGATCAAAGTGGAATGCCTCCTATGCGTGTGATCCAAACTAGAGCGTTGTGACGTCAGCACGCAACCCCCCGCCGCTACCTGCATCTTCTCTCCCCTGGGGACCCACCCTCGCCAGCAGGACAACACTACCCATTATCCCCACTACCGGTCATCCACAACGATCCCGGAAAAAACTTTTGCTTCTAGTTCAGCCAGAATTATCTATAGGCGCCATTTTGGAATGTTGGTTGAGACGTGTCCCAGTCCCAGTAGACATTGGGGCTTATTTAATAAGAGTTGCAATATTTTGCCTGTGCTTAATCTGCAGCAACCAATCAGACTGGTCTACTAAAATTAGAAAGCTTCTGATTGGTTGCCATAGACAAAACCCCAGATTATTTATATGACACTTTGCTGTGGGCCAATAGTGACAAACTGGACACTGCGGGATTTTCACGCCAGCTATTTGTTGGCATTAAAATCCTGCTCTAAAACTAGTGCAAACACGATATTAAATTGCAAGTGTTGGATGAACGGGTGATTTTTGCATAACCTGCGCATCCGGTGCTAATATGGAGTTAAAGTCGCGCTAACCAGTAGCGAACCGTTTAGCCCGACCCCATAAATGGGTAAATGAGGCCCTAGATGTTATACCATGGGATTCCATAGGAAAATGAATTCCATGTGTGGGGCCCACAACCCAATGCAAATTCTACTTGACATCTGTTTAGGAACACATATAGGGGGCTGGTGTGATAAAAGGCAATCGGCTGCATCGAATCAGTTGTTATCTAACTCCAGTGACCAAGTAAAAAGCTAAAATCTAATTGGTTGCTGCACAGGTAAAGCTTTACGCCACCTATAGTCCCCGCCCCAATAGTGCAAAATGTGCAATTCCTGCCTTGTTGGGCACTGCCCAGGTGCTGTCAATGAATTTCTTACCACAATGATAAATATTAGACAAATTATGTTGATGTTTACCATCCCATTAACCCCAAAATAGGGAAACTTGACCGTTAACTAATACACTGCCTACTAACCAAGCGCTTACTTATTCAAATAAATAGTAAATGTAAATTAGGCAAGATCTCTAGCCAAATGCTGTAGCTCGTCTTACAGAAATTATATAATTTGCAACTGTCACACCCACGTTCCTGGAAACATTCAGGGTTATTCAATAACATTTCTTATCGTTTAAAATGGTGCTAACTTTGCCCCAACCAATCAGATGTCAGCTTACAAATGTTAAATAAGATCTGATTGGTTGGGGCAAAATTAGCACTATTTTAAACGGTAAGAACTTTTATTGAATCTCATTGTACATTTCCCAGCATTCTCCACCAGCCAAATGCATTTTGAAGATGCAGGGAGGTGCAGCTTGCAGTAACGGAACGTTATCTTCAGCTCAATGTTTAAAATCGTATTAAGACCCAGACATTTCTTGCACTCTCCTTCTATTGACAATATTTTTCTTTGCTTCCTAGTGAGTCCCAAATTGATTTTTAATTTCCCAAGACAAATGAAAATCTACACAAATAAAACAAAATTCGAATACTTGGCCCAGGCCACAGAAAGCAGATTATTTCCCATAAACGCGGAATTTAGATATATGAGCGCAGTTAAAGGGAAAGTTTACCACCAGACATTACCTAATCTGTATTAACTATGCAACGTTGACTATTAATATACAGGAAAGTCCCAAATAAGATATTTAGAGTTCTCTGGCCGTACGATGGGTCAGTTTTTACCCATTAATCTTTATGGTTTTCTATTTCCACTTGAATTAAGTACCAAATTCAATTAAATTTGTTTAAAGCCCCCCAGTCATTTTTCTATACGCTGCAAGCCATAAATAAAGACACATGTTTGATACAAGTTCATTT
>CM033472.1:264201071-264527581 GCA_019447015.1 Hymenochirus boettgeri
CCTATCCGTGCTTCATTCACAGTGGTTTTCTGGGAGGATCTGTCATAGGAAAAAAATAGAAAATCGCCCCCCTTGCCCCCCTCCCTGCGGTTGCTCCCCTGGTAGTTACGCCCCTCCCAGCGTTAATACCACTGGTTTATAAATAGCGGCAGTTAAAAAAAAAACATAGGAAAGCACATCGCTGGTTTATAACTACACTCCTATATAGCACCAGTTTTCATTTCACTTATGGGGTTAAATGATTTCATATTTTGTTTTTTCTAGAAAAGGTGCAAATCATGTGCACAACAGATGTCGCCCTAAAAATGACAACGATTGTGATGTGAACGGATCGTTGGACTTTCCTGTTGGAAGTGCCATGTGTTTAAGGAGATATGGATGTTGTGTACATGGGATTTGTGCCATATCTTGTTGTATTGACACCTGGGCCATAAATGATAATTGCATAAGGAATATATTAACGTCCGTTCGCCGGTAGGAAACGTCTCTATCGCTGTTAATGTTATAATTAGAGGAGAGTGAAATCATTTAGTATTTGTTACATTTTAGCGAATTGTTTTGTGATACAGATCGATTAAAAAAAATGATACAAAAACAATTAAAAGAGAACAAATGTTAAAGTGAAAATAGAAGCTGAATGGATTTCTGGCATTCCCTGGTCTCTGCCGCCCCATCTTTCCTAGTAAGTAACAATTGGTTTTCTCACTGTTCTGTTTTGGTTACAGAAAGGACATGGACTGGTCAGTTAGTAGTTGACTTACAGGTCTTGGTAGGGAGTAGAGAGTTTATTGAGCATGTGCTATGTGGGTCCACGGTCCACAGTCCACGTTCCAAATGTAAAAGACAAAATTCTCTACATTACTGTGGATAAGAGAAAAATGCTGCAGTATTGAATCACCAAATTTACACATCCACACTGGGGAGAGGGGCAAGGTGGGTCTCGCCCTTTGCCCTGCCCCATGATAGTTCCAGTTTTAATGCCCCCAGTCAAAAAATACATTTAGATGTGGTGCCTGATAAATAGACTGCATGGTTCTGTATCGCTAATGAACCTGCTGATAGAGAAAGGCAGCCAGAGGGTTAATTCTTTAGGGGGAAGTTACGAAAGACGTGTGTGTGTGTGTGTGTGTGTGTGTGTGTGCGTGTGTGTGTGGTGGCTGGTACAGGGTATTTATACTGATGCACAGAGGGAGCCAAGCAGGGAGGTGATGGGTTAAAAGGGAAGTATAGTCAAAATTAAGATTTGATTGAAATATTTATCTACAAAACTCTGTATTTAATGTATCTGATTCTGTGATTATCAGACAGTCTCCCCCACGGACTAATAAATGGTGCCTGTCATTCTTTCACACGCAGTGGTTCCACAGTGATTTCCAGATGTTTCGTGGCAGAAAAAAACTCTGAGAGTAACATTTCACCATCGGCGACTGCTCACTTAACCATCGAGAACGCATATACCACTCGTGTGAACGTAGCCATATGGGACTGGGATTTTAGCTGAGCTCTGCACAAATCCTAATACTATGTTTATCAATCAAAGGGAAACGTTAAAAGAAAGATAGGCAGACCGTGCCTTTAAGGAATCCGTAAAATAAAAATGAAAGATAAATAGACCAAATAGAAATTTCGCCAGATAATTTAAGAAAGTGAATGCTGAATGGCTACACTGAAACCAATGCAGTCTGCAGCATGCTTCCATAAGCTGATTTTATGTGTGTTTGGCTTTAAGGTGAAGAGGTGGTGACCCTAGATACAAGTTCCTCTTTCAGCCAGCGATATTCCTTTAACACAATCCGACACTTGACTTATTTCTCACCATGCTATTTATATTTCCATTGTACGTTGCTATTTTATTAGAACCAAAAATAAACATATAGCTTACTATATCCACCCAGCAATGTAAACCAAGAGCCATGGGTCTACAGTGAGAAGGAAAGTAATAGTGCAGATTACAGAGGATCACACCTCTATCCAGAGAAATACGCCTGTATCCAAAGGAACACGCCTGTATCCAAAGGAACACGCCTGTATCCAGAGGAACACGCCTGTATCCAGAGGAACATGCCTGTACCCGGAGGAAAATGTATATAATTTATATATCCAAAAGAACACGCCTGTATCCAGAAGAACATGCCTGTATCCAGAGGAACATTTATATAATCTATATATCCAAAAGAACACGCCTGTATCCAAAAGAACACGCCTGTATCCAGAGAAACATGCCTGTATCCAGAGGAACATTTATATAATTTATATATCCAAAAGAACACACCTGTATCCAGAGGAAAATGCATGTATCCAGAGGAACACGCCTGTATCCAGAGGAACATGCATGTATCCAGAGGAACACGCCTGTATCCAGAGGAACATTTCCATATTCAATGGAACATTCCTGAATCCAAGAAAACATGCCTGTATCCACAAGAACATGTCTGTATCCACAGGAACATGCCTGTATCCGGAGGAACATGCCTGTATCCAGAGGAACACACCTGTTTTGAGAGGAAAACGCCTGTATCCAGAGGAACATGCATGTATCCAGAGAAATACACTTGTATCAAGAGGAACACGCCTATAGCCAGAGGAACATGCCTGTATCCAAAGGAACACGCCTGCATCCTAACATTTAATGTGTTTTTCACCCTTGGTGCTTGATTTTTCTTTCTTTTGTGGACTTAGCTATTAATCATTTCAGAGCAATCTTGTTAAACAGGTCCTGGGGGCTTAATATGTAATTTATTGATACACTGATATTCTTGGTGATACGAGATTATACTTGTACAGATAATGTTTTATGGGATTTGTCTCTACATCATACGCCCACCCCACCACACACGAACACACATACGAAAACACACACGTAGGTTCACAATATCATTTTAAATTGCATGTTTACGAACATATCACAGAAGAAAGTGACATGTCCTTTTTTTTTTAAACTAAGGAAATATTTTCCTAGGCCCCTCTAATGGCCACATTTCCAGTAATTCCAATATATTTTGTAAAGGAAGGCGCAGGGCACAGTGCGCACACACCGATTTCTGTTTAACCAAGATAAAACCTTCCTTGGCACAAGGCCTGACTTTATTACATTCATTTATCCAGAGAAAAGACACATAGAATTTAAGGCTGAATCTACGTTTCCTTATGAAAATTCCCAAATCGGAATTAGGTTTAAATACCCGTGGGTACTACGGCAGCCTATTAATCTGGTTCTAATTTGTATTTATACATTAGCACCTGCTCTATGACACATGATGAATAGTCCCTGTGACTTGGAGAGAGTTTACCATGTCCGTCTATTGCCTCGCTTTTCTAATCTAAGTAGAACCTGCGGTATAGAGCATTGCTAGCTTATTCACATGCATAGTATTAGAGGTTGTATAAAAACATACGTCCATCTAGTCCAACCTTTATACCTTACCCATAATGTCTGTATAACAGTTACATAGTAACATAGTATTGGAGGTTGTATAAAGACATACATCCATCTAGTCCAACCTTTATACCCTACCCATAATGTCTGTATAACAGTTACATAGTAACATAGTATTGGAGGTTGTATAAAGACATATGTCCATCCAGTCCAACCTTTATACCCTACCCATAATGTCTGTATAACAGTTACATAGTAACATAGTATTGGAGGTTGTATAAAGACATACGTCCATCTAGTCCAACCTTTATACCCTACCCATAATGTCTATATAACAGTTACATAGTAACATAGTATTGGAGGTTGTATAAAGACATACGTCCATCTAGTTAGATCCTCATTAGGGTTTGATACTCTTTAAGTAAAGATTAATCCCAGTGGTTACACGCAAGCAAACTTTGGGGTCAGAAAAACGTGAATATTCAATCATAATAATGAAAAAATAAATAATTATTGGAGAGCTATGGAGCCCATACATGTACCAATGCCTGTGGTACAATTTAGGGATATATTGGGATATTCTGATATTGTTCGTTCTAAATATGATCGCTATTGTTGACAAAAATTATTTTTGTTATACAAAAAAAAATTTTGTTGAACAAAAATCTATTTTGTTGTTAAACCTTGTCTTTTTTCCCTTCTTTATAATAAAATTTTAAAGCTGGGTGCACACTTTAATGATAAAGTGACGAATTATACTTACTGTATATAGGGAGAACGCTCAGGACTGTGTGTAGGGAGACCTTTCAAATATAACAGAGACGTCCGACCGCCCGGATCAGACACCAAACGCCGTAGAATTTTCCGCCTGACCGACCAATATACAAATATATCGGTTTGCCCGAAAAATCGCCTTGTGTATAACCCACCATAAAGATTCTGTCTTTTGAAGATCTATAGTGTGTGTACTCACCTTTAATCTCAGTCTTATAACTAGCGATGTTCGAAACTGTTGAGTTTCGTTCGATTTTCGAACGGAACAAAACCCATACAAGTGTATGGGAGAAAAAAATTTGAAAGTTTCTGTCCATTTTGGAGGGACAAATAGTAATAGTCGGTTACTGTAAATGACACAGAGACCTGGGGAATGGAAAGGTTTCTGTCCATATTGAGGGATAGAACATATATTGGACATACGTCCATCTAGTCCAACCTTTATACCCTACCCTTAATGTCTGTATAACAGTTACATAGTAACATAGTATTGGAGGTTGTATAAAGACATACATCCATCTAGTCCAACCTTTATACCCTACCCATAATGTCTGTATAACAGTTACATAGTAACATAGTATTGGAGGTTGTATAAAGACATACGTCCATCTAGTCCAACCTTTATACCCTACCCATAATGTCTGTATAACAGTTACATAGTAAGATAGTATTGGAGGTTGTATAAAGACATACGTCCATCTAGTCCAACCTTTCCACCCTTTATACCCTACCCATAATGTCTGTATAACAGTTACATAGTACATAGTATTAGAGGTTGTATAAAGACATACGTCATCTAGTCCAACCTTTATACCCTTACCATAATGTCTGTATAACAGTTACATTAGTAACACAGTATATGGAGGTTGTATAAAGACATACGTCCATCTAGTCCAACCTTTATACCCTACCCATAATGTCTGTATAACAGTTACATAGTAACATAGTATTAGAGGTTGTATAAAGACATACGTCCATCTAGTCCAACCTTTATACCCTACCCCATGTCTGTAACAGTTACATAGTAACAAAGTATTGAGTTGTATAAAGACATACATCTATCTGTCCAACCTTTCTACCCTACCCATAATGTTTGTATAACAGTTATATAGTAACATGTATTGGAGGTTGTATAAAGACATATGTCCATCTAGTCCAACCTTTATACCCAACCCATAATGTCTGATAACATTTTACGTGTAACATAGTATTGGAGTTGTATAAAGACATACGTCCATCTAGTCCAACCTTTTACCCTACCCATAATGTCTGTCTAACAGTTACATAGTAACATAGTATTGGAGGTTGTATAAAGACATACGTCCACTAGTCCAACCTTTATACCCTATTCCCTACCTAATCTATATTGTCTGTTACAGTTACATAGTAACATAGTATGGAGGTTGTAAAAGACATAGTCCATCTAGTCCAACCTTTTACCCTACCCATAATGTCTGTATAACAGTTACATAGTAACATAGTATTAGAGTTTTGTATAAAGACATAAGTCCATCTGTCCAACGTTTAACCTACCCTTATGTCTGTATAACAGTTACATAGTAACATAGTATTGGAGGTTATATAAAGACATACATCCATCTAGTCCAACCTTTATACCCTACCCATAATGTCTGTTAACGTTACATAGTAACATAGTATTGGAGGTTGTATAAAGACATACATCCATCTAGTCCAACCTTTATACCCTACCCATAATGTCTGTATAACAGTTACATAGTAACATAGTATTGGAGGTTTATAAAAGACATACATCCATCTAGTCCAACCTTTATACCCTACCCATAATGTCTGTATAACAGTTACATATAACTAGTATTAGAGGTTGTATAAAGACATACGTCCATCTAGTCCAACCTTTATACCCTACCCATAATGTTGTATAAACAGTTACATAGTACATATATAGAGGTTTTATAAGACATACGTTCATCTAGTCAACCTTTATACCCTCCCATAATGTCTGTATAACAGTTACATAGTAACACAGTATTGAGGTTGTTAAAGACATACATCCATCTAGTCCAACCTTTATACCCTACCCATAATGTCTGTATAACAGTTACATAGTAACATAGTATTAGAGGTTGTATAAAGACATACGTCCATCTAGTCCAACTTTATACCCTACCCATAATGTCTGTATAACAGTACATAGTAACTAGTATTGGAGGTTGTATAAAGACTACATCTTCTAGTCCAACCTTTCTACCCTACCCATAATGTCTGTATAACAGTTTCATAGTAACATAGTATTGGAGGTTGTATAAAGACATACATCCATCTAGTCCAACCTTTATACCCTACCCATATGTCTGTCTAACAGTTACATAGTAACAAATTGTAGGTTGTATATAAACATACGTCATCTAGTCCAACCTTTATACCCTACCCATAATGTCTGTCTAACAGTTACATAGTAACATGTATTGGAGGTTGTATTAAGGCATCCTCACATCTAGTCCAACCTTTATACCCTACCCATAATGTCTGTCTAACAGTTACATAGTAACATTGTATTGGAGTTTGTATTAAGACATCCATCCATCTAGTCAACCTTTACCTAACCCTACCATAATGCTGTCATACAGTTACATAGTAACATAGAATTGTATGTTGTATAAAACATACGTCCATCTAGTACAACCTTTATACCCACCCTAATGTCTGTCTGACAGTTACGTAGTAACAATATTGGATTGTATAAAGCATACTTCCATCTAGTCCAACCTTTATACATAGTAACACAGTATTGGAGGTTGAATATAGACATATGTCCATCTAGTCCAACCTTTATACCCTACCCATAATGTCTGTCTAGCAGTTACATAGTAACATAGTATTGGAGGTTGTATAAAGACTAGTCCATCTAGTCCAACCTTTATACCTACCCATAATGTCTGTATAACAGTTACATAGTAACATTATTGGAGTTTGTATAAAGACATAAGTCCATCTAGTCCAACCTTTATACCCTACCCATAATGGTGTCTAACATTACATAGTAACATGAATTGTAGTTGTATATAAACTACGTCCATCTAGTCCACCTTACCTTATACCCTACCCATATGTCTGTATAACAGTTACATAGTAACATAGTATTGGAGGATGTATAAAGACATACGTCCATCTAGTCCAACCTTTATACCTTACCCATAATGTCTAAAAGTTACATAGTAACATATATTGGAGTTTGTATAAAGACATCCATCCCCTAGTCCAACCTTTATACCCTACCCATAATGTCTGTCTAACAGTTACATAGTAACATAGATTTACGTTGTATATAACATACGTCCATCTAGTCCAACCTTTATAACCACCCTCAATGTCTGTCTAACAGTTACATAGTAACATTGTATTGGATTTGTATAAGCCATCTCCATCATACCAACCTTTATACCCTACCCATAATGTCTGTCTACAGTACATAGTAACATAGAATTGGAGTTTGTATATAAACATACGTCCATCTAGTCCAACCTTTATACCCTACCCATAATGTCTGTCTACAGTTACATAGTAACATAGTATTGGAGGTTGTATAAAGAACATCATCCATCTAGTCCAACCTTTATATCCTACCCATAAGTCTGTAAACAGTTACATAGTAACATAGTATTGGAGGTTGTATAAAGATATAGTCCATCTAGTCCAACCTTTATATCCTACCCTAATGTCTGTATAACAGTTACATAGTACATAGTATTGGAGTTAATCTGATGTATCAATTAGATCAACTGGACTTGAATTAGTTCTTGAAGACGTTTCACTAGTCATCCGACTGGCTTCTCAATTCATTCTGATGAGAAACCAGTCGGATGACTAATGAAACGTCTTCAAGAACTACATTCAGTCCAGTTGATCTAATTGAATACATCAGATATACCATGACCTGGATGATGAAACCTTACAAGCATAGTATTGGGGTTGTATAAGCATCCATCCATCTAGTCCAACCTTTATACCCTACCCATAATGTCTGTCTAACAGTTACATAGTAACATAGTATTGGATGTGTATAAAGACATACATCTCTAGTCCAACCTTTATATCCTACCCATAATGTCTGTATAACAGTTACATAGTAACATAGTATTGGAGGTTGTATAAAGATATACGTCCATCTAGTCCACCTTTATAACCTACCCTTAATGTCTGTCTAACAGTTACATAGTACATTGTATTGGAGTGTATTAAGGCATCCACTCATCTAGTCCAACCTTTATACCCTACCCATAATGTCTGTCTAACGTTACATAGTAACATAGTATTGGAGGTTGTATAAGACATACATCCATCTAGTCCGCTTTTATTACCTACCCATAATGTCTGTCTAACAGTAACATGTAATGGAGGTTGCATAAAGACATACACCCATCTAGTCCAGCCTTTATACCCTATCTATACCCAATGAATTATTTTCTATTCAATAAAGAAGCAAGATCATTTGTGTACTGACCAATCAGGTATAAGGAAACCCAAACACTCAAGTTTGTTATGCAAAACATAGAAAGAAATTACAGTTCTTGCCTTAATTAAAAGAAAAACTAAAGCCTCAGAACAACATCGAATTAGAAGGCAGATCTCCTTGATATAAAAGCAGTAATCAGTGTCTCACCTCTCATTTTAATAGGTTGTTGGGAAATGTAACTTTCTAACATCAGGTTTGTTTTTATTTCCAGTGTTCCGGTATCACACAGTGTGGTCACTGACCATTATGTTCTTTACACATGTCTCAGATCCTAAGATACTGCAGGAACTTGTTACAGTTGGTCCCACCCACTAGTAGCCTCTAGCCAGTCCTTTTACAAGACAGAATAGACAAGGGACCATGTGACTGAGTTGAGGGGTGGTGGTCAGTCACTGTACATACTCACAGTTATTTCATCCAGTTCTTAGTGTAACTTTACTAATGCTATTTACTGTATTGATATTTTACAGTTATTGGTGTTTTTGGTGTTTTTAGAGGGGAAATGTTCAGATTCTGGAGTGTAAATATTTTGGTTTAGTTCTCCTTTAATGTTTTTATGTCCATGGGGCCTTTTAATGATCGCCTGGAACATTCCACCATTCCAGTGGAAACATTTTAATCTCCCAAGGAAACCCCCGTTGTGTTTTCAATAAGAAAAAAATGGACCTTGGGCCCTGGATCTATTAAACACTGTGTTTAATGTATTAACATTGTTTTATAATCTTACAAGAAAGGCCAGCGACATCTCTCTGACCTTTATGGGAATATATCCACCTTTTAAACATTTAACCAGAAAGTACAATTGAAAAAAAAAGATTTGAATTTGATGGAAATTATGCAAAACACCCTCATTTTTAATTGGGACTTACATCTGTGTAATTTAATTAATTAACTAATAAATTATTAGTCCACTATCACCCCTGATTCAAAGAAATAAAGTGGGCATCGTGGAGAGAAATATCTCGAGCAACTTTCATAATGGTGGGAAAGAGAAATCCCCCTCTACTGGAAGATATTAGAGATTATCAGGGGGTCCGCTGACTGCTGTAAAGGAAGGCCACCTCCATATTATAAATCTTTACTTTATAAAAAATATATTTTCAGATTAAAGGGCAAACGCACCCAAAATCCATGCCCCACCTTGGAACCAGCACCTGACCCATTTTTTCCCCCTGACTTGTCATTGCTTTTTCTTTGTGTGGAAACCACAGAGTAAGTTAATGGTACTTTGTATTAATCATGTTTCCAGATTATTAATCAGGAAAGCTACAATAAATTGATGTTCTCTCTAATTTATTTCATTGTTCGGAATAGAAGAAAAACACATTTTCAAGAAAACAGTGAGAAAAAGCAAAGATAAAGGGTTAAATCTTCAATGTGCTATCCTTTATAAAAACAAATAATAAAAAAAACACTGAGAAATTTCCCCACATGTAAGTTTTCATCTCTTTCAGACCTCGTAATTAAATTAATTTGTCCAAGGATTATCACATCTATGGTATGAAAAGATATTTATCGGATTCTCTATTCATTCTTCTATGCAGAGTGACACATTTGTGTGACAGCTCGGCCTCTTTGATAAACAACAGATGATCTGTCATTATGATGTGGTCTATACATCTAATTAAAGAAACAGTATGTATTTGGTATACTGTAAATTGAATGCTCATAATAGGTACTTTTTTCCCTATCAAACTTATATTCAACTTGAATGTTCAACTTGAAAGTTTTTCTGGCTCCTCTTTGCATTCTTCTGACTTAACATTCAGTTTTTGAATTGGAAATCTCTTTGACAGGCTAACGTGGGTGGGGTCAATGTTGCTCCCCTCCATGTCCCCAACAACACACACAACTTTGTAGATACTGTAGTTGGGGAATTTATTTGAAATTAAAAATGCTTATACATACATAACATTACAGTAATCGTCTATATCACATAGGTCTTTACATTATAATTTTATTGAACGCAAAGGTAAGGGATATTGGTTACTGTCATCATAGTTATGGTTACCATTATAGAACAAAAATATGGTGCAAAATTTCACTCTTCTTAGCTGAGAGGTAAAGTAAAATATATTTACCACATCCATTCTCTAGTACAAAGTACAAATATAAAAAAAAAATGAGGTTAGAAGCTACCTAGATTTTAAGTCATCATTGCTATGATGGATCACTAGATGTATTTTTAACAGAAGAGGGACTGCTGTTTTAATACTTTATCTGGTTATCTGGAAGAAGTCGGATAAAACACTGATTGAATCTTGTTCAGTGTTTATTTTCATAGTTAGAATGATGAGCTGGTAGACCATGAGAATGATGAGCAGTTGGATAGAGGGAATCAGGAGATAGACTGTAGGACAGACCAGACCAATGATAGATAAAGTAGGATGACAACCACAAAACATCTATTAACATCTATAATTAACGTCCTGGAAACTTCAGCAAAACAGTAAAATAACTGGTGTTAAACAGGCCCACGAGACCAAATCCCCACAAACCTACACATTACTCAAAGCAGTCAATCACATCGAAAAGGAAATATGACAACAGACTGTCATAATAAGTCAACTCATGATATACAGACACAAAACAACAGTATTATAACCAGGGGATTGAATATTTAGGTCTTAAATTCTACAGCATTAGAGATGAATCCTGGTTTAAAAATGAATCTGTTTTTTTTAGGAAGATCGCTGGATTAAAAATCTATTTGGAATTTTTACTTTGTTAAGCAAGAAAGACTCCAACTGCTATTTTTACTAGCTTTTGCATGTGTTTGGAATGAGATATGTAATCATAATTATTGTTCCCATTCTGGCAGCGTAAGCTCCTCCCTCCATCAGTACTCAAGGCTGTCACTGCTGACATCACAGCCAATGATTGCAGTTTTCCTTCTGCCTCCTCTGCATGGAGAGAGGGTGGGATGAAAAAAAAAGGAAGAGAAAATTATGGTCTCACTAAATGAACTGTCTTTTTTTTGTCTGTCTCTATCATTGGCAAATGTTTTGTTTCTTCCCTATCAATAACACTATCTCTCTGTCAATCTATCTATTGATCTCAGTATTAGTCTATCAGCTCTGCACTATTTATCTATTTTACAATAATGTGTGCACTGCGTGTATAGTGTAAATTCTGTATCTACAACCTTTTTTCTTTTACAGGCACAGAGAGCCATTACTAGAATCTACCTTCTCGTAATGGTATTGAAATTACATCATTAAAATGTCGTGCTAGGTCAGAGGAAACCATAGGTCTTGGCAGCCAAGCTTCCTTCCTAAATATCTGAGAGCAAATAGATTTATCAAACACAGAATTGGAATTATGACCTTTAAAAAAAATGTGTTGTCTAGTCAATGAGAATATTCTGCCGAAGAATACTGGTTTCACTGTACTGTTTATCAATTGGCTCTCTTGTCTTTGATTTAGAATAAAGTTTTCTATTCAAAATGTTTTAGTGAGCTTGTCAACAAGAGAGGCTTAGTCCTGACACAAAATAATATATTTTGTGAAGGTCACTTGGTTGTGGGATAATTAGTTTTTTAAAGTAACCCCCAAATTTTGTTGGTATATCCAGCATTATTACTTTATTGCTTTGTTTAAAAAACAGACTTCATAATGATGATCATTCCCAAGGCTTCAAACAAATCACCAAACTCAACACTATCACTAATTACATAGAACTACCCCTAATCATCCCACTAAAACTGGCATCTTGTGCAAAATGCTTCCACTAACATAACCATCAGCTCTATGAAAGTCCAGATACAGGCTCGTGGGTCACAGTCTCTCTCTTTTTTGACATTAGCAGAGAACAAAGTTCTAGAAAATTCTAGTTTTGAATATCCATCCAACTTTTCCCCCTTCTTTTCCCTTAATTTCGGCTTTCTTTAATTGGCAGCAGAGATCATTTGTTATTTATCCTAAAAAGACTGTACACAGTTAAAGGGACTGTCCAGCCCTCTAATAAAAAAAGCATATCTTGTAGGTTACCCCCCAAAGCCTTGAGTTCGTTTTATAAAAAACGTTTAATTCGGAGTTATTATACTTACATGCTCCTCGCTCCACCGCCGTTTCCGGGTTCCTCAGTCAGTCTCCACTGTGCGCCCCTGTTCTTTTTGTGTTCTTGAGCAGCCGCAGTGGAGACTGCTCCGGGAATGGCATGCTGTGATGTCACTGTCACGGCGGACACTGACTGCCTTACCCAGAAGTGCAGAGCCACAGCGGTGGAGCAGTAGGAGCTTGTAAGTATAATAGCTCTGTGTGTGAGCCGAATTAAAAGTTTTTTATAAAACGAATTCCAGTTTTTGGGGGTATTCTACTATAATACCCCCCATACTTTTTTGATTAGAGTGGTGGACATTCCTTAAAATCTTACTTTCACTATACTTACCTTGCTCCCTGGTGTTTCTATGAAGTCTATTAATTTCCCGCACTCACCGTCTCCATCCCCTTTACGGCTTTAAGACTCATGCAGGCTTTATAGTCATTGACCATTACAATACCATCATGGCCATGTCTAAAAGTTACCACCCGGAAGAGCAACAAAGGATTCAAGATAAATATCTTCCTTTAGGAAGGATGAGAACAGGTAAGGATTGTAAGTAGACTGGTTGTGGAGTGACAGAGTCAGGGGGTGAACATGCCCTTTTTAGAAGCACACACATTTCAAAATTCAACAAATGCAATGACTTATTGTTGTGTTGTGTTGTATTTATTTTTTATATAGAGCCAAATATACAATCCAATTTCTTTATCCTTTTTAACCCTATCAGAAAGTCATTATTACTATGATGAATGCCTGAAAAATGGGGGCTAGGATACCTGCCCTTACCTCCCACATGTTAGAGCAGTATTTTAGATGTGGGTTATATACTGTAATACACACTCTTGTTGTCTGCATCTTGTGCAAATATTTTTAGTTACAATTTTTTGTTAATTGTTCATTTACATAGACTGAAAAAACTTTATTCTGTCTTTGTCTGATTGGCAGTTCGGATTTCTCACTGGGCCACCTAGGCCATAGCCTAGGTGGCACAACTGCTAGACGGGGCATAAAAATGTATGGCAATGACTGCCGAGCCAAGGCAGAATGATTATTTGTTAGGGGGACAGACACAATCTTGCTGGTCTAGGGAAATAATAGTATAAATCCAGCCCTGCTTATCGGAGATATAGGTACCTGGTAAAAGAGGATTTCAAATATTAGTGTTCGAGATCCCCAAGGTGATATTACGTTAGCAGGCGAATTTTAAGCGAGTAATATAAAAGGCTGAACTCTCGCAATCTTTTTTGCTCCACTTTAAGGTTTTTCCTTTGGTATATAAAGGAATAAAACCGAACAATTATAGATCCTGAAAAAATAGCATTGACTTTCTTTTCAAGTTAAGGTGATTGCTTTGCTTTTATGAAAAAAATAGAATTTCTTTTCCCCCCTTAAAATGATACGGAGCTCTTAGCTGTTTAAATGAAGTGTCTATCATTTCTGGGATGTAAGAGTGCGATTCGAAAGTTATTGTGGATAAAAGTGTTACTGTGTATGGGTTCTTTTAAAGATTAATGATAACAAGGCTCTTTAATAAATGGCCCTGTTCTAGTAAGATATTTACATGCATGAATTTGCCAAAATCCATCATCCAACTTTTGTTTGAATCAAGAACATTTCACGTTTAAAATTACATTACCTTTAAAATGGTAAAGTTACATTTCCTTTAAAATGGCAAGTTCACATCTTCCACAAAATGTTATACTTACCTCCCTACCCGACAAACTCCAATCTTGAATACTCCACGAAGGCTTGGTCAGTAGCAGTCATTCTTTGGCTGTGACATCATCATCTGTCAAAGCTGTGATTGGTCAATGTGCTGGAAGAAGTATTGTGAGGTTGGGGATTTTCAGGGGTGGGAAGGAAAGTTTGAAGTTATGGATGGGTTATTCCATTCCAGTTAGTAAAGTAGGGCTAACATTTCTGCACAATGTGTTCCAAACAACATAAAGAAGTCCAAATGTCCCCATTCAGAGGTACAATTATTTCACTCTAGACATATGTGTTTTTTATATAAAACACATATAAAATAAATAATCTGCAAATTATAGGTCTCCAGTATTGAATTCCTTTCATTCTCCATTTATACAAACACTTATAGAGGGAAGGTCATATTGTCTGTACAGGTCATGGCGTTCATTTATAGCTTTATAATCCTCTCTGCTCCTCTTGAGATGGTCCTTAGGCCACAGCACCGAGCATATGCTAAGATAAAGCCTCTCATAAACATACTTTATCTTAGCTTGACCCTTAGGACTCAAGCATGTGTGAACATTTCCAGGGGCTTTTTTACGTAAAAAAAGATCCATTTGTGATATTCCACAATACATGTGTAGTTTCCCATACGGTGATGGAAATGATAAATAAGCAATGACCTGCGGATTATTTTGCCTAATGCAATTTTTACCCTGTGTCTGACATTGCATGTGAGAGCCAATCATTTCTATAGATGAGTCATTTTGGTTCAGTCCGTGAAGTTATATTTGGATTAAGCAGTAAAACCATTTAAACTGTAGATTGGAAGTTCTCTCGTGACAGGGGCATCTTTCCTCAAGGCGTAGCCACTTATTGTACTATCTCATCTTATTTAATTTTTATCTTTTATAGAAGGATCTGCTATGAGTCAACATTAAAAACAAATGTACATGCCACCGCTTGGGGCTACTGTCCTTTCCAAGCTCCTCTGCTGTTGTTACACACCTTCTGATTGTCCAAATATTCTTTAGAATCTGTCGGCTACAAGCTCCTTAGTAGGGATGGGTTGACCTCATTGGTATTGGTGTAGCTATTTTGGGGTAAAGATGGTTGAGGGTTGGAGGAGATATAAACTAGTTTTGGAGGGTCACTCTCAATGGGGTAAATAGCACAGGGAGTAAGATGGTGTAAGGTTACCTGTTTCAGATGAAGAAGTCAGGACCAATGAGGAACATCCTGGAATGCATCAGATACAGAGCTAACACTGGTCGATGAGTCCGAGTACAAAGTCTGTACACAGCAACAGAAGAAAGGCTCAAATCCTAAGCAGGAAGAAATAGGAGACTTCGGATAAAGTCCAAGGAGGATACTTGGCAGGAAAGCAACAGATCAAGGCAAGGAACAGCAGAACAGAACAAATAAGGAACCCCAGCACAGCCAAAGATTGCACGAGGCAAATTCTATAATCGGCATCTAAACACTGGGAACTGGCTCAATTTGATTTCTCGAGCCGCCAACGTACTTCCGTGACATCATTCACATTGCACGTTGCCGTCTCTGTCCTTCGTGATGTCATGCTCATTGCAAATGATGTCCAAGCATCGCCATCTTTTATTTATCCAGGTTTATGAGTTTTTGAAGCAGCAACCTTATGGAGATTAAGCCAAAATGCAATTAATTATTTGGGCAGAATTCTATTTCTGGTTTCTAGTTGCACTTTAATATAGATGTACAACAGCCCTATTTTATATAAATAGGCACAAGGATGAGTTTCCCATCTATTCAAGGTGTTGTTATTAAATAGCACTGGGCCAAATATTAGAAGCACACACTTCAATGAAGAATGTAAGCAGGGGCAACAGTTCCAGGCAAGGAACAGCAACAGGAACACTGGAACAAATAAGGAAACCCATTCACAACGCCAAAGTGCACAGGCATCTGAATGCTGGGAACTGGACACCAACATCTTGGAGACCGGAGTGGCCGGGAAGGTGAGTATCACCTCTTAAATATGGGTATAGATGGGCCAGTGTTTGGAGGGAAGGGGATAGCAGAGATATAGGGAGGGGCAGGTGTATTAAGGCAAGATAAATATACAGGATCATAATCATAATGAATGTTTACAAATGCCTGGCTGAAAAAATGGGTGAATATGAAGATAATGGCTTGATGATTGACAAGTATGATGTAATGGGTATAGCAGAAACAAGGTTAAATAATTCTAATGACTGGGCTGTAAATTTAGGTTACTCCTTGTTTAGGCAGGAAGGAGAACATTTTAAAAAGATGGGGGTATGTATTTATGTTAAACAAGATTGAAGACAAATTTTAAAAGAAAGATAACTGGGGATATTGATGTTATAGTGGAGGCAATATGGGTGGGTGCAAGGTGTATGTGTGTGTGTGGAGGTATAGTTGGTGTCTGGTGCAAGCCACCAAAAGCTAACAATGAGGAAGTTAATCAATCCATTTGTAGATGGCAAGGGATATAAGTTATGGGGGACCTTTAATTACCCTGACATTGTTGGAGTAGTGGAACTACCATCACAGTAAAGGGTGATGGTTTCCTAGATTTGCTACATGAACATTAGGTAGTTCCAACTAGAAAAGGCAGATAAAGCAAAATGCGGTAGTTTACTACCGCACGGTATTCTACAATCGAACGCAGGTTTAAAAATAGGCCCTATGGGTGGAATGGCCAATAGAAGGGGTGTTGTCATTGTTGGTGTCTGCTGCAAACCAACAATGCTAACAAAGTAGGAAGTGAGTGGCTTTATATGCATATGGCAAGGGCTGCAAGTTTGGGGCACATTCTGATTGTGGGGACTTTCTTACCCTGACATTCAGAAATTTAGGGGGAAACGGTGACCTTTTGGCCTTTGGGCCAATACAATCAAAAGGCCCTTTCAAGGTAGTTTGCAATATTTATTTTTTACCAAGCCCACTTTACTAAGGAAGGTAAGATAATAGTAACAGTCTAATAAACCAGGGGCTGGATTTAACACCGGCTAATGAACTGAAGCTGTCAATACTGACTAATGATAAAGGGATGATATATCTGGGAGTCGACTGGGGGGCGACAACTGCTAAGAACTCGAGGGCTTAAAAATGGCTAATAACTGGAGTTCTACTAACACGCTATGACTGTAGTTCTGACAATACTGTTTAATGACTGAAGGGTTGTCAATACTGACTAATGCACTGGAGGACTAACACTGCTAATGAACTGGAGGGCTGACAATGGCTAATGAACTGGAGTTTCTGCAATACTGACTTATGAACTGAAGGTCTGTCAATACTGACTCAAACTGGAGGGCTGGCAATACTAGGTATTGCACTGGAGGCTGACAATCATTACTAATGAACTAATGAGCTGTCATTACTGACTAATGAATTGGAGGTTTGACAACATGGCCAATGAACTGGACGGCTGACTAACACTGGCTAATGAACGGTGGCTGACTACACTGGCTAATGAACTGATGGCTGACTAACACTGGCTATGAACTGGCATGGCTGACTACACTGCTATGAACTGATGCTGACAACACTGGCTAATGAACTGGAGGGCTGACTAACACTGTTAATGAACTATAGAGTTGACAATACTGACTATTAACTGAAGGGCTGTGAATACTGACTAATGAACTGGAGGGCTGACCAATACTGTGTATTGCACTGGACAGCTGACACTGCTAATGACTGGAGGGCTAAAAATGGCTAATGACCTGTAATTCTGACAATACTGTCTAATGAACTGACGGCTGACATTACTGACTAATGAACAAAAGGGTTGTCAATACTGAGTAATGAACTGGAGGGCTGACAATACTGTGTATAGCACTGGAGGACACACTGCTAATGAACTGGAGGTCTGACAATACTGACTAATAAACTGAAGGTCTGTCAATATTAATTAAAGAATTGGAGGTCTGACGATATGGCTAATGAACCAGGGGACTGACTATCCTGCCTAATGATAACTGAGGGCTGACATATGGGTAATGACCTGGAAATCTGACTATACTGTGGATTGCACTGGAGGGCTGAAACTGCTACTGAACTGGAAGGCTGACAACACTGGTAATGATCTTGGAGTTTTGGTGGATAACAAACTTTAAGGAGACTCCCCGCTAAGTGTCACTGTACTTGCACTACTACTGTAGTGCTCAATGTTTAAAACAGGAAGTTTGAGCCTCGCTTCCTGGAAGCTGACATAGCAGCATAGAGATGCTACCTCTCCCTGACACAGGACACAGATTTCAGGGTTTTTTTTTCAACAAATTCAGTGCTCCTTTCCTTACGATGAGGCTTTTCATGCAAAAAAGTTATCTTTGCAATGTGTTCCTTAGATAGTTATGAATGTAAACACAAGAGTTTAACATTTCAGTAAAACTAAATGAAAATAAAAGTTGGGGAATTGAACCTGCACTTGTACATATATTCTGTCTTAAGCTTAGCTCATACCCTATATTAACAAATTTAATATGGAACACTAGTTACATTTACAGGGTTATTCAATGAAAGTTTATCGTTTAAAATGGTGCTACTTTGCCCCAACCAATCAGATGTTAGCTTTCAAATGTTAAATAACATCTATTGGTTGGGGCAAACTTTTAACCATTTTAAGATAAGAAATGTTATTGAATCTCCTGGTAGAATCTTATCTTTTGATTGGAACATAAGGAAACAAAAAAAAGGGCAAGTCTGTGGATTTGAACCTGTGACCTTTTGGACCGTGTATTTCTAAATTGGTGCATTACCAGGTGCAACACCACTGCTAAACAGATAATTCAGGTGCATTTTGAGACTTTCAGTCCTATTTAATATAAGTTCTTATCGTTAAAAATTTGCTATTTTTTCCATGATTTAATCTTTCAAATGGTACTACATTTGATTGTTGGGGCAAAAACTAGCACCATTTTTAACAATAAAACTTTTATTATATAGGCGTGTGTATTTTTACTAGGAACAGATAATGAAAAAAGTCATACAATGTGGCCACACAATATGGAAGTCCCTGATAAACTTGTTATCCATCAGTATATTTACCAGCAACTCACACGGAATGGTAGTAACTACAGGTTACTAGCAGCTTTTAAAGTCTGTTAAGGAACTTTTGGTGTGAGATATCTACAAAGAAGTATTATTTGCATACAGCTGGAATACTGGTGTCTGGGGATAGGTTTGTGGTTGGTTGTACTGGAAAAAACATGGATGCCTTCTTATTTTTTAGAATCTGTTATCTTACATGTACTAAATGCAACTTACTAGAGAGAATCTTAAAATGTGAGTTTAGTTCTCCTTAATGTAGCGTCAGTGAGGGGTAGCAATATATACAGCTAAAAAGATATTGTCTTGTATAAAGAGAGGTAGGATCCAAGGGAGAAAAATATTATTCTCCCCTCTTTATAAAGCAAGGCCTCATTTGGAATATGCAGTGAAATTTTGGAATCCTGTGTACAAAAAGACTTATGGTAATGGAAAGGGTTCAGAGAAGGGCAACTAATTAATAAGGGGCTGGGGAGCTTGAACATAAAGACAGATTGGATAAGATACATTTACTAGAGAAGGCGCTTGCATGGGATACAAAGCTGTTAATAATTTGTCATGCAATAAACGATCTCTCTTTGGGGTTTGTATTTTTCAGAAAAACTGACATTTGTCATTTCACACAACCGTCTGTGGTTTGACGCTCTGAACAAACATAACTACGACTCATAAATTGTGTTTCTAACATCATCATTTGTTTTACCTGGGACTTGATTCTCTGATTGGAAAGAGCAATTTTGTTTACCTGTCTTAACCAAAACGCTAAATAATTTGTTAAAAATACCCAGGTCTCCTAGCAAAATCAAGATACATTAGACATGTACTGTAATCTGAATGAATAAAACAATTTGTAAAAATACCCAGATCCAGCATGTGTATGACATGTCTCAGCGTATCGGATACATTAGACATGTACTGTAATCTGAATGAATAAAACAATTTGTAAAAATACCCAGATCCAGCATGTGTATGACACGTCTCCCAGCGATATCGATACATTGACTGTATCTGTCATGAAATAAATAATTTGTAAAAATACCCAGATCCAGCATGTGTATGACATGTCTCCCAGCGATATCGGATACATTAGACATGTACTGTATCTGAATGAAATAAAATTAATTTGTAAAATCCCCAGATCAGCATGTGTATGACACGTCTCTCCAGCGATATCGGATACATTAGACATGTACTGTATCTGAAATGAAATAAAATAATTTGTAAAAATAACCCAGATCCAGCATGTGTATTGACACGTCTCCCAGCGATATCGATACATTAGACATGTACTGTATCTGAATGAAATAAAAATAATTTGTAAAATACCCAGATCCAGCATGTGTATGACATGTCTCCAAGCGATATCGGATACATTAGACATGTACTGTATCTGAATGAAATAAAACAATTTGTAAAAATACCCAGATCCAGCATGTGTATGACATGTCTCCCAGTGATATCGGATACTTAGACATGTACTGTATCTGAATAAATAAAATAATTTGTAAAAATAACCAGATCCAGCATGTGTTGACACGTCTCCCAGCGATATCGGATACATTAGACATGTACTGTACTGAATGAAATAATAATTTGTAAAAATACCCAGATCCATGCATGTGTATGACACGTCTCCCAGCGTATCGGATCATTAGACATGTACTGTATCTGAATGAAATAAAATAATTTGTAAAGATCCAAGATCCAGCATGTGTATGACACGTCTCCCAGCGATATCAGATACATTAGACATGTACTGTATCTGAATGAAATAAAATAATTTGTAAAAATACCCAGATCCCAGCATGTGTATGACACGTCTCCCAGCGTATCGGATACATTATACATGTACTGTATCTGAATGAAATAAAATAATTGTAAAAATACCCAGATCATCCATGTGTATGACACGTCTCCCAGCGATATCGGATACTTAGACATGTACTGTATCTGAATGAAATAAAATAATTTGTAAAGATACCAAGATCCAGCATGTGTATGACACGTCTCCCACCGATATCGGATACATTAGACATGTACTGTATCTGAATGAATAAAATAATTTGTAAAAATACCCAGATCCAGCATGTGTATACATTCTCCCAGCGATATCGGATACATTAGACATGTACTGTATCTGAATGAAATAAAATAATTTGTAAAACCCAGATCCAGCATGTGTAAGACACGTCTCCCAGCGATATCGGATACATTAGACATGTACTTATCTGAATAAATAAAATAATTTGTAAAATACCCAGATCCAGCATGTGTATGACACGTCTCCCAGCGATATCGGATACATAGACATGTACTGTATCTGAATGAAATAAAATATTTGTAAAGATACCAAGATCCAGCATGTGTATGACCGTCTCCCAGCGATATCGATCATTAGACATGTACTGTATCTGAATGAAATAAATCAATTTGTAAAATACCCAGTTTCCAGCATGTTTATGACATGTCTCCCAGCGATATCGGATACATTAGACATGTACTGTATCTGAATGAAATAAACAATTTGTAAAAATACCCAGACCAGCATGTGTATGACACGTTCTCCCAGCGTATCGGATCATTAGACATGTACTGTATCTGAATGAAATAAAATAATTTGTAAATATACCCAGATCCAGCATGTGTATGACACGTCTCCCAGCGATATCGGATACATTAGACATGTACTGTATCTGAATGAAATAAAATAATTTGTAAAAATACCCAGATCCAGCATGTGTATGACACGTCTCCCAGCGTATATCGGATACATTAGACATGTACTGTATCTGAATGAAATAAAATAATTTGTAAAATACCCAGATCCAGCATGTGTATGACACGTCTCCCAGCGATATCGGATACATTAGACATGTACTGTATCGAATGAAATAAAATAATTTGTAAAATACCCAGATCCAGCATGTGTATGACAACGTCTCCCAGCGATATCGGATACATTAGACATGTACTGTATCTGAATGAAATAAATAATTTTGAAAAATACCCAGATCCAGCATGTGTATGACAGGTCTCCCTCGATATCGGATACATTAGACATGTACTGTAGTCTGAGATAAACTAAAATAATTGTAAAAATACCCAGATCCTAGCATGTTTATGACACGTCTCCCAGCGATATCGGATACATTAGACTGTACTGTATCTGAATGAAATAAAATAATTTGTAAAATACCCAGATCCAGCATGTGTATGACATGTCCCCATCGATATCGGATACATTAGACATGTACTGTATCTGAATGAATAAAATAATTTGTAAAGATACCAAGATCCGCATGTGTATGACACGTCTCCCAGCGATATCGGATACATTAGACATGTACTGTATCTGAATGAAATAAAATAATTTGTAAAGATACCAAGATCCAGCATGTGTATGACACGTCTCCGCGCGATCGATACATTAGACATGTACTGTATCTGAATGAAATAAAATAATTTAAAGATACCAAGATCCAGCATGTGTATGACACGTCTCTCCCGCGATATCGGATACATTAGACGGTAACTGTTCTGAATAATAAAATAATTTGTAAAATACCAGATCCAGCATGTGTATGACACGTCTCCCAGCGATATCGATACATTAGACATGTACGTATCTGAATGAAATAAATAATTTGTAAAAGATACCAAGATCCAGCATGTTTATGACACGTCTCCCAGCGATATCGATACTTAGACATGTACTTCTGTATCTGAATGAAATAAAAATTTGTAAAGATACCAAATCCAGCATGTGTATGAAACGTCTCCCAGCGATATCGGATACCATTAGACATGTACTGTATCTGAAGAAATAAAATAATTTGTAAAGATACCAAGATCCAGCATGTGTTATGACACGTCTCCCAGCGATATCGGATACATTAGACATGTACTGTATCTGAATGAAATAAAATAATTTGTAAGATACCAAGATCCAGCATGTGTATGACACGTCTCCCAGCGATATCGGATACATTAGACATGTACTGTATCTGAATGAATAAAATAATTTGTAAAATACCAGATCCAGCAGGTATGACACGTCTCCCAGCGATATCGGATACATTAGACATGTACTGTATCTGAATGAAATAAAATAATTTGTAAAAATCCCCGATCCAGCATGTGTATGACACGTCTCCCGCGATATCGGATACATTAGACATGTACTGTATCTGAATGTATAAATAATTTGTAAAAATAACCAGATCCAGCATGTGTATGACACGTCTCCCAGCTGTATCGGATACATTAGACATGTACTGTATCTGAATGAAATAAATAATATTTGTAAAAATACCCAATCCAGCATGTGTATGCACTCTCCCAGCGATATCGGATACATTAGACATGTACTGTATCTGAATGAAATAAAATAATTTGTAAAATACCAAGATCCACATGTGTTGACATGTCTCCCAGCGATATCGGATACATTAGACATGTACTGTATCTGAATGAAATAAAATAATTTGTAAAAATAACCCAGATCCAGCATGTGTATGACACGTCTCCCAGCGATATCGGATACATTAGACATGTACTGTATCTGAATGATAAAATAATTTGTAAAAATACCAAGATCCAGCATGTGTTAGACCCGACTCCCAGCGATATCGGATTACATTAGACATGGATACTGTAATCTGATGAAACTAAATAATCTGTAAAAATAACACCCAAGTAATCCAGCATGTGTATGACACGGGATGAAATAAAGACAGTAACATAATCCCAGCGATATCGGATACATTAGACATGTACTGTATCTAATTGATGAATAACATAATTTTTGTAAAAAAATACCCAGATCCGGCATGTTATACCCCGTCTCCCAGCGATATCGGATACATTAGACATGTACTAGTTCTGAATGACCTAAATAATTTGTAAAAATACCCCATCAGCATGTGTATGCCCGTCTCCCAGCGATATCGGATACATTAGACAGTGTACTGTATCTAGAATGAATAAAATAATTTGTAAAAATAACCAGATCCAGCATGTGGTATGACAACGTCTCCCACGAGATATCGGATACATAGACATGTACTGTATCTGAATGAAATAAAATAATTTTGTAAAAAACCCAATCACGAGCATGTGTTGACAGCGTCTCCCCGCGATATCGGATCACATTAGACTGTACTGTATCTGAATGAAAAATAATTTGTAAAGATCCCAAGATCCAGCATGTGTATGACACGTCTCCCAGCGATATCGGATACATTAGACTGTACCTGTCTCTCTGCAATAAATAATATTTGTAAGATACCAGTCCCCATTGTAGTTGCCCGTCCTCCCACGTTCGGATACTTAGACATGTTACTGTCTGAATGATAAATTTTGTAAGATCCCAGATCCGCATGGTGTCTGCACGTCTCCCAGCGTATCTGGATACATTAGACATGTACTGTATCTGAATGAAATAAAATAATTTGTAAAGATAACCAAGATCCAGCATGTGTATGACACGTCTCCCAGCGATATCGGATACATTAGACATGACTGTATCTGAATGAAATAAAATAATTTGATAAAGATAAACCATATCCAGCATGTGTATGACACGTCTCCCGAGCGATATCGGATACATTAGACTGGTACTGTATCTGATGAAATAAAATAATTTGTAGAAGATACCAAGATCCAGCATGTGTATGACAACGTCTCCAGGCACATAAGTCGGATACATTAGACCATGTACTGTATCTAGAATGAAATAAATAATTTGTAAAATACCAAGATCCACCATGTGTATGACACAGTCTCCCAGCGATATCGGATACATTAGAACTGTACTGTATCTGAATGAAATAAATAATTTGTAAAATACCACAGATCCAGCATGTGTATGACACGTCTCCCCCGATATCGGATACTAGACACTGTATCTGTCATCATGATGTAAATAAAATAATTTGTAAAAATAAAACCCAGAAAATCCAGCATGTTGTAGCACCGTCTCCCCGAAGCGATATCGGATGACATTAGACATGTACTGTATCTGAATGAAATAAAATAATTTGTAAACATAACCCAGATCCAGCATGTTGTATGACACGTCTCCCAGCGATATCGGATACATTAGACATTAGACTGTAGTCTGAATGATAAAATATTTGTAAAAATACCAGAATCCAGCATGTGTATGACACTTCTCCCAGCGATATCGGATACATTAGACATGTACTGGTATCTGAATGAAATAAAATAATTTTGTAAAATAACCCAGATCCAGCATGTGTATGCGACATGCTCTCCAGCCGATATACGAATACATTAGACATGTACGTGTATCTGAATGAAATAAAATAATTTGTAAGAATACCAAGATCCAAGCATGTTTATGACACTGTCTTCCCAGCTATAACCAGGTCGGGATACATTAGACATGTACTGTATCTGAATGAAATAATAATTTGTAAAAATACCCAGATATCCAGCATGTGTATGAGACACGTTCTCCTGTCAGCGATATCAGTACATTAGACATGTACTGTATCTGAATGAAATAAATCAATTTGTAAAAATACCAAAGATCCAGCTGTGTATGGACACGTCTCCCCAGCGATATCGGATACATTAGAGACATGTACTGCAGTATCTGAATGAAATAAAATATTTGTAAAAATAACCAAGATCCAGCATGTGTATAGACACGCTCATCCCAGCGATATCGGATACATTAGACATGTACTGGTATCTGAATAAATAAATAATTGTGTACAAATGTACCCGGGTGTTCAGATTCCAGCATTTGTATGACTACACTGTCGTTTTTGTGTGCCCTCCCGCTGAGACGGATAGGGTACTTAGAACATGAACTGTACTGGAATGAATAAAAATTTGTTCCCGTCCGTTCGAGCCAGGTGTATGGACACGTCTCCCGCGATATCGGATATACATTAGACTTTACTTATCTGAATGAAATAAAATAATTTGTAAAAATACCAAATAGATCCAGCATGTGTATGACACTCTCCCAGCGATAATCGGATACATTAGACATGTACTGTATCTGAATGAAATAAAAAATTTGTAAAGATACCAGATCCAGCATGTGTATGACACGTCTCCGCGATATCGGATCACTTAGACATTTACTGTAAAAATCTGAATGAAAATAAATACAATTTGTAAAAATAACCCAGATCCAGCATGTGTATAGCACGTCTCCCAGCGATAGCGGTCCATTAGCATGTACTGTATCTGAATGAAATACAATAATTGTAAAAATACCCAGATCCCACAGAGTGTATGACACGTCCCCAGCGATAGGGATACATTAGACTGTACTGTACTGAATGTAAATAAAATAATTTGTAAAATACCAGATCCCAGCATGTGTATGACCTAGTCTCCCAGCGATATCGGATACATTAGACATGTACTGTTCTGAATAGAAATAAAATAATTTTGTAAAATAACCACAATCCAGCATTGTATACACGTCTTCCCAGCGATATCGGATACATTAGACGATGTACTGTATCTAATGAAATACATAATTTGTAAAATACCAGATCCAGCATGTGTATGACACGTCTCCCCACGCTATCGGATCACATTAGACCATGTACTGTAATCTGAATGAAATAAAATAATTGGTAAAAATACCCAGATCCAGCTTGTGTATGACACGGCCCCAGCGATATCGATACATTAGACATGTACTTACTGAATGAAATAAAATAATTTGTAAAATACCCAGATCCACATGTGTATGACACGTCTCCCAGCATATCGGATACATTAGACATGTACTTTATCTGATGAAATAAATAATTTGTAAAAATACCCAATCCAGCATGTGTTATGACACGTCTCCCAGCGATATCGGATCAATTAGACATGTACTGTATCTGAATGAAAATAAAATAATTTGTAAAAAATACCCCCAGATCCGAGCATGTGTATGACACGTCTCCCAGCGATATCGGATACATTAGACTGTACTGTATCTGAAGTGAATAAAATAATTTGTAAAAATACCAGATCCAGCATGTGTATGGACAGCGTCTCCCAGCGATATCGGATAACATTAGACATGTACTGTATCTGAATGAAATAAAACAATTTGTAAAAATACCCAATCCAGCATGTTATGACCACGTCTCCCACGCGATAGATCGGATACATTAGACATGTACTGTATCTGAATGAAATAAAATTTGTAAAAATACCCAGATCCAGCTATGTATGACACGTCTCCCAGCGAATCGGATACATTAGACATGTACTGTATCTGAATGAAATAAAACATTTTAAAAATACCCAGATCCAGCATGTTGAATAGACACGTCTCCCAAGCGATGGCGGTCATCATTAGACAGTACTGTATCTGAATGAAATAAAATAAAATTTGTAATACCCCAGATCCGGCATGTGTATGACACGTCTCCACGCGATATCAGTTACTTTAGACATGTACTGTATCTGAATGAAATAAAATAATTTGTAAATACCCAGATCCGCATGTGTATACACGTCTCCCAGCGATATCGGATACATTAGAACTGTACTGGTATCTGAATGAAAAAAACAAAAATTTGTAAAAATACCCAGATCCAGCATGTTTAGACAACGTCTCCCAGCGATATCGGATACATTAGACATGTACGTGATCTGAATGAAATAAAAGTAATTTGTAAATAATAACCCAGTATCCAGATGGTTATGACATGTCTCCCGCCGATATCGGATACATTAGAGACATTACTGTATGACTGAATTGAAATAAAGTAATTGTGAAAATACCAATCCAGATGTGTCTATGACCCGTCTCCCAGCGATATCGGATACAATTCGACATGTACTTGTATCTGAATTGAAATAAAATAATTTGTAAAAATACCCAGCCAGCATTGTAGTATGACACGGTCTCCTCCCACGATATCGGATACATTAGACATGTAGTATCTGAATGATAAAATAATTTGTAAAAATACCCACATCCAGCAGTTTCTGACACGTCTCCCAGCGATAATCGGATACATTAGACATGTACTGTATCTGGAATGAAAATAAATAATTTGTAAAATACCCGAATCCAGCATGGGTCATGACACGTCGCCCCCCCCCCTTTTCCAGCGCTATCGGATACATTAGAATTACTGTACTGAAGAAATGAAAGGAATGAAAAGTTGTTTTTTCTTGTAGAAACATGAAAATGTAAACTTGCATATATTAGTCTCTGCTACTAAATTCTATGGCACATCCTCTGCCAGACATCTCATATAACGTCGTAATATATGTAAAGCATCTTTAGACCCGGGTAACTAATAATCATAATAATAATACTAATACTGCTCATGGAGACAAAGAGACATTTTTTCAGAGCTGAATTTTGAAAAAAAAGCCATTGGCTGCTGAATGGTGTGAAACTTCCCTTTATGTTGCAATGACCTCCTCGATAAACAAATCTTATATCCACCATGTAACCTTTTAAGAAAACTTGGGTACGTGCACCGGACTGGAAAAATGAGGGATGAAAAGGGATAAATAGGAAATAAAAGGAAGTTTTTTAACAGTCAAAACTGGAATTCGTGTTGAAAAACTGCCAAATTCCCCTCGTCCTGTTCTTAACCTTGATACGGGTGTCTTCTTTATCAGTGAGATCAGAGGCCTTCCATTCCAGTGGCTCTATATTAAAGGCATAGGATCCTCCTCTTAAAGGGCCCTCCTTGGGAATTGTCCTTACCGCCATAGAAAACCTGCGATAATTGATCAGTGCGCACATGTATGATGGGAATGAAAACG
Source organism: Hymenochirus boettgeri (assembly GCA_019447015.1). NCBI lineage: Eukaryota > Metazoa > Chordata > Amphibia > Anura > Pipidae > Hymenochirus > Hymenochirus boettgeri. The sequence continues at coordinate 264,230,280 of CM033472.1, forward strand.
TTGGCTAATGGTAAAGTAACTTAGAAGTTAGTGAGCTTTCCAGACTGGGGTTACCCCCACTTGACGTGGTTGGAAAGCTTTTTTCCCCATGCATGGGTGATCACAGTAATGTCATATAAACAATAATAAAACCACCTTTGTTTATAAGGTAATGCCAGGTGTGAAGATTAATGATATGGTATGGGCCCAGGAAGGTGCCTTTGATTATCTTTTCTATGTTTGTATAAATGTTTTGACAAAATCAAAGAGTACACATCAACAGTTGTAAAAATTGTCACTAATAAAATCGTCCAAACCGCAACTATGGACCCCGAAAATAATCCGCAACAACACTCTTCTTGATGTTAGGGTCTCTTTCGCATAAGAATCGTATCCTGACCGATCCATTGTACCAAGGCCCTTGGATCGTAGATAGTATAGTATATGTGGTTATAAATATACCCACATTGTTTCTCCGCCTAACTTTTTGATCCATAGGAAGTCAAAAAAAAACCACCACCAGAATTATGAAGGGGGAAAAATTCCTTCCCAAATCCAAGTGGCATCGGAAATTTCCTCCCTGGATCACTCTACTTATATGTATCATATACCATAACTGTGTACATTCCTTGTTTCAGAAACTCATCCATCTTTTTATAAAACTGACCAATTAAACCTGCCATAAGGGGACAGAGACGTCCACTGGGAAGACAGGGTATCCATAGCTTTAAATAAAAAAAACCGTTCTCACATCTGACAAACCCTTGGGGTAGTCCCAACTCACTTTATGTATCAACCCAGTAACTTGTAACATTCCTTGTTTGTAGAACTCTTCCAGCTTTTTTTATATTAAACTGACCCCAATGACGCGGGTGGGCCTGGGAACACAATCCACTTGGGACGGAGGGACAGTTTCCATTAGTTTAAATTAAACCGTTTCTCACAGTGACAAACCTTTCCCACTCTACTTTATTTAATCAATCACCAGTAACTTTTAACATTCCTTTGTTTTGTTAGAAACTCATCCAGCCTTTTTTATTTAAAAACGACCAATGAACCCCTGCCATACCACAAAAACAACGTCCACGGAAGAACAGTTCCATAGTCTTTTCATAACCGTTCACAGTTACAAACCCCTTTCCCAACTCTACTTTATGTATCAATTCCAGTAACTTGTAACATTCCTTGTTTTGTAGAAACCAATACCAGCTTTTGATTTAAACTGACCAATGAACCTGCCATAAAAACAACGTCAACTGTAGAAAGACGTTTCCATAGCTTTACTGTTTCTCATCAGTGAATAACAACCCTTCCCCCAACTCTACTTTTATGTAAATCATCCAGTACTGTAACATTCCTTGTTTTTAGAAACTCATCCAATTTTTTATTAAACTGAAACCAAAAAAAATCAAGACCCCCCTGTCCATTACACATCCACTGGAAGACAGTTCCATAGCTTTAAAACCGTTCTCGACAGTGGACAAACCCTTTCCCAACTCTCCTTATGTATCAATACCCATTAACTTGTAACATTCCTTGTTGTAGAAACTCACTCCAGCTTTTTATAAACTGACCTAATGAAACCTGCCATAGCACAACGTCCATGAAACAGTTCCATAGCTTTATACCTTCCTTCACATTGACAAACCTTTCCCAACTCATACTACTTATGTAATCAATGACCAGTAAACCTTTAAAACATTCCTTGTTTGGGTAGAAACCATCCCCACTTTTTATAAACTGGAACCAATGAACCTGCCATAAACAACGTCCACTGGAAGACAGTTCCATATCTTTTAACCGTTCTCACAAGTGTATAAAACCCTTTCCCCAATTACTTTATGGTATCAATACCAGTAACTTGTAACATTCCCTGTTTGTAGAAAACTCATCCAAGCTTTTTATTCAACTGACCAATGAACCTTGCTAAAACAACGTCCACTGGAAGACGTTCCATAGCTTTATTACCGTTTCTCAACATGAAAAAACCCTTTCCTTTCCCACTTGAAGACTAAGCATTTTCGCAAGTCTTAAGGGATGTCCACATGTCCTACATAAAACATGTTCTTTGGTGACAATGCCCCAGATAGTTTAAACTGTATATCCCCAAGAATAATTTATTGTAATTGCCCATTAACCTTGCGCATTGGTGTGCGCATAGCGTACTAACGTCACTTCGGTACTTCGTCAAAGGATGCAGCAGATGGAGCAAGAGACTGGGTAAGTTCTGCACCTCACTACTACTTCGTTCATAGGGATCTATACCCTACCCATAATGTCTGTATATCAGTTACATAGTAACATAGTTTTGGAGGTTGTATAAAGACATACGTCCATCTAGTCCAACCTTTATACCCTACCCATAATGTCTGTATATCAGTTAAATAGTAACATAGTATTAGAGGTTGTATAAAGACATACGTTCATCTAGTCCAACCTTTATACCCTACCCATAATGTCTGTATATCAGTTACATAGTAACATAGTATTGGAGGTTGTATAAAGACATACGTCCATCTAGTCCAACCTTTATACCCTACCCATAATGTCTGTATAACAGTTACATAGTAACATACCTAGTACCTAGTATTAGAGGTTGTATAAAGACTACGTTCATCTAGTCCAACCTTTATACCCTACCCATAATGTCTGTATAACAGTTACTAGTAACACAGTATTGGAGGTTGTATAAAGACATACGTCCATCTAGTCCAACCTTTATACCCTACCCATAATGTCTGTATAACAGTTACATAGTAACATAGTATTAGAGGTTGTATAAAGACATACGTCCATCTAGTCCAACCTTTATACCCTACCACATGTCTGTATCAGTTACATAGTAACAAAGTATTGAGTTGTATAAAGACATACATCTATCTGTCCAACCTTTCTACCCTACCCATAATGTTTGTATAACAGTTATATAGTAACATGTATTGAGGTTGTATAAAGACATATGTCCATCTGTCCAACCTTATACCCAACCCATAATGTCTGATAACATTTTACGTGTAACATAGTATTGGAGTTTGTATAAAGACATACGTCCATCTAGTCCAACCTTTTACCCTACCCATAATGTCTGTCTAACAGTTACATAGTAACATAGTATTGGAGGTTGTATAAAGACAACGTCCACTAGTCCAACCTTTATACCCTATTCCCTACCTATATACTATATACTCAGTCTGTTACAGTTACATAGTAACATAGTATTGGAGGTTGTAAAAGACATAGTCCATCTAGTCCAACCTTTTACCCTACCCATAATGTCTGTATAACAGTTACATAGTAACATAGTATTAGAGTTTTGTATAAAGACATAAGTCCATCTAGTCCAACGTTTAATACCTTACCCTTATGTCTGTATAACAGTTACATAGTAACATAGTATTGGAGGTTATATAAAGACATACATCCATCTAGTCCAACCTTTATACCCTACCCATAATGTCTGTCTAACAGTTACATAGTAACATAGTATTGGAGGTTGTATAAAGACATACATCCATCTAGTCCAACCTTTATACCCTACCCATAATGTCTGTATAACAGTTACATAGTAACATAGTATTGGAGGTTGTATAAAGACATACATCCATCTAGTCCAACCTTTATACCCTACCCATAATGTCTGTATAACAGTTACATATAACTAGTATTAGAGGTTGTATAAAGACATACGTCCATCTAGTCCAACCTTTATACCCTACCCATAATGTTGTATAAACAGTTACATAGTAACATAGATATAGAGGTTTTATAAGACATACGTTCATCTAGTCCAACCTTTATACCCTCCCATAATGTCTGTATAACAGTTACATAGTAACACAGTATTGGAGGTTGTATAAAGACATACATCCATCTAGTCCAACCTTTATACCCTACCCATAATGTCTGTATAACAGTTACATAGTAACATAGTATTAGAGGTTGTATAAAGACATACGTCCATCTAGTCCAACCTTTATACCCTACCCATAATGTCTGTATAACAGTACATAGTAACTAGTATTGGAGGTTGTATAAAGACTACATCTATCTAGTCCAACCTTTCTACCCTACCCATAATGTCTGTATAACAGTTCATAGTAACTAGTATGGAGGTTGTATAAAGACATACATCCATCTAGTCCAACCTTTATACCCTACCCATACTGTCTGTCTAACAGTTACATAGTAACAGAATTGTAGGTTGTATATAAACATACGTCCATCTAGTCCAACCTTTATACCCTACCCATAATGTCTGTCTAACAGTTACATAGTAACATGGTATTGGAGGTTGTATTAAGGCATCCTCACATCTAGTCCAACCTTTATACCCTACCCATAATGTCTGTCTAACAGTTACATAGTAACATGTATTGGAGTTTGTATTAAGACATCCATCCATCTAGTCAAACCTTTACCTATACCCTACCATAATGTCTGTCATACAGTTACATAGTAACATAGAATTGTATGTTGTATATAAACATACGTCCATCTAGTACAACCTTTATACCCACCCTAATGTCTGTCTGACAGTTACGTAGTAACAATATTGGAGATTGTATAAAGACATACTTCCATCTAGTCCAACCTTTATACATAGTAACACAGTATGGAGGTTGAATATAGACATATGTCCATCTAGTCCAACCTTTATACCCTACCCATAATGTCTGTCTAGCAGTTACATAGTAACATAGTATTGGAGGTTCTATAAAGACATATGTCCATCTAGTCCAACCTTTATACCTACCCATAATGTCTGTATAACAGTTACATAGTAACATTATTGGAGTTTGTATAAAGACATAAGTCCATCTAGTCCAACCTTTATACCCTACCCATAATGGTGTCTAACATTACATAGTAACATGAATTGTACGTTGTATATAAACTACGTCCATCTAGTCCACCTTACCTTATACCCTACCCATATGTCTGTATAACAGTTACATAGTAACATAGTATTGGAGGATGTATAAAGACATACGTCCATCTAGTCCAACCTTTATACCTACCCATAATGTCTAAAAGTTACATAGTAACATATATTGGAGTTTGTATAAAGACATCCATCCTAGTCCAACCTTTATACCCTACCCATAATGTCTGTCTAACAGTTACATAGTAACATAGATTTACGTTGTATATAACATACGTCCATCTAGTCCAACCTTTATAACCACCCTCAATGTCTGTCTAACAGTTACATAGTAACATTGTATTGGAGTTTGTATTAAGCCATCCTCCATCAGTCCAACCTTTATACCCTACCCATAATGTCTGTCTACAGTACATAGTAACATAGAATTGGAGTTTGTATATAAACATACGTCCATCTAGTCCAACCTTTATACCCTACCCATAATGTCTGTCTACAGTTACATAGTAACATAGTATTGGAGGTTGTATAAAGAACATCATCCATCTAGTCCAACCTTTATATCCTACCCATAAGTCTGTAAACAGTTACATAGTAACATATATTGGAGGTTGTATAAAGATATAGTCCATCTAGTCCAACCTTTATATCCTACCCTAATGTCTGTATAACAGTTACATAGTACATAGTATTGGAGTTAATCTGATGTATCAATTAGATCAACTGGACTTGAAATTAGTTCTTGAAGACGTTTCACTAGTCATCCGACTGGCTTCTCAATTCATTCTGATTGAGAAACCAGTCGGATGACTAATGAAACGTCTTCAAGAACTACATTTCAAGTCCAGTTGATCTAATTGAATACATCAGATATACCATGACCTGGATGAATGAGAACCTTCACAAGCATAGTATTGGGGGTTGTATAAGCATCCATCCATCTAGTCCAACCTTTATACCCTACCCATAATGTCTGTCTAACAGTTACATAGTAACATAGTATTGGATGTGTATAAAGACATACATCTCTAGTCCAACCTTTATATCCTACCCATAATGTCTGTATAACAGTTACATAGTAACATAGTATTGGAGGTTGTATAAAGATATACGTCCATCTAGTCCACCTTTATAACCTACCCTTAATGTCTGTCTAACAGTTACATAGTACATTGTATTGGAGTGTATTAAGGCATCCACTCATCTAGTCCAACCTTTATACCCTACCCATAATGTCTGTCTAACGTTACATAGTAACATAGTATTGGAGGTTGTATAAGAACATACATCCATCTAGTCCGCTTTTATTACCTACCCATAATGTCTGTCTAACAGTAACATGTAATGGAGGTTGCATAAAGACATACACCCATCTAGTCCAGCCTTTATACCCTATCTATACCCAATGAAATATTTTCTATTCAATAAAGAAGCAAGATCTTTGTGTACTGACCAATCAGGTATAAGGAAACCCAAACACTCAAGTTTGTTATGCAAACATAGAAAGAAATTACAGTTCTTGCCTTAATTAAAAGAAAACTAAAGCCTCAGAACAACATCGAATTAGAAGGCAGATCTCCTTGATATAAAAGCAGTAATCAGTGTCTCACCTCTCATTTTAATATGGTTGTTGGGAAATGTAACTTTCTAACATCAGGTTTGTTTTTATTTTCCCATGTTCCGGTATCACACAGTGTGGTCACTGACCATTATGTTCTTTACACATGCTCAGATCCTAAGATACTGCAGGAACTTGTTACAGTTGGTCCCACCCACTAGTAGCCTCTAGCCAGTCCTTTTACAAGACAGAATAGACAAGGGACCATGTGACTGAGTTGAGGGGTGTGGTCAGTCACTGTACATACTCACAGTTATTTCATCCAGTTCTTAGTGTAACATTTACTAATGCTATTTACTGTATTGATATTTTACAGTTTATTGGTGTTTTTGGTGTTTTTAGAGGGGAAATGTTCAGATTCTGGAGTGTAAATATTTTGGTTTAGTTCTCCTTTAATGTTTTTATGTCCATGGGGCCTTTTAATGATCGCCTGGAACATTCCACCATTCCAGTGGAAACATTTTAATCTCCCAAGGAAACCCCCGTTGTGTTTTCAATAAGAAAAAAATGGACCTTGGGCCCTGGATCTATTAAACACTGTGTTTAATGTATTAACATTGTTTTATAATCTTACAAGAAAGAGCCAGCGACATCTCTCTGACCTTTATGGGAATATATCCACCTTTTAAACATTTAACCAGAAAGTACAATTGAAAAAAAAAGATTTGAATTTGATGGAAATTATGCAAAACACCCTCATTTTTAATTGGGACTTACATCTGTGTAATTTAATTAATTAACTAATAAATTATTAGTCCACTATCACCCCTGATTCAAAGAAATAAAGTGGAGCATCGTGGAGAGAAATATCTCGAGCAACTTTCATAATGGTGGGAAAGAGAAATCCCCCTCTACTGGAAGATATTAGAGATTATCAGGGGGTCCGCTGACTGCTGTAAAGGAAGGCCACCTCCATATTATAAATCTTTACTTTATAAAAAATATATTTTCAGATTAAAGGGCAAACGCACCCAAAATCCATGCCCCACCTTGGAACCAGCACCTGACCCATTTTTTCCCCCTGACTTGTCATTGCTTTTTCTTTGTGTGGAAACCACAGAGTAAGTTAATGGTACTTTGTATTAATCATGTTTCCAGATTATTAATCAGGAAAGCTACAATAAATTGATGTTCTCTCTAATTTATTTCATTGTTCGGAATAGAAGAAAACACACATTTCAAGAAAACAGTGAGAAAAAGCAAGATAAAGGGTTAAATCTTCAATGTGCTATCCTTTATAAAAAACAAATAAATAAAAAAAACACTGAGAAATTTCCCCACATGTAAGTTTTCATTCTCTTTCAGACCTCGTAATTAAATTAATTTGTCCAAGGATTATCACATCTATGGTATGAAAAGATATTTATCGGATTCTCTATTCATTCTTCTATGCAGAGTGACACATTTGTGTGACAGCTCGGCCTCTTTGATAAACAACAGATGATCTGTCATTATGATGTGGTCTATACATCTAATTAAAGAAACAGTATGTATTTGGTATACTGTAAATTGAATGCTCATAATAGGTACTTTTTTCCCTATCAAACTTATATTCAACTTGAATGTTCAACTTGAAAGTTTTTCTGGCTCCTCTTTGCATTCTTCTGACTTAACATTCAGTTTTTGAATTGGAAATCTCTTTGACAGGCTAACGTGGGTGGGGTCAATGTTGCTCCCCTCCATGTCCCCAAAACACACACAACTTTGTAGATACTGTAGTTGGGGAATTTATTTGAAATTAAAAATGCTTATACATACATAACATTACAGTAATCGTCTATATCACATAGTCTTTACATTATAATTTTATTGAACGCAAAGGTAAGGGATATTGGTTACTGTCATCATAGTTATGGTTACCATTATAGACAAAAATATGGTGCAAAATTTCACTCTTCTTAGCTGAGAGGTAAAGTAAAATATATTTACCACATCCATTCTCTAGTACAAAGTACAAATATAAAAAAAAAATGAGGTTAGAAGCTACCTAGATTTTAAGTCATCATTGCTATGATGGATCACTAGATGTATTTTTAACAGAAGAGGGACTGCTGTTTTAATACTTTATCTGGTTATCTGGAAGAAGTCGGATAAAAACACTGATTGAATCTTGTTCAGTGTTTATTTTCATAGTTAGAATGATGAGCTGGTAGACCATGAGAATGATGAGCAGTTGGATAGGAGGGAATCAGGAGATAGACTGTAGGACAGACCAGACCAATGATAGATAAAGTAGGATGACAACCACAAAACATCTATTAACATCTATAATTAACGTCCTGGAAACTTCAGCAAAACAGTAAAATAACTGGTGTTAAACAGGCCCACGAGACCAAATCCCACACAAACCTACACATTACTCAAAGCAGTCAATCACATCGAAAAGGAAATATGACAACAGACTGTCATAATAAGTCAACTCATGATATACAGACACAAAACAACAGTATTATAACCAGGGGATTGATATTTAGGTCTTAAATTCTACAGCATTAGAGATGAATCCTGGTTTAAAAATGAATCTGTTTTTTTTAGGAAGATCGCTGGATTAAAAATCTATTTGGAATTTTACTTTGTTAAGCAAGAAAGACTCCAACTGCTATTTTTACTAGCTTTTGCATGTGTTTGGAATGAGATATGTAATCATAATTATTGTTCCCATTCTGGCAGCGTAAGCTCCTCCCTCCATCAGTACTCAAGGCTGTCACTGCTGACATCACAGCCAATGATTGCAGTTTTCCTTCTGCCTCCTCTGCATGGAGAGAGGGTGGGATGAAAAAAAAAAGGAAGAGAAAATATGGTCTCACTAAATGAACTGTCTTTTTTTTCTGTCTCTATCATTGGCAAATGTTTGTTTCTTCCTATCAATAACACTATCTCTCTGTCAATCTATCTATTGATCTCAGTATTAGTCTATCAGCTCTGCACTATTTATCTATTTTACAATAATGTGTGCACTGCGTGTATAGTGTAAATTCTGTATCTACAACCTTTTTTCTTTTACAGGCACAGAGAGCCATTACTAGAATCTACCTTCTCGTAATGGTATTGAAATTACTCATTAAAATGTCGTGCTAGGTCAGAGGAAACCATAGGTCTTGGCAGCCAAGCTCCTTCCTAAATATCTGAGAGCAAATAGATTTATCAAACACAGAATTGGAATTATGACCTTTAAAAAAAATGTGTTGTCTAGTCAATGAGAATATTCTGCCGAAGAATACTGGTTTCACTGTATGTTTATCAATTGGCTCTCTTGTCTTTGATTTAGAATAAAGTTTTCTATTCAAAATGTTTTAGTGAGCTTGTCAACAAGAGAGGCTTAGTCCTGACACAAAATAATATTATTTTGTGAAGGTCACTTGGTTGTGGGATAATTAGTTTTTTAAAGTAACCCCCAAATTTGTTGGTATATCCAGCATTATTACTTTATTGCTTTGTTTAAAAAACAGACTTCATAATGATGATCATTCCCAAGGCTCAAACAAATCACCAAACTCAACACTATCACTAATTACATAGAACTACCCCTAATCATCCCACTAAAACTGGCATCTTGTGCAAAATGCTTCCACTAACATAAACATCAGCTCTATGAAAGTCCAGATACAGGCTCGGTGGGTCACAGTCTCTCTCTTTTTTGACATTAGCAGAGAACAAAGTTCTAGAAAATTCTAGTTTTGAATATCCATCCAACTTTTCCCCCTTCTTTTCCCTTAATTTCGGCTTTCTTTAATTGGCAGCAGAGATCATTTGTTATTTATCCCTAAAAAGACTGTACACAGTTAAAGGGACTGTCCAGCCCTCTAATAAAAAAAGCATATCTTGTAGGTTACCCCCCAAAGCCTTGAGTTCGTTTTATAAAAACGTTTAATTCGAGTTATTATACTTACATGCTCCTCGCTCCACCGCCGTTTCCGGGTTCCTCAGTCAGTCTCCACTGTGCGCCCTGTTCTTTTTGTGTTCTTGAGCAGCCGCAGTGGAGACTGCTCCGGGAATGGCATGCTGTGATGTCACTGTCACGGCGGACACTGACTGCCTTACCCAGAAGTGCAGAGCCACAGCGGTGGAGCAGTAGGAGCTTGTAAGTATAATAGCTCTGTGTGTGAGCCGAATTAAAAGTTTTTTATAAAACGAATTCCAGTTTTGGGGGTTTCTACTATAATACCCCCCATACTTTTTTGATTAGAGTGGTGGACATTCCTTAAAATCTTACTTTCACTATACTTACCTTGCTCCCTGGTGTTTCTATGAAGTCTATTAATTTCCCGCACTCCCGTCTCCATCCCCTTTACGGCTTTAAGAACTCATGCAGGCTTTATAGTCATTGACCATTACAATACCATCATGGCCATGTCTAAAAGTTACCACCCGGAAGAGCAACAAAGGACTTCAAGATAAATATCTTCCTTTAGGAAGGATGAGAACAGGTAAGGATTGTAAGTAGACTGGTTGTGGAGTGACAGAGTCAGGGGGTGAACATGCCCTTTTTAGAAGCACACACATTTCAAAATTCAACAAATGCAATGACTTATTGTTGTGTTGTGTTGTATTTATTTTTTATATAGAGCCAAATATACAATCCAATTTCTTTATCCTTTTTAACCCTATCAGAAAGTCATTATTACTATGATGAATGCCTGAAAAATGGGGGCTAGGATACCTGCCCTTACCTCCCACATTTAGAGCAGTATTTTAGATGTGGGTTATTACTGTAATACACACTCTTGTTGTCTGCATCTTGTGCAAATATTTTTAGTTACAATTTTTTGTTAATTGTTCATTTACATAGACTGAAAAAACTTTATTCTGTCTTGTCTGATTGGCAGGTTCGGATTTCTCACTGGGCCACCTAGGCCATAGCCTAGGGTGGCACAACTGCTAGACGGGGCATAAAAATGTATGGCAATGACTGCCGAGCCAAGGCAGAATGATTATTTGTTAGGGGGACAGACACAATCTTGCTGGTCTAGGGAAATAATAGTATAAATCCAGCCCTGCTTATCGGAGATATAGGTACCTGGTAAAGAGGATTTCAAATATTAGTGTTCGAGATCCCCAAGGTGATATTACGTTAGCAGGCGAATTTTAAGCGAGTAATATAAAAGGCTGAACTCTCGCAATCTTTTTTGCTCCACTTTAAGGTTTTTCCTTTGGTATATAAAGGAATAAAACCGAACAATTATAGATCCTGAAAAAATAGCATTGACGTTTCTTTTCAAGTTAAGTGATTGCTTTGCCTTTTATGAAAAAAATAGAATTTCTTTTCCCCCCTTAAAATGATACGGAGCTCTTAGCTGTTTAAATGAAGTGTCTATCATTTCTGGGAATGTAAGAGTGCGATTCGAAAGTTATTGTGGATAAAAGTGTTACTGTGTATGGGTTCTTTTAAAGATTAATGATAACCAAGCTCTTTAATAAATGGCCCTGTTCTAGTAAGATATTTACATGCATGAATTTGCCAAAATCCATCATCCAACTTTTGTTTGAATCAAGAACATTTCACGTTTAAAATTACATTACCTTTAAAATGGTAAAGTTACATTTCCTTTAAAATGGCAAGTTCACATCTTCCACAAAATGTTATACTTACCTCCCTACACCGACAAACTCCAATCTTGCAATACTCCACGAAGGCTTGGTCAGTACAGTCATTCTTTGGCTGTGACATCATCATCTGTCAAAGCTGTGATTGGTCAATGTGCTGGAAGAAGTATTGTGAGGTTGGGGATTTTCAGGGGTGGGAAGGAAAGTTTGAAGTTATGGATGGGTTATTCCATTCCAGTTAGTAAGTAGGGCTAACATTTCTGCACAATGTGTTCCAAACAACATAAAGAAGTCCAAATGTCCACCATTCAGAGGTACAATTATTTCACTCTAGACATATGTGTTTTTTATATAAAACACATATAAAATAAATAATCTGCAAATTATAGGTCTCCAGTATTGAATTCCTTTCATTCTCCATTTATACAAACACTTATAGAGGGAAGGTCATATTGTCTGTACAGGTCATGGCGTTCATTTATAGCTTTATAATCCTCTCTGCTCCTCTTGAGATGGTCCTTAGGCCACAGCACCGAGCATATGCTAAGATAAAGCCTCTCATAAACATACTTTATCTTAGCTTGACCCTTAGGACTCAAGCATGTGTGAACATTTCCAGGGGCTTTTTTACGTAAAAAAAGATCCATTTGTGATATTCCACAATACATGTGTAGTTTCCCATACGGTGATGGAAATGATAAATAAGCAATGACCTGCGGATTATTTTGCCTAATGCAATTTTACCCTGTGTCTGACATTGCATGTGAGAGCCAATCATTTCTATAGATGAGTCATTTTGGTTCAGTCCGTGAAGTTATATTTGGATTAAGCAGTAAAACCATTTAAACTGTAGATTGGAAGTTCTCTCGTGACAGGGGCATCTTTCCTCAAGGCGTAGCCACTTATTGTACTATCTCATCTTATTTAATTTTTATCTTTTATAAAGGATCTGCTATGAGTCAACATTAAAAACAAATGTACATGCCACCGCTTGGGGCTACTGTCCTTTCCAAGCTCCTCTGCTGTTGTTACACACCTTCTGATTTTCCAAATATTCTTTAGAATCTGTCGGCTACAAGCTCCTTAGTAGGGATGGGTTGGACCTCATTGGTATTGGTGTAGCTATTTTGGGGTAAAGATGGTTGAGGGTTGGAGGAGATATAAACTAGTTTTGGAGGGTCACTCTCAATGGGGTAAATAGCACAGGGAGTAAGATGGTGTAAGGTTACCTGTTTCAGATGAAGAAGTCAGGACCAATGAGGAACATCCTGAATGCATCAGATACAGAGCTAACACTGGTCGATGAGTCCGAGTACAAAGTCTGTACACACAACAGAAGAAAGGCTCAAATCCTAAAGCAGGAAGAAATAGGAGACTTCGGATAAAGTCCAAGGAGGAGTACTTGGCAGGAAAGCAACAGATCAAGGCAAGGAACAGCAAACAGAACAAATAAGGAACCCCAGCACAGCCAAAGATGCACGAGGCAAATTCTATAATCGGCATCTAAACACTGGGAACTGGCTCAATTTGATTTCTCGAGCCGCCAACGTACTTCCGTGACATCATTCACATTGCACGTTGCCGTCTCTGTCCTTCGTGATGTCATGCTCATTGCAAATGATGTCCAAGCATCGCCATCTTTTATTTATCCAGGTTTATGAGTTTTTTGAAGCAGCAACCTTATGGAGATTATAGCCAAAATGCAATTAATTATTTGGGCAGAATTCTATTTCTGGTTTCTAGTTGCACTTTAATATAGATGTACAACAGCCCTATTTTATATAAATAGGCACAAGGATGAGTTTCCATCTATTCAAGGTGTTGTTATTAAATAGCACTGGGCCAAATATTAGAAGCACACACTTCAATGAAGAATGTAAGCAGGGGCAACAGTTCCAGGCAAGGAACAGCAACAGGAACACTGGAACAAATAAGGAAACCCATTCACAACGCCAAAGATGCACAGGCATCTGAATGCTGGGAACTGGACACCAACATCTTGGAGACCGGAGTGGCCGGGAAGGTGAGTATCACCTCTTAAATATGGGTATAGATGGGCCAGTGTTTGGAGGGAAGGGGATAGCAGAGATATAGGGAGGGGCAGGTGTATTAAGGCAAGATAAATAACAGGATCATAATCATAATGAATGTTTACAAATGCCTGGCTGAAAAAATGGGTGAATATGAAGATAATGGCTTGATGATTGACAAGTATGATGTAATGGGTATAGCAGAAACAAGGTTAAATAATTCTAATGACTGGGCTGTAAATTTAGGTTACTCCTTGTTTAGGCAGGAAGGAGAACATTTTAAAAAGATGGGGGTATGTATTTATGTTAAACAAGATTGAAGACAAATTTTAAAAGAAAGATAACTGGGGATATTGATGTTATAGTGGAGGCAATATGGGTGGGTGCAAGGTGTATGTGTGTGTGTGGAGGTATAGTTGGTGTCTGGTGCAAGCCACCAAAAGCTAACAATGAGGAAGTTAATCAATCCATTTGTAGATGGCAAGGGATATAAGTTATGGGGACCTTTAATTACCCTGACATTGTTGGAGTAGTGGAACTACCATCACAGTAAAGGGTGATGGTTCCTAGATTTGCTACATGAACATTAGGTAGTTCCAACTAGAAAAGGCAGATAAAGCAAAATGCGGTAGTTTACTACCGCACGGTATTCTACAATCGAACGCAGGTTTAAAAATAGGCCCTATGGGTGGAATGGCCAATAGAAGGGGTGTTGTCCATTGTTGGTGTCTGCTGCAAACCAACAATGCTAACAAGTAGGAAGTGAGTGGCTTTATATGCATATGGCAAGGGCTGCAAGTTTGGGGCACATTCTGATTGTGGGGACTTTCTTACCCTGACATTCAGAAATTTAGGGGGAAACGGTGACCTTTTGGCTTTGGGCCAAATACAATCAAAAGGCCCTTTCAAGGTAGTTTGCAATATTTATTTTTTAACCAAGCCCACTTTACTAAGGAAGGTTAAGATAATAGTAACAGTCTAATAAACCAGGGGCGGATTTAACACCGGCTAATGAACTGAAGCTGTCAATACTGACTAATGATAAAGGGATGATAATACTGGAGTCGACTGGGGGGCGACACTGCTAAGAACTCGAGGGCTTAAAAATGGCTAATAACTGGAGTTCTCTACTAACACGCTATGACTGTAGTTCTGACAATACTGTTTAATGACTGAAGGGTTGTCAATACTGACTAATGCACTGGAGGACTAACACTGCTAATGAACTGGAGGGCTGACAATTGGCTAATGAACTGGAGTTTCTGCAATACTGACTTATGACTGAAGGTCTGTCAATACTGACTAAACTGAGGGCTGGCAATACTAGGTATTGCACTGGAGGCTGACAATCATTACTAATGAACTAATGAGCTGTCATTACTGACTAATGAATTGGAGGTTTGACAACATGGCCAATGAACTGGACGGCTGACTAACACTGGCTAATGAACGGATGGCTGACTAACACTGGCTAATGAACTGGATGGCTACTAACACTGGCTAATGAACTGGATGGCTGACTACACTGGCTATGAACTGATGCTGACTAACACTGGCTAATGAACTGGAGGGCTGACTAACACTGTTAATGAACTATAGAGTTGACAATACTGACTATAACTGAAGGGCTGTGAATACTGACTAATGAACTGGAGGGCTGACCAATACTGTGTATTGCACTGGACAGCTGACACTGCTAATGACTGGAGGGCTAAAAATGGCTAATGACCTGTAATTCTGACAATACTGTCTAATGAACTGACGGCTGACATTACTGACTAATGAACAAAAGGGTTGTCAATACTGAGTAATGAACTGGAGGGCTGACAATACTGTGTATAGCACTGGAGGACACACTGCTAATGAACTGGAGGTCTGACAATACTGACTAATAAACTGAAGGTCTGTCAATATTAATTAAAGAATTGGAGGTCTGACGATATGGCTAATGAACCAGGGGACTGACTATCCTGCCTAATGAAACTGAGGGCTGACATATGGGTAATGACCTGGAAATCTGACTATACTGTGGATTGCACTGGAGGGCTGAAACTGCTACTGAACTGGAAGGCTGACAACACTGGTAATGATCTTGGAGTTTTGGTGGATAACAAACTTTAAGGAGACTCCCCGCTAAGTGTCACTGTACTTGCACTACTACTGTAGTGCTCAATGTTTAAAACAGGAAGTTTGAGCCTCGCTTCCTGGAAGCTGACATAGCAGCATAGAGATGCTACCTCTCCCTGACACAGGACACAGATTTCAGGGTTTTTTTTTCAACAAATTCAGTGCTCCTTTCCTTACGATGAGGCTTTTCATGCAAAAAAGTTATCTTTGCAATGTGTTCCTTAGATAGTTATGAATGTAAACACAAGAGTTTAACATTTCAGTAAAACTAAATGAAAATAAAAGTTGGGGAATTGAACCTGCACTTGTACATATATTCTGTCTTAAGCTTAGCTCATACCCTATATTAACAAATTTAATATGGAACACTAGTTACATTTACAGGGTTATTCAATGAAAGTTTATCGTTTAAAATGGTGCTACTTTGCCCCAACCAATCAGATGTTAGCTTTCAAATGTTAAATACATCTATTGGTTGGGGCAAACTTTTAACCATTTTAAGATAAGAAATGTTATTGAATCTCCCTGGTAGAATCTTATCTTTTGATTGGAACATAAGGAAACAAAAAAAAGGGCAGTCTGTGGATTTGACCTGTGACCTTTTGGACCGTTATTTCTTAAATTGGTGCATTACCAGGTGCAACACCACTGCATAAACAGATAATTCAGGTGCATTTTGAGACTTTCAGTGCCTATTTAATATAATTCTTATCGTTAAAAATTTGCTATTTTTTCCATGATTTAATCTTTCAAATGGTACTACATTTGATTGTTGGGGCAACAACTTAGCACCATTTTAACAATAAGTAACTTTTATTATATAGGCGTGTGTATATTTTACTAGAACACGATAATGAAAAAAAGTCATACAATGTGGCCACAACAATATGGAAGTCCCTGATAAGACTTGTTACCATCAGTATATTTACCAGCAACTCACACGGAATGGTAGTAACTACAGTTAACTAGCAGCTTTTAAAGTCTGTTAAGGAACTTTTGGTGTGGAGATATCTACAAAGAAGTATTATTTGCATACAGCTGGAATACTGGTGTCTGGGGATAGGTGTGGTTGGTTGTACTGGAAAAAACATGGATGCCTTCTTATGTTTTAGAATCTGTTATCTTACATGTACTAAATGCAACTTACTAGAGAAGAATCTTAAAATGTGAGTTTAGTTCTCCTTAATGTAGCGTCAGTGAGGGGTAGCAATATATACAGCTAAAAGATATTGTCTTGTATAAAGAGAGGTATGGATCCAAGGGGAAAAATATTATTCTCCCTCTTTATAAAGCAAGGCCTCATTTGGAATATGCAGTGAAATTTTGGAATCCTGTGTACAAAAAGACTTATTGGTAATGGAAAGGTGTTCAGAGAAGGGCAACTAAATTAATAAGGGGACTGGGGGAGCTTGAACATAAAGACAGATTGGATAAGATACATTTACTAGAAAGGCGCTTGCATGGGATACAAAGCTGTTAATAATTTGTCATGCAATAAACGATCTCTCTTGTGGGGTTTGTATTTTTCAGAAAAACTGACATTTGTCATTTCCAACACAACCGTCTGTGGTTTGACGCTCTGAACAAACATAACTACGACTCATAAATGTGTTTCTAACATCATCATTTGTTTTACCTGGGACTTGATCTCTGATTGGAAAGAGACAATTTTGTTTACCTGTCTTAACCAAAACGCTAAATAATTTGTAAAAATACCCAGGTCTCCTAGCAAAATCAAGATACATTAGACATGTACTGTAATCTGAATGAATAAAACAATTTGTAAAAATACCCAGATCCAGCATGTGTATGACATGTCTCAGCGTATCGGATACATTAGACATGTACTGTAATCTGAATGAAATAAAACAATTTGTAAAAATCCCAGATCCAGCATGTGTATGACACGTCTCCCAGCGATATCGGATACATTGACTGTATCTGCGATGAAATAAATAATTTGTAAAAATACCCAGATCCAGCTGTGTATGACATGTCTCCCAGCGATATCGGATACATTAGACATGTCTGTACTGAATGAAATAAAATTAATTTGTAAAATCCCCAGATCAGCATGTGTATGACACGTCTCCCAGCGATATCGGATACATTAGACATGTACTGTATCTGAAATGAAATAAAATAATTTGTAAAAATAACCCAGATCCAGCATGTGTATTGACACGTCTCCCAGCGATATCGATACATTAGACATGTACTGTATCTGAATGAAATAAAAATAATTTGTAAAAATACCCAGATCCAGCATGTGTATGACATGTCTCCAAGCGATATCGGATACTAGACATGTACTGTATCTGAATGAAATAAACAATTTGTAAAAATACCCAGATCCAGCATGTGTATGACATGTCTCCCAGTGATATCGGATACATTAGACATGTACTGTATCTGAATAAATAAAATAATTTGTAAAAATAACCAGATCCAGCATGTGTTGACACGTCTCCCACGATATCGGATACATTAGACATGTACTGTACTGAATGAAATAATAATTTGTAAAATACCCAGATCAGCATGTGTATGACACGTCTCCCAGCGTATCGGATCATTAGACATGTACTTATCTGAATGAAATAAAATAATTTGTAAAGATACCAAAGATCCAGCATGTGTATGACACGTCTCCCAGCGATATCAGATACATTAGACATGTACTGTATCTGAATGAAATAAAATATTTGTAAAAATACCCAGATCCCAGCAATGTGTATGACACGTCTCCCAGCGATCGGATACTTATACATGTACTGTATCTGAATGAAATAAAATATTGTAAAAATACCCAGTCCCATGTGTATGACACGTCTCCCAGCGATATCGGATACTTAGACATGTACTGTATCTGAATGAAATAAAATAATTTGTAAAGATACCAAGATCCAGCATGTGTATGACACGTCTCCCACCGATATCGGATACATTAGACATGTACTGTATCTGAATGAATAAAATAATTTGTAAAAATACCCAGATCCAGCATGTGTATACATTCTCCCAGCGATATCGGATACATTAGACATGTACTGTATCTGAATGAAATAAAATAATTTGTAAAAACCCAGATCCAGCATGTGTAGACATCGTCTCCCAGCGATATCGGATACATTAGACATGTACTTATCTGAATAAATAAAATAATTTGTAAAATACCCAGATCCAGCATGTGTATGACACGTCTCCCAGCGATATCGGATACATAGACATGTACTGTATCTGAATGAAATAAAATATTTGTAAAGATACCAAGATCCAGCATGTGTATGACCGTCTCCCAGCGATATCGATCATTAGACATGTACTGTATCTGAATGAAATAAATCAATTTGTAAAATACCCAGTTTCCAGCATGTTTATGACATGTCTCCCAGCGATATCGGATACATTAGACATGTACTGTATCTGAATGAAATAAACAATTTGTAAAAATACCCAGACCAGCATGTGTATGACACGTTCTCCAGCGTATCGGATCATTAGACATGTACTGTATCTGAATGAAATAAAATAATTTGTAAATATACCCAGATCCAGCATGTGTATGACACGTCTCCCAGCGATATCGGATACATTAGACATGTACTGTATCTGAATGAAATAAAATAATTTGTAAAAATACCCAGATCCAGCATGTGTATGACACGTCTCCCAGCGTATATCGGATACATTAGACATGTACTGTATCTGAATGAAATAAAATAATTTGTAAAATACCCAGATCCAGCATGTGTATGACACGTCTCCCAGCGATATCGGATACATTAGACATGTACTGTATCGAATGAAATAAAATAATTTGTAAAATACCCAGATCCAGCATGTGTATGACAACGTCTCCCAGCGATATCGTATACATTAGACATGTACTGTATCTGAATGAAATAAATAATTTTGAAAAATACCCAGATCCAGCATGTGTATGACAGGTCTCCCTCGATATCGGATCACATTAGACATGTACTGTAGCTGAATAATAAAATAATTGTAAAAATACCCAGATCCTAGCATGTTTATGACACGTCTCCCAGCGATATCGGATACATTAGACTGTACTGTATCTGAATGAAATAAAATAATTTGTAAAATACCCGATCCAGCATGTGTATGACATGTCCCAGTCGATATCGGATACATTAGACATGTACTGTATCTGAATGAATAAATAATTTGTAAAGATACCAAGATCCGCATGTGTATGACACGTCTCCCAGCGATATCGGATACATTAGACTGTACTGTATCTGAATGAAATAAAATAATTTGTAAAGATACCAAGATCCAGCATGTGTATGACACGTCTCCGCGGATTCGATACATTAGACATGTACTGTATCTGAATGAAATAAAATAATTTAAAGATACCAAGATCCAGCATG
The DNA here is from genome assembly GCA_019447015.1 of Hymenochirus boettgeri. Lineage (NCBI taxonomy): Eukaryota > Metazoa > Chordata > Amphibia > Anura > Pipidae > Hymenochirus > Hymenochirus boettgeri. The sequence goes on from CM033472.1 coordinate 264,250,860, forward strand.
TGTATGACACGTCTCCCCGCGATATCGGATACATTAGACGTAACTGTTCTGAATGAATAAAAAATTTGTAAAGATACCAGATCCAGCATGTGTATGACACGTCTCCCAGCGATATCGATACATTAGACATGTACTGTATCTGAATGAAATAAATAATTTGTAAAGATACCAAGATCCAGCATGTGTATGACACGTCTCCCAGCGATATCGATACATTAGACATGTACTCGTATCTGAATGAAATAAAAATTTGTAAAGATACCAATATCCAGCATTGTATGAACACGTCTCCCAGCGATATCGGATACCATTAGACATGTACTGTATCTGAATGAAATAAAATAATTTGTAAAGATACCAAGATCCAGCATGTGTTATGACACGTCTCCCAGCGATATCGGATACATTAGACATGTACTGTATCTGAATGAAATAAAATAATTTGTAAAGATACCAAGATCCAGCATGTGTATGACACGTCTCCCAGCGATATCGGATACATTAGACATGTACTGTATCTGAATGAAATAAAATAATTTGTAAAATACCAGATCCAGCAGGGTGTATGACACTCTCCCAGCGATATCGGATACATTAGACATGTACTGTATCTGAATGAAATAAAATAATTTGTAAAAATACCCCGATCCAGCATGTGTATGACACGTCTCCCGCGATATCGGATACATTAGACATGTACTGTATCTGAATGTAAAATAATTTGTAAAAATACCAGATCCAGCATGTGTATGACACGTCTCCCAGCTTTATCGGATACATTAGACATGTACTGTATCTGAATGAAATAAATAATTTTGTAAAATACCCAATCCAGCATGTGTATGCACGTCTCCCAGCGATTCGGATACATTAGACTGTACTGTATCTGAATGAAATAAAATAATTTGTACAAAACCAAGATCCACATGTGTTACATGTCTCCCAGCGATATCGGATACATTAGACATGTACTGTATCTGAATGAAATAAAATAATTTGTAAAAATAACCCAGATCCAGCATGTGTATGACACGTCTCCCAGCGATATCGGATACATTAGACATGTACGTATCTGAATGAATAAAATAATTTGTAAAAATACCAAGATCCAGCATGTGTTAGACCCATCGCGTCCCAGCGATATCGGAAGTTACATTAGACATGGATACTGTATCTGATGAAACTAAAATAATCTTGTAAAAAATAACACCCAGAATCCAGCATGTGTATGACACCGGGGATGAAATAAAACAGAAAATAATCCAGCGTATCGGATACATTAGACATGTACTGTATCTAATCTGATAATAACATAATTTTTGTAAAAAAATACCCAGATCCGGCATGTTATGACCGTCTCCCAGCGATATCGGATACATTAGACATGTACTGTATCTGAATGACTAATAATTTGTAAAATACCCATCAGCATGTGTATGCCGTCTCCCAGCGATATCGGATACATTAGACAGTGTACTGTATCTAGATGAAATAAAATAATTTGTAAAAATACCAAGATCCAGCATGTGTATGACAGGTCTCCCAGCGAGTATCGGATACATTGACATGTACTGTATCTGATGAAATAAAATAATTGTGTGAAAAACCAATCCAGCATGTGTTGACAGGTCTCCCCGCGATATCGGATCACATTAGACTGTACTGTATCTGAATGAATAAATAATTTGTAAAGATCCCAAGATCCAGCATGTGTATGACACGTCTCCCAGCGATATCGGATACACTTAGACACTGTACTGTTCTGTGCAATGAAATATATTTGTAAGATACCTCCCATTGTGTGCCCGTCTCCCACGTATCGGTACTTAGACATGTTACTGTCGTGAATGAAATAAATATTTGTGATACCCAGATCCGCATGGTGTCTGCACGTCTCCCAGCGTATCGGATACATTAGACATGACTGTATCTGAAATGAAATAAAATAATTTGTAAAGATAACAAGATCCAGCATGTGTATGACACGTCTCCCAGCGATATCGGATACATTAGACATGACTGTATCTGAATGAAATAAAATAATTTGAATAAAGATACCTATCCAGCATGTGTATGACACGTCTCCCACGATCATCGGATACATTAGACTGGTACTGTATCTGAATGAAATAAAATATTTGTAAAGATACCAAGATCCAGCATGTGTATGCAACGTCTCCGCACGATAAGTCGGATACATTAGACATGTACTGTATCTAGAATGAAATAAATAATTTGTAAAATACCAAGATCCACGCATGTGTATGACACGTCTCCAGCGATATCGGATACATTAGAACTGTACTGTATCTGAATGAAATAAAAATTTGTAAAATACCCAGATCCAGCATGTGTATGACACGTCTCCCCCGATATCGGATACTTAGACACTGTATCTGTCATCTGAATGTAAATAAAATAATTTGTAAAAATAAAACCAGACTCCAGCATGTTAGTAGCACCGTCTCCCCGAGCGATATCGGATGACATTAGACATGTACTGTATCTGAATGAAATAAAATAATTTGTAAACATACCAGAATCCAGCATGTTGTATGACACGTCTCCCAGCGATATCGGATACATTGAGACATTGACTGTATCTGAATGATAAAATATTTGTAAAAATACCAGATCCAGCATGTGTATGACACTGTCTCCCAGCGATATCGGATACATTAACATGTACTGGTATCTGAATGAAATAAAAATAATTTTGTAAAATAACCCAGATCCAGCATGTGTAGCGACATGCTCCCAGACGATATACGATACATTAGACATGTACTGTATCTGCCAATGAAATAAAAATAATTTGTAAAATACCAAGATCCACATGTTTATGACACTGTCTTCGACCAGCTATTACCAGCGTGCGGATACATTAGACATGTACTGTATCTGAATGAAATAATAATTTGTAAAAATACCCAGATATCCAGCATGTGTATGAGACACGTTCTCCTGTCAGCGATATCAGTACATTAGACATGTACTGTATCTGAATGAAATAAATCAATTTGTAAAAATACCAAGAGATCCAGCTGTGTATGGACACGTCTCCCCAGCGATATCGGATACATTAGAGACATGTACTGCAGTATCTGAATGAAATAAAATATTTGTAAAAATAACCAAGATCCAGCATGTGTATAGACACGCTCATCCCAGCGATATCGGATACATTAGACATGTACTGGTATCTGAATAAATAAATAATTGTGTACAAATGTACCCGGGTGTTCAGATTCCAGCATTTGTATGACTACACTGTCGTTTTTGTGTGCCCTCCCGCTGAGACGGATAGGGTACATTAGAACATGAACTGTACTGGAATGAATAAAAATTTGTTCCCGTCCGTTCGAGCCAGAGTGTATGGACACGTCTCCCGCGATATCGGATATACATTAGACTTTACTTATCTGAATGAAATAAAATAATTTGTAAAAATACCAAATAGATCCAGCATGTGTATGACACTCTCCCAGCGATAATCGGATACATTAGACATGTACTGTATCTGAATGAAATAAAAAATTTGTAAAGATACCAGATCCAGCATGTGTATGACACGTCTCCGCGATATCGGATTACTTAGACATTTACTGTAAAAATCTGAATGAAAATAAATACAATTTGTAAAAATAACCCAGATCCAGCATGTGTATAGCACGTCTCCCAGCGATAGCGGTCCATTAGCATGTACTGTATCTGAATGAAATACAATAATTGTAAAAATACCCAGATCCCACAGGTGTATGACACGTCCCCAGCGATAGGGATACATTAGACTGTACTGTACTGAATGTAAATAAAATAATTTGTAAAATACCAGATCCCAGCATGTGTATGACCTAGTCTCCCAGCGATATCGGATACATTAGACATGTACTGTTCTGAATAGAAATAAAATAATTTTGTAAAATAACCAGAATCCAGCATTGTATACACGTCTTCCCAGCGATATCGGATACATTAGACGATGTACTGTATCTAATGAAATACATAATTTGTAAAATACCAAGATCCAGCCTGTGTATGACACGTCTCCCCACGCTATCGGATCACATTAGACCATGTACTGTAATCTGAATGAAATAAAATAATTGGTAAAAATACCCAGATCCAGCTGTGTGTATGACACGGCCCCAGCGATATCGATACATTAGACATGTACTTACTGAATGAAATAAAATAATTTGTAAAATACCCAGATCCACATGTGTATGACACGTCTCCCAGCATATCGGATACATTAGACATGTACTTTATCTGATGAAATAAATAATTTGTAAAAATACCCAATCCAGCATGTGTTATGACACGTCTCCCAGCGATATCGGATCAATTAGACATGTACTGTATCTGAATGAAAATAAAATAATTTGTAAAAAATACCCCCAGATCCGAGCATGTGTATGACACGTCTCCCAGCGATATCGGATACATTAGACTGTACTGTATCTGAAGAGAATAAAATAATTTGTAAAAATACCAGATCCAGCATGTGTATGGACAGCGTCTCCCAGCGATATCGGATAACATTAGACATGTACTGTATCTGAATGAAATAAAACAATTTGTAAAAATACCCAATCCAGCATGTTATGACCACGTCTCCCACGCGATAGATCGGATACATTAGACATGTACTGTATCTGAATGAAATAAAATTTGTAAAAATACCCAGATCCAGCTTGTATGACACTCTCCCAGCGAATCGGATACATTAGACATGTACTGTATCTGAATGAAATAAAACATTTTAAAAATACCCAGATCCAGCATGTTGAATAGACACGTCTCCCAAGCGATGGCGGTCATCATTAGACAGTACTGTATCTGAATGAAATAAAATAAAATTTGTAATACCCCAGATCCGGCATGTGTATGACACGTCTCCACGCGATATCAGTTACTTTAGACATGTACTGTATCTGAATGAAATAAAATAATTTGTAAATACCCAGATCCGCATGTGTATACACGTCTCCCAGCGATATCGGATACATTAGAACTGTACTGGTATCTGAATGAAAAAAACAAAAATTTGTAAAAATACCCAGATCCAGCATGTTTAGACAACGTCTCCCAGCGATATCGGATACATTAGACATGTACTGATCTGAATGAAATAAAATAATTTGTAAAAAACACCAGTCAGATGGTTATGACCGTGTCTCCCGCCGGATAATCGGTACTTAGAGACATGTACTGTATAACTGAATTAAATAAAGTAATTGTGTAAAATACACAATCCAGAATGTGTTTGACACCGTCTCCCGCGATATCGGATACAATTCGACATGTACTTGTATCTGAATTGAAATAAAATAATTTCGTAAAAATACCCAGATGCCAGCAGATGTGTATGAAACGGTCTCCCCCCACGATATCGGATACATTAGACATGTAATGGTATTGAATGAAAAATCAATTTGTAAAAATACCAGCATCCAGCAGTTTCTGGACAACCGTCTCCCAGCGATAATCGGATACATTAGACATGTACTGTATCTGGAATGAAAATAAATAATTTGTAAAAATACCCGAATCCGAGCATGTGTCATACACGTCGTCCCCCCCCCCCTTCAGCGCATCGGATACATTAGAATGACTTACTGAAAAATGAAAGGAATGAAAAGTTGTTTTTTCTTGTAGAAACATGAAAATGTAAACTTGCATATATTAGTCTCTGCTACTAAATTCTATGGCACATCCTCTGCCAGACATCTCATATAACGTCGTAATATATGTAAAGCATCTTTAGACCCGGGTAACTAATAATCATAATAATAATACTAATACTGCTCATGGAGACAAAGAGACATTTTTTCAGAGCTGAATTTTGAAAAAAAAGCCATTGGCTGCTGAATGGTGTGAAACTTCCCTTTATGTTGCAATGACCTCCTCGATAAACAAATCTTATATCCACCATGTAACCTTTTAAGAAAACTTGGGTACGTGCACCGGACTGGAAAAATGAGGGATGAAAAGGGATAAATAGGAAATAAAAGGAAGTTTTTTAACAGTCAAAACTGGAATTCGTGTTGAAAAACTGCCAAATTCCCCTCGTCCTGTTCTTAACCTTGATACGGGTGTCTTCTTTATCAGTGAGATCAGAGGCCTTCCATTCCAGTGGCTCTATATTAAAGGCATAGGATCCTCCTCTTAAAGGGCCCTCCTTGGGAATTGTCCTTACCGCCATAGAAAACCTGCGATAATTGATCAGTGCGCACATGTATGATGGGAATGAAAACGTTGGCTAATGGTAAAGTAACTTAGAAGTTAGTGAGCTTTCCAGACTGGGGTTACCCCCACTTGACGTGGTTGGAAAGCTTTTTTCCCCATGCATGGGTGATCACAGTAATGTCATATAAACAATAATAAAACCACCTTTGTTTATAAGGTAATGCCAGGTGTGAAGATTAATGATATGGTATGGGCCCAGGAAGGTGCCTTTGATTATCTTTTCTATGTTTGTATAAATGTTTTGACAAAATCAAAGAGTACACATCAACAGTTGTAAAAATTGTCACTAATAAAATCGTCCAAACCGCAACTATGGACCCCGAAAATAATCCGCAACAACACTCTTCTTGATGTTAGGGTCTCTTTCGCATAAGAATCGTATCCTGACCGATCCATTGTACCAAGGCCCTTGGATCGTAGATAGTATAGTATATGTGGTTATAAATATACCCACATTGTTTCTCCGCCTAACTTTTTGATCCATAGGAAGTCAAAAAAAAACCACCACCAGAATTATGAAGGGGGAAAAATTCCTTCCCAAATCCAAGTGGCATCGGAAATTTCCTCCCTGGATCACTCTACTTATATGTATCATATACCATAACTGTGTACATTCCTTGTTTCAGAAACTCATCCATCTTTTTATAAAACTGACCAATTAAACCTGCCATAAGGGGACAGAGACGTCCACTGGGAAGACAGGGTATCCATAGCTTTAAATAAAAAAAACCGTTCTCACATCTGACAAACCCTTGGGGTAGTCCCAACTCACTTTATGTATCAACCCAGTAACTTGTAACATTCCTTGTTTGTAGAACTCTTCCAGCTTTTTTTATATTAAACTGACCCCAATGACGCGGGTGGGCCTGGGAACACAATCCACTTGGGACGGAGGGACAGTTTCCATTAGTTTAAATTAAACCGTTTCTCACAGTGACAAACCTTTCCCACTCTACTTTATTTAATCAATCACCAGTAACTTTTAACATTCCTTTGTTTTGTTAGAAACTCATCCAGCCTTTTTTATTTAAAAACGACCAATGAACCCCTGCCATACCACAAAAACAACGTCCACGGAAGAACAGTTCCATAGTCTTTTCATAACCGTTCACAGTTACAAACCCCTTTCCCAACTCTACTTTATGTATCAATTCCAGTAACTTGTAACATTCCTTGTTTTGTAGAAACCAATACCAGCTTTTGATTTAAACTGACCAATGAACCTGCCATAAAAACAACGTCAACTGTAGAAAGACGTTTCCATAGCTTTACTGTTTCTCATCAGTGAATAACAACCCTTCCCCCAACTCTACTTTTATGTAAATCATCCAGTACTGTAACATTCCTTGTTTTTAGAAACTCATCCAATTTTTTATTAAACTGAAACCAAAAAAAATCAAGACCCCCCTGTCCATTACACATCCACTGGAAGACAGTTCCATAGCTTTAAAACCGTTCTCGACAGTGGACAAACCCTTTCCCAACTCTCCTTATGTATCAATACCCATTAACTTGTAACATTCCTTGTTGTAGAAACTCACTCCAGCTTTTTATAAACTGACCTAATGAAACCTGCCATAGCACAACGTCCATGAAACAGTTCCATAGCTTTATACCTTCCTTCACATTGACAAACCTTTCCCAACTCATACTACTTATGTAATCAATGACCAGTAAACCTTTAAAACATTCCTTGTTTGGGTAGAAACCATCCCCACTTTTTATAAACTGGAACCAATGAACCTGCCATAAACAACGTCCACTGGAAGACAGTTCCATATCTTTTAACCGTTCTCACAAGTGTATAAAACCCTTTCCCCAATTACTTTATGGTATCAATACCAGTAACTTGTAACATTCCCTGTTTGTAGAAAACTCATCCAAGCTTTTTATTCAACTGACCAATGAACCTTGCTAAAACAACGTCCACTGGAAGACGTTCCATAGCTTTATTACCGTTTCTCAACATGAAAAAACCCTTTCCTTTCCCACTTGAAGACTAAGCATTTTCGCAAGTCTTAAGGGATGTCCACATGTCCTACATAAAACATGTTCTTTGGTGACAATGCCCCAGATAGTTTAAACTGTATATCCCCAAGAATAATTTATTGTAATTGCCCATTAACCTTGCGCATTGGTGTGCGCATAGCGTACTAACGTCACTTCGGTACTTCGTCAAAGGATGCAGCAGATGGAGCAAGAGACTGGGTAAGTTCTGCACCTCACTACTACTTCGTTCATAGGGATCTAGTATTGGAGTTATATCTGATGTATCAATTAGATAACTGGACTTGAAATGTAGTTCTTGAAGACGTTTCACTAGTCATCCGACTGGCTTCTCAATTCATTCTGAATTGAGAAAGCCAGTCGGATGACTAATGAAACGTCTTCAAGAACTACATTTCAAGTCAGTTGATCTAATTGAATACATCAGTATACCAGACCTGGATGAATGAGAACCTTCACAAGAGCATGTATTGGAGGTTGTATTAGGCATCCATCCATCTAGTCCAACCTTTATACCCTACCCATAATGTCTGTCTAACAGTTACATAGTAACATAGTATTGGAGGTTGTATAAAGACATACATCCATCTAGTCCAACCTTTATATCCTACCCATAATGTCTGTATAACAGTTACATAGTAACATAGTATTGGAGGTTGTATAAAGATATACGTCCATCTAGTCCAACCTTTATAACCTACCCTTAATGTCTGTCTAACAGTTACATAGTAACATTGTATTGGAGGTTGTATTAAGGCATCCATCCATCTAGTCCAACCTTTATACCCTACCCATAATGTCTGTAACAGTTACATAGTACTAGTATTGGAGGTTGTATAAAGACATACATCCATCTAGTCCAGCTTTATTACCTACCCATAATGTCTGTCTACAGTAACATGTAATGGAGGTTGCATAAAGACATACACCCATCTATCCAGCCTTATACCCTATCTATACCCAATGAAATTATTATTCTATTCAATAAAGAAGCAAAGATCATTGTGTACTGACCAATCAGGTATAAGGAAACCCAAACATCCAAGTTTGTTATGCAAAACATAGGAAAGAAATTACAGTTCTTGCCTTAATTAAAAGAAAAAACTAAAGCCTCAGAACAACATCGAATTAGAAGGCAGATCTCCTTGATATAAAAGCAGTAATCAGTGTCTCACCTTCATTTTAATATGGTTGTTGGGAAATGAACTTTCTAACATCAGGTTTGTGTTTATTCCAGTGTTCCGGTATCACACAGTGTGGTCACTGACCATTATGTTCTTTACACATGCTCAGTCCTAAGATACTGCAGGAATTGTTACAGTTGGTCCCACCCACGTGCCTCTAGCCAGTCCTTTTACAAGACAGAATAGACAGGGACCATGGACTGAGTTGAGGGGTGTGGTCAGTCACTGTACATACTCACAGTTATTTCATCCAGTTCTTAGTGGTAACATTTACTAATGCTATTTACTGTATTGATATTTTCAGTTATTGGTGTTTTTGGTGTTTTTAGAGGGGAAATGCAGATTCTGGAGTGTAAATATTTGGTTTAGTTCTCCTTTAATGTTTTTATGTCCATGGGGCTTTTAATGATCGCCTGGAACATTCCCCCATTCCAGTGGAAACATTTTAATCTCACAGGAAACCCCCGTTGTGTTTTACAATAAGAAAAAAATGGACCTTGGGCCCCTGGATCTATATAAACACTGTGTTAATTAAAACATTGTTTTATAATCTATCAAGAGAAGGCCAGCGACATCTCTCTGACCTTTTAAAGGGAATATATCCACCTTTTAAACATTTAACCAGAAAGTACATTGAAAAAAAAAGAATTGAATTTTGATGGAAATTATGAAAACACCCTCATTTTTAATTGGGACATTACATGTGTGTAATTATAATTAATTAACTAATAAATTATTAGGCTCACTATCACCCTGATTCAAAGAAATAAAGTGGGCATCGTGGAGAGAAATTATCTCGAGCAACTTTCATAATGGTGGGAAAGAGAAACGCCCTCTACTGGAAGATATTAGAGATTATCGGGGGTCCGCTGACTGCTGTAGAGGAAGGCCACCTCCATATTATTTAAATCTTTACTTATAAAAAATATATTTTCAGATTAAAGGGCAAACGCACCCAAAATCCATGCCACCTTGGAACCAGCAGCCCTGACCCCTTTTTTTCCCCTGACTTTGCATTGCTTTTCTTTGTGTGGAAACCACAGAGTAAGTTAAGTGGTATTTGTATTAATCAGTTTCCAGATTATTAATCAGGAAGCTACAATAAAAATTGATGTTCTCTCTAATTTATTCATTGTCGGAATAGAAGAAAAAAACACATTTTCAAGAAAACAGTGAGAAAAAGCAAAGATAAGGGTTAAATCTTCAAGTGCTATCCTTTATAAAAAACAATAAATAAAAAAAAACACTGAGAAATTTCCCCACATGTAAGTTTCAGTCTCTTTCAGACCTCGTAATTAAATTATTTGTCCAAGGGATTATCACATCTATGGTATGAAAAGATATTTATCGGATTCTCTATTCATTCTTCTTATGCAGAGTGACACATATTGTGTGACAGCTGGCCTCTTTGATAAACAACAGATGATCTGTCATTATGATGTGGTCTATACATCATATTAAAGAAACAGTATGTTTTGGTATACTGTAAATTGAATGCTAATAATAGGTACTTTTTTCCCTATCAAACTATAATTCAACTGAATGTTCAACTTGAAAGTTTTTCTGGCTCCTCTTTGCATTCTTCTGACTTAACATTCAGTTTTGAATGGAAATCTCTTTGACAGGCTAACGTGGGTGGGAGTCAATGTTGCTCCCCTCCATGTCCCACAACACACACACAACTTGTTGAGTACTGTAGTTGGGGAATTTATTTGAAATTAAAAATGCTTATTACATACATAACATTACAGTAATCGTCTATATTCACATAGGTCTTTACATTATAATTTTATTGAACGCAAGGGTAAGGGATATTGGTTTACTGTCATCATGTTATGGTTACCATTAATAGAAAAAAAATATGGTGCAAAATTTCACTCTTCTTAGTCGAGAGTAAGTAAAATTATATTTACACATCCATTCTCTAGTACAAAGTACAAATAATAAAAAAAAATGAGGTTAGAAGCTACCTAGATTTTAGTCATCATTGCTATGATGGTCACTAGATGTATTTAAACAGAAGAGGGACTGCTAGTTTTAATACTTTATCTGGTTATCTGGAAGAAGTCAGAGGATACACTGATTGAATCTTGTTCAGTGTTAATTTTACTAAGTTAGAATGATGAGCTGGTAGACCATGAGAATGATGAGCAGTTGGATAGAGGGGAATCAGGAGATAGACTGTAGGACAGACCAGACCATGATAGATAAAGTAGAAGATGACAACCACAAAACATCTATTAAATCTATAAATACGTCCTGGAAACTTCAGCAAAACAGTAAAATAACTGGTGTTAAACAGGCCCACGAGACCCAATCCCACACAAACCTACACATTACTCAAAGCAGTCCAATCACATCGAAAGGAAATATGACAACAGACTGTCATATAAAGTCAAACATGATATACAGACACAAAACAACAGTATTATAACCAGGGATTGAATATTTAGGTCTTAAATTCTAACAGCATTAGAGATGAATCCTGGTTTTAAAAATGAATCTGTTTTTTTTAGGAAGAATCGCTGGATTAAAAATCTATTTGGAATTTTACTTTGTTAAGCAAGAAAGACTCCAACTGCTATTTTTACTAGCTTATTGCATGTGTTTGGAATGAGATATGTAATCATAATTATTGTTCCATTCTGGCAGCGTAAGCTCCTCCCTCCAGCAGTCAATCAAGGCTGTCACTGCTGAATCACAGCAATGATTGCAGTTTTCCCTGCTGCCTCCTCTGCATGGAGAGGAGGGTGGATGAAAAAAAAAAGGAAGAGGAAAATATGGTCTCACTAAATGAACTGTCTTTTTTTTCTGTCTCTATCATTGGCAAAGTTTGTTTCTTCTATAATAACACTATCTCTCTGTCAATCTATCTATTGATTCAGTATAGTCTATCAGTCTGCCATATTTATCTATTTTACAAAATGTGTGCATGCGTGTATAGTGTAAATTCTGTATCTACAACCTTTTTTCTTTAAGGCACAGAGAGCCATTACTAGAATTACTACCTTCTCGTAATGGTATTGAAATTACATCATTAAAATGTCGTGCTATGGTCAGAGGAAACCATTAGGTCTTGGCAGCCAAGCTTCCTTCCTAATATCTGAGAGCAAATAGATTTATCAAACACAGAATTGGAATTATGACTTTAAAAAAATGTGTTGTCTAGTCAATGAGAATATTCTGCCAGAAGAATACTGGTTTCACTGTATGTTATCAATTGGCTCTCTTGTCTTTGATTTAGAATAAAGTTTTCTATTCAAAATGTTTTAGTGAGCTTGTCAACAAGAGAGGCTTAGTCCTGACACAAAATAATTTATTTGTGAAAGGTCACTTGGTTGTGGGATAATTAGTTTTTAAAGTAACCCCCAATTTGTTGGTAATATACAGCATTATTACTTTATTGCTTGTTAAAAAACAGACTTCATAATGTGATCATTCCCAAGGGCTTCAAACAAATCACCAAACTCAACACTATCACTATTACATAGAACTTACCCCTAATCATCCCACTAAAACTGGCATGTGTGCAAAATGCTTACCATAACACATCAGCTCTATGAAAGTCCGATACAGGCTCTGTGGGTACAGTCTCTCTCTTTTTTGACATTAGCAGAGAACAAAGTTCTAGAAAATTCTAGTTTTGAATGATATCCAAACTTTCCCTTCTTTTCCCTTAATTTCGGCTTTCTTTAAATTGGCAGCAGAGATCATTTTGTTATTTATCCTAAAAAGACTGTACACAGTTAAAGGGACTGTCCAGCCCTCTAATAAAAAAAGCATTTTGTAGGTTACCCCCCAAAGCCTTGAGTTCGTTTTATAAAAAACGTTTAATTCGGAGTTATTATACTTATGCTCCTCGCTCCACCGCCGTTTTTGGGTTCCTCAGTCAGTCTCCACTGTGGCTGCCCTGTTCTTTTTGTGTTCTTGAGCAGCCGCAGTGGAGACTGCTCCGGGAATGGCATTGTGTGTCACTGTCACGGCGGACACTGACTGCCACCCAGAAGTGAGAGCCCACGCGGTGGAGCAGGAGGAGCTTGTAAGTATAATAGCTCGTGTGTGAGCCGAATTAAAAGTTTTTTATAAAACGAATTCCAGGTTTTGGGGGGTATTCTACTATAATACCCCCCATACTTTTTTGATTAGAGTGGTGGACATTCTTAAAATCTTACTTTCACTATCTTACCTTGCTCCCTGGTGTTTCTATGAAGTCTATAATTTCCCGACATACCGTTCCATCCCTTTAGGCTTAAGACTCATGCAGTTTTAAGTCATTGACCATTACAATACCATCATGGCCATGTCTAAAAGTTACCACCCGGAAGAGCAACAAAGGATTTCAAGATAAATATCTTCCTTTAGGAAGGATGAGGAGCAAAGGTAAGGATTGAAAGTAAGACGGTTTGGGAGTGACAGGAGTCAGGGGGTGAACATGCCCTTTTAGAAGCACACACATTTCAAAATTCACACAATGCAATGACTTATTGTTGGTGTGTGTTGTATTTATTTTTTATATAGAGCCAAATTACAATCCAATTTCTTATCCAGGTTTAACCATCAGAAAGTCATTATTACTATGATGAATGCCTGAAAAATGGGGGCTAGGAATACCTGCCCTTACCTCCCATGATTAGAGCAGTATTTTAGATGTGGGTTATATACTGTAATACACACTCTTGTTGTCTGCATCTTGTGCAAATATTTTAGTTACAATTTTTTGTTAATTGTTCATTTACATAGACTGAAAAAACTTTATTCTGTCTTGTCTGATTGGCAGTTCGGATTTCTCACTGGGCCACCTAGGCCATAGCCTAGGGTGGCACAACTGCTAGACGGGCGGCATAAAAATGTATGGCAATGACTGCAGAGCCAAGGCAGAATGATTATTGTTAGGGGGACAGACACAATTTCTTGCTGGTCTAGGGGAATATAGTATAAATCCAGCCCTGCTTATCGGAGATATAGGTACCTGGTAAAAGAGGATTTCAAATATTAGTGTTCGAGATGCCCAAGGTGATATCTACGTTAGCAGGCGAATTTAAGCGAGTAATATAAAAGGCTGAACTTCGCAATCTTTTTTGCTCCACTTTAAGGTTTTTCCTTTGGGATATAAAGGATAGAAAACCGAACAATTATAGATCCTGAAAAAATAGCATTGAGTTTCTTTTCAAGTTAAAGTGATTGCTTTGCTTTTATGAAAAAAATAGAATTTCTTTTCCCCCCTTAAATGATACGGAGCTCTTAGCTGTTTAAAATGAAGTGTCTATCATTTCTGGGGAATGTAGAGTGCGATTCGAAAGTTATTGTGGATAAAAGTGTTACTGTGTATGGGTTCTTTTAAAGATTAATGATAACACAGGCTCTTTAATAAATGGCCCTGTTCTGTAAGATAACATGCCTGAATTTGCAAAATCCATCATCCAGACTTTGTTTGAATCAAGAACATTTCACTTTAAAATTACATTACCTTTAAAATGGTAAAGTTACATTTCCTTTAAAATGGCAAGTTCACATCTTCCACAAAATGTTATACTTACCTTCCCTACCCGCTACAAACTCCAATCTTGCAATACTCCACGAAGGCTTGGTCAGTAGAGTCATTCTTTGGCTGTGAACATCATCTGTCAAAGCTGTGATTGGTCAATGTGCTGGGAAGAAGTATTGTGAGGTTGGGGATTTTCAGGGGTGGGGAAGGAAGTTTGAAGTTATGGATGGGTTATTCCATTCCAGTTAGTAAAGTAGGGCTAACATTTCTGCACAATGTGTTCCAAACACATAAAGAAGTCCAAATGTCACCATTCAGAGGTACAATTATTTCACTCTAGACATATGTGTTTTTTATATAAAACACTATAAAAATATAAATAATCTGCAAATTATAGGTCTCCAGTATTGAATTCCTTTCATTCTCCATTTATACAAACACTTATAGAGGGAAAGGTCATATTGTACTGTACAGGTCATGGCGTTCATTTATAGCTTATAATCCTCTCTGCTCCTCTTGAGATGGTCCTTAGGCCACAGCACCGAGCTAATGCTAAGATAAAGCCTCTCAATAACATACTTTATCTTAGCTTGACCCTTAGGGACTCAAGCATGTGTGAACATTTCCAGGGGCTTTTTTACGTAAAAAAAGATCCATTTGTGATATTCACAATAGCATGTGTAGTTTCCCATACGGTGATGGAAATGATAAATAAGCAATGACCTGCGGATTATTTTGCCTAATGCAATTTTTACCCTGTGTCTGACATTGCATGTGAGAGCCAATCATTTCTATAGATGAGTCATTTTGGTTCAGTCCGTGAAGTTATATTTGGATTAAGCAGTAAAACCAGTTAAACTGTAGATTGGAATTCTCTGTGACAGGGGCATCTTTCCTCAAGGCGTAGCACTTATTGTACTATCTCATTATTTAATTTTATATCTTTTATAGAAGGATCTGCTATGAGTCAACATTAAAAACAAATGTACATGCCACCGCTTGGGCTACTGTCCCTTTCCAAGCTCTCTGCTGTGGTGTTACACCTTCTGATTGTCCAAATATTCATTTAGAATCTGTCGGCTACAAGCTCCTTAGTAGGGATGGGTTGGACCTCATTGGTAGTGTGTGTAGCTATTTTGGGGTAAAGATGGTTAGAGGGTTGGAGGAGATTATAAACTAGTTTTGGAGGGTCACTCTCAATGGGGTAAATAGCCAGGGAGTAAGATGGTGTAAGGTTACCTTTTCAGATGAAGAAGTCAGGACCAATGAGGAACATCTGGAATGCATCATGACAGAGCTAACACTGGTCGATGAGTCCGAAAGTACCGAGGTACAGTTAAGTAAGGTAGTATAGGGTCCAAGAGTGTTAAAGGATGTTGTACTAGTATTACCAGCGTACTTTAGGTGTAGTACCAAAAAGGAAGAGAAGTAGTGGGAGTAAGTACAAATAGTACAACAGTTTGTAGTAAGAGAGAGTAGAGTTGTGACCGATCGTAGTAGTAGTTAGTTATGTTGTTACTAGTAGTTAGAGAGTGAAAGGTAGCTTAGTAGTAGAGTAGTACAGTAGTACAAAGGTACGAAGAAGTGAATAGTAGTCCAAGTAGTAGTTACACAGTACCAAAGTCTGTACACAGACAACAGAAAGGGAAGAAGGAAGAACGAAGGAAAGACGAGAAGAGAAGAAAAAACGGAATGAAGAGGAGCAGAAGAAGAAGAGAGAGAGAAGAGAAAGAAGAAGAAGAAAAGAAAAGAAGAAGAAGAAAGGCCTCAAAACTCCCTAAAGCAGGAAGAAATAGGAAAGACTCGGATAAGTCCAAGGAAGGAGTATTGGCAGGAACAGCAACAGGATCAAGGCAGGAAACAGAACAGGAACAAACAGGATACCACCAGCACAGCCAAAGATTGCACGAGGCCAAATTCTATAATCGGGACCATCTAAACAATGGGAACTGGCTCAATTTGATTTCTCGAGCCGCCAACCTACTTCAGTGGAAATCCATTTCACATTGCACGCGTTTGACGTCTCTTGTCCTTCCGGATTCATGGCTCATGCAAATGAGGTCAAGCATCGCCCTCTTTATCTATCAAAGGTTTATGAAGTTTTTTGACAGCAGCAACCTTAAGGAGATCATAAGCCAAAATGCATAGAATTATTTGGGCAGAATTTCTATTCTGGTTTCTAGTTCACTTTATATAGATGTACAACCGCCCTATTTTAGATAATAAATAGGCACCCAGATGAAGTTTCCCATGCGTATATCAAGGTGGTTGTTAGTAATAGCACTGGGCCCCCTCTTTTGTCTGTCTAACAGTTACATAGTAACAGAATTGTAGGTTGTATATAAACATACGTCCATCTAGTCCAACCTTTATACCCTACCCATAATGTCTGTCTAACAGTTACATAGTAACATTGTATTGGAGGTTGTAAGTATTGGAGGTTGTATAAAGACATACATCTATCTAGTCCAACCTTTCTACCCTACCCATAATGTCTGTATAACAGTTATATAGTAACATAGTATTGGAGGTTGTATAAAGACATACATCCATCTAGTCCAACCTTTATACCCTACCCATAATGTCTGTCTAACAGTTACATAGTAACAGAATTGTAGGTTGTATATAAACATACGTCCATCTAGTCCAACCTTTATACCCTACCCATAAGCTGTATAACAGTTACATAGTAACATAGTATTGGAGGGTGTATAAAGACATAGTCCATCTAGTCCAACCTTTATACCCTACCCATAATGTCTGTTAACAGTTACATAGTAACATAGTATGGAGGTTGTATAAAGAACATAAGTCCATTAGTCCAACCTATACCCTACCCATAATGTCTGTATAACAGTTATAGTAACATAGTATTGGAGGTTGTATAAAGACATACGTCCATCTAGTCCAACCTTTAACCCTACCCATAATGTCTGTTAACAGTTACATAGTAACATAGTATTGGAGGTTGATAAAGCATACATATATCTAGTCCAACCTTTAACCCTACCCATAATGTCTGTATAACAGTTACATAGTAACATAGTATTGGAGGTTGTATAAAGACATACGTCCATCTAGTCCAACCTTTATACCCTACCATATGTCTGTATAACAGTTACATAGAACATAGTATTGGAGGTTGATAAAGACATCACTATCTAGTCCAACCTTATTACCCACCCATAATGTCTGTATAACAGTTACATAGTAACATAGTATTGGAGGTTGTATAAAGAACATACTCCATCTAGTCCAACCTTTATACCCTACCCATAATGTCTGTATAACAGTTACATAGTAACATAGTATTAGAGGTTGTATAAAGACATACGTCCATTAGTCCAACTTTATACCCTACCCTAATGTCTGTATAACAGTTACATAGTAACATAGTATTGGAGGTTGTATAAAGACATACATCCATCTAGTCCAACCTTATACCCTACCCATAAGTCTCTGTTAACAGTTACATAGTAACATAGTATTGGAGGTTGTATAAAGACATATCCATCTAGTCCAACCTTATTACCCTACCCATAATGTCTGTATAACAGTTACATAGTAACATAGTATTGGGGTTGTATAAAGACATACGTCCATTAGTCCAACCTTATATACCCTACCCATAATGCTGGATAACAGTTACATAGTAACATAGTATTGGAGGTTGTATAAAGACATACATCCATCTAGTCCAACCTTTATACCCTACCCATAATGTCTGTATAACAGTTACATGTAAAATAGTATTGGAGGTGTATAAAGACATACATCCATCTAGGCCAACCTTTATACCCTACCCATAATGTCTGTATAACAGTTACATAGTAACATAGTATTGAGGTTGTATAAGACATACGTCCATCTAGTCCAACCTTTATACCCTACCCATAATGTCTGTATAACAGTTACATAGTAACATAGTTATAGAGGTTGTATAAAGACATACGTTCATCTAGTCCAACCTTTATACCCTACCCATAATGTCTGTAAACTTACATAGTAACACAGTATTGGAGGTTGTATAAAGACATACGTCCATCTAGTCCAACCTTTATACCCTACCCATAATGTCTGTATAACAGGTACATAGTAACATAGTATTAGAGGTTGTTAAAGACATACGTCCATCTAGTCCAACCTTTATACCCACCCATAATGTCTGTATAACAGTTACATAGTAACAAAGTATTGGAGGTTGTATAAAGACATACATCTATCTGTCCAACCTTTACCCTACCCCTAATGTTGTAAACAGTTATATAGTAACATAGTATTGGAGGTTGTATAAAGACTATGTCCATCTAGTCCAACCTTTATACCCACCCATAATGTCTGATAACAGTTACTAGTAAAGTAGTATTGGGTTGTATAAAGCATACGTCCATCTAGTCCAACCTTTATACCCTACCCATAAGTCTGTAAACAGTTACATAAACATAGTATTGGAGGTTGTATAAAGACATACGTCCAACTAGTCCAACCTTTATACCCTACCCATAATGGTCTGTATAACAGTTACATAGTAACATAGTATTGGAGGTTGTATAAAGACATACGTCCATCTAGTCCAACCTTTTACCCTACCCATAATGTCTGATAAAAGTTACATAGTAACATAGTATTAGAGGTTGTGATAAAGACATAGTCCATCTAGTCCAACTTTATACCTACCCTAATGTCTGTATAACAGTTACATAGTAACATAGTATTGGAGGTTATTATAAGACATAATCCATCTAGTCCAACCTTTATACCCTACCCATATGTCTGTCTAACAGTTACATATAGTAACAGTATTGGAGGTTGTATAAAGACATCATCCATCTAGTCCAACCTTTATACCCTACCCATAATGTCTGTATAACAGTACATGTAACATAGTATTGGAGGTTGTATAAGACATAATCCATCTAGTCCAACCTTTATACCCTACCCATAATGTCTGTATAACAGTTACATAGTAACATAGTATTAGAGGTTGTATAAAGACTACTCATCTAGTCCAACCTTTATACCCTACCCATAATGTCTGTATAACAGTTACATAGTAACATAGTATTGAGGTTGTATAAAGACATACGTTCATTAGTCAACCTTTATACCCTACCCATAATGTCTGTAACAGTTACATAGTAACACAGTATTGGAGGTTGTATAAAGACATAATCCATCTAGTCCAACCTTTATACCCTACCCATAAGTTCTGTATAACAGTTACATAGTAACATAGATAGAGTTGTATAAAGACATAGTCCATCTAGTCCAACCTTTATACCCTACCCATAATGTCTGTATAACAGTTACATAGTAAAATAGTATTGGAGGTTGTATAAGAGACATCTATCTAGTCAACCTTTTACCCTACCCATAATGTCTGTATAACAGTTACTAGTAACATAGTATTGGAGGTGTATAAGAAATACATCCATTAGTCACCTTTATACCCTACCCATAAGTCGTCTAACAGTTACATAGTAACAGAATTGTAGGTTGTATAAAAACTACGTCATCTAGTCCAACCTTTATACCCTACCCATAATGTCTGTCTAACAGTTACATAGTAACATTGTATTGGAGGTTGTATTAAGGCACCATCCATCTAGTCCAACCTTATACCCTACCCATAATGTCTGTTAACAGTTACATAGTAACATTGTATTGGAGGTTGATTAAGACACCATCCATCTAGTCCAACCTTTATACCCTACCCATAATGTCTGGCTAACAGTTACATAAACATAGAATTGTAGTTGTATAAAACCTACGTCCATCTAGTCAACCTTTAACCCTACCATAATGTCTGTCTACAGTTACGTAGTAACAATATGGAGTTGTATAAAGACATACTTCCATCTAGTCCAACCTTTATAACATAGTGAAACAAAACAGTATTGGAGGTTGAATATAGACATAGTCCATCTAGTCCAACCTTTTACCCTACCCATAATGTCTGTCTAGCAGTTACATAGTAACATAGTATTGGAGGTTTATAAAGACATTAGTCCATCTAGTCCAACCTTATACCTTACCCATAATGTGTATAACAGTTACATAGTAACATAGTATTGGAGGTTGTTAAAGACATAAGTCCATCTAGTCCAACCTTTATACCCTACCCATAATGCTTGTCTAACAGTTACATAGTAACATAGAATGTAGTTGTATAAAACATACGTCCATCTAGTCCAACCTTTATACCCTACATAATGTCTGTATAACAGTTACATAGTAACATAGTATTGGAGGAGTGATAAAGACATACGTCCATCTAGTCCAACCTTTTACCTTACCCATAATGTCTAAAAGTTACATAGTAACATACTATTGGAGTTTGTATAAAGACATCCATCCATTAGTCCAACCTTTTTACCCTACCCTATGTATGAATGTCTGTCTAACAGTTACATAGTAACATTGTATTGGAGGTTGTATTAAGGCATCCATCCATCTAGTCCAACCTTTATACCCTACCCATAATGTCTGTCTAACAGTTACATAGTAACATTGTATTGGAGGTTGTATTAAGACATCCATCCATCTAGTCAAACCTTTATACCCTACCCATAATGTCTGTCTAACAGTTACATAGTAACATAGAATTGTATGTTGTATATAAACATACGTCCATCTAGTACAACCTTTATACCCTACCCATAATGTCTGTCTAACAGTTACATAGTAACATAGTATTGGAGGTTGTATAAAGACATACATCCATCTAGTCCAACCTTTATATCCTACCCATAATTGTCTGTATACCAGTTACATAGTAACATATATTGGAGGTTGTATAAAGATATATTCCATCTAGTCCACCTTTATACCTACCCATAATGTCTGTATAACAGTTACATAGTAAGTATGGAGTTATATCTGATGTATTCAATTAGATCACTGGACTTGAAATGTAGTTCTTGAAGACGTTTCACTGTCATCCTCGGGGCTTTCTCAATTCATTCTGAATTGAGAAAGCCAGTCGGATGACTAATGAAACGTCTTCAAGAACTACATTTCAAGTCCAGTTGATCTAATTGAATACATCAGATATACCATGACCTGGATGAATGAGAACCTTCACAAGCATAGTATTGGAGGTTGTATTAAGGCATCCATCCATCTAGTCCAACCTTTATACCCTACCCATAATGTCTGTCTAACAGTTACATAGTAACATAGTATTGGAGGTTGTATAAAGATATACGTCCATCTAGTCCAACCTTTATAACCTACCCTTAATGTCTGTCTAACAGTTACATAGTAACATTGTATTGGAGGTTGTATTAAGGCATCCATCCATCTAGTCCAACCTTTACAGCTAAGCCCGCTCTCTGCTTCATTTTCTATACTGACCAACTCCAACCAGTCCCTTACAAAATGACAAGCTAAGCCCCTATCTCTGCCTCCATTTCTTACTGACAACTCAAGGCCAGTCACCTACAACATGACAGCTAAAGCCTCTCTCTGCCTCCATTTCATACTGACCAAACTCCAGCCCCAGTTCACCTTACAACATGACCAGCTAAGCCCTCTCTCTGCTCCATTTTATACTGACCACTCCAGCCCAGTCACCTTACAAAACATGACAGATAAGCCCTCTCTCGGCCCATTTTCTATTACACCAACTCCAGACCCAGTCACTTACAACATGCCAGCTTAAGCCCTCTCTCGGCTCCATTTTCTATACTGACCAACTCCCAGCCAGTCACCTTAAACATGACCAGCTAAGACACCCCCTCTACTCTCTGCTCACCCACTTCCAGAGATGTGGGCGTTGGTTTCTATACTGAACCAACTCCAGCCCAGTAAACTTTACAACATGAACCAGAGAAGCCCTCTCTCTGCACTTCATTTCTATATGACCAAACTCCAGCCCAGTCACCTAACATGACCCAGCTAGGCCCTCTTCTCATGCTCCATTTTCTATAGCTGACCAACTCCAGCCCTAGTCACCTTACAACCATGAACGCAGACTAAGCCCTCTCTCTGCTCCATTTTCTCTACTGACGATCGAACAACTTCGTATAGTCACATTACAACATGACCAGCAAAGCCCCCTTCTCCTGCACTTCAGTTTCTCTTACTGACCAACTCCAGCCTAGTCACCTTCAACATGACCAGCTAAGCCCGTCTCTCTGCTCCATGTTCTTTACTGACCAACTCCAGCCCGTCACCTTACAACATGACCAGAGCTAAGCTCCTCTCTCTGACCTCCATTTCCTATACGACCCAACTACAGCCCAGTCACCGTACAACATGACCAGCTAAGCCTTCTCTGCCTCCATTTTCTTATATGACCCAACTCCAGCCCAGTCCACCTTACAACATAGACCAGCTAAGCCCTCTCTTGCCCCTTCCTTGCTTAACTGACCCAACTCCAGCCAGTCACCCTTACAACATGACCAGCTAAGCCCTCCTCTGCACTCCATTTCATACTGACCACACTCAAGCCAGTCACCTTACAACATGGACCAGCTAAGCCCTCTCTCAGCCTCCATTTCTATACTGACCACTCCAGCCCAGTCACCTTACAACCTGACCAGCTAAGCCCTATTCTCATGCTCCATTGTCTATTACTGACAAACTCAAGCCCAGCACCTTAACATGACCAGGCTAAGCCCTCTCTCTTGATCATATTTTCTATAAGACAAACTCCAACCCAGTCACCTACAACATGACCCAGCTAAGCCCTCTCTATGCTTCATTTTCTATACTGACCAAACTCCAGCCCAGTCACCTTACAACATGACCAGTAAGCCACTCTCTCTGCCCTTCATTTTCTATGACTGACCCAACTCCAGCAGTCACCTTACAACATGAACAGCAAAGCCCCTTCTCTCTGCTCCATTTTCATAAACTGACCAACTCCAGCCTAGTCAACTTACAACATGACCAGCAAGCCCTCTCACTTGTGCTCGCATTTTCTATAACTGACGCAACTCCAGCCCAGTCACCTTACAACATGACCAGCCAAAGCCACTCTCTCTGCTTCATTTTATATACTGACCAAACTCCAGCCGAGTCAACCTTTAACACATGACAAGCTAAGCATTCATGCTGCTCCATTTCAGATGTTGTAGCAATTTACAACAGACCAGCTAAGCCCTCTCTCTGCTTCATTTTCATATAGCTGACAACTCCAGCCCAGTCACCTTACAAACATGACCAGCTAAGCCCTCTCTATGCCCATTTCTCTAATGACCAACTCAGCCATTTCACCTTACAACATGACCAGCTGCTAAGCCCTCTCCGCCCTCCTGTTCTATACTGACCAACTCCAGGGCCTAGTCACCTTACAACATGACCAGCAAAGCCCTCTCCTCGGCTCCATTTTCTATACGGACCAACTCCAGCTAGTAACCTTACAACAGACCAGATAAATAAGACCTCTCTGCTGCTTCCATGTTCTATACTGACCAACTCAGCCCATCCTTACAACATGACCAGCTAAGCCCTCTCTCTGCTCCATTTTCGTAGACTGACCATCAGCCCAGTACTTTGACAACATTGACCAGCTAAGCCCCTCTCTCTGCTCCATTTCATTACTGACCAATTTGTTGCCAAACTTATATTAGGTCGTCTTGATTCAGTTTTTCTAATTACCTCTATTTATAATGATCCCTTGCAAAATTTAAGTCCAGAGCAACCTTAGATTAGATAAGATTAGATTTCTTCAGGCGTGGATTATGCTTTGACTCAACCCTCTGGAATCAAATCAAATTTCAACAGGGCTATTGACCAAGATCATCCTTTTTTAAAAACAATCCTAAGCTGATTTTGTCAATGTATTTTTAATGTAAGACCTGTTGTGTTTCAGGTTTCAGCCCAGGGGCTCTCTACTGAGTAGCCAGAGAGGACTGTAAGACAGAACTAAACTCGAACTAACAATCCGAACGAACTCGCACTTCTCGAACTAACCCGTGCCGGAAATTCTAGTCTTTCCGAGACGCGAGGCTGTATTTTTCGCTAATAACGTATGGATCGTTTCTGTAACCCTCAATGTAGGATCGCTATTTCGCTAACCCCGATTGTTATCATTCGTTTTCGGTAATCTTAAAAAATATTGTTCGATTTCCCGGTAACCCTTGAATTTATGTTCTATTTTCGCTAGCCCTCGAAAGTATATCCGGTTAACCCTTCGAAATGCATAACCCTCGAAGTCGAATGTAGCCTGCGACAATTGCTCTCCCAGCCGTGCCATGTTTAAGAAGTGTACTTTACCAGTTTTGGTGATAGTGACATGTTCCCTCAGAACACCCATTTTTTTCCCAGGTGCCACAGCCATTTACAGTAAGTTACATTGTTGTTCGCTGGTAAATAAGAGGACATTTCGAACTATAATTCCCCATTGAATTCAACCTTTCGACATTTTACTGAAGTTCTAAAGTTCGAAAATGGACTGAAATGTATGAAATGGCCATGCTCTACTGGAGTAGAGATGTAAAAATGGATTTTGCAAAATGGAGCGAAAAATCGGAAAAAAACGGATCCATAGAAGTCCATGCAGGAGATTAAAAATAGGAAAACAACCTAATATAAACCAAACTTCTAAAAAAAAAAATCAAAAAAAAAAAAAACTATAATCTAGATATTCAATTTCCAATTCTCGGAAAATCCCAGGAAAAAGGTTCACAATCCAAAAGGATCTGAAAATCCAGAGAGTTCTGAGGTTTCCGTTGGAACTTCAGAAACTTGTACACAGTTTGACTGGAGACCGAGAATGGCCATCCCTATATAAGTTTAGGACATAGATTCGGGAACAGTGTTTATAATAAAAACAGCTGCTAAAGTGTCTGGCTTAGTAAGCAAGGATTCAATGACAGTGGCGTCAACTAGCAATCACGGGCCCCCCTGCAAAAATAATGATGGGGCCTCCTATCCTTGCTTCAAGCACAGTGTGGTTTTGGAAGGGGGCTATATCCTGTCATAGGAAAAAGGAGACAATGGGCTCCCCCGCTCCTTGGTAGTTCACGCCCCCTGATCAATACATCTATCCGTACCAAAATATCAGAGTGGATGTCAATTCTGTGTTAAACCGCACAGGCGCTAAATGAAACATCAAGCTGGATTCTTTTTAATTCCAATATGAGTTACAACTATAGATAATTTCTGGGCCGGTGTTGCTGAAGCTCAAATGACATTTCTTTTATACGTATACATATTTAAACATCTATTTTATTCAGTAGCCTTTGTGAGTTAAATAATTAAGGCTACAATAGTTTCCAAAGTTCTCTTTCTAGAGTTTCTGCTACCCTCCGTGATAACGAGAAAGATGCCGTGGTGTTGTTACTTCGTTTTCCGAGAGACTTACACGGTTTAATCTGTAATTATTATATAATGTATAGTAAAAATGTTAATTACGTTTCAATATTAATACTATAAATTACAGGAAAGGCAGTTAGTCTAAAAAAAAAAAATCGCCTGAGCTCAGTAGGAACTGAAAATAACGTTGAGCGGATTACGGCAAGAAAGAACATAGGTAGGTAGAAACCATAGGGATTGGGGTTTTATTTCTTTTTTAAATCTATTTTCTTAAGGATAGAACGAAATCCAGTCACAGGGAATTGTGCGCACAAAGACCAAAGCCAAGACAGTTTGGGAGAATGAAAGATTATACGCACGTATTTTCAATTAATATAAACTAATTTCCAAGCTAGCTCTATGTTTCTTAATTTCAAGCAAAGGGTTCTTTTTAAACATCTGATCGCATGTATGCACAGGAAAGATACACGTTCAGCGGTTGAAGGCGGTCCTGAAACATAGCCGGGGGCAGAAGATTTAAACATATGATTCACAGTAGACAGGAAAGATACACAGCGTTCAGCTTGTTTTTAAAGTCCGGTTGGTTAAGGAACCGGCAGATAGATTTAAAATGCTGATAGAATGTATGCAGGAAAAGAGACAACGTCAGCCCTGTTTTAAAAAGTCCGGGTACTGAACGGCAGAAGCTTTAAAATTGATCGCATGTATCAGGAAAGATACACAACGTTCAGCTGTTTAAAGGTCCGGACTGAAAACGGCAGAAGATTTTTAAACATCTGCATCACATGTGATTGCAGGAGAAGAGACACACGTTCAGCTGTTTAAAGTCCGGTTACTGAACCGGCAGAAGATTTAAAATCTGATCGCCATGTATACAGGAAAGAGACACACCGTTCAGCCTGTTTAAAGTCTGTGGGGTACTGAACCGGCAGAGAAGATTTAAACCATCTGATCGCATATACAGGAAAAGATACACAAGTTCAGCGTTTTAAGTGTCTGTGGAACCAGGTACGAACCGGCAGAAGATTTTAAAAATCTGGATCGGCATGTATGCATGAAAGAGACACACGTTCAGCTCTTTTAAAGTCTGGTACGAAACCGGCAGTAAAGATTTAAACATCTTCTCACCTGTTTCTTCCTGCATCGTGCGATCAGCTGATTAAAAAAAAGCCAACGCGGAGCCCTCTTTGTCCTCGGGCTCCCCACTATGGCGGCTCCGATTGTTACGATATGGTTTGCATGTGCGCCAACCAATCAGTAGACAGTTGAAATTTGATAAATACCCCAACAAACTTGCAACTCTTTTTGTGTAAGCTCCATAGACCACAGTTCCCCCTTAAAATGCCCTAAGCTAAAGTTAATGTCAGGCAAAATTATATAAAACACATGGAAATGTGTTTGTTTTGTTAAATCCTATAATCCTATTTAAAGCAAACCTGGCACACATATTCATGGTTTACTGCCCATTGTATACCTGTTACCTACAGGTTTTATTCTGCCGGTCATTGCGGTCCTTGACTCCCTGTATTCTCACTGTTGAAATGTTTAGTGCAATAGTTTACATTGACTCTCCACCATAATAAATAATCACACTGCGGAATTTACCTCCAAAAAATGGGTCTGAGGAGACAAGACAGGGGACAGTTGGGTGGAACCATCAGATCAGGTAGGTCCTGCCACACAAGGATGATGGGTCTATGAAAAAACCACATTCTTTTGACCCCATCCCCAAACACAAACTTCTACACCGGCTGTAACCCTCTGCCAGGGTGGGTTAGATCACAATGAATATCAAAAACAGTCAGCTGATGGAATTTAAAACGATTAATTCAAGATGTAATGTAGAAAACAATGACCCTTCCCTCCTCCATACTCAGCATCCAATAAGAACGCACATATAGAGACCCAATCATTCCACATCTAATTGTAAAGGTGGTTTTCCCGGTGCTATTGTACCTGCATCAACCACTGGGGTGGGGGTGTTTGCAATAATGAGTGCCTGGCACGAGACTTTTATAGATGGTACTGCCCAAGAAAGGGCAGGACTTCAAGCAGATTGAAACACTATATTCCATTGATACAGACAAAGTCCATGTCATTTCAATTAATAGTTCAAGGGTTGATTGGGTGGGGAAAAATGTTGTCGATGTTGAAGAGTACGGAGACTGTTACAACTTTTATTTTGAAATAACCATACTGTCGTTTGAAATTGATGATGATTGAGCACAAGCTTTTACTTTACAGTAAAGACACTTCCATCCTGGATGTGTGAATTGGCCCGTACTGTCCCTGCTAACGGGCTGCCAAGACGATGCAGTAATAAATTTAAAGGCTTTGGGCCACTTTAGAATTAGTTCCCCCTTTTGACGCTACGCTAACAACATGCCAAGGCCCATCCCTCGGATGCATTTTGTTAAGGTTACGGCTAGATGCTGGGGGAATCCGTGATGGTAGAAAGGTGTTAACATGATCATTTGTTGACTTGGAGGAAGGAGCTTAGAAGTGTCTCCCTTATCAGTTAATTGCTACCTCTTTTCTCCCTGTTTGGACTCTTGCACGTCCCCTTCATATGTTTCTATAACGCACGCTCTCCAATGGGATCATTGATGATTGGTTTAAAGTGCTAGAACCTCATCGATTAAATAACAGGTACTGGAAGAGCTGAAATGGGAACAAGCTTGCCTAGCCTAGCAGCGAGGAATGAGTTAGTTCTCAAATCAATAACATACATTAAGGTCTACATACAGCAGCTTTAGCTGCCAAAATACAGAATGGTAATCCTTCCTTTGCTCTGGCTTGAATGGAAATATTCAGAAATAATGATATGGGGACTAGACTAGACACAATAAACAAGGTTCATTCAAGGAGCTGATTGCAACCAATGTTCACTTCCTCTAAATAAATTATACAATATATCATTTGTACAAAACTACTGTGTATATACTGGCTATATTTAAAGGGGAAGTGCAGACAGGGGGGCCAACTTCTAATTTCAGTTATATACTAAACATGATTCTTGATCCATTAACATAGTCACCAGATAGATAGATAGAGAGGATAGACAGATAGATAGATAGATATGATAGATAGATAGATAGATAGATAGAGAGATAGGAGATAGATAGAGAGAGAGAGAGAGAGATAGATAGATAGAGAGACGAGAGAGGAGAGGAGAGAGAGAGAGAGAGAATAGTGAAGTAGATAGATAGATCGCCAGCTAGATAGATAGAGAGATAGATAGATAGATAGATAGATAGGATAGATAATAGATAGATAGAAACAGATAGATGTAGATTAGAAGATAGATAGATAGATAGATAGATCGATAGATGGATGGATAGATAATATATAGATAGAGATATAGATAGAGAGCTAGATTAGTAGATAGATAGATTAGATAGATAGATAGATTAGGATAGATAGATAGATAGATAATGATAGATAGATAGATGATAGATAGATAGGATAGATGATGAGATAGATACTAGATAGATAGATATAGCTAGATAGATAATAGATAGGATAGATAGATAGATAGATGATAGAAGATATAAATAGCCAGATAGATAGAAGATAGATAGATAGATAAATGATAGTTAGATAGATAGATGATAGATAGATAGAAGACAAATAGGGATACTAGATAGATGAGATAGATAGAGAGAGAGAGGGAGAGTGACAGAACAGGAGAGGAGGATTAAAATAGGAGAGGATGAGAGCGAGGGAGAGAAGAGAGATGAGACATAGAGAGAAAGACAGAAAAGAGAGAGACCAAGGGAATGAAAGGATGGGCAGGCAGACAAGACAGAAGGCAGACAGCTTAGATAGATAGATAGATAGATCGATCGATAGATAGATAGATAATAGATCGATAGATAGATGAGATAGGTAAAGTCGGTTAGGTAGATTGGTAGTAGGTAGATAGATAGATAGTTAGATAGATAGATAGATAGATAGATAGATAGATTGTGAGAAAAAATAATAAATAGACGTACTGTACAGGGAGGCAGATTACAATGTATTGTTTTTACAATAAACACAGCCAAATGCACATTTTTTTAAATACAAAGTCCCTGTTTCCAGACCTTATTAGATATGCTGGCTCAGTATTTGGCAACCTGACTGAGATGAATGAAATGTTTAGAAACTGGGTATCACTGATAGAAATTTTTTTAAAGTTTAAAAAACAAATTTTGGATCCGCGATCTTCAACTGTCAGTTTCGAATTGAAATAGGGATTCATTAGTTAAACCTGATTGCATGTTAATATGTGATCCCTTGAGACACCGAAATAGTTTCAGTCACAGATTCTACTTAAAGGGCAAGTCCAGCTTGTAATAAACTTTTATATAATGTCCTGTTCCTTCCCCCAGCCCCAACCGCCATAAACTTATTCACATGAAAGTGCACGATCTTTACTTACCATGCCTCTCTCCTCGCCCGCCACTGCCCAGGCCCTCTGCTTGCACGGAAATGCAAGCAGGGGGAGGGGGACCTGCAGCCAGTCCCTGCTGGCTGAGAGGAGCCAATCACGGATGCGGCTGCCGGGAGTTCAAGTTCAGACGGCGAAGGAGAGAGGCAACTTTCTGTGAATAGTATCTGTGGGGCTGCTGGAGGGAGCAAACATATGATAAAAAGGGTGTTTTGCCACTAGGGGGAGGGAGACAAATGGGGAGTGAGAGGGAGGGGTAGATGCGACAGTGGAGCATGAAAACCTCTCCCGTGAGTGGGGAGACAGGAGGCAGAGTCCTATATGGATTTCTGCTATCCTCCTGGACTTTGGGGGGGGATTACAGGAGAACCATATGGAGCTGGTTGTGAGGTAAGGATCGGGTAGGATTTTATTACATACAGAGTGGGCAAGTTAGTGGCCTAAATTATGTTTGCGGGGATGACATTGTCCTTTAAAAATACAGGGACAGGGTTCACATTCCTTTAACTGATAAATTACCCAGACATAGGATATGTCTTGTTCAGTCTGATACAGTTGGATACCCGCTCTACCTACTGTAGAACACATCCTAGGTCCAGCCCAAATTCTGTTTTTTCCTTGTAAATAAAAGGAATTGCACATCGCCCCCCATTGACATGATGCAGTGATTCCCACGCAAATAAATGCTGTTGTAGTGAACTGCTGTAACAAATCTCTTCTTAAAGTCACAGTAATTCCTATATAATGATGGAGGACTGTGAATTTAAGCATTAAACAAGCACTTTGAGCCCTATTGTTACCTTTAAGAATCTTAAACCCCCAATCAAAGTTGTTATTTTCCTCATTAAAGTGAAATCTTGTCACATTTAACCCTTTCCTGACGTATTGCGATCGATAGGCAGTCCAGTGTATTATCCGATTGATTGTTTAAAAGCGGGTGGTTTAAAAAAAAAAATGCATAGTATGGATTTAATGAGAAAGTATTTCGACATGATAATCAGAAACAGTCGTCCCTGTCTCTCTTGTGATGATACCCGGAAACCCCACCCACACAATAACGGATTGTATAAAGATCCCGATAGTTGTGGGGTCCTTCAGAAACCCCCGCATGATCCCTATATTAATTATTTATAATTTATAACCAGAGCAGGGTGCCCAGATAGTCCACGTAACAATGTTAATAAATGTCATATATTCAATCAACAGTATTTGCAGTGGGAAAATGCCATACTAGGAATGCCACTTATCTTCACCCTCACATCCACGATGCTAGATTCACCCATAGACAAACTCCATCCTACCCCCAGGACTGCCCCTACCAGTGGAACATGCCCCCTCAAAATAGTTGTGGTCCTGCGGAAACGCCCAGTTCAACGAAGATGTTCGCATCAGGACCTGGCACTTTGGTCGCTGCCCCATGTACAGTAGCTACAACCCTTAAAAAAAGAATTTAAAAAGATTATGACATATTTTTCCAACAAGGAATAACATTAGTAACTTGAGGACCAGATTAAATGGTGTGTATACTGAAAAAAAATCTTGTTGTGTGGGTGGGTGGTGTGCAACTCCTGCCTTCCATCTGTTCATGAAGTCTTGCAAGGGCAAACATGCTCCTTAACCAAATTGAACCAGCAATGTGTGAGGGAAATTTCCCAGCATGCAAGTTAAATATTACCAACTATCACCATTCCAGCTACAGGAAAAACTGCACACAGCAAAAATTTATTATTGACATAGGCCTTGATTGTACAGCCTGAAATGTCAGATGTTTCATTTGGATTTCCTAAAGACATGGAGGCAGGTCAACAGAAAAGTACAGAAATGGGGGGAAAAGTCTAATGGGCATTTAAAAATACATTCATTTTTTTCTGTGTAGATACCTTTAATCCTTTGTTTTATAAAAATGACAACAATGTAACTACCAGTTCTGCAATCAACTGCAGATGGGGGGAAAAATTGCACATTGTGTGCCAAGAAGAGAGACTGTGTAAATAACTTTGTTTGTAGAATCCTCTGATAGACCATTTGTCAATGTAACATTAAATCGCCATTGATAGGAATTTAATGCCCCAGGGTTTGTCTGTAATTGAGAATGCATGCTTTACAAACTAACCAATCCGGTTGATCGAGCAAAAAGTCTAGTACGGGGACCTCAGAATGAGTAATGGAAAACCTTCTGCTGGGGACTAGGGAGCCTGAGATGTTTCTTCACAAAGGGAAACGTAATAATTCCAGACCTTTCTGAGGATTCCTCTTGAAGCACAGAGGACATTACCAACTGATGATCCTCAGATAAGGGTGGAATAAGAAATTCCTTATTCTCTGGACCTTCGACGTATATTAAGCTGACAATAGCTGATGTACCTTAAGAGCATTAAGCCCATCACATCCTCATCTGCACTTTTAGTATAGGTGGAAGACAACTATCATGTTATATAATAGGGTCAAGATGTTGAAATAGGGCCTTGTGCAATTTAATGTGGATGGGTGCCATATTTACCGAAAAACCCACAGATTACCAATACTTACGACATGATAGGAACTGTGCAAGCAGATCTAGTTGTATTTAGTGATCATTCACTGTAATAGTAGGATTCCTTTAGTTTTTATTACTTTGTACATTTGTTTTCTCCCTTTATTCTGTACTTTCCTCCAGGTATCAGAAACCAGCAGGGACAGGGATTTCTGTCAGCATCTCTTTTGGTTTGGCACTCTGTGAGTTAAGCCTCCGAACCAGCGGGCGGTGGTCTTGATAAGGGTGACAATTAAACGCTGCGTAAGGCTCTGGGTACACAATTTGTTCCCACCGAGCGCTCGTCCAGGACAAATAGTCCCGCCCGATCGCTACAAATTCGGCTGACAGGCAAATTGCGACGATCGATTGTGTGAGTCCCATAGGGAACGCACGATCGCTGGGATTTCTGACCATCCGATCATTCGGATCCGGATTGGATGAGGTCAGTCGCGGCTGGACAGCCCCAACTAGCAGATATTCTCATGGGATCAACCGAAAGTGCCGTGATCGGTCGGCCGGCCCGAAAATATACTGCGGTGTGTACCCACCTACTGTGGGTGAGATTAAAGCCCCGGGTTGGATTATCCGAACCATAACTTGGCTTGCGCGGTTTCATTTCCAAAGGAACCATCCAAATTGTTTGGTGGAATGTGAGAATACCGAGGGAACCCTACACCTACCTCTAGGCCTCAGGATATCCCAGAACCCACTTTTACGCATTCCAAAAGGTACATAGATAGATGTGCCATGTTTGGTCGTTTGTTTTTGTTTGATTTTCAAAGATGGGTATTGACGCATTGTTAGTTTTTTGAGTGCCAAGCATGAGTAATAAAGTTTGGACATAACCCAACACTACCCTTTTAGGTGATTGGATGAGGAAGACCTGGGTTACCACCCTGTGTCAGGGGTCTGGGTATCACCCTGGGGTCACGGGGTAGATGTAAGGAGACACCATAGAAGGAGCTCCTGATTTACATCTTACAGAACATCTAAAAAGTGTGGATTATCAGTAGTTCCCCCTCTTTGGCATCCAGGACACTTTCTGTTTATCTAGCTACGTACTATGGAACTGGAGCTTTACACCGTTCATTACGTATTTTCAACATTTTAGCCCTTTATTTACGTTGCGTATCTTTATGTCTCGTTGTTAATTTTTTTGTAAATATATTGCACAGTTTTGGTTTTTCTTTTATTACACTATATTCTATAAATACATTAAAGGGTATGTCCCACTTAGAAAACAATTTAATATGTTAGGGCAGAAACCCCCCAAACCTTGGCTTCATTTTGGAAGAATTAATAATATTGCCCCAGCCAAGAGTATTACTTACAAGACTCCTCGATCCCCGCCGACCGCTAACTCTGGCTCTTTTAGATAAGACATCGTCTCGCCGACGACAGTAGACGTCACGGCCATGGCTTTCTGCCTTCCCAGAAAAGCCTCACATGTCTGCTGCGGTTGTGAAGGAAAAAGACCAGGGGAAGTAGGAGAGGAAGAGGAGAAAGAGGCAGGAACTTGTAAGTATGATTCTCTTGCAACCTATTAATATCTTTTTACAAAACGAGCTTGGGTTTTTTTGGTGGGGTCTAACATGTCATTTTTTTCCTAAGGCGGTGAACTTCCCTTGTACAAAACTGATTTCCCTTGCTCAACCGCACTACGTAAGAATCCTGTCCCTGAGGTGCTACGTTATTACAGCCATTGTATTTAGTATTTGTTCTTTATATTAATCCTGTTTATTCCTGCCTGAGTGTTGCAGGTAGTTCGTGAACAAATTTAGTATTATTTTCAGTTTATAGCCCTTAATGCTGTATCGGTCCCCACAGCCGTTAGTAAGTGGGTTCTGGGCAGTTGTGTTTATATACCGTAAGGTGGTATATGTAAGTGACGGCAGCCCTCAACCTGGGGTTTGGAATCTGTGGTGAGCTGAGAAAGACTCTGTTGGTCTGAGTTTTGAGAGTATGTTCCTTCACAAAAAAAACTTACCTTTGTACCACTTCAGATTTCCCAAATTAACCCAGCTTGTCCTCTCTCCAATCATTCCTGGCTACTCTCTGGGACCATACAAACTCCTACAATAAGCGGAGATTGTGGCTTGTGTAGTACATTTGTGTGACTTACATCTAACACTCTTAATGCTTGGCAGAAGGAGAGAGGACAGGGACACGCGTTGGTAGCATATGGATATTTACTCACTAAGTACTTTAATACATTCAATAGACCATACTGGCGGACTATTTACAATAAGAATTTAGATACATGCACAGCAGACGAACTGTGGGATATTTACTCAATAAGAATTAGATAATCCCCTTAGACGACTGTAGGATATTGACTTGAACAATCTTAGATACATGCCCTAGCCGTACTTGGGAGAATTACTTAATAATACATTTAGATACGTACCATAGATAAAAAACTGTGGGATATTTCTCCACAATACATATAGATGCATTACCATAGACTGTTAGAACTGTGGATATTTACCAATAAGACATTTAGATACATCCAATAAGCCATTACTGTGAAAGTTAATCCCGAGCAGCATCAGAGACTCTCATGACCGTTACTGTGGGGATATTTTACTCCAGCAAAAATTTAGATACATCCCATAGACTGAACTGTGGAGTATTTTCTCAACAGAGACTTTAGATACATCCCATAGATACTGTTGGGATATTACTAATAAAATCATTTAGATAAATCTCTTAGACGTACTGTCGATATTTACTTTACAATACATTTAGCTACATCCCATAGACACGTAACTGTGGGATATCTACTTAATTAATATACATTAGATCCGTCCCATAGATATACTGTGGGATATTTACTCCACATACATATAGATGCATCCATGACAGAACTGTGGATATTTACCAGTAAGACCTTTAATATCAGTCCAATAGACCATACTGTGGAAGTTTACCTCCACGAGACATCAGATACATCCCATAGAACCGGACTGTGGACATTTATTTACTCCACAATTAAATTAGATACATTCCCATAGACTGACTGTGGGATTATTTACTCAATAATACATTTAGATACATCACAATAGGACCGGACTGTTGGATATTTACTCAAGAAGACTTAAGAACAGCCATACCGTAATGTGGGGGGAGGTATTTAACTCAATAAGACTTTTAGATTACATCCCAAGACCATACTGGGGATATTACTTAACTGAGACATTTAGATACATCCCATAGGACCTTACTTTGGGTGATATTAAATCAATAATACATTTAGATCCATCCCATAGACCGTCTTTGGGAAGTTTCTCAACTAAGCATTTTAGATATCCAGAGACCATACGTGGGGATATTTACTCAATAAGACATTTAGATACTCCAATAGACCATACTGTGGGATATTTACTCAATAAGACCATTTCGATACCATCCCATATGTTAATACTGTGGTGGATATTATACTGCTAATAATTTAGATACATCTCCATAGACTGACTGTGAGATTTACTCAATAAGACATTAGATACATCCAATAGACCGTCTGTGGGGAATTTACTCTCAACGAAGACATTAAGTATACATCCCATTAGACCATACTGGTGGATTGTTGCACCAACAAACATTAGATAAATCCCATAGACGTACTGTGCATATACTCCACAATAATGTAGATACATCCCATAGACTGAAAACGTGTGCGATATTATCTCAATCTAGAACATTTAGATACCATCCAATATAACCGTCCTGTGGGATATTTACTCAAGAAAGATTAACGATTACATCCCATAAGACCGTAAGTGGCTCCTCGGGTATTTACTCAATAAGACATTTAGAGTATAGCTCCCATAGCCCATACTGTGGGATATTTACTTAATGAAGACATTATAGATTACATACCCATAGACTTTACGTTGGATATTCTCCAATAAGATACATTTAGATACACCCCATACGACACCTACTTTGGGAAGTTTACTCAATAAGACATTTAGATTATCAATCGAGACCATACGTCGCGATTATTTAACTCAAGATAGACATTTAGAATACATCCAAAGCCACTACTGTGGGATATTTACTCAATTGGTATGATCATTCGTACATCCCATAGTTATACTGTGGTGATACTTTATCTGCATACAAATTTAGATACATCCCATAGACTGACACTGTGGGATATGTACTGCCATATAAGACTTTAGATACATCCAATCGACCGACTGTGGGAATTTACTCAAGAAAGAGACTTAAGAACATCCCATAGACATGACTGTGGATTGTTGCCCAACAAAACATTTAGATAAAATCCCATAGACCGTACTGGAATATTTACTTCCACAAATAAATTTAGAACATCCCATAGACGAACTGTGGTGATATTTTACTCAATAATACATTTAGATACATCCAATAGACCGTACTGTGGGATATTTACTCAAGAAGGCATTCAGATACATCCCATAGACCTTAAGTGGGGTTTTACTCAATAAGACATTTAATACTCCTATAGCCATAACTGTGGGATATTTAATTAATGAGACATTTAGATACAACCATAGACCTTCCTTTGGGATATTCACTCAATAACGACAGTTTAGATACATCCCATAGACCATACTTTGGGAAGTTGAACCCTCAAATAAAGACTTAATATATTCCAATAGACCATACTGTGGCGGGATTCTAACTCAATAAACATTTAGATCATCCAATTAGACCATACTTGGGATAATTTACTCATAAGCCACATTTCTAATACATCCCATAGTTGAATTACTGGTGGGATAATTTCGGGCCCAATAAATTTTAGATACATCCTAGACGAACTGTGGGAAGTTACTCAATAAGACTTTAGAGACATCTCCAATCGACCGTACTGTGGGGAATTTATTCAAAAGACATTAAGTTACATCCCATAGACTTACTTTTGGAATATTCACTTAATTAGAACATTTAGATACACCAAAGTCCGTACTGATGGGATATTTACCTCAACAGGATGTCTTTAATACATCACAATAGACCTTACTTGGGATATTCCCTTATAAACATTAAGATTACATTTCCCAGAGACCTACTTTGGGATATTCAACTCATAAGACCTGTGAGATA
The DNA here is from genome assembly GCA_019447015.1 of Hymenochirus boettgeri. Classification (NCBI taxonomy): domain Eukaryota; kingdom Metazoa; phylum Chordata; class Amphibia; order Anura; family Pipidae; genus Hymenochirus; species Hymenochirus boettgeri. The sequence goes on from CM033472.1 coordinate 264,289,094, forward strand.
ACTCCATAGACGTACTTTGGGATATTCACTCAATAGAACCCATTTTAGAACATCCCATAAGACGTTGCTTTGGGAAGTTTACTCGATAAGAAATTCTGTGAGATATTTTTCCACAAGACCGTTAGCTACATCCCCATATGGTCTTATTGGTTGTATATTACTCAATAACAGCTTTTGAACATCCATAGATGTACTGGTTGGCATATTTATTGCAATAAGACATTACTAATACACTTCATAAGCGTACTTGTGGATATATACGCATAAGACAATTAGCATACATCCCATTAGACCTTACTGTGGGATATTTACTTATACCAAGTAGGAACCAGATAAATATAATTCTGAGAGGCCACGAGAAAACTTAAGTTGGTAAATTATTTGTTGACAATCAAATATTTTGTTTATGGAACCTACGGGTTCCCATAGAGGAGCACCAACTGAAGTCGTCATTTGAATAAGACAATAAACTGCCACAATTAGCAGCATTTCACACTGACAGGTTTATGAGGGATGAAGTGGGGGATGCGGGAGACCTGAATCAAGCTTTCCAATTAGAATTGACCATCACACCCGGTTTAAGCTGTATGGTGTTTATGGTGTCCCCCATTGAGATTGAGATGGGATGGGTGGCTGCCTCATTTTATCGTGCAAGCCTTAAATAGCATCATACCATGTATGCTTGTGTAAACATTAGTAGCACCCCATTCAGAACTGTATTTCATGGAATGCTTGAAAATTATTCAGAAATGGACGTTTAGTTTTGAACTTCATACAGATGCAGAGATTGATGAAAACGGCATAAAATGTTACCAAATTGTGCAATCAAGGTTGATTCCTTATCACACTGTGGAGAATTCCTCTGCTACTGTACAGTAGGCACACAATGAGTCCTCTCTCTATCATATTAAAGGGCATGTCCACCCCCAAATAAATGTAACCCCATACTGGCTCCACTGGTAGTGTTTAAAAAAAATTCCCTACCTTACATCCTGCTCCTTATGGTTCTTCTACAGTGACTGTACAAAACCCAGGAAACTGAAGAGTAGGACAGTCTTTGTGAGTGAAAGTTCTCTGCCTTCTTCTTTGTCCCCTGGAGGACACGGCGTGTGCAGTGAAGCCCCCCCACCTCCATCCCCGGCGTTGTGTGTATTGGGCGGCAGCCGTGTCTGTGATTGGTTGCCTCTCAGCAAGCAGAGGCCAAATCAGGTACCGGGGGATCGAAGGATTGTAGTTGATCCTTTCTTTAACAAACAAACCTAGCAGTGGACTAGGGTCATTTTACAATATGTTTAAAAGTTTATTTTAGGGTGGACATGCCCTTAAGAAAACTCACATTAGTAGACGGAAATGAATACAATTCTTACAATGTTTCAAATTAAAAGATTGTATAAGGGCCAAAACTTCAACTCGACTTAAAACACAAAGGTCCACAATTAACCCACCTAGATTCCCCTATTTTGGGGACAAGCAGGAAAATCTGAAACATCCCCCATAACTAGGTCCTGGCCTAACTGGAATCTTTAAAGGTATACAAATGTTTTTGTGCACACCATAAAAAAAATCTTTTTGAAATGCTTATATAGATTTACCTAAACTAACCTGCAGATGATTAGCGAGATCAGAAACCCAAACAGAAAATATGTTAAAGGTGATCTGAGTCTAAAAAAAAATTAATTTTCAAAAACTTTTTTGGATTTTAAATCTGAAAGCTGTAGATATGATAACATCATTTGAAACACAGCATTTACAGGAAAGACCTGTCACTCAGAAGCAGAAATATAATAGGTAACCCATCCCTGACCTCTTACAGGGATCTTTAGTTGTTTGCCAACACACTTTCTGCACAATTAAGAGAATTAGCAGAGAAAAGAAGACAGGGGGAGGGGGAGATGTGTAGGCAGAGCAGTGAGCAGTTGTCCATGGTGAGGGTGCACGAACGTATAAGTGTCGCAGGGACAACTAACAAGAAAGGCATGATTGAGTAGGGAGGTGGGGGGAATAGGAGCATCACTAAACATATAATTTAAGACAAAGCAGCACAGATAAAATATGTGAGTTACCATCATTTTACTTCTCTTAATAATATTTCAGATAATGTAGAGTGAGAATAGTATAGTATATTCAATATAAGGTGCTTATAAATTGAAATATTTCAGTAAGTTTCTAATTTCACAGATTATGCTTGTTGTGGCAAAACGGATTGAAAGCCTGACTGGTTATTAATTGTCTGCTGTTCACTCAGTGAGTTTTAATATATTGGTGTCATGTGCTCTAAAGCTAGGTACCACCTAGCGATTTTATCCTTGACCGCCCGTTCGATACTTTCGAACGGTCGGCCAGGAGGGACAGGACTGTCGGTCGCGGCAAAAGCAGCCGCGTACGATAGTCACCGCCGACCGATCGTGGGTCCATAGAGGATCCGCACGATCGGACGAGGTTTCCACCCTGTCCGATCGTCCTTTCGTCCGATTCGGACGAACGGTCGATGCGACATGGGCACATTCGGATTCGATAATTTCGGTCCGATCGACCGATACACTGAACTATCGGTCGACGGACCGAAATATCTAATCGTGTGTAACCCAGCTAAAAGAAAGAATTGATAGTGTCAGTGATTCCAACCCATCACAAAGACTGACCCAATCAATCAACACATTTTTTTCCAGAACCAGTTTGGGAATTGAACTGTGTCGTCGTAATGATCGCCAGTACATCCTAGTGTACCAAACTGATGTAAAAAAATATTATCAGTCAACATAGAACAAGTTTATCTAAATGATCATGTATTCAGCAGTACAAGTTCATGCAGATTCCTTATTTAAAGTCTAACTAAAGAATACCCCATCCACTTAGATCTTCCTATTTACTTATGTGCCAATTGCTGGTATCTGTGGGGGGGGGTGTTCCTATAATAAATAACGTTTTGGACACAGAAGATGGAGAATGGCTCGGATTAAAGTTTTTTATTTAGCATTTAGTTGGACTTTAAACTGATGATAATGGTTTGTGCACCTGTTGCTGGATTTTTAATACTGCAGCTCCTGTTTTGATGAATGTGTTAATTCACATTAAAGGGGAACTTAATGAAAGTAAATGATGCATCCCAAAAGCATTAATATGAGAAGTCAGGTTGCTCTCAGAAGTCAGGTTAATAAGACATGTTAGTTTTTTCGTTTACTTGTTGGGTTCCTTTTATGCACCAGCTCTTCGCCACTCACTGCAGTTAGGAAACATTTGTTTTGGATGGGTGAATGCTGTGTGTCTTAACTAAATAAGCCCCAACGGTCTAGATAAGGTTGGTCTTCAAAAATCCCAACAAATGCCTTGTAGTTGCCAAAGAGCAAAGGAATGGGCACAAAATCCCTTCACCATCAACGCAATGATTTTCCATCTTATTCTACAGAGGGGTTTAGGGCAGAGACTTCCTACTAGGGCATCCTGATTTAGGGAACATCCTCTAAAGGGATTTGCTGTTGGTACAGGTGATGGCATTGAATGTAAACCTCTATCTGTCGTACGCGCCCGAGCATTTGTCACTGTTCAGGAAGTTTTTTACAAAACCGAGACTCTGTTTTTCTTCTATGTATTAGTCTATGAGGGGATAAGATGATAGAGGAACTTTATTTACCGAGACCGACTAGGGGAGGAATACTCGCCCTGCCTAATTACATACCTAGCCCTTTCTTAAACTTATTTGAATAAACTTATATTACATAAACAAATACACATGACACTTTCTTGTTGGGTTTTAACTCACGGCCACAGTTTTATTAACCAGTTCTTTACAAAAGATACATTGTATGCTTGCATAATTAACTCCCACATAGGGAATTTCCAATCTTGCGTAGATCAAAGGGAATGCTCCTATGCGTGTGATCCAAACTAGAGCGTGTGGACGTCAGCACGCACCCCCCGCCGCTACCCTGATCTTCTATCCCTGGGGACCCACCCTCGCCAGCAGGACAACATACCCATTATCCCCACTACCGGTCATCCACAACATCCCGGAAAAAACTTTTGCTTCTAGTTCGCCAGAATTATCATAGGCCGCCATTTTGGAATGTTGGTTGAGACGTTGTCCCAGTCCAGTAGACATGGGGCTTATTAAAGAGTGTGCATATTTTGCCTGCTGCTAATCTGCAGACAACCAATCAGACTGGTCTACTAAAATTAGAAAGCTTTGATTGGTTGCCATAGACAAAACCCGCAGTATTATATGACACTTGCTGTGGCCAATAGGAACAAACTGGACACTGCGGGATTTTCACGCCAGCTATTTGTTGGCATAAAATCCTGCTCTAAAACTAGTGCAAACAGATATAAATTGCAAGGTGTTGGATGATGAACGGTGATTTTTTGCATAACTGCGCATCCGGGCTAATATGGGGTTAAAGTCGCGCTAACCAGTAGCGAACCGTTTAGCCCGACCCCAAAATGGGTAAATGAGGCCCTAGATGTTATACAATGGATGCCATAGGAAAATGAATTCCTGTGTGGGGCCCACAACCCAATGCAATTCTACTTGACATGTTTAGAACACATATAGGGGCTGGTGTGATAAAAAGGCAACGGCTGCATCGAATCAGTTGTTATCTAACTCAGTGACCAGTAAAAAGCTAAATAATTGGTTGCGTGCACAGGAAAGCTTTACGCACCCTATAGTCCGCCCCATAGGCAAATGTGCATTCCTTGCCTTGTTGGGCACTGCCCAGGTGTGTCAATGAATTCTTACCACAATGATAAATATTAGACAAATTATGTTGATTTTACCATCCCATTAACCCCAAAATAGGGAAACTGCCGTTACTAATACAACTGCCATACAACCAAGCGCTTACTATTCAAATAAATAGTAAATGTAAATTAGGCACGATCTCAGCCAATGCTGTAGCTCGTCTTACAGAAATTATATAATTTGCAAAGTCACACCCCACGTTCTGGAAACATTCAGGGTTATGTCAATAACATTTCTTATCGTTTAAATGGTGAACTTTGCCCCAACCAATCAGATGTCAGCTTACAAAATGTTATAATAATCTGATTGGTGGTGGGCAAAATTAGCACTATTTAAACGGTAAGAACTTTTTATTGATCTCATTGTACATTTTCCCAGCATTTCCACCAGCCAATGCATTTGAAGATGCAGGGGGTTGCAGCTTGCAAGAACGGAACGTTATCTTCAGCTCAATGTGTAAATCGTATTAAGACCCAGACCTTTCTTTGCCTCTCCTTCTATTGACAATATTTTTCTTGCTTCATAGTGAGTCCCAAATTGATTTTTAATTTCCCAAGACAAATGAAAATCTACACAAATAAAACAAAATCGAATCTTGGCCCAGGCCACAGAAAGCAGATATTTCCCATAAACGCGGAATTATTAGATTATGAGCGCAGTCAGAGTTAAAAAGGAAAGTTTACCACCAGACATTACCTATCTGTATACTATGCACGTTGACTATATAATATACAGGAAAGTCCCAAATAAGATATTTAGAGTTCTGCGGCCGTACGATGGGTCATTTTTTACCAATTACTCTTATGGTTTTCTATTTCCACTTGAATTAAGTACCAATTCAATTAATTTGTTAAAGCCCCCCAGTCCATTTTTCTATACGTGCAAGCCATAATAAAGACACATGTTTGATACAAGTTCATTATATCTTTCTTCTTCTAATGGAAAAAAAATATTATTTCCCAAGGGAATAAGTGTGTCGACAAGAGTTGAAGTTTGTTGTACGTAATAAATCTTTATATCGCTTTCTGCTGTTAGTTTTCAAACACTTCAAAGACAAAATCACCTGGATAGAAAGTATCCTTGATAAGAAAACAAAGAAAGATATGTAAGATCCCCATTTGACCTTTGTTTTACCTTTACATCTTAACCTTATCTTGAGCACATTAAAATAAAAACCAACTTGAGTTCATCATTGGGCAACAATTATATCGTTATTTTAGTAAATAGCTCCCAGTTCATTGAAAACGAGCAAATTGTGTATTATAAATATTTTGAGGCTGATGAGGAGTAAGAGGTGAAGAAGTTTGGATGCCTTCAGCAAATCAGATTGAGGTTTTTACTGGGTTACTGCGCTTGATTACTCTGATTGGTGGAGATGCAGAATAGAACGGGCAAAACGTGTACACCTCTTATTGCATAAGCCTCAATGAAATATCACCATGTGACCCGCGTCTGACTTATTCATTGGTTCACTGTGGTGCAAACGCTGCATAATTAATGTATCATTGTCACGTCTGATATTAAAGAAGTTAAAGGGCCAAACGAGTTTTCCTACTGATTGATGCAATGATGTGTTGGAAACTGTCATGAAGGGATCCCTGACACAGCAGACAAGACCAGAGCACTTATCCACAAAGAAAGGAGCCAAGCATCGCAGAGACCATTTCCACACTCTAGATGAAATACAGACACAAATTATTATATATTATTCTCCTCTCCCTCCCCCATTTACACTTGAGATGTTCTGCATTTAAACTATTAAACGGTTTAAATAACCTATGCCCACCCACCCCCCCCACCCCCATGGCCAAGCACAGAGGCAAGTCAAGAATATGCCAACAGGGGATGGATGAATATGTTTAATAATTGATCAGTAAGAAAGATGACATTCTAATGATCTACAGCCGGGTAAACCAGATATTAAATTTATTATCGTCGGAATGTAAACACAGAATGAATCCGAGCAGCAGAACATAAATACTCTGACCCCCCTTGTGGTTAATCTGTACAATTTGATGAGATTAAGGAGATTAAAATTGCCCTTTTTTTTTTACTATAAGGGGTTTATTCGTTCTGGATTTAAGGGACGCTCGTTTCCATGCACCCTCTGGGCAAAAAAAAGGACTAATCATTGGACATGTTACTGCAGATTATATTATTATTAATAGATGAACATAGATTAGATTTTAAGGCATTTTGGTGGGTAGGGAGGTGATAGGATGAGAAGGAGACAGACAGAGACAGTTCTGACTGTAACTAGTGATAATAAAATCAAACATTCAATAATATCTCACCCTTTAAATCCAATTACAACATGTAACCAGCCCACGTCTCTACAGCACCTGCTCTGGTATTTATTTATAATGGGAAATAAATCAAACTTCAAGCACTTTCCATAATAGCAATCGCATGATTCTCATTCCCTTTCATAATCCAATCAAAGGAGAGGGATAGGAGCAAAGATGGTCATTTTATACTTCCCTCCCTGGGTGTACACATGTGAAACCCAGAATGACCCTTGTTATCCTGTCAATGGGTGATAGAACTACAGAAGTACACACGTTATACATATATAATTTATTTATTCAGTTAATATGTTTCAAAAACTTCCCTTACAGATGATAGATATATGGAAGATAGATAGACGACAGATAAATAGATAGATAATGATAGGTAGATAGATGATGATAGGTAGATTGATGATAGATAGATAGATAGAGATAGATGATAGGTAGATAGGTAGATGGATAGATAATAGATAGATAGATGATAGTAGGTAGATAGTCGATATAGATAGATGACTGATGAGTAGATGTAGTAGATGAGATGTGGATAGTAGATTAGATAGATAGATAGATAATAATAGGTAGGTAGGTAGATAGATAGAAGACAGAGACACGACAGATAGATGATAGATAAAGGTAGATAGAAGATAGATAGATAGGATAGATAGGATAGATAGATCGAATAGATAGATAGATAGATAAGATAGATGAATCGATAATAGATAGATAGATAGATGATATAGATAGATAGATAGATAGATAGATAGATAGATAGATGATAGATAGATGATAGATAGATAAATAGATAGATGATATATAGATAGATAGATAGATAGATAGATAGATGTATGTAGATGTCGATAGATGATAGATGATAGATGTGATAGATAGATAGATAGATAAATAGATAGATTGATATTAATAGATAGATAGATAGATAAGATAGATCGATAATAGTAGGTAGGTAGGTAATAGATAGACAGACAGAGAGACAACAGATGATGGTGTGTAATGTGATAGATAGATAGATAGATAGATAGATAGTAGATAGATAATAGATAGATGATAGACGAATAGGATGATAATGAGATAGATAGATAGATAGATCGAGATAGATATGATGATAGATAGATGATAGATAGATGATGATAGATGATAGATAGGATGATAGATAGTGATAGATAGATAGAAGATAATGATAGATAGATGATTGATAGATGTATAAATAGATAGATATATGATAGATAGATAGATGATAGGATAGATAGATAGTATAGATAGATTAGATGAGATCGATAGATGCTTGTGATAGATAGATAGATAGATGATCGATAGATGAGGATAGATAGATGATGAGATAGATAGAGAGAGATGATAGATAGATGATAGATAAAGATTGTAGATGTAGTAGATTGAATGATTGACTAGTGATGATGTAGATAGATAGATTACTGTAGATAGATAGATGATGTAGATACGATAGATGATTGATGATGATGATGATAGATGGATAGATGATGATGATAGACTGATGCTGATAGATAGTGATAGATAGATGTAGTAGATGATAGTAGATGGATGTTTGTTGATAGATGTAGATAGTAGATAGTAGATAGATAGTAGATGATAGATGTAATAGATGATGAATTGATAGATAGATAGATAGATGTAATTGACTAGATGATAGATAATTGAAGATAGATGATAGACAAATAGATATGCACAGATACATATATTTAACTACGCTGAGCCCCTTACTCTTACTGAGATGACAGTCACTGCAGACAGAATAAGTACCTTGTTACACTTTATAAATGTGCTGACCTAACACAAGCCTAGTCCTATAGAGAAACCATTTTGCTCTCGGTTGTACAATATTTACTTCATTCTCCCACCATAGGTAAATACACAACATATTGATTTCCATCATAGCCAGTTACAGACAATGTGACATTTACAGTAGGATCATTCCATGGAGCAGTAATGCAAACTATATAAATACACAGATATACACAAATAATATATATATTATATACAAATACTAATATATATATATATATATTATATATATAAACACATTCACACACAATATACATTGTATAATTAATATATAAAAGATATAGATATACACACACACAGATACTATATATATTATATATATACACACACACTGATACTATACACACACACAGATATAATACACACACACAGATACTATATACACACACCACAGATACTATATACACATGCACACAGATTCTATACACACACATACTATATACACACACACACCAATATTACACACACACACACACATACTATATCTCACACACACTGATACTAGTGAAGTCCATCAGACTTTCAATGAATCCTAAAGTTGTGATTTATTTGTGACTGTTGTGTATTTCGTGAATGACCCTTTTATTACAACTGTTCCCACTGACAGTCAGCAATGTGTCTCCTCCGCTATACCCCAATAAATATCCAGGCTGCAGTTCTGTTGAAGTATCAAGTTATCCCCCAGTCTCCCCACAGAGCAGCTTTAACTCCTGATCCCCCAAATCCCCTCTATTAATGTTAATCATCTTACACCAAAGCTCCTTACCTGAGTAATCCAGCACAGACCAGAGCTCCCGGACCATTCATTGGAAAAGACCAATCACTTCTTAAATCCATCAGCCCCAGAATATAAAAACCTAAATAACAAACACAAAATAACAGTGATGTGACAGTTTTCCAAATAAGAAGATTCTCTGGGTTTTACAAGTCTCCTTTCTATTGCAGGATCACTACCAGGGGATAAAGACCTGGGAGCTGTGCCTGGCTTGCAAGGGAACCTGGAGAAGATGAAAGGGGGAAACCTGCTCATTTGTAGCCTTTTAACCAAGGTCCAGTGTCGCCTTCTCCAGAATGAAGGGTTCAGTTTGCAGTGGTCCTGGATGGAGAGCTATGGAGAGCTCCTTATTGGCAGGGACCAGCCTCACGTGTACAGACACAGGCAGCCAGTTCTATGCCACAGGCAGACTGCCTGCTCTGACAAAGCTTTAAACTACTGTTCAACGCTTTCCCAGCTCTGCAAACTATCATGTGTCTTAAAGGGACACTGCCCCATTTTTTTTAAAGTCATACAAGAGCCCAGCAACTTTCAATGTCAGTTTAGTGTCTCCGTTACGCAAAATTGATTTTTATTTCTCTGCAGTTTTCCTTTGAAGATGGGGCGCCGCGTTTTGTTTTTCAATTGGAATTAAAATACTTGATGGGGTATAACATGGCCTTAGCTGAATGATTTTCAATCTAGCGCAGTGAAATAAGTGACCCAATGGGACCAAACTGTAAATTATTATCTATAATACGGCATGCTACTATGTAAATACCATATATGTTCCACGCTAGTGCACCACCTACGCTCTCTCCATCAACTAGACCGCTGACGGACTGCCATATCCTCCGTTCTGTGCTTTTATAACAGTTGTGGGACTCCTCTGTGACTTGTAATATCCTATAATTTACGGCAGGGGTGTACACTATCATTATATCAGGGATTAATGTTTTTTTTTTTTTTTTTAATAAGCCACTTATAGATTGCAGTACATTTTCGGTTGGGTGGGGATTGCAATATGCATAGATATCTTTTTTGGCGAGCAATGGTGTAACTAGGAATCACTGTGCCCCCACCAAAACATTGATATGGCCCCTATCCGTGCTTCATTCACAGTGGTTTTGGGAGGATCTGTCATAGGAAAAATAGAAAATCGCCCCCCTTGCCCCCCTCCCTGCGGTTGCTCCCCTGGTAGTTACGCCCCTCCCAGCGTTAATACCACTGGTTTATAAATAGCGGCAGTAAAAAAAAACATAGGAAAGCACATCGCTGGTTTATAACTACACTCCTATATAGCACCAGTTTTCATTTCACTTATGGGGTTAAATGATTTCATATTTGTTTTTCTTAGAAAAGGTGCAAATACATGTGCACACAACAAGATGTCGCCCTAAAAATGAACAACGATGTGTGTGAACGATCGTTGGACTTTCCTGTGGAAGTGCCATGTGTTTAAGGAGATAGGATGTTGTGTACATGGGATTTGTGCCATATCTTGTTGTATTGACACTGGGCCATAAATGATAATTGCATAAGGAATATATTACGTCCGTTCGCCGGTAGGAAACGTCTCTATCGCTGTTAATGTAATAATTAGAGGAGAGTGAAATCATTAGTATTTGTTACATTTTAGCGAATTGTTTTGTGATACAGATCGATTAAAAAAATGATACAAAAACAATATAAAAGAGAACAATGTTAAGTGAAAATAGAAGCTGAATGGATTTCGGGCATTCCCTGGTCTCTGCCGCCCCATCTTTCCTAGTAAGTAACATTGGTTTTCTCACTGTTCTGTTGGTTACAGAAAGGACATGGACTGGTCAGTTAGTAGTTGACTTACAGGTCTTGGTAGGGAGTAGAGAGTTATTGAGCATGTGCTATGTGGGTCCACGGTCCACAGTCCACGTTCCAAATGTAAAGACAAAATTTCTCTACATTACTGTGGATAAGAGAAAAATGCTGCAGATTGAATCACCAAATTTACACATCCACACTGGGGAGAGGGGAAGGTGGGTCTCGCCTTTGCCCTGCCCCATGATAGTTCCAGTTTTAATGCCCCCAGTCAAAAAATACATTTAGAGTGGTGCCTGATAAATAGACTGCATGGTTCTGTATCGCTAATGAACCTGCTGATAGAGAAAGGCAGCCAGAGGGTTAATTCTTTAGGGGGAAGTTACAAAGACGTGTGTGTGGTGGTGTGTGTGTGTGTGTGTGCGTGTGTGGTGGTGGTGGGTACAGGGTATTTATACTGATGCACAGAGGGAGCCAAGCAGGGAGGTGATGGGTTAAAGGGAAGTATAGTCAAAATTAAGATTTGATTGAAATATTTATCTACAAAACTCTGTATTTAATGTATCTGATTCTGTGATTATCAGACAGTCTCCCCCACGGACTAATAATGGTGCCTGTCATTCTTTCACACGCAGTGGTTCCACAGTGATTTCCAGATGTTCGTGGCAGAAAAAAACTCTGAGAGTAACATTTCACCATCGGCGACTGCTCACTTAACCATCGAGAACGCATATACCACTCGTGTGAACGTAGCCATATGGGACTGGGATTTTAGCTGAGCTCTGCACAAATCCTAATACTATGTTTATCATCAAAGGGAAACGTTAAAAGAAAGATAGGCAGACGGCTTAAGGAATCCTAAAATAAAAATGAAAGATAAATAGACCAAATAGAAATTTCGCCAGATAATTTAGAAAGTGAATGCTGAATGGCTACACTGAAACCAATGCAGTCTGCACATGCTTCCATAAGCTGATTTTATGTGTGTTTGGGCTTTAAGGTGAAGAGGTGGTGACCCTAGATACAAGTTCCTCTTTCAGCCAGCGATATTCCTTAACACAATCCGACACTTGACTTATTTCTCACCATGCTATTTATATTTCCATTGTACGTGCTATTTTATTAGAACCAAAAATATAACATATAGCTTACTATATCCACCCAGCAATGTAAACCAAGAGCCATGGTCTAAGTGAGAAGGAAAGTAATAGTGCAGATTACAGAGGACACACCTCTATCCAGAGAAATACGCCTGTATCCAAAGGAACACGCCTGTATACCAGAGAACACGCCTGTATCCAGAGGAACAGCCTGTATCCAGAGGAACATGCCTGTACCGGAGGAAAATGTATATAATTTATATATCCAAAAGAACACGCCTGTATCCAGAAGAACATGCCTGTATCCAGAGGAACATATATAATCTATATATCCAAAAGAACACGCCTGTATCCAAAAGAACACGCCTGTATCCAGAGAAACATGCCTGTATCCAGAGGAACATTTATATAATTTATATATCCAAAAGAACACACCTGTATCCAGAGGAAAATGCATGTACCAGAGGAAACACGCCTGTATCCAGAGGAACATGCATGTATCCAGAGGAACACGCCTGTATCCAGAGGAACATTTCCATATTCAATGGAACATTCCTGAATCCAAGAAAAATGCCTGTATCCACAAGAACATGTCTGTATCCACAGGAACATGCCTGTATCCGGAGGAACATGCCTGTATCCAGGAACACACCTGTTTTGAGAGGAAAACGCCTGTATCCAGAGGAACATGCATGTATCCGAGAAATACACTTGTATCAAGAGGAACACCCTATAGCCAGAGGAACATGCCTGTATCCAAAGGAACACGCCTGCATCCTAACATTATGTGTTTTTCACCTTGGTGCTTGATTTTTCTTTCTTTTGTGGACTTAGCTATTAATCATTTCAGAGCAATCTTGTTAAACAGTTCCTGGGGGCTTAATATGTAATTTATTGATACACTGATATTCTTGTGTGATACGAGATTTATATTGTACAATAATGTTTTATGGGATTTGTCTCTACATCATACGCCACCCCACCACACACGAACACACATACGAAAACACACACGTAGGTTCACAATATCATTTTAAATTGCATGTTTCGAACATATCACAGAAGAAAGTGACATGTCCTTTTTTTTTTAAACTAAGGAAATATTTCCTAGGCCCCTCTTGGCCACATTTCCAGTAATTCCAATATATTTTGTAAAGGAAGGCGCAGGGCACAGTGCGCACACACCGATTTCTGTTAACCAAGATAAAACCTTCCTTGGCACAAGGCCTGACTTTATTACATTCATTTATCCAGAGAAAAGACAACATAGAATTTAAGGCTGAATCTACGTTTCCTTATGAAAATTCCCAAATCGGAATTAGGTTTAAATACCGTGGGTACTACGGCAGCCTATTAATCTGGTTCTAATTTGTATTTATACATTAGCACCTGCTCTATGACACAGATGAATAGTCCCTGTGACTTGGAGAGAGTTTACCATGTCCGTCTATTGCCTCGCTTTTCTAATCTAAGTAGAACCTGCGGTATAGAGCATTGCTAGCTTATTCACATGCATAGTATTAGAGGTTGTTTATAAAAACATACGTCCATCTAGTCCAACCTTTATACCTACCCATAATGTCTGTAACAGTTACATAGTAACATAGTATTGGAGGTTGTATAAAGACATAATCCATCTAGTCCTAGTCAACTTTATACCCTACCCAAATGTTGTATAACAGTTACATAGTAACATAGTATTGGAGGTTGTATAAAGACATAGTCCATCTAGTCCACCTTTATACCCTACCCATAATGTCTGTATAACAGTTACATAGTAACATAGTATTGGAGGTTGTATAAAGACATATCCATCTAGTCCAACCTTTAACCTACCCATAATGTCTGTATAACAGTTACATAGTAACATAGTATTGGAGGTTGATAAAGACATATCCATCTAGTCCACCTTTATACCCTACCCATAATGTCTGTATAACAGTTACATAGTAACATAGTATTGGAGGTTGTATAAAGACATACGTCCATCTAGTCCACCTTTATACCCTACCCATAATGTCTGTTAACAGTTACATAGTAACATAGTATTGGAGGTTGTATAAAGACATAGTCCATCTAGTCCACCTTTATACCCTACCCATATGTCTGTATAACAGTTACATAGTAACATAGTATTGGAGGTTGTATAAAGACAACGTCCATCTAGTCCAACCTTTATACCTACCCATAATGTCTGTTATAACAGTTACATAGTAACATAGTATTGAGTGGTTGTATAAAGACATACTCCATCTAGTCCAACCTTTATACCCTACCCATAATGTCTGTATAACAGTTACATAGTAACATAGTATGGAGGTTGTATAAAGACATACGTCCATCTAGTCCAACTTTATACCTTACCCATAATGTCTGTATAACAGTTACATAGTAACATAGATTGGGGTTGTATAAAGACATACGTCATCTAGTCCAACCTTAACCTACCCATAATGTCTATAACAGTTACATAGTAACATAGTATTGGGTTGTATAAAGACATAAGTCCATCTAGTCCAACCTTTATACCTACCCATAATGTCTGTATAACAGTTACATAGAACATAGTATTGGAGGTTGTATAAAGACATACGTCCACTAGTCCAACCTTTATCCCTACCCATAATGTCTTGATTAACAGTTACATAGTAACATAGTATGGAGGTTGTATAAAGACATACGTCCATCTAGTCCAACCTTTATACCCTACCTATAATGTCTGTATAACAGTTACATAGTATAGTACATAGTATTGGAGGTTGTATAAAGACATACTCCATCTAGTCCACCTTTATACCCTCCTACCATAATGTCTGTATAACAGTACATAGTAACATAGTATTGGAGGTTGTATAAAGACATACGTCCATCTAGTCCAACCTTTATACCCTACCCATAATGTCTGTATAACAGTTACATAGTAACATAGTATTGGAGGTTGTATAAAGACATACGTCCATCTAGTCCAACCTTATACCTACCCATATGTCTGTCTAACAGTTACATAGTAACATAGTATTGGAGTTGTATAAAGAATACAGTCCATCTAGTCCAACCTTATACCTACCCATAATGTCTGTATAACAGTTTATAGTAACATAGTATTGGAGGTTGTATAAAGACATACCATCTAGTCCAACCTTTATACCCTACCCTAATGTCTGTCTAACAGTTACATAGTAACATAGTATGGAGGTTGTATAAAGACATACATCATCTAGTCCAACCTTATACCCTACCCATAATGTCTGTATAACAGTTACATAGTAACATAGTATTGGAGGTTGTATAAAGACATACGTCCATCTTAGTCCAACCTTTAACCCTACCCATAATGTCTGTATAACAGTTACATAGTAAAATAGTATTGGAGGTTGTATAAAGACATACATCATCTAGTCCAACCTTTATACCCTACCATAATGTCTGTATAACAGTTACATAGTAACATAGTATTGGAGGTTGTATAAAGAAATACGTCCATCTAGTCCAACCTTTAAACCCACCCATAATGTCTGATAACAGTTACATAGTAACAAGTAGTATTGAGGTGTATAAAGACATAGTCATCTAGTCCAAAGTTTATACCCTACCTAATGTCTGTATAACAGTTACATAGTAACATAGTATTGGGGTTGTATAAAGACATACATCCATCTAGTCCAACCTTTATACCCTACCCATAATGTCTGTCTAACAGTTACATAGTAACATAGTATTGGAGGTTGTATTAAAGACATACATCCATCTAGTCCAACCTTTATACCCTACCAATTGTCTGTATAACAGTTACATAGTAACATAGTATTGGAGGTGTATAAAGACATACGTCCATCTAGTCCAACCTTATACCCTACCATAATGTCTGTATAACAGTTACATAGTAACATAGTATTGGAGGTTGTATAAAGACATACATCCATCTAGTCCAACCTTTATACCCTACCCATAATGTTGTATAACAGTTACATAGTAACATGTATTGGAGGTTGTATAAAGACATACATCCATCTAGTCCAACCTTTATACCTACCCATAAGTCTGTATAACAGTTACATAGTAACATAGTATTGAGTTGTATAAAGACATACGTCCATCTAGTCCAACCTTTATACCCTACCCATAATGTCTGTATAACAGTTACATAGTAACATAGTATTAGAGGTTGTATAAAGAACATAGTCATCTAGTCCAACCTTTATACCCTACCCATAATGTCTGTATAACAGTTACATAGTAACACAGTATTGGAGGTTGTTATAAAGACATACGTCCATCTAGTCCAACCTTTATACCCTACCCATAATGTCTGTATAACAGTTACATGTAACATAGTATTAGAGGTTGTATAAAGACATACGTCCATCTAGTCCAACCTTTAACCCTACCCATAATGTCTGTATAAACAGTTACATGTAACAAAGTATTGGAGGTGTATAAAGACATACATCTATCTAGTCCAACCTTTTACCCTACCCATAATGTTGTATAACAGTTATATAGTAACATAGTATTGGAGGTTGTATAAAGACATATCCATCTAGTCCAACATTTATACCCACCCATAATGTTGTATAACAGTTACGTAGTAACATAGTATTGGAGTTGTATAAAGACATACGTCCATCTAGTCCAACCTTTATACCCTACCCATAATGTCTGTCTAAACAGTCATAGTAACATAGTATTGGAGGTTGTTAAAGACATACGTCCATAGTCCAACCTTTATACCCACCCATAATGTCTGTTAACAGTTACATAGATAACATAGTATTGGAGGTGTATAAAGACATACGTCCATCTAGTCCAACCTTTATACCCTACCCATAATGTCTGTTAACAGTTACATAGTAACATAGTATTAGAGGTTGTAAAAGACATAAGTCCACTAGTCCAACTTTATACCTTACCCTTAATGTCTGTTATAACAGTTAATAGTAACATAGTAGGAGGTGTATAAAGACATATCCATCTAGTCCAACCTTATACCCTACCCATAATGTCTGTCAAACAGTTACATAGTAACATAGATTGGAGGTTGTATATAAAGACATACATCCATCTAGTCCAAACCTTTATACCCTACCCATAATGTCTGTAAACCGTTACATAGTAACATAGTATTGGAGGTGTATATAAGACATACATCCATCTAGTCCAACATTTATACCCTACCCATAATGTCTGTATAACAGTTACTAGTAACAAGTATAGAGGTTATAAAGACATACGTCCATCTAGTCCAACCTTTATACATACCCATAATGTCTGTATAACAGTTACATAGTAACATAGTATTAGAGGTTGTATAAAGACATACTTCATCTAGTCCAAACTTTATACCCTACCCATAATGTCTGTTAACAGTTACATAGTAACATAGTATTGGAGGTTGTATAAAGACATACATCCATCTAGTCCAACCTTTATACCTACCCATAAGTCTGTATAACAGTTACATAGTAACATAGTATTAGAGGTTGTATAAAGACAAGTCCATCTAGTCCAACCTTTATACCCTACCCATAATGCTGTATAACAGTTACATAGTAACATAGTATGGAGTTGTATAAAGACATACTCTATCTAGTCCAACCTTTCTACCCTACCCATAATGTCTGTAAACAGTTACATAGTAACATAGTATTGGAGGTTGTATAAAGACATACATCCATCTAGTCCAACCTTTAACCCTACCCATATGTCTGTATAACAGTTACATAGTAACAAGAATTGTAGGTTGTATATAAACATACGTCCTACTAGTCCAACCTTTATACCCTACCCATAATTGTCTGTCTAAACAGTTACATAGTAACATTGTATTGGAGTTGTATTAAGGCCATCCATCCATCTAGTCCAACCTTTATACCCTACCCTAATGTCTGTCTAACAGTTACATAGTAACATTGTATTGGAGGTTTGTATTAAGACATCCATCCATCTAGTCAACCTTTATACCCTACCCATAATGTCTGTCTAACAGTTACATAGTAACATAGAATTGTATGTTGTATATAAACATACGTCCATCTAGTACAACCTTTATACCTACCCATAATGTCTGTCTACAGTTCGTAGTAACAATATGAGATTGTATTAAGACATACTCCATCTAGTCCACCTTTAAACATAGTACACAGTATTGGAGGTTGAATATAGACATATGTCCATCTAGTCCAACCTTTATACCCTACCCATAATGTCGTATACAGTTACATAGTAACATAGTATTGGAGGTTCTATAAAGACATATGTCCATCTAGTCCAACCTTTATTACCTACCCATAAGTCTGTTAACAGTTACAGTACATAGTAACAAGTATTGGAGGTGTGATAAAGCACATAAGTCCATCTAGTCCAACCTTATACCCTACCCATAATGGCTTCTAACAGGTACATAGTAACATAGATTGTTACGTTGTATTAAAATACGTCCATCTAGTCCAACCTTATACCCTACCCATAATGTCTGTCTAACAGTTACATAGTAACATAGTATTGGAGGATGTATAAAGACATAGTCCATCTAGTGCAACCTTTATACCTTACCCATAATGTCTAAAGTTACATAGTAACATACTATGGAGTTGTATAAAGAACATCCATCCATCTAGTCCAACCTTTATACCACCCTAATGTCTGTCAACAGTTATATAGTAACATAGAATTGTCGTTGTATATAAACATACGTCCATCTAGTCCAACCTTTATAACCTACCCTCAATGTCTGTCTAACAGTTACATAGTAACATGATTGGAGGTTGTATAAGCATCCATCCATCTAGTCCAACCTTATACCTACCCATAATGTCTGTTAACAGTTACATAGTAACATAGAATTGTATGGTTGTATATAAACATACGCCATTTAGTCCAACCTTTTACCCTACCATAATGTCTGTCTAACAGGTACATAGTAACATAGTATTGGAGGTTGTATAAAGACATACAATCCCATCTAGTCCAACCTTTATATCCTACCCATAATGTATGTATAACAGTTACATAGTAACATAATATTGGAGGTTGTATAAAGATATTGTCCATCTAGTCCAACCTTTATATCCTACCATAATGTCTGCTAACAGTTACATAGTAACATAGTATTGGAGTTAATCTGATGTACAATTAGATCAACTGGACGCTGAAATGTAGTTCTTGAAGACGTTTCACTAGTCATCCGACTGGCTCTTCAATTCATTCTGAATGAGAAAGCCAGTCGGATGACTAATGAACGTCTTCAAGAACATATTCAAGTCCAGTTGATCTAATTGAATACATCAGATATACCATGACCTGGATGAATGAGAACCTTCACAAGCCATAGTATTCGGAGGTTGTATATAAGCATCAATCCATCTAGTCCAACCTTTATTACCCTACCCATAATGTCTGCTAACAGTTACATAGTAACATAGTATTGGAGGTTGTATAAAGAATACATCATCTAGTCCAACCTTATATCCTACCCATAATGTCTGATAAACAGTTACATAGTAACATGATTGGAGGTTGTATAAAGCATACGTCCATCTAGTCCACTTTATAACCTACCCTTAATGTCTGTCTAACAGTTACCTCAGTAACATTGTATGGAGGTGGTAATTAAGGCATCCATCCATCTAGTCCAACCTTTATACCCTACCCATAATGTCTGTCTAACAGTTACATAGTAACATAGTATTGGAGGTTGTATAAAGACATACATCCATCTAGTCCAGCTTTTATTACCTACCCATAATGTCTGTCTAACAGTAACATTGTAATGGAGGTTGCATAAAGACATACACCCATCTAGTCCAGCCTTTATACCCTATCTATACCCAATGAAATTATTATTCTATTCAATAAAGAAGCAAGATCATTGTGTACTGACCAATCAGGTATAAGGAAACCCAAACATCCAAGTTTGTTATGCAAAACATAGGAAAGAAATTACAGTTCTTGCCTTAATTAAAAGAAAAAACTAAAGCCTCAGAACAACATCGAATTAGAAGGCAGATCTCCTTGATATAAAAGCAGTAATCAGTGTCTCACCTCTCATTTTAATATGGTTGTTGGGAAATGTAACTTTCTAACATCAGGTTTGTGTTTTATTTCCCAGTGTTCCGGTATCACACAGTGTGGTCACTGACCATTATGTTCTTTACACATGCTCAGTCCTAAGATACTGCAGGAACTTGTTACAGTTGGTCCCACCCACTAGTAGCCTCTAGCCAGTCCTTTTACAAGACAGAATAGACAAGGGACCATGTGACTGAGTTGAGGGGTGTGGTCAGTCACTGTACATACTCACAGTTATTTCATCCAGTTCTTAGTGGTAACATTTACTAATGCTATTTACTGTATTGATATTTTACAGTTTATTGGTGTTTTTGGTGTTTTTAGAGGGGAAATGTTCAGATTCTGGAGTGTAAATATTTTGGTTTAGTTCTCCTTTAATGTTTTTATGTCCATGGGGCCTTTTAATGATCGCCTGGAACATTCCACCATTCCAGTGGAAACATTTTAATCTCACAAGGAAACCCCCGTTGTGTTTTACAATAAGAAAAAAATGGACCTTGGGCCCCTGGATCTATATAAACACTGTGTTTAATGTATTAACATTGTTTTATAATCTTACAAGAGAAGGCCAGCGACATCTCTCTGACCTTTTAAATGGGAATATATCCACCTTTTAAACATTTAACCAGAAAGTACAATTGAAAAAAAAAGATTTGAATTTTGATGGAAATTATGCAAAACACCCTCATTTTTAATTGGGACATTACATCTGTGTAATTAATAATTAATTAACTAATAAATTATTAGGCTCACTATCACCCCTGATTCAAAGAAATAAAGTGAGCATCGTGGAGAGAAATTATCTCGAGCAACTTTCATAATGGTGGGAAAGAGAAATGCCCCCTCTACTGGAAGATATTAGAGATTATCAGGGGGTCCGCTGACTGCTGTAGAAGGAAGGCCACCTCCATATTATTTAAATCTTTACTTTATAAAAAATATATTTTCAGATTAAAGGGCAAACGCACCCAAAATCCATGCCCCACCTTGGAACCAGCAGCCTGACCCATTTTTTCCCCCTGACTTTGCATTGCTTTTTCTTTGTGTGGAAACCACAGAGTAAGTTAAGTGGTACTTTGTATTAATCATGTTTCCAGATTATTAATCAGGAAAGCTACAATAAAAATTGATGTTCTCTCTAATTTATTTCATTGTTCGGAATAGAAGAAAAAAACACATTTTCAAGAAAACAGTGAGAAAAAGCAAAGATAAAGGGTTAAATCTTCAATGTGCTATCCTTTATAAAAAACAAATAAATAAAAAAAAAACACTGAGAAATTTCCCCACATGTAAGTTTTCAGTCTCTTTCAGACCTCGTAATTAAATTAATTTGTCCAAGGGATTATCACATCTATGGTATGAAAAGATATTTATCGGATTCTCTATTCATTCTTCTTATGCAGAGTGACACATATTGTGTGACAGCTCGGCCTCTTTGATAAACAACAGATGATCTGTCATTATGATGTGGTCTATACATCTAATTAAAGAAACAGTATGTATTTGGTATACTGTAAATTGAATGCTCAATAATAGGTACTTTTTTCCCTATCAAACTTATATTCAACTTGAATGTTCAACTTGAAAGTTTTTCTGGCTCCTCTTTGCATTCTTCTGACTTAACATTCAGTTTTTGAATTGGAAATCTCTTTGACAGGCTAACGTGGGTGGGAGTCAATGTTGCTCCCCTCCATGTCCCCACAACACACACACAACTTTGTGAGATACTGTAGTTGGGGAATTTATTTGAAATTAAAAATGCTTATTACATACATAACATTACAGTAATCGTCTATATTCACATAGGTCTTTACATTATAATTTTATTGAACGCAAAGGTAAGGGATATTGGTTTACTGTCATCATAGTTATGGTTACCATTAATAGAACAAAAATATGGTGCAAAATTTCACTCTTCTTAGCTGAGAGGTAAAGTAAAATTATATTTACCACATCCATTCTCTAGTACAAAGTACAAATAATAAAAAAAAAATGAGGTTAGAAGCTACCTAGATTTTAAGTCATCATTGCTATGATGGATCACTAGATGTATTTTTAAACAGAAGAGGGACTGCTAGTTTTAATACTTTATCTGGTTATCTGGAAGAAGTCAGAGGATAAACACTGATTGAATCTTGTTCAGTGTTATATTTTCATAGTTAGAATGATGAGCTGGTAGACCATGAGAATGATGAGCAGTTGGATAGAGGGGAATCAGGAGATAGACTGTAGGACAGACCAGACCAATGATAGATAAAGTAGAAGATGACAACCACAAAACATCTATTAACATCTATAATTAACGTCCTGGAAACTTCAGCAAAACAGTAAAATAACTGGTGTTAAACAGGCCCACGAGACCAAATCCCACACAAACCTACACATTACTCAAAGCAGTCCAATCACATCGAAAAGGAAATATGACAACAGACTGTCATAATAAAGTCAACTCATGATATACAGACACAAAACAACAGTATTATAACCAGGGGATTGAATATTTAGGTCTTAAATTCTACAGCATTAGAGATGAATCCTGGTTTTAAAAATGAATCTGTTTTTTTTAGGAAGAATCGCTGGATTAAAAATCTATTTGGAATTTTACTTTGTTAAGCAAGAAAGACTCCAACTGCTATTTTTACTAGCTTATTGCATGTGTTTGGAATGAGATATGTAATCATAATTATTGTTCCCATTCTGGCAGCGTAAGCTCCTCCCTCCATGCAGTCAATCAAGGCTGTCACTGCTGACATCACAGCCAATGATTGCAGTTTTCCCTGCTGCCTCCTCTGCATGGAGAGGAGGGTGGATGAAAAAAAAAAGGAAGAGGAAAATGATGGTCTCACTAAATGAACTGTCTTTTTTTCTGTCTCTATCATTGGCAAATGTTTGTTTCTTCCTATCAATAACACTATCTCTCTGTCAATCTATCTATTGATCTCAGTATTAGTCTATCAGCTCTGCACTATTTATCTATTTTACAATAATGTGTGCACTGCGTGTATTAGTGTAAATTCTGTATCTACAACCTTTTTTCTTTTACAGGCACAGAGAGCCATTACTAGAATTACTACCTTCTCGTAATGGTATTGAAATTACATCATTAAAATGTCGTGCTATGGTCAGAGGAAACCATTAGGTCTTGGCAGCCAAGCTTCCTTCCTAAATATCTGAGAGCAAATAGATTTATCAAACACAGAATTGGAATTATGACCTTTAAAAAAAATGTGTTGTCTAGTCAATGAGAATATTCTGCCAGAAGAATACTGGTTTCACTGTACTGTTTATCAATTGGCTCTCTTGTCTTTGATTTAGAATAAAGTTTTCTATTCAAAATGTTTTAGTGAGCTTGTCAACAAGAGAGGCTTAGTCCTGACACAAAATAATATTATTTTGTGAAAGGTCACTTGGTTGTGGGATAATTAGTTTTTTAAAGTAACCCCCAAATTTGTTGGTAATATACAGCATTATTACTTTTATTGCTTTGTTTAAAAAACAGACTTCATAATGATGATCATTCCCAAGGGCTTCAAACAAATCACCAAACTCAACACTATCACTAATTACATAGAACTTACCCCTAATCATCCCACTAAAACTGGCATCTTGTGCAAAATGCTTACCATAACACATCAGCTCTATGAAAGTCCAGATACAGGCTCTGTGGGTCACAGTCTCTCTCTTTTTTGACATTAGCAGAGAACAAAGTTCTAGAAAATTCTAGTTTTGAATGATATCCAAACTTTTCCCCCTTCTTTTCCCTTAATTTCGGCTTTCTTTAAATTGGCAGCAGAGATCATTTTGTTATTTATCCTAAAAAAGACTGTACACAGTTAAAGGGACTGTCCAGCCCTCTAATAAAAAAAAGCATATCTTGTAGGTTACCCCCCAAAGCCTTGAGTTCGTTTTATAAAAAACGTTTAATTCGGAGTTATTATACTTACATGCTCCTCGCTCCACCGCCGTTTCCGGGTTCCTCAGTCAGTCTCCACTGTGGCTGCCCTGTTCTTTTTGTGTTCTTGAGCAGCCGCAGTGGAGACTGCTCCGGGAATGGCATGCTGTGATGTCACTGTCACGGCGGACACTGACTGCCTTACCCAGAAGTGCAGAGCCACAGCGGTGGAGCAAGTAGGAGCTTGTAAGTATAATAGCTCTGTGTGTGAGCCGAATTAAAAGTTTTTTATAAAACGAATTCCAGGTTTTGGGGGGTATTCTACTATAATAGCCCCCCATACTTTTTTGATTAGAGTGGTGGACATTCCTTAAAATCTTACTTTCACTATACTTACCTTGCTCCCTGGTGTTTCTATGAAGTCTATTAATTTCCCGACATACCGTCTCCATCCCCTTTACGGCTTTAAGAACTCATGCAGGCTTTATAAGTCATTGACCATTACAATACCATCATGGCCATGTCTAAAAGTTACCACCCGGAAGAGCAACAAAGGACTTCAAGATAAATATCTTCCTTTAGGAAGGATGAGGAACAAGGTAAGGATTGTGAAAGTAAGACTGGTTGTGGAGTGACAGGAGTCAGGGGGTGAACATGCCCTTTTAGAAGCACACACATTTCAAAATTCAACAAATGCAATGACTTATTGTTGTGTTGTGTTGTATTTATTTTTTATATAGAGCCAAATATACAATCCAATTTCTTTATCCAGGTTTAACCCTATCAGAAAGTCATTATTACTATGATGAATGCCTGAAAAATGGGGGCTAGGAATACCTGCCCTTACCTCCCACATGATTAGAGCAGTATTTTAGATGTGGGTTATATACTGTAATACACACTCTTGTTGTCTGCATCTTGTGCAAATATTTTTAGTTACAATTTTTTGTTAATTGTTCATTTACATAGACTGAAAAAACTTTATTCTGTCTTGTCTGATTGGCAGGTTCGGATTTCTCACTGGGCCACCTAGGCCATAGCCTAGGGTGGCACAACTGCTAGACGGGCGGCATAAAAATGTATGGCAATGACTGCAGAGCCAAGGCAGAATGATTATTTGTTAGGGGGACAGACACAATCTTGCTGGTCTAGGGGAAATAATAGTATAAATCCAGCCCTGCTTATCGGAGATATAAGGTACCTGGTAAAAGAGGATTTCAAATATTAGTGTTCGAGATGCCCCAAGGTGATATCTACGTTAGCAGGCGAATTTTAAGCGAGTAATATAAAAGGCTGAACTCTCGCAATCTTTTTTGCTCCACTTTAAGGTTTTTCCTTTGGGATATAAAAGGATAGAAAACCGAACAATTATAGATCCTGAAAAAATAGCATTGACGTTTCTTTTCAAGTTAAAGTGATTGCTTTGCCTTTTATGAAAAAAAATAGAATTTCTTTTCCCCCCTTAAAATGATACGGAGCTCTTAGCTGTTTAAAATGAAGTGTCTATCATTTCTGGGGAATGTAGAGTGCGATTCGAAAGTTATTGTGGATAAAAGTGTTACTGTGTATGGGTTCTTTTAAAGATTAATGATAACACAGGCTCTTTAATAAATGGCCCTGTTCTAGTAAGATATTTACATGCATGAATTTGCCAAAATCCATCATCCAGACTTTGTTTGAATCAAGAACATTTCACGTTTAAAATTACATTACCTTTAAAATGGTAAAGTTACATTTCCTTTAAAATGGCAAGTTCACATCTTCCACAAAATGTTATACTTACCTTCCCTACCGCTACAAACTCCAATCTTGCAATACTCCACGAAGGCTTGGTCAGTAGCAGTCATTCTTTGGCTGTGACATCATCATCTGTCAAAGCTGTGATTGGTCAATGTGCTGGGAAGAAGTATTGTGAGGTTGGGGATTTTCAGGGGTGGGGAAGGAAAGTTTGAAGTTATGGATGGGTTATTCCATTCCAGTTAGTAAAGTAGGGCTAACATTTCTGCACAATGTGTTCCAAACAACATAAAGAAGTCCAAATGTCAACCATTCAGAGGTACAATTATTTCACTCTAGACATATGTGTTTTTTATATAAAACACATATAAAAATATAAATAATCTGCAAATTATAGGTCTCCAGTATTGAATTCCTTTCATTCTCCATTTATACAAACACTTATAGAGGGAAAGGTCATATTGTACTGTACAGGTCATGGCGTTCATTTATAGCTTTATAATCCTCTCTGCTCCTCTTGAGATGGTCCTTAGGCCACAGCACCGAGCATAATGCTAAGATAAAGCCTCTCAATAACATACTTTATCTTAGCTTGACCCTTAGGGACTCAAGCATGTGTGAACATTTCCAGGGGCTTTTTTACGTAAAAAAAGATCCATTTGTGATATTCACAATAGCATGTGTAGTTTCCCATACGGTGATGGAAATGATAAATAAGCAATGACCTGCGGATTATTTTGCCTAATGCAATTTTTACCCTGTGTCTGACATTGCATGTGAGAGCCAATCATTTCTATAGATGAGTCATTTTGGTTCAGTCCGTGAAGTTATATTTGGATTAAGCAGTAAAACCAGTTAAACTGTAGATTGGAAGTTCTCTGTGACAGGGGCATCTTTCCTCAAGGCGTAGCACTTATTGTACTATCTCATCTTATTTAATTTTATATCTTTTATAGAAGGATCTGCTATTGAGTCAACATTAAAAACAAATGTACATGCCACCGCTTGGGGCTACTGTCCCTTTCCAAGCTCCTCTGCTGTTGGTTACACCTTCTGATTGTCCAAATATTCATTTAGAATCTGTCGGCTACAAGCTCCTTAGTAGGGATGGGTTGGACCTCATTGGTAGTGGTGTAGCTATTTTGGGGTAAAAGATGGTTAGAGGGTTGGAGGAGATTATAAACTAGTTTTGGAGGGTCACTCTCAATGGGGTAAATAGCACAGGGAGTAAGATGGTGTAAGGTTACCTGTTTCAGATGAAGAAGTCAGGACCAATGAGGAACATCCTGGAATGCATCAGATACAGAGCTAACACTGGTCGATGAGTCCGAGTACAAAGTCTGTACACAGACAACAGAAGAAAGGCTCAAAATCCTAAAGCAGGAAGAAATAGGAAGACTTCGGATAAAGTCCAAGGAAGGAGTACTTGGCAGGAAAGCAACAGGATCAAGGCAAGGAACAGCAAACAGGAACAAATAAGGAAACCCAGCACAGCCAAAGATGCACGAGGCAAATTCTATAATCGGCATCTAAACACTGGGAACTGGCTCAATTTGATTTCTCGAGCCGCCAACGTACTTCCGTGACATCATTCACATTGCACGTTGACGTCTCTGTCCTTCCGTGATGTCATGCTCATTGCAAAATGATGTCCAAGCATCGCCATCTTTTATTTATCCAAGGTTTATGAAGTTTTTTGAAGCAGCAACCTTATGGAGATATAGCCAAAATGCAATTAGAATTATTTGGGCAGAATTCTATTTCTGGTTTCTAGTTGCACTTTAATATAGATGTACAACAGCCCTATTTTATATAAATAGGCACAAGGATGAAGTTTCCCATCTATATCAAGGTGTTGTTATTAAATAGCACTGGGCCAAATATTAGAAGCACACACTTCAATGAAGAATGTAAGCAGGGGCAACAGGTTCCAGGCAAGGAACAGCAAACAGGAACACTGGAACAAATAAGGAAACCCATTACAGCCAAAGATGCACAAGGCATCTGAATGCTGGGAACTGGACACCAACATCTTGGAGGGACCGGAGTGGCCGGGAAGGTGAGTATCACCTCTTAAATATGGGTATAGATGGGCCAGTGTTTGGAGGGAAGGGGATAGCAGAGATGATAGGGAGGCAGGTGTATTAAAGGCATAGATAAATTACAGGATCATAATCATAATGAATGTTTACAAATGCCTGGCTGAAAAAATGGGTGAATATGAAGATAATGGCTTGATGATTGACAAGTATGATGTAATGGGTATAGCAGAAACAAGGTTAAATAATTCTAATGACTGGGCTGTAAATTTAGGTTACTCCTTGTTTAGGCAGGAAGGAGAACATTTTAAAAAAGATGGGGGTATGTATTTATGTTAAACAAGATTTGAAGCAAATTTTAAAAGAAGAGATAACTGGGGATATTGATGTTATAGTGGAGGCAATATGGGTGGGTGCAAGGGTGTATGTGTGTGTGTGGGAGGTATAGTTGGTGTCTGGTGCAAGCCACCAAAAGCTAACAATGAGGAAGTTAATCAGATCCATTTGTAGATGGCAAGGGATATAAGTTATGGGGACCTTTAATTACCCTGACATTGATTGGAGTAGTGGAACTACCATCACAGTAAAGGGTGATGGGTTCCTAGATTTGCTACATGAACATTAGGTAGTTCCAACTAGAAAAGGCAGATAAAGCAAAATGCGGTAGTTTACTACCGCACGGTATTCTACAATCGAACGCAGGTTTAAAAATATGGCCCTATGGGTGGAATGGCCAATAGGAAGGGGGTGTTGTCATTGTTGGTGTCTGCTGCAAACCAACAAATGCTAACAAGTAGGAAGTGAGTTGGCTTTATATGCATATGGCAAGGGCTGCAAGTTTGGGGCACATTCTGATTGTGGGGGACTTTCATTACCCTGACATTCAGAAATTTAGGGGGAAACGGTGACCTTTTGGCCTTTGGGCAAATACAATCAAAAGGCCCTTTCAAGGTAGTTTGCAATATTTATTTTTTACCAAGCCCACTTTACTAAGGAAGGTTAAGATAATAGTAACAGTCTAATAAACCAGGGGGCTGATTTAACACCGGCTAATGAACTGAAGCTGTCAATACTGACTAATGAAATAAAGGGATGATAATACTGGGAGTCGGACTGGGGGGCTGACACTGCTAATGAACTCGAGGGCTTAAAAATGGCTAATGAACTGGAGTTCTGACTAACACTGCTAATGAACTGTAGTTCTGACAATACTGTTTAATGAACTGAAGGGTTGTCAATACTGACTAATGCACTGGAGGACTAACACTGCTAATGAACTGGAGGGCTGACAATGTGGCTAATGAACTGGAGTTCTGCAATACTGACTTATGAACTGAAGGTCTGTCAATACTGACTAAAACTGGAGGGCTGGCAATACTAGGTATTGCACTGGAGGGCTGACAATCATTACTAATGAACTAATGAGCTGTCATTACTGACTAATGAATTGGAGGTTTGACAACATGGCCAATGAACTGGACGGCTGACTAACACTGGCTAATGAACTGGATGGCTGACTAACACTGGCTAATGAACTGGATGGCTGACTAACACTGGCTAATGAACTGGATGGCTGACTAACACTGGCTAATGAACTGGAGGGCTGACTAACACTGTTAATGAACTATAGAGTTGACAATACTGACTAATGAACTGAAGGGCTGTGAATACTGACTAATGAACTGGAGGGCTGACAATACTGTGTATTGCACTGGACAGCTGACACTGCTAATGAACTGGAGGGCTAAAAAATGGCTAATGAACTGTAATTCTGACAATACTGTCTAATGAACTGGACGGCTGACATTACTGACTAATGAACTAAAGGGTTGTCAATACTGAGTAATGAACTGGAGGGCTGACAATACTGTGTATAGCACTGGAGGACTAACACTGCTAATGAACTGGAGGTCTGACAATACTGACTAATAAACTGAAGGTCTGTCAATATTAATTAAAGAATTGGAGGTCTGACGATATGGCTAATGAACCAGGGGACTGACTATCACTGCCTAATGAACTGGAGGGCTGACAATATGGGTAATGACCTGGAAATCTGACTATACTGGATTTGCACTGGAGGGCTGAAACTGCTAATGAACTGGAAGGCTGACAACACTGGTTAATGATCTTGGAGTTTTGGTGGATAACAAACTTTAAAGGAGACTCCCCGCTAAGTGTCACTGTACTTGCACATACTCTGTAGTGCTCAAATGTTTAAAACAAGGAAGTTTGAGCCTCGCTTCCTGGAAGCTGACATAGCAGCATAGAGATGCTACCTCTCCCTGACACAGGACACAGATTTCAGGGTTTTTTTTTCAAACAAATTCAGTGCTCCTTTCCTTACGATGAGGCTTTTCATGCAAAAAAGTTATCTTTGCAATGTGTTCCTTAGATAGTATGAATGTAAGACACAGAGTATTAACATTTCAGTAAAAATAATGAAAATAAAAGTCTGGGGAATTGAACCTGCAACTTGTACATATATTCTGTCTTAAGCTTAGCTCATACCCCTATATTAACAGAAATTTAATATGGAACACTAGTACATTTACAGGGTTATTCAATGAAAGTTCTTATCGTTTAAAATGGTGCTACTTTTGCCCCAACCAATCAGATGTTAGCTTTCAAATGTTAAATAACATCTGATTGGTTGGGGCAAACTTTTACCATTTTAAATGATAAGAAATGTTATTGAATCTCCCTGGTAGAATCTTTATCTTTTGATTGGAACATAATGGAAACAAAAAAAAGGGCAAGTCTGTGGATTTGAACCTGTGACCTTTTGGACCGTGTATTTCTTAAATTGGTGCATTACCAGGTGCAACACCACTGCATAAACAGATAATTCAGGTGCATTTTGAGACTTTCAGGCCTATTTAATATAAGTTCTTATCGTTAAAAAATTTGCTATTTTTCCATGATTTAATCTTTCAAATGGTAGCTAACATTTGATTGGTTGGGGCAAAAATTAGCACCATTTTTAACAATAAGAACTTTTATTATATAGGCGTGTGTATATTTTACTAGGAACAGAATAATGAAAAAAAGTCATACAGATGTGGCCACACCAATATGGAAGTCCCTGATAAGACTTGTTATCCATCAGTATATTTACCAGCAACTCACACGGAATGGTAAGTAAACTACAGGTTAACTAGCAGCTTTTAAAGTCTGTTAAGGAACTTTTGGTGTGGAGATATCTACAAAGAAGTATTATTTGCATACAGACTGTGAATACTGGTGTCTGGGGATAGGTTGTGGGTTGGTTGTACTGGAAAAAACATGGATGCCTTCTTAGTTTTAGAATCTGTTACTTACATGTACTAAATGCAACTTACTAGAGAAGAATCTTAAAATGTGAGTTTAGTTCTCCTTTAATGTAGCGTCAGTGAGGGGTAGCAATATATACAGCTAACAAGATATTGTCTTGTATAAAGAGAGGTATGGATCCAAGGGAGAAAATATTATTCTCCCTCTTTATAAAGCAAGGCCTCATTTGGAATATGCAGTGAAATTTTGGAATCCTGTGTACAAAAAAGACTTATTGGTAATGGAAAGGGTTCAGAGAAGGGCAACTAAATTAATAAGGGGACTGGGGGAGCTTGAACATAAAGACAGATTGGATAAGATACAATTTACTAGAGAAAAGGCGCTTGCATGGGGATATCAAAGCTGTTAATATATTTGTCATGCAATAAACGATCTCTCTTTGTGGGGTTTGTATTTTTCAGAAAAAACTGACATTTGTCATTTCACACAACCGCTGTGGGGTTGACGCTCTGACAAACATAACTACGACTCAATAAATGTGTTTCTAACATCATCATTTGTTTTACCTGGGACTTGATTCTCTGATTGGAAAGACAATTTTGTTTACCTGTCTTAACCAAAACGCTAAATAATTTGTAAAAATACCCAGGTCTCCTAGCAAAATCAGATACATTAGACATGTACTGTATCTGAATGAAATAAAACAATTTGTAAAAATACCCAGATCCAGCATGTGTATGACATGTCTCCCAGCGATATCGGATACATTAGACATGTACTGTATCTGAATGAAATAAAACAATTTGTAAAAATACCAGATCCGCATGTGTATGACACGTCTCCCAGCGATATCGATACATTAGACATGTACTGTATCTGAATGAAATAAAATATTTGTAAAATACCCAGATCCAGCATGTGTATGACATGTCTCCCAGCGATATCGGATACATTAGACATGTACTGTATCTGAATGAAATAAAACAATTTGTAAAAATACCCAGATCCAGCATGTGTATGACACGTCTCCCAGCGATATCGGATACATTAGACATGTACTGTATCTGAATGAAATAAAATAATTTGTAAAAATACCCAGATCCAGCATGTGTATGACACGTCTCCCAGCGATATCGGATACATTAGACATGTACTGTATCTGAATGAAATAAATATTTGTAAAAATACCCAGATCCAGCATGTGTATGACTCCCACTCCCACGCATATCGGATACATTAGACATGTACTGTATCTGAATGAAATAAAAAATTTGTAAAAATACCCAGATCCAGCATGTGTATGACACGTCTCCCAGCGATATCGGATACATTAGACATGTACTGTATCTGAATGAAATAAATAATTTGTAAAAATACCCAGATCCAGCATGTGTTGAACCGTCTCCCAGCGATATCGGATACATTAGACATGTACTGTATCTGAATGAAATAAATAATTTGTAAAAATACCAGATCCAGCATGTGTATGACACGTCTCCCAGCGATATCGGATACATTAGACATGTACTGTATCTGAATGAAATAAAATAATTTGTAAATACCCAGATCCAGCATGTGTATGACACGTCTCCCAGCGATATCGGATACATTAGACATGTACTGTATCTGAATGAAATAAAATAATTTGTAAAAATACCCAGATCCAGCATGTGTTGACACGTCTCCCAGCGATATCGGATACATTAGACATGTACTGTATCTGAATGAAATAAAATAATTTGTAAAAACCCCAGATCCAGCATGTGTATGACACGTCTCCCAGCGATATCGGATACATTAGACATGTACTGTATCTGAATGAATAAAATAATTTGTAAAAATACCAGATCCAGCATGTGTATGACACGTCTCCCAGCGATATCGGATACATTAGACATGTACTGTATCTGAATGAATAAAATAATTTGTAAAAATACCCAGATCCAGCATGTGTATGACACGTCTCCCAGCGATATCGGATACATTAGACATGTACTGTATCTGAATGAAATAAATAATTTGTAAAATACCCAGATCCAGCATGTGTATGACACGTCTCCCAGCGATATCGGATACATTAGACATGTACTGTATCTGAATGAAATAAAATAATTTGTAAAATACCCAGATCCAGCATGTGTATGACACGTCTCCCAGCGATATCGGATACATTAGACGTTACTGTATCTGAATGAAATAAAATAATTTGTAAAATACCAAGATCCAGCATGTGTATGACACGTCTCCCAGCGATATCGGATACATTAGACATGTACTGTATCTGAATGAAATAAAAAATTGTAAAAATACCCAGATCCAGCATGTGTATGACACGTCTCCCAGCGATATCGGATACATTAGACATGTACTGTATCTGAATGAAATAAAAAATTTGTAAAATACCCAGATCCAGCATGTGTATGACACGTCTCCCAGCGATATCGGATACATTAGACATTGTACTGTATCTGAATGAAATAAAATAATTTGTAAAATACCCAGATCCAGCATGTGTATGACACGTCTCCCAGCGATATCGGATACATTAGACATGTACTGTATCTGAATGAAATAAAATAATTTGTAAAAATACCCGATCCAGCATGTGTATGACACGTCTCCCAGCTATCGGATACATTAGACATGTACTGTATCTGAATGAAATAAATAATTTGTAAAATACCCAGATCCAGCATGTGTATGACACGTCTCCCAGCGATATCGGATACATTAGACATGTACTGTATCTGAATGAAATAAAATAATTTGTAAAAATACCAGAACCAGCATGTGTATGAACGTCTCCCAGCGATATCGGATACATTAGACATGTACTGTATCTGAATGAATAAAATAATTTGTAAAATAACCCAGATCCAGCATGTGTATGACACGTCTCCCAGCGATATCGGATACATTAGACATGTACTGTATCTGAATGAAATAAAATAATTTGTAAAAATACCCAGATCCAGCATGTGTATGACACGTCTCCCAGCGATATCGGATACATTAGACATGTACTGTATCTGAATGAAATAAAATAATTTGTAAAAATACCCAGATCCAGCATGTGTATGACACGTCTCCCAGCGATATCGGATACATTAGACATGTACTGTATCTGAATGAAATAAAATAATTTGTAAAGATACCAAGATCCAGCATGTGTATGACACGTCTCCCAGCGATATCGGATACATTAGACATGTACTGTATCTGAATGAAATAAAATAATTTGTAAAGATACCAAGATCCAGCATGTGTATGACACGTCTCCCAGCGATATCGGATACATTAGACATGTACTGTATCTGAATGAAATAAAATAATTTGTAAAATACCCCAGATCCAGCATGTGTATGACACGTCTCCCAGCGATATCGGATACATTAGACATGTACTGTATCTGAATGAAATAAATAATTTGTAAAGATACCAAGATCCAGCATGTGTATGACACGTCTCCCAGCGATATCGGATACATTAGACATGTACTGTATCTGAATGAAATAAAATAATTTGTAAAGATACCAAGATCCAGCATGTGTATGACACGTCTCCCAGCGATATCGGATACATTAGACATGTACTGTATCTGAATGAAATAAAATAATTTGTAAAATACCCAATCCAGCATGTGTATGACACGTCTCCCAGCGATATCGGATACATTAGACATGTACTGTATCTGAATGAATAAAATAATTTGTAAAATACCAAGATCCAGCATGTGTATGACACGTCTCCCAGCGATATCGGATACATTAGACATGTACTGTATCTGAATGAATAAAATAATTTGTAAATACCAAGATCCAGCATGTGTATGACACGTCTCCCAGCGATATCGGATACATTAGACATGTACTGTATCTGAATGAAATAAAATAATTTGAAAAATACCCAGATCCCATGTGTATGACACGTCTCCCAGCGATATCGGATACATTAGACATGTACTGTATCTGAATGAAATAAAATAATTTGTAAAAATCCCAGATCCAGCATGTGTATGACACGTCTCCCAGCGATATCGGATACATTAGACATGTACTGTATCTGAATGAAATAAATAATTTGTAAAAATACCAGATCCAGCATGTGTATGACACGTCTCCCAGCGATATCGGATACATTAGACATGTACTGTATCTGAATGAAATAAATAATTTGTAAAAATACCCAATCCAGCATGTGTTGACACGTCTCCCAGCGATATCGGATACATTAGACATGTACTGTATCTGAATGAAATAAATAATTTGTAAAAATACCAGATCCAGCATGTGTATGACACGTCTCCCAGCGATATCGGATACATTAGACATGTACTGTATCTGAATGAAATAAATAATTTGTAAAAATACCCAGATCCAGCATGTGTATGACACGTCTCCCAGCGATATCGGATACATTAGACATGTACTGTATCTGAATGAATAAAATAATTTGTAAAAATACCAAGATCCAGCATGTGTATGACACGTCTCCCAGCGATATCGGATACATTAGACATGTACTGTATCTGAATGAAATAAAATAATTTGTAAAAATACCCAGATCCAGCATGTGTATGACACGTCTCCCAGCGATATCGGATACATTAGACATGTACTGTATCTGAATGAAATAAAATAATTTGTAAAAATACCCAGATCCAGCTGTGTTATGACACGTCTCCCAGCGATATCGATACATTAAGACATGTACGTATCTGAATAAATAAATAATTTGAAAATAAAAATACAAAACATCTAAAATAAATAGACAAAAAAAAAAAAAAATCATTTTTAGCTATTAGATGTTAAATATGTTATATGATCTCCTCCAGCATGTGTATGACACGTCTCCCAGCGATATCGGATACTTAGACATGTACTGTATCTGAATGAAATAAAATAATTTGTAAAATACCAGATCCAGCATGTGTATGACACGTCTCCCAGCGATATCGGATACATTAGACATGTACTGTATCTGAATGAAATAAATAATTTGTAAAAATACCCAGATCCAGCATGTGTATGACAGTCTCCCAGCGATATCGGATCCATTAACATGTACTGTATCTGAATGAAATAAATAATTTGTAAAATACCAGATCCAGCATGTGTATGACACGTCTCCCACGATATCGGATACATTAGACAGTACTGTATCTGAATGAAATAAATAATTTGTAAAATACCAAGATCCAGCATGTGTATGACACGTCTCCCACGATATCGGATACATTAGACATGTACTGTATCTGAATGAAATAAAATAATTTGTAAAGATACCAAGATCCAGCATGTGTATGACACGTCTCCCGCGATATCGGATACATTAGACATTTACTGTATCTGAATGAAATAAAATAATTTGTAAATAACCAAGATCCAGCATGTGTATGACACGTCTCCCAGCGATATCGGATACATTAGACATGTACTGTATCTGAAATGAATAAAAATAATTTGTAAAGATACCAAGATCCAGCATGTGTATGACACGTCTCCCCAGCGATATCGGATACATTAGACATGTACTGTATCTGAATGAAATAAATAATTTGTAAAGATACCAAGATCCACATGTGTATGACACGTCTCCCAGCGATATCGGATACATTAGACATGTACTGTATCTGAATGAAATAAAATAATTTGTAAAATACCAAGATCCAGCATGTGTTGACACGTCTCCCAGCGATTCGGATACATTCCATGTACTGTATCTGAATGAAATAAAATAATTTGTAAAATACCAAGATCCCATTGTGTATGACACGTCTCCCAGCGATATCGGATACATTAGACTGTACTGTATCTGAATGAAATAAAATATTTTGTAAATACCAGTCCACCATGTGTATGACACGTCTCCCACCGATATCGGATACATTAGACATGTACTGTATCTGAATGAAATAAATATTTGTAAAAATACCCAGATCCAGCATGTGTATGACACGTCTCCCAGCGATATCGGATACATTAGACATGTACTGTATCTGAATGATAAAATAATTTGTAAAAATAACCGATCCAGCATGTGTATGACACGTCTCCCAGCGATATCGGATACATTAGACATGTACTGTATCTGAATGAAATAAAAATAATTTGTAAAATACCAGATCCAGCATGTTATGACACGTCTCCCAGCGATATCGGATACATGTAGCATGTATCTGTATCTGAATGAAATAAAATAATTTGTAAAAATCCCAGATCCAGCATGTGTATGACAGTCTCCCAGCGATATCGTACTTAGACATGTACTGTTCTGTGAATGAAATAAAATATTTGTAAAAATACCCAGATCCCAGATGTGTAGACACGTCTCCCAGCGATATCAGATACATTAGACATGTACTGTCTGAATGAAATAAAATAATTTGTAAAAATACCCAGATCCAGCATGTGTATGACACGTCTCCCAGCGATATCGGATACATTAGACATGTACTGTATCTGAATGAAATAAAATAATTTGTAAAAATACCCAGATCCAGCATGTGTATGACACGTCTCCCAGCGATATCGGATACATTAGACATGTACTGTATCTGAATGAAATAAAACAATTTGTAAAAATACCCAGATCCAGCATGTGTATGACACGTCTCCCAGCGATATCGGATACATTAGACATGTACTGTATCTGAATGAAATAAAATAATTTGTAAAATACCCAGATCCAGCATGTGTATGACACGTCTCCCAGCGATATCGGATACATTAGACATGTACTGTATCTGAATGAAATAAATATTTGTAAAATACCCAGATCCAGCATGTGTATGACACGTCTCCCAGCGATATCGGATACATTAGACATGTACTGTATCGAATGAAATAAAATTTTTGTAAAAATACCCAGATCCAGCATGTGTATGACACGTCTCCCAGCGATATCGGATACATGACATGTACTGTATCTGAATGAAATAAAAATTTGTAAAAAACCCAGATCCAGCATGTGTATGAGACACGTCTCCCAGCGATATCGGATACATTAGACATGTACTGTATCTGAATGAAATAAAATTTGTAAAAATACCCAGATCCAGCATGTGTATGACACGTCTCCCAGCGATATCGGATACATTAGACATGTACGTGTATCTGAATGAAATAAAATAATTTGTAAAAATACCCAGATCCAGCATGTGTATGACACTTCTCCCAGCGATATCGGATACATTAGACATGTACTGTACTGAATGAAATAAATAATTTGTAAAATACCAAGATCCAGCATGTGTATGACACGTCTCCCACGCGATATCGGATACATTAGACATGTACTGTATCTGAATGAAATAAAATAATTTGTAAAAATACCCAGATCCAGCATGTGTATGACACGTCTCCCAGCGATATCGGATACATTAGACATGTACTGTATCTGAATGAAATAAAATAATTTGTAAAAATACCCAGATCCGCATGTGTATGACACGTCTCCCAGCGATATCGGATACATTAGACATGTACTGTATCTGAATGAAATAAAATAATTTGTAAAAATACCCAGATCCAGCATGTGTATGACACGTCTCCCAGCGATATCGGATACATTAGACATGTACTGTATCTGAATGAAATAATAATTTTGTAAAATACCCAGATCCAGCATGTGTATGACACGTCTCCCAGCGATATCGGATACATTAGACATGTACTGTATCTGAATGAAATAAAATAATTTGTAAAAATACCCAGATCCAGCATGTGTATACACGTCTCCCAGCGATATCGGATACATTAGACATGTACTGTATCTGAATGAAATAAAATAATTTGTAAAATACCCAGATCCAGCATGTGTATGACACGTCTCCCAGCGATATCGGATACATTAGACATGTACTGTATCTGAATGAAATAAAAAATTTGTAAAAATACCCAGATCCGCATGTGTATGACACGTCTCCCAGCGATATCGGATACTTAAACATGTACTGTATCTGAATGAAATAAAATATTTGTAAAATACCCAGATCCAGCATGTGTATGACACGTCTCCCAGCGATATCGGATACATTAGACATGTACTGTATCTGAATGAAATAAAAATTTTGTAAAAATCCCAGATCCAGCATGTGTATGACACGTCTCCCAGCGATATCGGATACATTAGACATGTACTGTATCTGAATGAAATAAAATATTGTAAAAATACCCAGATCCAGCATGTGTATGACACGTCTCCCAGCGATATCGATACATTAGACATGTACTGTTCTGAATGAAATAAAAAATTTGTAAAATACCCAGATCCAGCATGTGTATAACACGTCTCCCAGCGATATCGGATACATTAGACATGTACTGTATCTGAATGAAATAAAAATTTGTAAAAATACCCAGATCCAGCATGTGTATGACACGTCTCCCACGATATCGGATACATTAGACATGTACTGTATCTGAATGAAATAAATAATTTGTAAAAATACCCAGATCCAGCATGTGTATGACAGTCTCCCAGCGATATCGGATACATTGACATGTACTGTATCTGAATGAAATAAAATAATTTGTAAAATACCCAGATCCGCATGTGTATGACACGTCTCCCAGCGATATCGGATACTTAGACATGTCTGTATCTGAATGAAATAAAATAATTTGTAAAATACCCAGATCCAGCATGTGTATGACACGTCTCCCAGCGATATCGGATACATTAGACATGTACTGTATCTGAATGAAATAAAACAATTTGTAAAAATTACCGACCAGCCTGTGTTCATGACATGGCTCCCCAGTGATATAGCGGATACATTAGACATGTATGACTGTATCTGAATGAATAAAATAATTTGTAAAATACCCAGATCCAGCATGTGTATGACAAGTCTCTCCAGCGATATCGGATACATTAGACATGTACTGTATCTGAATGAAATAAAATAATTTGTAAAAATACCACAGATCCAGCAGTGTAGACACGTCTCCCACGATATCGGATACATTAGACATGTACTGTATCTGAATGAAATAAAATAATTTGTAAAATAACCAAGATCCAGCATGTGTATGACACGTCTCCCAGCGATATGGATACATTAGACATGTACTGTATCTGAATGAAATAAATAATTGTAAAAATACCAGATCCAGCATGTGTATGAAAGTCTCCCAGCGATATCGGATACATTAGACATGTACGTATCTGAATGAATAAATAATTTGTTAAATACAGATCCAGCATGTGTATGACACGTCTCCCACGATATCGGATACATTAGACATGACTGTATCTGAATGAAATAAAATAATTTGTAAAATACCAGATCCAGCATGTGTATGACACGTCCCCAGCGATATCGGATAATTAGACAGGACTGTATCTGAATGAAATAAATAATTTGTAAAAATACCCAGATCCAGCATGTGTATGACAAGTCCCAGCGATATCGGATACATTAGACATGTACTGTATCTGAATGAAATAAAATATTTGTAAAAATACCCAGATCCAGCATGTGTATGACACGTCTCCAGCGATACGGATACATTAGACATGATGTATCTGATGAATGAAATAAAATAATTTGTAAAAATACCCAGATCCAGCATGTGTTGACACGTCTCCCAGCGATATCGGATACATTAGACATGTACTGTATCTGAATGAAATAAAATAATTTGTAAAAATACCCAGATCCAGCATGTGTATGACACGTCTCCCAGCGATATCGGATACATTAGACATGTACAAGAAATGAAAGGGAATGAAAAGTTGTTTTTCTTGTAGAAACATGAAAATGTAAACTTGCAGATATTAGTCTCTGCCTTAATAAATTCTATGGCACATCTCTGCCAGACATCTCATAACGTCTGTAATATATGTACAGACATCTTATACCCGGGGAAATAATAATAATAATAATAATAATAATACTGCTCATGGAGACAAAGAGGACATTTTTCAGAGCTGAATTTTGAAAAAAGCCATTGGCGGCTGATGGTGTGAAACTTCCTTTATGTTGCAATGACCTCTCGATAAACATCTTTATCCACCATGTAAAGCCTTTGAAGAAAACTGGGTAAAGTGCACCGGACATGGATAAATAGGGATGAAAAGGGATAAATAGGAATGAAAAGGAATTTTTACAGTCAAAACTGGAATTCCGTGTTGAAACTGCAACTCCCAGCGTCTGTTCTTACCTTGGATACTTCTTCTTTATCAGTGAGATAAAGAGGCCTTCCATCCAGTGCTCTATATTAAAGGCATAGGATCTCCTATTAAAGGGCCCTCTTGGGATTGTCCTTACCACATAGAAAACCTGCTATATTGATCCAGTGCGCATGTATGAGGAATGAAAACGTTTGCTAATGGTAAAAGTAACGTTAGAAGTTAGGAGCTTCCAGACTGGGGTTACCTTGACGTGGTTGAAAGGCTTTTCATTCATGTGATCACAGT
This sequence comes from Hymenochirus boettgeri, assembly GCA_019447015.1. Classification (NCBI taxonomy): domain Eukaryota; kingdom Metazoa; phylum Chordata; class Amphibia; order Anura; family Pipidae; genus Hymenochirus; species Hymenochirus boettgeri. The sequence continues at coordinate 264,331,040 of CM033472.1, forward strand.
AATGTATACTAAAACCCCTTTGTTTATAATGTATGCCAGTGTGCAGATTAAATGATATTGTATGGGGCCCAGGAATGTGCATTGATTATCTTTTCTATGTTTGTATAAATGTTTGACCAAATCAGGAGTACTACATCAACATTGTAAAAATTGTCACTAATAAATCGTCCAACCGCAAGCTAATGGACCCGCAAATAATCCTCAACAAACAACTCTTGATGTTGGGTCTCTTCGCATAAAATCGTATCCTGACCGATCCATTTGTACCAGGCCTTGGATAGTATAGTATAGTATATGTGGTTATAAATATACCCACATTTCCTGCCTAACTGTTGATCCAGAGGAAGGCAAAAAAAAACCACCAGAATTATGAAGGGGGAAAAATTCCTTCCCAAATCCAAGTGGCAATCGGAAATTTCCCTGGATCAACTCTACTTTATGTATCAATACCAGTAACTTGTAACATTCCTTGTTTGCAGAAACTCATCCAGCTTTTTATTAAAACTGACCAATGAACCTGCCATAACAACGTCCACTGGAAGACAGTTCCATAGCTTTACCGTTCTCACAGTGACAAACCCTTTCCCAACTCTACTTTATGTATCAATCCCAGTAACTTGTAACATTCCTTGTTTGTAGAAACTCATCCAGCTTTTTATTAAACTGACCAATGAACCTGCCATTACAACATCCACTGGAAGACAGTTCCATAGCTTTACCGTTCTCACAGTGACAAACCCTTTCCCAACTCTACTTTATGTATCAATACCAGTAACTTGTAACATTCCTTGTTTGTAGAAACTCATCCAGCTTTTTATTAAACTGACCAATGAACCTGCCATAACAACGTCCACTGGAAGACAGTTCCATAGCTTTACCGTTCTCACAGTGATAAACCCTTTCCCAAATCTACTTTATGTATCAATACCAGTAACTTGTAACATTCCATGTTTGTAGAAACTCATCCAGCTTTTTATTAAACTGACCAATGAACCTGCTATAACAACGTCCACTGGAAGACAGTTCCATAGCTTTACCGTTCTCACAGTGAAAAACCCTTTCCCAACTTGAAGACTAAGCCATTTTTCTTCAAGTCTTAAGGGATGTCCACATGTCCTATGACATGTTCTATTGGTGAACAATGCCCCAGATAGTTTATTGTATGCCCCAGATAATTTATTGTATGGCCCATTAACTTGCGCATGCGCATAGCGTACTAAGTCCTTCGGGACTCGTCAGAGGATGCAGCAGAGGAGCAAGAGACTGGGTAAGTTCTGCAACTTCGTTCATGGATCCTGAATGTTTTAATGAAGAACGGGAGGTAAGACACAGATCCTTTACTCCCCCTCGTTCTTCAATTAAACTGAATAGCAAAAAGTGGTTTTAGCAGTGGAGATACCCTTTAATTTATTTATACTCAGTAATCAGAGAAAGCATCGTTTCTTTAGTGAACACAATTGTAACTTATCTAATCTGTCTTCATTTTGATTTTTTTTCAGCAATTTTAGAAATTGTCCAGAAAGCAAAAAAAAAAGCAAAGTTTAGAACTTGTTTTTTTGTTTTATTTTTCATTTCCACATAATTATAGTCATTTGTGACATTTCAATTAGCGAATGTAACGAGCAGATTTTGCAGAATTCAAATGAACATGATTATTTCTCTGTTTTCCAAAGATCTTATCTAATTTAGTGTGAGTTGCATACATTAGGTTATTAAATGCAAAGGATGCCAGCTGGCAAACTTGCGTTTACTGGATTTATTTGTGTGGTGGTTTCGAAAAGATTAAGCAACTGCTTTAAGGAGATTTAAGTTGGTCACAGTTTATAAGCAATGTTTAGGACTTCAAACGCTATGTCCTCACCTCTGGGTAAATAGAATCAAGTAGAACACTTGGACTTCAAGATGCCAACGGATTGTTTGTTTTAAAGGACAATAATACTCACCTATAGCTGCATAGTACCGAGGGTGAGGACTTCAAACGCTATGTCCTCACCTCTAGGTACTTAACCTAACCCCTGCAATACTTTCTGAAAGTCTCCTTTCTGTGATTCATCCCTCCTGTCAGTGACAGTGCGCAGTGCAGGCTTGCAGACAATGGGAAGACATGCTTCCATGCAGAGTGTGTCTTCCCATTGGCTGTATCACGATCTATCACTTACTGGGGAAGCGAGAAGGAGTGGAGAAGAGCACAGAAGGAGACTTTCAGTCATTATCAAGTCATTATCCTTGGTACTTTGCAGCTCTGGAGGAAGAGGAGAAAGAGGGAAGTGAGTATAATTGTTCTTTAATAAAATATTAAATATCAGGCAATATCACCAGTATTGGCATTAGTCTCGGTTTCGAAAATCAGTGGATCTGATGGAATTTTATTTACATTTTTCAAAACTTGTCACTTATCATCGAAAACCAAAATTTGTTGGCCCTTTATGTAAAAACTAGTTATTGTTGGCCCCTATGTACAAACTAATAATTGTTGGCCCTTTATGTAAAAACTAGTTATTGTTGGCCCCTATATACAAACTAGTAATTGTTGGCTATAGGTGTTACTATGTAACTGTTAACAGACATTATGGGGTTAGGATATAAAGGTTGGACTAGATGATATGTATGTCTTTATACACACCTCCAATACTATGTTACTATGTAACTGTTAGACAGACATTATGGGTAGGGTATAAAGGTTGGACTAGATGGATGGATGCCTTATACAACCCCCAATACTATGCTTGTGAAGGTTCTCATTCATCCAGGTCATGGTATATCTGATGTATTCAATTAGATCAACTGGACTTGAAATGTAGTTCTTGAAGACGTTTCATTAGTCATCCGACTGGTTTCTCAATTCAGAATGAATTGAGAAGCCAGTCGGATGACTAGTGAAACGTCTTCAAGAACTACATTTCAAGTCCAGTTGATCTAATTGATACATCAGATATAACTCCAATACTATGTTACTATGTAACTGTTATACAGACATTAGGGTAGGATATAAAGGTTGGACTAGATGGACTATATCTTTATACAACCTCCAATATTGTTACTATGTAACTGTTATACAGACTTATGGGTAGGATATAAAGGTTGGACTAGATGGAGATGTTCTTTATACAACCTCCAATACTATGTTACTATGTAACTGTTAGACAGACATTATGGGTAGGGTATAAAGGTTGGACTAGATGGACGTATGTTTATATACAACATACAATTCTATGTTACTATGTAACTGTTAGACAGACATTATGGGTAGGGTTAAAGGTTGGACTGATGGAGGATGCTTAATACAACCTCCAATACAATGTTACTATGTAACTGTTAGACAGACATTGAGGGTAGGTTATAAAGGTTGGACTAGATGGACGTATGTTTATATACAACGTACAATTCTATGTTACTATGTAACTGTTAGACAGACATTATGGGTAGGGTATAAAGGTTGGACTAGATGGATGGATGTCTTTATACAAACTCCAATAGTATGTTACTATGTAACTTTTAGACATTATGGGTAAGGTATAAAGGTTGGACTAGATGGACGTATGTCTTTATACATCCTCCAATACTATGTTACTATGTAACTGTTATACAGACATATGGGTAGGGTTAGTAAAGGTGGACTAGATGGACGTAGTTTATATACAACGTACAATTCTATGTTACTATGTAATGTTAGACACCATTATGGGTAGGGTATAAAGGTTGGACTAGATGGACTTATGTCTTTATACAACTCCAATAATGTACTATGTAACTGTTATACAGACATTATGGGTAGGTATAAAGGTTGGACTAGATGGACATAGTCTTTATCAACCTCCAATACTATGTTACTATGTAACTGCTAGACAGACATTATGGGTAGGGTATAAAAGGTTGGACTAGATGGACATATGTCTATATTCAACCTCCAATACTGTTTTACTAGTTTAAGGTTGGACTAGATGGAAGTATGTCTTTATACAATCCAATATTGTTACTACGTAACTGTCAGACAGACAATTAGGGTGGGTATAAAGGTTGTACTAGATGGACGTATGTTTAATACAACATACAATTCTATGTTACTATGTAACTGTATGACAGCATTATGTAGGGTTAGGGTAAAAGGTTTGACTAGATGGATGGATGTCTTAATACAAACTCCAATACATGTTACTATGTAACTGTTAGACAGACATTATGGGTAGGGTATAAAGGTTGGACTAGATGGATGGATGCCTTAATACAACCTCCAATACAATGTTACTATGTAACTGTTAGACAGACATTATGGGTAGGGTATAAAGGTTGGACTAGATGGACGTATGTTTATATACAACCTACAATTCTGTTACTATGTAACTGTTAGACAGACATATGGGTAGGGTATAAAGGTTGGACTAGATGGATGTATGTCTTTATACAACCTCCATACTAGACTATAACTGTTATACAGACATTATGGGTAGGGTAGAAAGGTTGGACTAGATAGATGTAGTCTTTATACAACCTCCAATACTAGTTACTATGTACTGTTATACAGACATTATGGGTAGGGTATAAAGTGGACTAGATGGACGTATGTCTTTATACAACCTCTAATACTATGTTACTATGTAACTGTTATACAGACATTATGGGTAGGGTATAAAGGTTGGACTAGATGGATGTATGTCTTTAACAACCTCCAATACTGTGTTACTATGTAACTGTTATACAGACATTATGGGTAGGGTATAAAGGTTGGACTAGATGAACGTATGTCTTTAAAACCTCTATATATGTTACTATGTAACTGTTTATACAACATTATGGGTAGGGTATAAAGGTTGGACTAGATGGACGTATGTCTTTATACAACCTCTAATACTAGTTACTATGTAACTGTTATACAGACATTATGGGTAGGGTATAAAGGTTGGACTAGATGGATGTATGTCTTTATACAACCTCCAATACTATGTTACTATGTAACTGTTATACAGACATTATGGGTAGGGTATAAAGGTTGGACTAGATGGATGTATGTCTTTATACAACCTCCAATACTATGTTACTATGTAACGTTAGACAGACATTATGGGTAGGGTATAAAGGTTGGACTAGATGGATGTATGTCTTTATATAACCTCCAATACTATGTTACTATGTAACTGTTATACAGACATTAAGGGTAAGGTATAAACGTTGGACTAGATGGACTTATGTCTTTATACAACCTCTAATACTATGTTACTATGTAACTGTTATACAGACATTATGGGTAGGGTATAAAGGTTGGACTAGATGGACTATGTCTTATTACAACCTCCAATACTATGTTACTATGTAACTTAACAGACGATATGATTAGGTAGGGTAGGGTATAAAGGTTGGACTAGTGGACGTATGTCTTTATACAACCTCCAATACTATGTTACTATGTAACTGTTAGACAGACATTATGGGTAGGGTAAAAGGTTGGACTAGATGGACGTATGTCTTTATACAAACTCCAATACTATGTTACACGTAAAATGTTATCAGACATTATGGGTGGGTATAAAGGTTGGACAGATGGACATATGTCTTTATACAACCTATACATGTTACTATATACTGTTATACAAACATTATGGGTAGGGTAAAAGGTTGGACAGATAGATGTATGTCTTTATACAACTCCAATACTTTGTTACTATGTAACTGGTACAGACATGTGGTAGGGTATAAAGGTTGGACTAGATGGACGTATGTCTTTATACAACCTCTAATACTATGTTACTATGTAACTGTTATACAGACATTATGGGTAGGGTATAAAGGTTGGACTAGATGGACGTATGTCTTTATACAACCTCCATATACTGTGTTACTATGTAACTGTTATACAGACATTATGGGTAGGGTATAAAGGTTGGACTAGATGAACGTATGTCTTTATACAACCTCAATACTAGTGTACTAGTAACTGTTATACAGACATTATGGGTAGGGTATAAAGGGTGGACTAGATGGACGTATGTCTTTATACAACCTCTAATACTATGTTACTATGTAACTGTTTACAGACATTATGGGTAGGGTTAAGGTTGGACTGATGGATGTATGTCTTTATACAACCTCCAATACTATGTTACTATGTAACTGTTTACAGACATTATGGTAGGGTATAAAGGTTGGACTAGATGGATGTATGTCTTTATACAACCTCCAATACTATGTTACTATGTAACTGTTATACAGACATTATGGGTAGGGTATACAGGTTGACTAGATGGACGTATGTCTTTATACACTCCAACTATGTTACATGTAACTGTTATACAGACATTATGGGTAGGGTATAAAGGTTGGACTAGATGGATGTATGTTTTTATACAACCTCCAATACTATGTTACTATGTAACTGTTAGACAGACATTATGGGTAGGGTATAAAGGTGGACTAGATGGATGTATGTCTTTATACAAACCTCCAATACTATGTTACTATGTAACTGTTATACAGACATTAGGGTAGGTTATAAACGTTGGACTAGATGGACGTATGTCTTTATACAACCTCTATACTATGGTATGAACTGTTATACAGACATTAGGGTAGGGTTTAAAGGTTGGACTAGAGGACGTATGTCTTTATACAACCTCCAATACTATGTTACTATGTAACGTTATACAGACATTATGGGTAGGGTATAAAGGTTGGACTAGATGGACGTATGTCTTTATACAACCTCCATAATATGTTTCATGTAACTGTTATACAGCATTATGGTAGGGTATAAAGGTTGGACTAGATGACGTATGGCTTTATACAACCTCCAATACTATGTTACTATGTAACTGTTATACAGACATTATGGGTAAGGTATAAAGGTTGGACTAGATGGACGTATGTTGTTTTATACAACCTCTAATTCTATGTTACTATGTTAACTGTATACAGACATTAGGGGGAGGGTATAAAGGTTGGACTAGATGGACGTATTTTTTTTAACAACCTCTATACTATGTTACTATGTAACTGTTTACAGACATTATGGGTAGGGTATAAAGGTTGGACTAGATGGACGTATGTTTTATACAACTCTAATACTATGTTACTATGTAACTGTATACAGACATTATGGGTAGGGTATAAAGGGTGGACTAGATGGACGTATTTTTTATACAACCTCAATACTATGTTACTATGTAACTGTTATACAGACATTATGGGTAGGGTATAAAGGTTGGACTAGATGGACGTATTGTCTTATACAACCTCCAATACTATGTTACTATGTAACTGTTATACAGACATTATGGGTAGGGTATAAAGGTTGGACTGGATGATGTATGTCTTTACAACCTCCAATACTATGTTACTATGTAACTGTTATCAAGACATTATGGGTAGGGTATAAAGGGTGGACTAGATGGACATATGTCTTTATACAACCTCAATACTATGTTAATGTAAATGTTACAAAGACATTATGGGTAGGGTATAAAGGTGGACTAGATGGAGTATGTCTTTATACAACCCCATACTATGTTACTATGTAACTGTTATACCGACATTATGGGTAGGGTATAAAGGTTGGACTAGATGGACATATGTCTTTATACAAACCTCCAATACATGTTACTATGTAACTGTTATACAGACATTATGGGTAGGGTATAAAGGTTGGACTAGATGGACGTATGTTTTTATACAACCTCTAATACTATGCATGTGAATAAGCTAGCAATGCTCTATACCGCAGGTTCTACTAGATTAGAAAAGCGAGGCAATAGACGGACATGGTAAAACTCTCTCCAAGTCACAGGGACTATTCATCCTGTGTCTAGAGCAGGTGCTATGTATAAATACAAATTAGAAACAGATAATAGGCTGCCGTAGTACCACGGGTATTAAAACCTAATTCCGATTTGGGAATTTTCATAAGGAAACGTAGATTCAGCCTTAAATTCTATGTTGTCTTTTCTCTGGATAAATGAATGTAATAAAGTCAGGCCTTGTGCCAAGGAAGGTTTTATCTTGGTTAAACAGAAATCGGTGTGTGCGCACTGTGCCCTGCGCCTTCCTTTACAAAATATATTGGAATTACTGGAAATGTGGCCATTAGAGGGGCCTAGGAAATATTTCCTTAGTTTAAAAAAAAGGACATGTCACTTTCTTCTGTGATATGTTCGTAAACATGCAATTTAAAATGATATTGTGAACCTACGTGTGTGTTTTCGTATGTGTGTTCGTGTGTGGTGGGGTGGGCGTATGATGTAGAGACAAATCCATAAAACATTACTGTACAAGTATATAATCTCGTATCACCAAGAATATCAGTGTATCAATAAATTACATATTAAGCCCCCAGGACCTGTTTTACAAGATTGCTCTGAAATGATTAATAGCTAAGTCCACAAAAGAAAGAAAAATCAAGCACCAAGGGTGAAAAAAACATTAAATGTTAGGATGCAGGCGTGTTTCTTGGATACAGGCATGGTTCCTTGGCTATAGGCGGTGTTCCTCTTGATACAAGTGTATTTTCTGATACATGCATGTTCTTGGATACAGCGTTTTCCTCTCAAAACAGTGTGTTCCTCTGGATACAGGCATGTTCCTCCGGATACAGGCATGTTCCTGTGGTCAGACATGTTCTTGTGGATACAGGCATGTTTTCTTGGATTCAGGAATGTTCCATTGAATATGGAAATGTTCTCTGGATACAGGCGTGTTCCTCTGGATACATGCATGTTCCTCTGGATACAGGCGCGTGTTCCTCGGATACATGCATTTTCCTCTGGATACAGGTGTGTTCTTTTGGATATATAAATTATATAAATGTTCCTCTGGATACAGGCATGTTTCTCTGGATACAGGCGTGTTCTTTTGGATACAGGCGTGTTCTTTTTGATAATAGATTATATAATGTTCCTCTGGATAAAGCATGTTCTTCTGGATACAGGCGTGTTCTTTTGGAATATTAAATTATATACATTTTCCTCCGGGTACAGGCATGTTCCTCTGATACAGGGTGTCCTCTGGATACAGGCGTGTTCCTTTGGATACAGGCGTGTTCCTTTGGATACAGGCGTATTTCTCTGGATAGAGGTGTGATCCTCTGTAATCTGGACTATTACTTTCCTTTCTACTGTAGACCCATGGCTTGGTTACATTGCTGGGTGGATATAGTAAGCTATATGTTTATTTTTGGTTCTAATAAAATAGCAACGTACAATGGAAAATATAATAGCATGGTGAGAAATAAGTCAAGTGTCGGATTGTGTTAAGGAATATCGCTGGCTGAAAGAGGAACTTGTATCTAGGGTCACCACCTCTTCACCTTAAAGCCAAACACACATAAAATCAGCTTATGGAAGCATGCTGCAGACTGCATTGGTTTCAGTGTAGCCATTCAGCATTCACTTTCTAAATTATCTGGCGAAATTTTATTTGGTCTATTTATCTTTCATTTTTATTTTACGGATTCCTTAAAGGCACGTCTGCCATCTTTCTTTAACGTTTCCCTTTGAGTAAACATAGTATTGGATTGTGCAGAGCTCAGCTAAAATCCCAGTCATATGGCTACGTTCACACGAGTGGTATATGCGTTCTCGATGGTTAAGTGAGCAGTCGCCGATGGTGAAATGTTACTCTCAGAGTTTTTTTCTGCCACGAAACATCTGGAATCACTGTGGAACCAATGCGTGTGAAAGAATGACAGGCACCATTTATTAGTCGTGGGGGAGACTGTCTGATAATCACAGAATCAGATACATTAAATACAAGGTTTTGTAGATAATATTTCAATCAAATCTTAATTTTGACTATACTTCCCTTTTAACCCATCACCTCCCTGCTTGGCTCCCTCTGTGCATCAGTATAAATACCCTGTACCAGCCACCACCACCACACACGCACACACACACACACACACACACACCACACGTCTTTCGTAACTCCCCTAAAGAATAACCCTCTGGCTGCCTTTCTCTATCAGCAGGTTCATAGCGATACAGAACCATGCAGTCTATTTATCAGGCACCACATCTAAATGTATTTTGACTGGGGGCATTAAAACTGGAACTATCATGGGGCAGGGCAAAGGGAGACCCACCTTGCCCTCTCCCCAGTGTGGATGTGTAAATTTGGTGATTCAATACTGCAGCATTTTTCTCTTATCCACAGTAATGTAGAGAATTTGTTCTTACATTTGGAACGTGGACTGTGGACCGGTGGACCCACATAGCACGCTCAATAAACTCTCACTCCCTCAAGACCTGTAAGTCAACTACTAACTGACCAGTCATGTCCTTTCTGTAACCAAAACAGAACAGTGAGAAAACCAATGTTACTACTAGGAAAGATGGGCGGGCAGAGACCAGGGAATGCAGAAATCCATTCAGCTTTATTTTCACTTAACATTTTCTCTTTAATTGTTTTTGTATCATTTTTTTAATCGATCTGTATCACAAAACAATTCGCTAAAATGTAACAAATACTAATGGATTCTCATCTCCTCTAATTATACATTAACAGCGATAGAGACGTTTCCTACCGGCGAACGGACGTTAATATATTCCTTATGCAATTATCATTATGGCCCACGGTGTCAATACAACAAGATATGGCACAAATCCCATGTACACAACATCATATCTCCTTAAAAACATGGCACTTCAACAGGAAAGTCAACGATCGTTCACATCACAATCGTTGTCATTTTTAGGGCGACATCTTGTTGTGCACATGATTTGCACCTTTTCTAGAAAAACAACAAATATGAAATCATTTAACCCCATAAGTGAAATGAAAACTGGTGCTATATAGGAGTGTAGTTATTAACCAGCGATGTGCTTTCCTATGTTTTTTTTTAACTGCCGTATTTATAAACCCGTGGTATTAACGCTGGGGGGGGTAACTACCGGGAGCAACCGCAGGGAGGGGGGCAAGGGGGGCGATTTTCTATTTTTTTTCCTATGACAGATCCTCCCAGAAAAAACATGTGAATGAAGCACGGATAGGGGCCCTATCAATGTTTTGGTGGGGGCACAGTGATTCCTAGTTACACCATTGCTCGCCAAAAAAGATATCTATGCATATTGCAATCCCCCCCAACCGAAAATGGCATATGCAATCTATAAAGTGGCTTATAAAAAAAAAAAAAAAAAACATAATCCTGATATAATGGATAGTGTACACCCCTGCCGTAATATAAAGGATATTACAAGTCACAGAGGAGTCCCACAACTGTATAAAGCACGAGAACGGAGGATATGGCGAGTCCGTCAGCGGGTTAGTGATGGAGAGAGCGGAGGTGGTGCACTGCGTGGAACATATAATGGTACGATTTACATAGTAGCATCGATTATAAGATAATAATTTACAGTTTGGGTCCATTGGGTCACATTATTTCACTGCGCTAGATTTGAAAATCATCAGCTAAGCCATGTTATACCCCATCAAGTATTTTAATTCCAATTGGAAAACAGAAACGCGGCAGCCCATCTTTCAAAGGAAAACTGCAGAAGAAATAAAAATCAATTTTGCGTAACGAGACACTAAAACTGACATTGAAAGTTGCTGGGCTCTCTGTGATGACTTTAAAAAAAATGTGGGCAGTGTCCCTTTAAGACACATGATAGTTTGCAGAGCTGGGAAAGCGTTGAACAGTAGTTGAAGCTTTGTACAGAGCAGCAGTTTGCCTTGTGCATAGAACTGGCTGCCTGTGCTGTACACAGTGAGGCTGGTCCCTGCCAATAAGGGAGCTCTCCATAGCTCTCCATCCAGGACCACTGAAACTGAACCCTTCATTCTGGAGAAGGCGACACTGGACCTTGGTGTAAAAGGCTAAAATGAGCAGGTTTCCCCCCTTTCATTCTTCTCCAGGTTCCCTTGCAAGCCAGGCCAAAGCTCCCAGGTCTTTATCCCCTGGTAGTGATGCAATAGAAAAGGACATTGTAAAACCAGAGAATCTTCTTATTTGGAAACTGTCACATCACTGTGATTTGTGTTGTTATTGAGGTTTTTATATTCTGGGGTGATGGATTTTAAGAAGTGATTGGTCTTTTCCAATGAATGGTCCGGGAGCTCTGGATCCTGTGCTGGATACTCAGGTAAGGAGCTTTGGTTAAGATGATTAACATTAATAGAGGGGGATTTGGGGGATCAGGAGTTAAGCTGCTCTGTGGGGAGGACTGGGGGATAATGAACTTCAACAGAACTGCAGCCTGGATATTTATTGGGGTATAGCGGAGGAGACACATTGCTGAACTGTCAGTGGGAACAGTTGTAAATAAAAGGGTCATTCACAGAAAATACACAACAGTCACAAAATAAATCACAATTTAGGATTCATTGAAAGTCTGATGGACTTACATAGTATCAGGTGTGTGTAGATTATTGTGTGGGGGTGTGTGTGTAGTATATGTGTGGGTGAGTGTATATAGTATGTGTTGTGTATAGAATTGTGTGCATGTGTATATGTATCTGTGATGTGTGTATATAGTACTGTGTGTGTATATAGTAGCTGTGTGTGTATAGTATCAGTGGGGTGTAATATATATATAATATAGTAGTTCTGTTGTGTGTAATATCTATATATTAATATATATTATACATAGTTATATTGTTGTGAGTATGTGTGTGTATATATATATCTATTATATATAATATATTATATCGTATGTATATAATATAATAATTATTTGTGTATATATCTGTGTATTTATTAAGTTTGCATTACTGCTCCATGGATGATCCTACATGTAAATGTCACATTGTCTGTAACATGGCATGATGGAATCAATATGTTGTGTATTTACCTATGGTGGGAGAATGAAGTAAATATTGTACAACCAGAGAGCAAAATGGTTTCTCTATAGGACTAGGCTTGTGTTAGGTCAGCACATTTATAAAGTGTAACAAGGTACTATTCTGTCTGCAGTGACTGTATCTCAGTAAGAGTAAGGGGCTCAGCGTAGTTAAATATATGTATCTGTGCATATCTATTTGTCTATCAATCTATCTATCAATTATCTATCAATCTATCAAGACAGCGACATCACACAAACATCAAGCACACAACACACACACACACATCACACACACTACGAGGAGCTACACACAGCGAAAACACTACGTAGCAAAAGCACACACAAGACATCAGCAGCACACAACCACACTCAGACACACAATCTAGCGAGCAGAGCAGCGACACGAATCCACTACTACGACGACTACAATCATCTAATCGACATCAGACGAGCACGACTCTAAAACACACTACTACACACACAGACTCATACTAACACACAACAGCACACAACACTACAAGACTATCAGCAAAGCACAATCAGCGATCTAAGCGATCGACACTAAACACAGCACACATCAGAGCTAACACGATCACTATCGACACACACACACAGCACGAGCAGCACCACTAGCTAGCAACACACTAGCAAACACAACACACACAACGACAGCACCAGCACTACACACAACCACACACACGACGAGCAGCACAACACACACAACACAAACACGAGCATCACACTCAAGCTATCATCTACTATATATCTATCTATCGATCTATCTATTCTATATTCATCTATCTATTTATCTATATCATATATCTATCTATCTATCTATCTATCTACATCTATCTATCTATCTATCTATCTATCATCTATCTATCTATCTATCTATTACGATTCTATCTATCATATATCTATCTATCTATCTATCTATACGAATACTCTATCTATCTATTATCTATCTATCTATCTATCTATCTATCTATCTATCTATTATATCTATCATTACCTTATCTATCATCTATCTGTCTGGGGCTCTGTCGTTCTATATATTACTACCTACCTATTATCTATCTATCTACTATCCACGATCCATCTAGCATCATCTACTAAATCTATCGACTACCTACCTATCTCATCATCATATATCTATCCATCTACATCTACCATCATCTATCTCTATCATCTATCTATCATCAATCTACATCGCATCTATCACCTATCATTGATCTACTTTTATCTGTCTGTCTATCTATCTATCATCCATCTATCTATCCATATATCATCATCGTAAGGGAAGTTTTTGAAACAATATTAACTGAATAAATAAATTTATATATGTATACGTGTGTACTTCTGTAGTTTACACCCATTGACAGATAAACAAGGGTCATCTGGGTTTCACATGGTGTACACCAGGGAGGGGAAGTATAAAATGACCATCTTTGCTCCTATCCCTTCCTTGATTGGATTATGAAAGGGATAGAGAATCATGCGATTGGTAATTATGGAAAGTGCTTGAAGTTTGATTTATTTCCCATTTAAATAAATACCAGCGCAGGGCTGTAGAGACGTGGGCTGGTTACAGGTTGTAATTGGATATAAAGGGGAGAATATTATTGAATGTTTGATTTTATTTCACTAGTACAGTGAACTGTCTCTGTCTGTCTCCTTCTCATCCTAAACCTCCCTACCACCAAATGCCTTTAAAATCTAATCATGTTCATCTATTAATAATAATATAATCTGCAGTAACATGTCCAATGATTAGTCCTTTTCTTTTTTGCCCGAGGGTGCATGGAAACGAGCGTCCCTTTAATCCAGAACGTAATAAAACCCCATTATAGTTAAAAAAAAAAAGGGCAATTTTAATCTCCTTAATCTCATCAAATTGTTACAGATTAACCACAAGGGGGGTACAGAGTATTTATGTCTGCTGTCGGATTCATTCTCTGTGTTTACATTCCGACGATATAAATTTAATATCTGGTTTACCCGGCTGTAGATCATTAGAATGTCATCTTTCTACTGATCAATTATTAAACATATTCCATCCCCGTTGGCATATTCTTGACTTGCCTCTGTGCTTGGCCATGGGGGTGGGGGTGGGGGGTGGGTGGGCAATAGGTTATTTAAACCGTTTAATAGTTTAAAGAGAACATCTCAAGTGTAAATGGGGAGGGGGGAGAGGAGAATAATAATATATAATAATTTGTGTCTGTATTTCATCTAGAGTGTGGTGGAAATGGTCTCTGCGATGTCTGGCTCCTTTCTTTGTGGATAAGTGCTCTGGTTTGCTGCTGTGTCAGGGATCCCTTCATGACAGTTTCCAACAACATCATGGCATCAATCAGGTAGGAAACTCGTTTGGCCTTAACTTCTTTATATCAGACGTGACAATGATACATTAAATTATGCAGCGTTTGCACCACAGTGAACCAATGAATAAGTCAGACGCGGGTCACATGGTGATATTTCATGAGGCTATGCCATATAAAGGTTGGACTAGATGGACGTATGTCTTTATACAACCTCCAATACTATGTTACTATGTAACTGTTATACAGACATTATGGGTAGGATATAAAGGTTGGACTAGATGGATGTATGTCTTTATACAACCTCCAATACTATGTTACTATGTAACTGTTAGACAGACATTATGGAGGTTGTATAAAGACATACATCCATCTAGTCCAACCTTTATATCCTACCCATAATGTCTGTATAACAGTTACATAGTAACATATATTGGAGGTTGTATAAAGATATACTCCATCTAGTCCAACCTTTATAACCTACCCTTAATGTCTGTCTACAGTTCATAGTAACATTGTATTGGAGGTTGTATTAAGGCATCCATCCATCTAGTCCAACCTTTAACCCTACCCATAGGTCTGTCTAACATTTACATAGTAACATAGTATTGGAGGTTGTATAAAGACATACATCCATCTAGTCCAGCTTTTATACCTACCCATAATGTCTGTCTAACAGTAACATTGTAATGGAGGTTGCATAAAGACAATCACCCATCTAGTCCACCTTTATACCCTATCTATACCCAATGAAATTATTATTCTATTCAATAAAAAGAGCAAGATCATTGTGTACTGACCAATCAGGTATAAGGAAACCCAAACATCCAAGTTTGTTATGCAAAACATAGGAAAGAAATTACAGTTCTTGCCTTAATTAAAAGAAAAAACTAAAGCCTCAGAACAACATCGAATTAGAGGAGATCTCCTTGATATAAAAGCAGTAATCAGTGTCTCACCTCTCATTTTAATAGGTTTGGGAAATGTAACTTTCTAACATCAGGTTTGTGTTTTTTATTTCCAGTGTTCCGGTATCACACAGTGTGGTCACTGACCATTATGTTTTTCTTACACATGCCTCGTCCTAAGATACTGCAGGAACTTGTTACAGTTGGTCCCACCCACTATTACTCTAGCCATTCCTTTTACAAGACAGAATAGACAAGGACCATGTGACTGAGTTTGAGGGGGTGGTCAGTCACTGTACATACTCACATTATTTCATCCAGTTCTTAGTGGTAACATTTACTAATGCTATTTCTGTATTGATTTTTACAGTTTATTGGTGTTTTTGGTGTTTTTAGAGGGAAATGTTCAGATTCTGGAGTGTAAATATTTGGTTTATTTCTCCTTTAATGTTTTTATGTCCATGGGGCCTTTAATGATCGCCTGGAACATTCCACCACCATTCCAGTGGAAACATTTTAATCTCACAAGAAACCCCCGTTTGTGTTTACAATAAGAAAAAAATGGACCTTGGGCCCCTGGATCTATATAAACACTGTGTTTAATGTATTAACATTGTTTTATAATCTTACAAGAGAAGGCCAGCGACATCTCTCTGACCTTTTAAATGGGAATAATCCACCTTTTAAACATTTAACCAGAAAGTCAATTGAAAAAAAAAGATTTGAATTTTGATGGAAATTATGCAAAACACCCTCATTTTTAATTGGGACATTACATCTGTGTATAATAATTATTACAATAAATTATTAGGCTCACTATCACCCCTGATTCAAAGAAATAAATGGGCATCGTGGAGAGAAATTATCTCGAGCAACTTTCATAATGGTGGGAAAGAGAAATGCCCCCTCTACTGGAAGATATTAGAGATTATCAGGGGGTCCGCTGCACTGCTGTAGAAGGAAGGCCACCTCCATATTATTTAAATCTTTACTTTATAAAAAATATATTTTCAGATTAAAGGGCAAACGCACCCAAAATCCATGCCCCACCTTGGAACCCAGCCTGACCCATTTTTTTCCCCCTGACTTTGCATTGCTTTTTCTTTGTGTGGAAACCACAGAGTAAGTTAAGTGGTACTTTGTATTAATCATGTTTCCAGATTATTATCAGGAAAGCTACAATAAAAATTGATGTTCTCTCTAATTTTTCATTGTTCGGAATAGAAGAAAAAACACAATTTTCAAGAAAACAGTGAGAAAAAGCAAGATAAGGGTTAAATCTTCAATGTGCTATCCTTTATAAAAAACAATAAATAAAAAAAAACACTGAGAAATTTCCCCACATTTAAGTTTTCAGTCTCTTTCAGACCTCGTAATTAATTATATTGTCCAAGGGATTATCACATCTATGGTATGAAAAGATATTTATCGGATTCTCATTCATTCTTCTTATGCAGAGTGACACATATTGTGTGACAGCTCGGCCTCTTTGATAAACAACAGATGATCTGTCATTATGATGTGTCTATACATCTAATTAAAGAAACAGTATGTATTTGGTATACTGTAAATTGAATGCTCAATAAGGTTACTTTTTTCCCTATCAAACTTATATTCAACTTGAATGTTCACTTGAAAGTTTTTCTGGCTCCTCTTTGCATTCTCTGACTTAACATTCAGTTTTTGAATTGGAAATCTCTTTGACAGCTAACGTGGGTGGGAGTCAATGTTGCTCCCCTCCATGTCCCCACAACCACACACAACTTTGTGAGATACTGTAGTTGGGGAATTTATTTGAAATTAAAAATGCTTATTACATACTAACATTACAGTATTCGTCTATATTCCATAGGTCTTTACATTATAATTTTATTGAACGCAAAGGTAAGGGATATTGGTTTACTGTCATCATAGTTATGGTCCCATTAATAGAACAAATATTGGTGCAAAATTTCACTCTTCTTAGCTGAGAGGTAAAGTAAAATTATTATTTACCACATCCATTCTCTAGTACAAAGTACAAATAATAAAAAAAAATGAGGTTAGAAGCTACCTAGATTTTAAGTCATCATTGCTATGATGGATCACTAGATGTATTTTTAAACAGAAGAGGGACTGCTAGTTTTAATACTTTATCTGGTTATCTGGAAGAAGTCAGAGGATAAACACTGATTGAATCTTTTCAGTGTTATATTTTCATAGTTGAATGATGAGCTGGTAAACCATGAGAATGAATGAGCAGTTGGATAGAGGGGAACAGGAGATAGACTGTAGGACAGACCAGACCAAATAGATAAAGTAGAAGATGACAACCACAAACATCTATTAACATCTATAATTAACGTCCTGGAAACTTCAGCAAAACAGAAAATAACTGGTGTTAAACAGGCCCACGAGACCAAATCCCACACAAACCTACACATTACTCAAAGCAGTCCATCACATCGAAAAGGAAATATGACAACAGACTGTCATAATAAAGTCAACTCATGATATACAGACACAAAACAACAGTATTATAACCAGGGGATTGAATATTTAGGTCTTAAATTCTACAGCATTAGAGATGAATCCTGGTTTTAAAATGAATCTGTTTTTTTTAGGAAGAATCGCGGGATTAAAAATCTATTTGGAATTTTACTTTGTTAAGCGAAAGACTCCAACTGCTATTTTTACTAGCTTATTGCATGTTTTTGGAATGAGATAGTAATCATAATTATTGTTCCCATTCTGGCAGCGTAAGCCCTCCCTCCATGCAGTCAATCAAGGCTGTCACTGCTGACATCACAGCCAATGATTGCAGTTTTCCCTGCTGCCCTCCTCTGCATGGAGAGGAGGGGGTGGATGAAAAAAAAAAGGAAGAGAAAATATGGTCTCACTAAATGACTGTCTTTTTTTCTGTCTCTATCATTGGCAAATGTTTGTTTCTTCCTATCAATAACACTATCTCTCTGTCAATCTATCTATTGATCTCAGTATAGTCTATCAGCTCTGCACTATTTATTTTTTACAATATGTGTGCACTGCGTGTATTAGTGTAATTCTGTATCTACAACCTTTTTTTCTTTTACAGCGCACAGAGAGCCATTACTAGAATTACTACCTCTCTGTAATGGTATTGAAATTACATCATTAAAATGTCGTGCTATGGTCAGAGGAAACCATTAGGTCTTGGCAGCCAAGCTTCCTTCCTAAATATCTGAGGCAAATAGATTTATCAAACACAGAATTGGAATTATGACCTTTAAAAAAAATGTGTTGTCTAGTCAATGAGAATATTCTGCCAGAAGAATACTGGTTTCACTGTACTGTTTATCAATTGGCTCTCTTGTCTTTGATTTAGAATAAAGTTTCTATTCAAAATGTTTTAGTGAGCTTGTCAACAAGAGGGCTAGTCCTGACACAAATAATATTATTTTGTGAAAGGTCACTTGGTTGTGGGATAATTAGTTTTTTAAAGTAACCCCCAAATTTGTTGGTATATACAGCATTATTACTTTTATGCTTTGTTTAAAAAACAGACTTCATAAATGATCATTCCCAAGGGCTTCAAACAAATCACCAAACTCAACACCTATCACTAATTACATAGAACTTACCCCTAATCATCCACAAAACTGGCATCTTGTGCAAATGCTTACCATAACACATCAGCTCTATGAAAGTCCAGATACAGGCTCTTGGGTCACAGTCTCTCTCTTTTTTGACATTACAGACAAAGTTCTAGAAAATTCTAGTTTTGAATGATATCCAAACTTTTCCCCCTTCTTTTCCCTTAATTTCGGCTTTCTTTAAATTGGCAGCAGAGATCATTTTGTTATTTATCCTAAAAAGACTGTACACATTTAAAGGGACTGTCCAGCCCTCTAATAAAAAAAAGCATATCTTGTAGGTTACCCCCCAAAGCCTTGATTTCGTTTTTATAAAAAACGTTTAATTCGGAGTTATTATACTTACATCTCCTCGCCTCCACCGCCGTTTCCGGGTTCCTCAGTCAGTCTCCACTGTGCCTGCCCTTTCTTTTTGTGTTCTTGAGCAGCCGCAGTGGAGACTGCTCCGGGAATGGCATGCTGTGATGTCACTGTCACGGCGGACACTGACTGCCTTACCCAAGTGCAGAGCCACAGCGGTGGAGCAGGAGGAGCTTGTAGTATAATAGCTCTGTGTGTGAGCCGAATTAAAGTTTTTTATAAAACGAATTCCAGGTTTTGGGGGGTATTCTACTATAATACCCCCCCATACTTTTTTGATTAGAGTGGTGGACATTCCTTAAAATCTTACTTTCACTATACTTACCTTGCTCCCTGGTGTTTCTATGAAGTCTATCAATTTCCCGACATACCGTCTCCATCTCCTTTATGGCTTTAAGAGCTCATGCAGGCTTTTTAAGTCATTGACCATTACAATACCATCATGGCCATGTCTAAAAGTTACCACCCGGAAGAGCAACAAAGGATTTCAAGATAATATCTTCCTTTAGAAGGATGAGGACAAGGTAAGGATTGTGAAAGTAAGACTGGTTGTGGAGTGACAGGAGTCAGGGGTGAACATGCCCTTTTTAGAAGCACACACATTTCAAAATTCAACAAATGCAATGACTTATTGTTGTGTGTGTTGTATTTATTTTTTATATAGAGCCAATATACAATCCAATTTCTTTATCCAGTTTTAACCCTATCAGAAAGTCATTATTACTATGATGAATGCCTGAAAATGGGGGCTAGGAATACCTGCCCTTACCTCCCACATGATTAGAGCATTATTTTAGATGTGGGTTATATACTGTAATACACACTCTTGTTGTCTGCATCTTGTGCAAATTTTTTTAGTTACAATTTTTTGTTAATTGTTCATTTACATAGACTGAAAAAACTTTATTCTGTCTTGTCTGATTGGCAGCTTCGGATTTCTCACTGGGCCACCTAGGCCATAGCCTAGGGTGGCACAACTGCTAGACGGGGCATAAAATGTATGGCAATGACTGCAGAGCCAAGGCAGAATGATTATTTGTTAGGGGACAGACCACATCTTGCTGGTCTAGGGGAAATAATAGTATAAATCCCCCTGCTTATCGGAGATATAAGGTACCTGGTAAAGAGGATTTCAATATTAGTGTTCGAGATGCCCCAAGGTGATATCTACGTTAGCAGGCGAATTTTAAGCGAGTAATAAAAAAGGCTGAACTCTCGCAATCTTTTTTGCTCCACTTTAAGGTTTTTCCTTTGGGATATAAAAGGATAGAAAACCGAACAATTATAATCCTGAAAAATAGCATTGACGTTTCTTTTCAAGTTAAGTGATTGCTTTGCCTTTATGAAAAAAAAATAGATTTTCTTTCCCCCTTAAAATGATACGGAGCTCTTAGCTGTTTAAAATGAAGTGTCTATCATTTC
Organism: Hymenochirus boettgeri; assembly: GCA_019447015.1. Taxonomy (NCBI): domain Eukaryota; kingdom Metazoa; phylum Chordata; class Amphibia; order Anura; family Pipidae; genus Hymenochirus; species Hymenochirus boettgeri. The sequence continues at coordinate 264,352,423 of CM033472.1, forward strand.
TGGGGAATGTGAGTGCGATTCGAAAGTTATTGTGGATAAAGAGTGTTACTGTGTATGGGTTCTTTTAAAGATTAATGATAACACAGGCTCTTTAATAAATGGCCCTGTTCTAGTAAGATATTTACATGCATGAATTGCCAAAATCCATCATCCGACTTTGTTTGAATCAAGAACATTTCACGTTTAAAATTACATTACCTTTAAAATGGTAAGGTTACATTTCCTTTAAAATGCAAGTTCACATCTTCCACAAAATGTTATACTTACCTTCCCTACCGCTACAAACTCCAATCTTGCAATACTCCACGAAGGCTTGGTCAGTAGCAGTCATTCTTTGGCTGTGACTCATCATCTGTCAAAGCTGTGATTGGTCAATGTGCTGGGAAGAAGTATTGTGAGGTTGGGATTTTCAGGGGTGGGGAAGGAAGTTTGAAGTTATGGATGGTTTATTCCATTCCAGTTAGTAAAGTAGGGCTAACATTTCTGCACAATGTGTTCCAAACAACATAAAGAAGTCCAAATGTCAACCATTCAGAGGTACAATTATTTCACTCTAGACATATGTGTTTTTTATATAAACACATATAAAATATAAATAATCTGCAATTATAGGTCTCCAGTATTGAATTCCTTTCATTCTCCATTTATACAAACACTTATAGAGGGAAAGGTCATATTGTCTGTACGGTCATGGCGTTCATTTATAGCTTTATAATCCTCTCTGCTCCTCTTGAGATGGCCCTTAGGCCACAGCACCGAGCATAATGCTAAGATAAAGCCTCTCATAACATACTTTATCTTAGCTTACCCTTAGGACTCAAGCATGTGTGACCATTTCCAGGGCTTTTTTACGTAAAAAAAGATCCATTTGTGATATTCACAATAGCATGTGTAGTTTCCCATACGGTGATGGAAATGATAAATAAGCAATGACCTGCGGATTATTTTGCCTAATGCAATTTTTACCCTGTGTCTGACATTGCATGTGAGAGCCAATCATTTCTATAGATGAGTCATTTGGGTTCAGTCCGTGAAGTTATATTTGGATTAAGCAGTAAAACCAGTTAACTGTAGATGGAAGTTCTCTGTGACAGGGGCATCTTTCCCCAAGCGTAGCACTTATTGTACTATCTCATCTTATTTAATTTTATATCTTTTATAGAAGGATCTGCTATTGAGTCAACATTAAAAACAAATGTACATGCCACGCGCTTGGGCCTACTGTCCCTTCCAAGCTCCTCTGCTGTTGGTTACACCTTCTGATTGTCCCAAATATTCATTTAGAATCTGTCGCTACAAGCTCCTTAGTAGGGATGGGTTGGACCTCATTGGTATGGTGTAGCTATTTTGGGGTAAAAGATGGTTAGAGGGTTGGAGGAGATTATAAACTAGTTTTGGAGGGTCCCTCTCAATGGGGTAAATAGCACAGGGAGTAAGATGGTGTAAGGTTCCTGTTTCAATGAAGAAGTCAGGACCAATGAGGAACATCCTGGAATGCATCAGATACAGAGCTAACACTGGTCGATGATGTCCGAGTACAAAGTCTGTACACAGACAACAGAAAAAGGCTCAAATCCTAAAGCAGGAAGAAATAGGAAGACTTCGGATAAAGTCCAAGGAAGGAGTACTTGGCAGGAAAGCAACAGATCAAGGCAAGGAACAGCAAACAGGAACAAATAAGGAAACCCAGCACAGCCAAATGCACGAGGCAAATTCTATAATCGGCATCTAAACACTGGAACTGGCTCAATTTGATTTCTCGACCGCCAACGTACTTCCGTGACATCATTCACATTGCACGTTGACGTCCTGTCCTTCCGTGATGTCATGCTCATTGCAAAATGATGTCCAAGCTCGCCATCTTTTTATTTATCCAAGGTTTATGAAGTTTTTTGGAAGCAGCAACCTTATGAGATATAGCCAAATGCAATTAGAATTATTTGGCAGAATTCTATTTCTGGTTTCTAGTTGCACTTTAATATAGATGTACAACAGCCCTATTTATATAAATAGGCACAGGATGAAGTTTCCCATCTATATCAAGGTGTTGTTATTAAATACACTGGGCCAAATATTAGAAGCAACACACTTCAATGAAGAATGTAAGCAGGGGCAACAGTGTTCCAGGCAAGGAACAGCAACAGGAACACTGGAACAAATAAGGAAACCCATTACACCAAAGACACAAGGCATCTGAATGCTGGGAACTGGACACCAACATCTTGGAGGGACCGGAGTGGCCGGGAAGGTGAGTATCACCTCTTAAATATGGGTATATGGGCCAGTGTTTGGAGGGAAGGGGATAGCAGAGATGATAGGGAGGCAGGTGTATTAAAGGCATAGATAAATTACAGGATCATAATCATAATGAATGTTTACAAATGCCTGGTGAAAAATGGGTGAATATGAAGATAATGGCTTGATGATTGACAAGTATGATGTAATGGGTATAGCAGAAACAAGGTTAAATAATTCTAATGACTGGGCTGTAAATTTAGGTTACTCCTTGTTTAGGCAGGAAGGAGAACATTTTAAAAAAGATGGGGTATGTATTTATGTTAAACAAGATTTGAAGCAAATTTTAAAAGAAGAGATAACTGGGGATATTGATGTTATAGTGGAGGCAATATGGGTGGGTGCAAGGGTTATTGTGGTGTGTGGTGAGTATATGTTGGTGTCTGGTGCAAGCCACCAAAAGCTAACAATGAGGAAGTTAATCAATCCATTTTGTAGATGGCAAGGGATATAAGTTATGGGGACCTTTAATTACCCTGACATTGATTGGAGTAGTGGAACTACCATCACAGTAAAGGGTGATGGTTTCCTAGATTTGCTACATGAACATTAGGAGTTCCAACTAGAAAAGGCAGATAAAGCAAAATGCGGTATTTACTACCGCACGGTATTCTACAATCGAACGCAGGTTTAAAATATGGCCCTATGGGTGGAATGGCAATAGGAAGGGGGTGTGTCATTGTTGGTGTCTGCTGCAAACCAACAATGCTAACAAGTAGGAAGTGAGTTGGCTTTATATGCATATGGCAAGGGCTGCAATTTGGGGCACATTCTGATTGTGGGGGACTTTCATTACCCTGACATTCAGAAATTTAGGGGGAAACGGTGACCTTTTGGCTTTGGGCAAATACAATCAAAAGGCCCTTTCAAGGTAGTTTGCAATATTTATTTTTTACCAAGCCCACTTTACTAAGGAAGGTTAAGATAATAGTAACAGTCTAATAAACCAGGGGGCTGATTTAACACCGCTAATGAACTGAAGCTGTCAATACTGACTAATGAAATAAGGGATAATACTGGAGAGTCGACTGGGGGGCTGACACTGCTAATGAACTCGAGGGCTTAAAATGGCTAATGACTGGAGTTCTGACTAACACTGCTAATGAACTGTAGTTCTGACAATACTGTTTAATGAACTGAAGGGTTGTCAATACTGACTAATGCACTGGAGGACTAACACTGCTAAGTGAACTGGAGGGCTGACAATGGCTAATGAACTGGAGTTCTGCAATACTGATTTGAACTGAAGGTCTGTCAATACTGACTAAACTGGAGGGCTGGCAATACTAGGTATTGCACTGAGGGCTGACAATCATTACTAATGAACTAATGAGCTGTCATTACTGACTAATGAATTGGAGGTTTGACAACATGGCCAATGAACTGGACGGCTGACTAACACTGGCTAATGAACTGGATGGCTGACTACACTGGCTATGAACTGGATGGCTGACTAACACTGCGCTATGAACTGGATGGCTGACTAACACTGGCTAATGAACTGGAGGGCTGACTAACACTGTTATAACTATAGAGTTGACAATACTGACTAATGAACTGAAGGGCTGTGAATACTGACTAATGAACGGAGGGCTGACAATACTGTGTATTGCACTGGACAGCTGACACTGCTAATGAACTGGAGGGCTAAAAAATGGCTAATGAACTGTAATTCTGACAATACTGTCTAATGAACTGGACGGCTGACATTACTGACTATACTAAAGGTGTCAATACTGAGTAATGAACTGGAGGGCTGACAATACTGTGTATAGCACTGGAGGACTAACACTGCTAATGAACTGGAGGTCTGACAATACTGACTAATAAACTGAAGGTCTGTCAATATTAATTAAAGAATTGGAGGTCTGACGATATGGCTAATGAACCAGGGACTGACTATCACTGCCTAATGAACTGGAGGCTGACAATATGGGTAATGACCTGGAAATCTGACTATACTGGATTTGCACTGGAGGGCTGAAACTGCTAATGAACTGGAGGCTGACAACACTGGTTAATGATCTTGGAGTTTTGGTGGATAAACAAACTTTAAAGGAGACTCCCCGCTAAGTGTCACTGTACTTGCCATACTCTGTAGTGCTCAATGTTTAAAACAAGGAAGTTTGAGCCTCGCTTCCTGGAAGCTGACATAGCAGCATAGAGATGCTACCTCTCCCTGACACAGGACACAGATTTCAGGGTTTTTTTTTCAAACAATTCAGTGCTCCTTTCCTTACGATGAGGCTTTTCATGCAAAAAAGTTACTTTGCAATGTGTTCCTTAGATAGTATGAATGTAAGACACAGAGTATTAACATTTCAGTAAAATAATGAAATAAAGTCTGGGGAATTGAACCTGCAACTTGTACATATATCTGTCTTTAAGCTTAGCTCATACCCTATATTAACAGAAATTTAATATGGAACACTAGTACATTTACAGGGTTATTCAATGAAAGTTCTTATCGTTTAAAATGGTGCTACTTTTGCCCCAACCAATCAGATGTTAGCTTCAAATGTTAAATAACATCTGATTGTGTTGGGGCAAACTTTTACCATTTTAAATGATAAGAAATGTTATTGAATCTCCCTGGTAGAATCTTTATCTTTTGATTGGAACATAATGGAAACAAAAAAAAGGGCAAGTCTGTGGATTTGAACCTGTGACCTTTTGGACCGTGTATTTCTTAAATTGGTGCATTACCAGGTGCAACACCACTGCATAAACAGATAATTCAGGTGCATTTTGAGACTTTCAGGCCTATTTAATATAAGTTCTTATCGTTAAAAAATTTGCTATTTTTCCATGATTTAATCTTTCAAATGGTAGCTAACATTTGATTGGTTGGGGCAAATTAGCACCATTTTTTTAACAATAAGAACTTTTATTATATAGGCGTGTGATATTTTACTAGGAACAGATAATGAAAAAAAGTCATACAGATGTGGCCACACCAATATGAAGTCCCTGATAGACTTGTTATCCATCAGTATATTTACCAGCAACTCACACGGAATGGTAGTAAACTACAGTTACTAGCAGCTTTTAAAGTCTGTTAAGGAACTTTTGGTGTGGAGATATCTACAAAGAAGTATTATTTGCATACAGACTGTGAATACTGGTGTCGGGGATAGTTGTGGGTTGGTTGTACTGGAAAAAACATGGATGCCTTCTTATTTTAGAATCTGTTACTTACATGTACTAAATGCAACTTACTAGAGAGAATCTTAAAATGTGAGTTTGTGTCTCCTTTAATGTAGCGTCAGTGAGGGGTAGCAATATATACAGCTAACAAGATATTGTCTTGTATAAAAGAGGTATGGATCCAAGGAGAAAATATTATTCTCCCTCTTTATAAAGCAAGGCCTCATTTGGAATATGCAGTGAAATTTTGGAATCCTGTGTACAAAAAGACTTATTGGTAATGGAAAGGGTTCAGAGAAGGGCAACAAATTAATAAGGGGACTGGGGAGCTTGAACATAAAGACAGATTGGATAAGATACAATTTACTAGAGAAAAGGCGCTTGCATGGGTAATATCAAAGCTGTTAATATTTGTCATGCAATAAACGATCTCTCTTTGTGGGGTTTGTATTTTTCAGAAAAACTGACATTTGTCATTCACACAACCGCTGTGGGGTTGACCTGCTGACAACATAACTACGACTCAATAAATGTGTTTCTAACATCATCATTTGTTTTACCTGGGACTTGATCTCTGATTGGAAAGACAATTTTGTTTACCTGTCTTAACCAAAACACTAAATAATTTGTAAAAATACCCAGGTCTCCTAGCAAATCAGATACATTAGACATGTACTGTATCTGAATGAAATAAACAATTTGTAAAATACCCAGATCCAGCATGTTGTGACATGTCTCCCCAGCGATATCGGATACATTAGACATGTACTGTATCTGAATGAATAAAACAATTTGTAAAATACCCAGATCCAGCATGTGTATGACACGTCTCCCAGCGATATCGGATACATTAGACATGTACTGTATCTGATGAAATAAATAATTTGTAAAAATACCCAGATCCAGCATGTGTATGACATGTCTCCCAGCGTATCCGATACATTAGACATGTACTGTATCTGAATGAAATAAAATATTTGTAAATACCCAGATCCAGCATGTGTATGACACGTCTCCTCCGCGATATCGGATACATTAGACATGTACTGTATCTGAATGAAATAAATAATTTGTAAAAATACCCAGATCCAGCATGTGGTATGACACGTCTCCCAGCGATATCGGATACATTAGACTGTACTGTATCTGAATGAAATAAACAATTTGTAAAAATACCCAGATCCAGCATGTGTATGACATGTCTCCAGGATATCGGATACATAGACATGTACTGTATCTGAATGAAATAAAATAATTTGTAAAAATACCCAGATCCAGCATGTGTATGACACGTCTCCCAGCGATATCGGATACATTAGACATGTCTGTATCTGAATGAAATAAAATAATTTGTAAAAATACCCAGATCCAGCATGTGTAGGACACGTCTCCCAGCGATATCGGATACATTAGACATGTACTTATCTGACTGAATAAAATAATTTGTAAAGATACAAGATCCCAGCATGTGTATGACCGTCTCCCAGCGATATCGGATACATTAGACATGTACTGTATCTGAATGAAATAAATAATTTGTAAAATACCCAGATCCAGCATGTGTATGACACGTCTCCCAGCGATATCGGATACATTAGACATGTACTGTATCTGACTGAAATAAAATAATTTGTAAAAATACCCAGATCCGCATGTGTATGACACGTCTCCCCCGCGATATCGGATACATTAGACATGTACTGTATCTGAATGAAATAAAATAATTTGTAAAGATACCAAGATCCGCATGTGTATGACACGTCTCCCACGATATCGGATACATTAGACATGTACTGTACTGAATGAATAAAATATTTGTAAAAATACCCAGATCCAGCATGTGTATGACATTCCCCAGCGATATCGGATACATTAGACATGTACTGTATCTGAATGAATAAAATAATTTGTAAAAATACCCAGATCCAGCATGTGTATGACACGTCTCCCAGCGATATCGGAATACATTAGACATGTACTGTATCTGAATGAAAATAATAATTGTAAAAATACCCAGATCCAGCATGTGTATGACACGTCTCCCAGCGATATCGGATACTTAGACATGTACTGTATCTGAATGAAATAAATAATATTTGTAAAAACCCAGATCCAGCATGTGTATGACACTTCTCCAGCGATATCGGATCATTAGACATGTACTGTATCTGATGAAATAAAAATTTGTAAAGATACCAAGTCCAGCATGTGTATGACAGTCTCCCAGCGATATCGGATACATTAGACATGTACTGTACGGAATGAAATAAAAAATTTGTAAAAATACCCAGATCCAGCATGTGTATGACACGTCTCCCAGCGATATCGGATACATTAGAACATGTACTGTATCTGAATGAAATAAATAATTTGTAAAAATAACCCAGATCCAGCATGTGTATGACCGTCTCCCAGCGATATCGGATACATTAGACATGTACTGTATCTGAATGAAATAAAATAATTGTAAAAATACCCAGATCCAGCATGTGTATGACACGTCTCCCAGCGATATCGGATACATTAGACATGTACTGTATCTGAATGAAATAAAATAATTTGTAAAATAACCCAGATCCAGCATGTGTATGAAACGTCTCCCAGCGATATCGGATACATTAGACATGTACTGTCTGAATGAAATAAATAATTTGTAAAATACCACAGATCCAGCATGTGTATGACACGTCTCCCAGCGATATCGGATCACATTAGACATGTACTGTATCTGAATGAAATAAAATAATTTTGTAAAATACCAAGATCCAGCATGTGTATGACACTCTCCCCAGCGATATCGGATACATTAGACATGTACTGTATCTGATGAAATAAAATAATTTGTAAAATACCCAGATCCAGCATGTTATGACACGTCTCCCAGCGATATCGGATACTTAGACATGTACTGTATCTGAATGAAATAAAATAATTTGTAAAGATACCAAGATCCAGCATTGTGTATGACACGTCTCCCAGCGATATCGGATACATTAGACATGTACTGTATCTGAATGAATAAAATAATTTGTAAAAGATCACCAAGATCCAGCATGTGTATGACACGTCTCCCAGCGATATCGGATACATTAACATGTACTGTATCTGAATGAAATAAAATAATTTGTAAAGATACCAAGATCCAGCATGTGTATGACACGTCTCCAGCGATATCGGATACATTAGACATGTACTGATCTGAATGAAATAAAATAATTTGTAAAGATAGCAAGATCCAGCATGTGTATGACACGTCTCCCGCGATATCGATACATTAGACATGTACTGTATCTGAATGAAATAATAATTGTAAAAATACCAGATCCAGCATGTGTATGACACGTCTCCCAGCGATATCGGATACTTAGACATGTACTGTATCTGAATGAAATAAAATAATTTGTAAAGAGCAAGATCCAGCATGTGTTATGACACGTCTCCCAGCGATAATCGGATACATTAGACTGTACTGTATCTGAATGAAATAAAATAATTTGTAAAGATACCCAGATCCAGCATTGTATGACAGTCTCCCAGCGATATCGGATACATTAGACATGTACTGTAATCTGAATGAAATAAAATATTTGTAAAATACCAGATCCAGCATGTGTATGACACGTCTCCCACGATATCGGATACATTAGACATGTACTGTATCTGAATGAAATAAAATAATTTTGTAAAAATACCAGATCAGCATGTGTGTGACACGTCTCCCAGCGATATCGGATACATTAGACAGTACTGTATCTGAATGAAATAAAATAATTTGTAAAATACCAAGATCCAGCAGGTGTATGACCTCTCCCAGCGATATCGGATACATTAGACATGTACCTGTTCTGAATGAAATAAAACAATTTGAAAAATACCCAGATCCAGCATGTGTATGACAGTCTCCCAGCGATATCGGATACATTAGACATGTACTGTATCTGAATGAAATAAAACAATTTTGTAAAAATACCCAATCCAGCATGTGTATGACACGTCTCCCAGCGATATCGGATACATTAGACATGTACTGTATCTGAATGAAATAAAAATAATTTGTAAAAATACCCAGATCCAGCATGTGTATGACACGTCTCCCAGCGATATCGGAATACATTAGACATGTACTGTATCTGAATGAAATAAAATAATTTGTAAAAGCCAATCCAGCATGTGTATGACAGTCTCCCAGCGATATCGGATACATTAGACATGTACTGTATCTGAATGAAATAAAATAATTTGTAAAAATACCCAGATCCACAGTGTATGACATTCTCCCATCGATATCGGATACATTAGACATGTACTGTATCTGAATGAAATAAAATAATTTGTAAAAATCCCAATCCAGCATGTATGTGACACGTCTCCCCAGCGATATCGGATACATTAGACATGTACTGTAATCTGAATGAAATAAAATAATTTGTAAAAATACCCAGATCCAGCATGTGTATGACACGTCTCCCAGCGATATCGGATACATTAGACATGTACTGTATCTGAATGAAAATAAAATAATTTGTAAAATACCCAGATCCGCATGTGTATGACCGTCTCCCCAGCGATATCGGATACATTAGACATGTACTTATCTAATGAAATAAACAATTTGTAAAAATACCCGATCCAGCCATGTGTATGCACGTCTCCCAGCGATATCGGATACATTAGACATTACTGTATCTGAATAATAAAAAATTTGTAAAAACCCAATCCAGCATGTGTATGACACGTCTCCCAAGCTAATCGGATACATTAGACATGTACTGTATCTGAATGAAATAAAATAATTTGTAAAAATAACCAGATCCAGCTGTGTATGACACGTCCCCAGCGATATCGGATACATTAGACATGTACATGTATCTGAATGAAATAAAATAATTTGTAAAATACCCAATCCAGCATGTGTATGACACGTCTCCCCGCGATATCGGATACATTAGACATGTACTGTATCTGAATGAAATAAAATAATTTGTAAAGATACCCAATCCAGCATGTGTATGACATGTCTCCCAGCGATATCGGATACATTAGACATGTACTGTTCTGAATGAAATAAAATAATTTGTAAAGATACCAGATCCAGCATGTGTATGACACGTCTCCCCCGATATCGGATACATTAGACATTTACTGTATCTGAATGAAATAAATATTTGTAAGATACCAAGATCCAGCATGTGTTGACACTCTCCCCAGCGATATCGGATACATTAGACCTGTACTGTATCTGAATGAAATAAATAATTTGTAAAGATACCAAGATCCAGCATGTGTATGACACGTCTCCCAGCGATCATCGGATACATTAGACATGTACTGTATCTGAATGAAATAAAATAATTTGGAAAATACCCAATCCAGCATGTGTATGACACGTCTCCCAGCGATATCGGATACATTAGACATGTACTGTATCTGAATGAAATAATAATTTGTAAAATTCCCAATCCAGCATGTGTATGACACGTCTCCCAGCGATATCGGATACATTAGACATGTACTGTATCTGAATGAAATAAAATAATTTGTAAAAATACCCAGATCCACATGTGTTGAACACGTCTCCCAGCGATATCGGATACATTAGACATGTACTGTATCTTGAATGAAATAAATAATTTGTAAAAATACCAAGATCCAGCATGTGTATGACACGTCTCCCGCGATATCGGATACATTAGACATGTACTGTATCTGAATGAATAAAATAATTTGTAAAAATAACCAGAATCCACATGTGTATGACACGTCTCCCAGCGATATCGGATACATTAGACATGTACTGTATCTGAATGAATAAAATAATTTGTAAAAATACCCAGATCCAGCATGTGTATGACCCGTCTCCCAGCGATATCGGATACATTAGACATTACTGTATCTGAATGAATAAAATATTTGTAAAAATACCCAGATCCAGCATGTGTATGACACGTCCTCCCAGTGATATCGGATACATTAGACATGTACTGTATCTGAATGAAATAAAATAATTTGTAAAGATACCCAGATCCAGCATGTGTAGACACGTCTCCCACGATATCGATACATTAGACATGTACTGTATCTGAATGAAATAAATAATTTGTAAAAATACCAAGATCCAGCATGTGTATTGACACGTCTCCCACGATATCGGATACATTAGACAGTACTGTATCTTGAATAGAATAAAATAATTTGTAAAAATCCCAGATCCAGCATGTGTATGACACTTCTCCCAGCGATATCGGATACATTAGACATGTACTGTATCTGAATGAAATAAAACAATTTTGTAAAAATCACCCAGATCCACATGTGTATGACACTCTCCCCAGCGATATCGGATACCATTAGGACTGTACTGTATCTGAATGAAATAAAACAATTTTTAAAAATACCCAGATCCAGCATGTGTATGACACGTCTCCCAGCGATATCGGATACATTAGACATGTACTGTATCTGAATGAAATAAATAATTTGTAAAAATACCCAGATCCAGCATGTGTATGAACACGTCTCCCAGCGATATCGGATACATTAGACATGTACTGTATCTGAATGAAATAAAAAATTTGTAAAAATACCCAGATCCAGCATGTTATGACACGTCTCCCAGCGATAAATCGATACATTAGACATGTAACTGTAATCTGAATGAAAATAAAAATTTGTAAAAATACCCATATCCAGCATGTGTATGACATGTCCTCCCACGATATCGGATACATTAGACATGTACTGTATCTGAATGAAATAAAATAATTTGTAAATACCAAATCCAGCATGTGTTATGACACGTCTCCCAGCGATATCGGATCATTAGACATGTACTGTATCTGAATGAAATAAAATAATTTGTAAAAATACCCAGATCCAGCATGTGTATGAACACGTCTCCCAGCGATATCGGATATCATTAGACATGTACTGTATCTGAATGAATAAAACAATTTGTAAAAATACCCAGATCCACATGTGGTATTGACACGTCTCCCAGCGATATCGGATTACATTAGACATGTACTGTATCTGAATGAAATAAAACATTTGTAAAAATACCCAGATCCAGCATGTGTATGACACGTCTCCCAGCGATATCGGATACATTGACATGTACTGTATCTGAATGAAATAAAATACATTTGTAAAATACCCAGATCCAGCATGTGTATGACACGTCTCCCAGCGTATCGGATACATTAGACATGTACTGTATCTGATGAATAATAAACATTTGTAAAATACCCAGATCCAGCATGTTGTATGACACGTCTCCCAGCGATATCGGATACATTAGACATGTACTGTAATCTGAATGAAATAAAATAATTTGTAAAAATACCCAGATCCAGCATGTGTATGACACTCTCCCAGCGATATCGGATACATTAGACATGGTACTGTATCTGAATGAAATAAATAATTTGTAAAATACCCAGATCCAGCATGTGTATGACACGTCTCCCGCGATATCGATACATTGACATGTACTGTATCTAATGAATAAATAATTTGTAAAAATACCCAGATCCAGCATGTGTTGACACGTCTCCCAGCGATATCGGATACATTAGACATGTACTGTATCTGAATGAAATAAATAATTTGTAAAATACCCAGATCAGCATGTGTATGACACGTCTCCCACGATATCGGATACATTAGACATGTACTGTATCTGAATGAAATAAAATAATTTGTAAAAATACCCAGATCCAGCATGTGTATGACACGTCTCCCAGCGATATCGGATACATTAGACATGTACTGTATCTGAATGAATAAAACAATTTGTAAAATACCCAGATCCAGCATGTGTATGACACGTCTGCCAGCGATATCGGATACATTAGACATGTACTTGATCTGAATGAAATAAAATAATTTGTAAATACCCAGATCCAGCTGTGTATGACACGTCTCCCAGCGTATCGGATACATTAGCATGTACTGTATCTGAATGAAATAAATAATTTGTAAAAATACCCAGATCCAGCATGTGTATGACACGTCTCCCAGCGATATCGGATACATTAGACATGTACTGTATCTGAATGAAATAAAATCTTTGTAAAAATACCCCAGATCCAGCAGTGTATGACACGTCTCCCAGCGATATCGGATACATTAGACATGTACTGTATCTGAATGAAATAAAATAATTTGTAAAAATACCCAGATCCAGCATTGTATGACACTTCTCCCAGCGATATCGGATACTAGACATGTACTGTATCTGAATGAAATAATAATTTTGTAAAATACCAGATCCAGCATGTGTTGACACGTCTCCCAGCGATTCTATACCTTAGACATGTACTGTATCTGAATGAATGAAATAAAATAATTTGTAAAATACCCAGATCACATGTGTATGACACGTCTCCCGCTTATCGGATACATTAGACATGTACTGTATCTGAATGAAATAAAATAATTTTGTAAAATACCCAGATCCAGCATGTGTATGACACGTCTCCCTCCCAGCGATATCGGATACATTAGACATGTACTGTATCTGAATGAAATAAAATATTTGTAAGATACCAAGTCCAGCATTGTATGACACGTCTCCAGCATATCGGATACTTAGACATGTCTTTATCTGAATGAAATAATTATTTGTAAAAATACCCAATCCAGCATGTTATGACACGTCCCTCCCAGCGATATCGGATACATTAGACATGTACTGTATCTAATGAAATAAAATAATTTGTAAAAATACCCAGATCCAGCATGTGTATGACACGTCCCCAGCATATCGGATCATTAGACATGTACTGTATCTGAATGAAATAAAATAATTTGTAAAGATACCACAGATCCAGCATGTGTATGACACGTCTCCCAGCGATATCGGATACATTAGACATTTACTGTATCTGAATGAAATAAATAATGTGTAAAAATACCCAGATCCAGCAGGTGTGACACGTCTCCCCAGCGATATCGGATACTAGACATGTACTGTACCTGAATGAAATAAAAAATATGTAAATACCCAGATCCAGCATGTGTATGACACGTCTCCCAGCGATATCGGATACATTGACATGTACTTATCTGAATGAAATAAAATAATTTTAAAAATACCACATATCCAGCATGTGTATGACACCGTCTCCCAGCGATATCGGATACATTAGACATGTACTTTATCTGAATGAAATAAAATAATTTGTAAAGTACCAAGACCAGCATGTGTATGACCCGTCTCCCAGCGATATCGGATACATTAGACATGTACTGTATCTGAATAATAAAATATTTGTAAAGATACAAGATCCACATTGTTGTGACCACGTCTCCAGCGATATCGGATCATTAAACATGTCTGTATCTGAATGAATAAAATAATTGTAAAAATACCCAGATCCAGCATGTGTATGACACGTCTCCCAGCGATATCGGATACATTAGACATGTACTGTATCTGAATGAAATAAAATAATTGTAAAAATCCCAATCCAGCATGTGTATGACACGTCTCCCAGCGATATCGGATACATTAGACATGACTGTATCTGATGAAATAAAATAATTTGTAAAAATACCCAGATCCAGCATGTTTATGACACGTCTCCCAGCGATATCGGATACATTAGACATGTACTGTATCTGATGAAATAAAATAATTTGTAAAATACCCGATCCAGCATGTGTATGACACGTCTCCCAGCGATATCGATACATTAGCATGTACTGTATCTGAATGAAATAAAATAATTTGTAAAAATACCAAGATCCAGCATGTGTATGACACGTCTCCCAGCGATATCGGATACATTAACATGTACTGTATCTGAATGAAATAAATAATTTGTAAAGATACCCAGATCCAGACATGTATTAGCACACGTCTCCCAGCGATCGGATACATTACATGTACTGTATCTGAATAACATAAAATAATTTTGTAAAAATACCGATCCAGCATGTGTGGACACGTCTCCCAGCGATATCGGTAACATTAGACATGTACTGTATCTGAATGAAATAAAATAATTTGTAAATACCACAGATCCAGCATGTGTATGACACGTCTCCCAGCATATCGGATACATTAGACATGTACTGTATCTGAATGAAATAAAAATTTGTAAAATACCCAGATCCAGCATTGTGTATGACACGTCTCCCAGCGATATCGGATACATTAGACATGTACTGTATCTGATGAAATAAATAATTTGTAAAGATACCCAGATCCAGCATGTGTATGACACGTCCTCCAGCATTCGAATCAGTACTTAGACATGTACTGTATCTGAATGAATAAAATAATTTGTAAAATACCCAGATCCAGATGGTGTATGACACGTCTCCCAGCGATATCGATACATTAGACATGTACTGTATCTGAATGAAATAAAATATTTGTAAAAATACCCAATCCGCATGTGTATGACACGTCTCCCAGCGTATCGGATACATTAGACATGTACTGTATCTGAATGAAATAAAATAAATTTTGTAAAGATACCCAGATCCCACATGTGTATGACACGTCTCCCAGCGATATCGGATACATTAGACATGTACTGTATCTGATGAAATAAATAATTTGTAAGATACCAAGATCCAGCATGTGTATGACACGTACCTCCCACGATATCGGATACATTAGACATGTACTTATCTGAATGAAATAAAACAATTTGTAAAAATACCCAGACCAGCATGTGGTATGACAGTCCTCCCGCGATATCGGATACATTAGACATGTACTTTATCTGAATGAATAAAACAATTTTGTAAAAATACCCAGATCCAGCATGTGTATGACACGTCTCCCAGCGATATCGGATACATTAGACATGTACTGTATCTGAATGAATAAAATAATTTGTAAAATACCCAGATCCAGCATGTGTATGACACGTCTCCCAGCGATATCGGATAATTAGACATGTACTGTATCTGAATGAAATAAAATAATTTGTAAAAACAAGTCCAGATCCGCATGTGTATGACACTTCTCCCATCGATGATCGATACTTAGAAACATGTACTGTATCTGAATAAATAAAAATAATTTGTAAAAAATACCCAGATCTCAGCATGTGTATGACATGTCTCCCATGCGATTCGGATACATTAGACATGTACTGTATCTGAATGAATAAAATAATTTGTAAAGCAACCAAGAATCCAGCATGTGTATGACACGTCTCCAGCGTATCGGATACATTAGACATGTCTGTATCTGAATGAAATAAAATAATTTGTAAAGATCCCAGATCCAGCATGTGTATGACACGTCTCCCGCGATATCGATACATTAGACATGTACTCTGTATCTGAATGAAATAAAATTAATTGTAAAGATACCAAGATCCAGCGTGTATGACACCGTCTCCCAGCGATATCGATACATAGACATGTACTGTATCTGACTGAAATAAAATAATTTGTAAAAATACCCAGATCCAGCATGTGTATCTACACGTTCCCAGCGATATCGGATACATTAGACATGTACTGTATCTGAAGAAATAAAATAATTTGTAAAAATCCCAGATCCAGCATTGTAAGCCGTCTCCCAGCGATATCGGATACATTAGACATGTACTGTATCTGAATGAAATAAAATAATTTGTAACATACCAGATCCGCATGTGTAGACACGTCTCCCCAGCGATATCGGTATACAGTAGACCATGTACTGTATCGAATGAAATAAAATAATGTAAAAGATACAAGATCCAGCATGTGTATGACACGTCTCCCAGCGATATCGGATACATTAGACATGTACTGTTATCGAATGAATAAAACTTTGTAAAATACCAGATCCAGCAGTGTATGACACCGTCTCCCAGCGATATCGGATACTTAGCATGTACTGTATCTGAATGAAAATAAAATAATTTGTAAAATACCAGATCCAGCTGTGTATGACCGTCTCCCAGCGATATCGGATACATTGAGACTGTACTGATCTGAATGAAATAAAATAATTTGTAAAATACCAGATCCAGCATGTGTATGACACGTCTCCCAGCGATCGGATACATTAGACATGTATGTATCTTGATGAATAAATAATTTGTAAAGATACCAGAATCCAGCATGTGTATGACACGTTCTCCCAGCGATATCGGATACATTAGACATGTAACTTATCGAATGAAATAAAATAATTTGTAAAAATAAACCCAGATCCAGCATGTGTAATGACACGTCTCCCAGCATATCGGATACATAACATGTACTGTATCTGAATGAAATAAAATATTTGTAAAAATACCAAAGATCCAGCATGTGTATGACACGTCTCCGCGCGATTATCGGATACATTAGCATGTACTGTATTGAATGAAATAAAATAATTTGTAAAAATACCCAGATCCAGGCATGTGTATGACACGTCTCCCGCGATATCGGATACTTAGACAGGTACTGATCTGAATGAAATAAAATAATTTGTAAAAATACCCAGATCCAGCATGTGTATGACACGTCTCCAGCGATAATCCGATACTTAGATGTACTGTATCTGAATGAAATAAAATTTGTAAAAATACCCAGATCCAGCATGTGTATGACATCGTCTCCCAGCGTATCGGATACATTAGACATGTACTGTATCTGAATGAAATAAAACATTTGTAAAAATACCCAGATCCAGCATGTGTATGACACGTTCTCCCAGCGATATCGGATACATTAGACATGTACTGTATCTGAATGAAATAAAATAATTTGTAAAATACCCAGATCCAGCTGTGTACTGACCGTCTCCCGCGATATCGGATACATTAGACATGTACTGTATCTGAATGAAATAAAATAATTTGTAAAATACCAAGATCCAGCATGTGTATGACACGTCTCCCAGCGAGATCTCGGATACATTAGACATGTACTGTATTCTGAATGAAATAAATAATTTGTAAAATCCCAGATCCCAGCCATGTGTTAGGACACGTCTCCCAGCGATAATCGAATACATTAGAAATGTACTGTATCTGAATGAAATAAATGAATTTGTAAAATACCAAGATCCAGCATGTGTATGACAACGTCTCCCCAGCTTATCGGATACATTAGATCGACATGTACTGTATCTGAATGAAATAAAATTTGTAAAAATACCCAGACCAGCTGTGTATGACACGTCTCCAGCGATATCGGATACATTGACATGTACTGTATCTGAATGAAATAAAATAATTTGTAAAAATACCCAGAATCCAGCATGTGTATGACACGTCTCCCCGCTATCGGATACATTAGACAGTGACTGTATCTGAATGAAATAAAATAATTTGTAAAAATACCCAGATCCAGCAGTGTATGACAGTCTCCCAGCGTATCGGATACTTAGACATTGTATGTATCTGAATGAAATAAACTAATTTGTAAAAATTACCCAGATCCAGCATGTGTATGACACGTCTCCCAGCGATACGGATACAGTTAGACATGTACTGTATCTGAATGAAATAAATATTTGTAAAAATACCCAGATCCAGCATGTGTATGACACGTCTCCCAGCGATATCGGATACATTAACTGTACTGTATCTGAATGAAATAAAATAATTTGGTAAAAATACCAAATCCAGCATGTATGAACGTCTCCAGCGATACGGATACATTGACATGGCTGTATCTGAATGAAATAAAATAATTTGTAAAAAATACCCGATCCAGCATGTGATGACACGTCTCCCAGCGATATCGGATACATTAGACATGTACTGTATCTGAATGAAATAAAATAATTTGTAAAATCCCAGATCCAGCATGTGTATGACACGTCTCCCAGCGATATCGGATACATTAGACATGTACTGTACTGAATGAAATAAAAATTTGTAAAAATACCAGATCCAGCATGTGTATGACACGTCTCCAGCTATCGGATACATTGACATGTACTGTTCTGAATGAAATAAAAAATAATTTGTAAAGATACAGATCCGACATGGTATGACACGTCTCCCAGCGATATCGGATACATTAGACATGTACTGTATCTGAAAGAAATAAATAATTGTAAAAATAACCATCCAGCATGTGTTGACACGTCTCCCGCGATATCGGATACAATTAGACATGTACTGTATCTGAATGAAATAAAATAATTTGTAAAATAACCAGATCCAGCATGTGTATGAACACGTCTCCCAGCGATATCGGAATACATTAGACATGTACTGTATTGAATGAAATAAATAATTTGTAAAAATACCCAGATCCAGCGATGTGTATGACACGTCTCCCAGCGATATCGGATACATTAGACATGTACTGTATCTGAATGAAAATAAAATAATTGGTAAAATACCAGATCCAGCATGTGTATGAGACACGTCTCCCAGCGATATCGGATACATTAGACATGTACTGTATCTGAATGAAATAAAATATTTGTAAAAATACCCAGATACCAGCATGTGTATGACACGTCTCCCAGCGATATCGGATACATTAGACATGTACTGTATCTGAATGAAAATAAAATAATTTGTAAAAATACCCAGATCCAGCATGTGTATGACACGTCTCCCCATCGATATCGAACATTAGACATGTACTGTATTGAATGAAATAAAATAATTTGTAAAAATCCAGATCCAGCATGTGTATGACACGACTCCCAGCGATATCGGATAACTTAGACATGTACTGTATCTGAATGAATAAAATAATTGTAAAAATCCCAGATCCAGCAGGTGTATGACACGTCTCCCAGCGATATCGATACATTAGACATGTACTGTACGCGAAATGAATAAAATAATTTGTAAAAATACCCAGATCCAGCATGTGTATGACACGTCTCCCAGCGATAGCGGATACATTAGACATGTATCTGTATCTGAATGAAATACAACCGTAATATCTTAAATAAGATACACCAGATCCAGCATGTGTATGAAACGTCTCCCCAGCGATATCGGATACATTAGACATGTACTGTATCGAATGAAATAAAATAATTTGTAAAAATACCCAGATCCAGCATGTGTATGACACGTCTCCCAGCGTATAATCGTACATGAGACATGTACTGTATCTGAATGAAATAAATAATTTGTAAAATACCCAGATCCCGCATGTTTGACACGTCTCCCAGCGATATCGGATACATAGAGACATGTACTGTATCTGAATGAAAATACAATATTTGTAAAAATACCCAGATCCAGCTGGTATGACACGTCTCCCAGGCGATATCGGATACATTAACATGTACGTATCTGAATGAATAAAATAAAATTTGTAAAATACCAGATAGACCCATGTTATGACACGTCTCCCACGTATCGATAACATGAGACATTGTACTGTATCTGAATGAAATAACATAATTTGTAAAGATACAAGATCCAGCATGTGTGACACGTCTCCCAGCGATATCGGATACATAGACATGTACGGTATCTGAATGAAATAAAATAATTTGTACAATTAACCCTGCGGAGCCATGTCATGGGATCTGCTGTCGATACCAAGAATTTATCCACCCTGTACAAAGGACATTTGATATTGACATTTGAAAGATTCAATGTCCTTTTCAATAGTTTCTCAATTTAACCAGTACCATATGTATTTGTATATTTTTCATTAAGCTAAACTAATCCTGAAAAATGCTCTGTACTGCCTCTTTAAAACGAGCCCATTTTGATTTGATGATCTAATACTATTATTTATTACCTATCAGTATGTCTTTATGATGTGGGGAAACCGGAGTGCCCGGAGGAAACCCACGCAACACAGGGAGAACATACAAATCCTTGAGATGTGTCCAAGGGTGGAATCGAAATAGGACTTCAGCGCTGCAAAGTTTCAGTGCTAACCACTAAGCCATCGTGCTCAGTGGTTTTAGGAATAAAATCCTTAAAACAACTTCTGAAAATTTCCATTAATATGGCTTGGAAGGTTCCATATCAATAAATTTTTATTTGCAAATGCAGTATTGCAATAAATTATCAGAAACTGTAGCTAATTCTTCATCCTGGGCAATACTATCCTTTAACATTAACGAGTCTTTTTTACCATGAAGTGAGCTCCATAATCATCTTCTCTTTGCATCTAAAGCAAACCCCTCACACACGGAACCAAGGTCCAACTTTGTAACAGAATTAATACCCTGACTATTATACATCTGTGTGTGGGAAGTGATAAGAGAAGAATCTGAGAATCGCCGCAGAAAAAAATTTAGCATGAAAAGGAGAAATGTGAAATGAAAATAGAACAAATTGAAAAAATTCAGCTATGTTTTCATACGTGTTTGATTATAAAACATCAAGAGCACGTCTGCGTGATTTTTTACCTGTTCGGACAATATTGTTTGGGCAACGTGCGTTGAATAACTTTAGGCAATTACATAATATATAAATCTGCAATTTACATGGACGTGTGCAGGGAATACTCTTTATACATTAAATATAACAATGCCCTATTCTATATATGGACCCTACTGACATGAATAGGAAATTTAGTAATATACACCACATACAATGTGGGAATTATTACTCGACTGTAATAACAAAATGCCTGAACCAATGATCCAGCAATGCTCGGGAAAAAAAAAATTCAATGTTCGAAACTGGTGAGTTACATTCCCGCAATCAGATTTTTACATTTTCTAAAAGTTCTGAAAAATTGAAAACAAACCCAATAGACGTAAATCGAGATTCAAATTTAATATCTCATTATCAAGCATCTGTATGGATAAAAAACAAACAGTATTAATATTCGATAACGGTATGACTCTTTGAAGTTCGATATCAAATATTTGAAGTGCTAAAAAGTTCTGAAAGTTCTACAGAACTTCTACAGAAACTGGGAGTCTTAATTCTGAACCCTGTAACTCTCCCTATTGACCCTACATGATGATTATGTTTCTAATGGAATCTGCAGTTGTAACCACAAGTAACTGTAATTTTAAATTGTAAAACTGTAAATTTTTCTTGTGAGTCAGAGAGGCAGGATCTGCTGTAGCATCATCTGTGACTAAACGAGGTGAGTCTCTGTGCTGCAGTGTGACTTTCTGTCAGCTTCTAGGGGGAAGGCTGTAGCTTCCTTGTTTTGTATGCTGTACTCCAGTGAACATGAGAGTGTATTGCATACACTTAGAACGCCACCAAAATAAAGAGGTGGATTATAGAAGCTTATTGTATTGCTCTGTCTAATGGGACTTTAGTTACCCTTTTATATATATGCACATATTATGTAGCCTATTTCCTTGGACATTTGCAACATTATTAGGCCTCTTTAGTATAATTTTATGTTTTTTACTTCAAACTGGGATTGGAGTATTTAATTAGTAATAGGATTGCATTGCATCCGTAAACCCAAGTCTCTTTGTAGACTGAAACCTTGTTTACATTACAATGACTGTAACCTTTCCCACAGGGCCTGTAAGTTAGGTGTCTTTCTTGTATAGTCTTTCTTGTCAAGTCTCTATTCTACTGTACACAGATGTTTCCTTTCTGATACGGTTGTAAGTTGAGACTGATTCGCTAGCCTACTTTGATTATCTAAACAGCCTGAACACATAATACACAGAGCTAAAAAAACAACATAAAAAAAGGTTTTCTTTCTCAATTTGAGGAGAAAAATTCACTGGAAATTGAGTACAGGTCTATACACGAAAAACTATTTATAAACCTCATATCTCAATCCGCTTTCTTTGATCGAGTCTTTTTCTTTCTTGCAAATGCAAAGTAGAAAGTTGAATTCAACCTGCTGTTAGCTCCAGCTTAGATTTGACACTTATCTCTGCTTTTAACCTACCCGCATATAGCTTATGTCTTTGAGAATTCATGTGCTCATTCACACAATGTGTCACTATAAAGCGAAGTCTCCCTTTCTACGTTCTTGACGTGAGACCCATGGCGTAAAGTTCATTATAAGCTGAGCAGGTCAACCTTCAAGAGACAAAAAAAATAGGGATGTTGGGTTTTAGAGTTTCTAAAATTAGACATGAAAGATTTTTTTTTTGTTATTCCTGAAAACAAGTTTGTGAAATCCAATATAATAATGTGCTGGGTTGTGGTCAGTGTTTAATCAGTTTTACAAGGACTGCAGTATTCGTTAGATACATGGTAAAGATTTTGGAAATTAAATCCCTTTTATTGGCTAATTCTATAGATTAAAAGCATTGTAATTTTTCAAACAGTTTCTGTTCTTCTTCAGGCTGACATGTTGCAGTAGTTTTAGTTGAGGTTAAAAAATGGAAAGCATCCATCAAGTTCAAATCTGCATATAATGAAGGGCTGAACCTAACTTTAGGATTTAAATCTCCATGCAAATACCAAATTTCTAAATATATATGGCAGGAATTATCAAACAATTCTTAAAACATATTAAAGGATAACGGTATTGCCTCAATGCATTTTTTTTAAAACTGCTTTCAAAAGAGTAAAGGTATGCAGCCCTCCTATGTGTTTTTTTTCCTGATTTCGAGCTTCTCTCTGCCTTCAATTAGCCATGCTGTGAAGGGGGCGTAACAATTCTGTCTGCCTGTAACTGTCACTCAAAACTAGCAGTGAGAAAACACTCTCCACGCATCCTTGATAGCTTGATTATGTAGGCTGTATCCTAGCAACTGAACAGTTTAAGTTTGTTTGACTGGCATAGGAGGAGGAGAGAGGTGTTGTAACAGACATTCCCACAGCCAATGACAGTGATATGTAAATCATGGCCCTGGGCCATCTAGGAGGCAGGACTTTTAGCACTCATATTTGCTGTGATATCTAAGGGAAGGCAGCACGATTGTAAATGAGAGTAAGCGATTTCCAGCTGCTGGAAATGTGGACTGTAATGGGGAGATGTTGTTTTTTTGGGTATTGTTGTCCTTTAATTGTGATGCTATTGAACACAAGATCCACCAGACCCATGATTTCAATACACAGTTTGTGCAACAAAACTAGTTTGTACATAGGGGCCAACAATAACTGGTTTTTAAAGAAAGGCCAACAATAACTAGTTGTACATAAAGGGCCAATGATAACTAGTTTGTACATAGGGGCCAACAATAACTAGTTGTACATAAAGGGCCAACAATAACTAGTTTGTACATAGGGGCCAACAATAACTAGTTGTACATAAAGGGCCAATGATAACTAGTTTGTACATAGGAGCCAACAATAACTAGTTGTACATAAGGGCCAACAATAAAGTTTGTACATAGGGGCCAACATATACTAGTTGTTACATAAAGGGCCAACGATAACTAGTTTGTACATAGGGGCCAACAATAACTAGTTTTTACATAAAGGGCCAACAATTACTAGTTTGTACATAGGGGCCAACAATAACTAGTTGTACATAAAGGGCCAATGATAACTAGTTTGTACATAGGAGCCAACAATATCTAGTTGTACATAAAGGGCCAACAATAACTAGTATGTATAGGGGCCAACAATAACTAGTTTTTACATAAAGGGCCAACGATAACTAGTTTGTACATAGGGGCCAACAATAACTAGTTTTACATAAAGGGCCAACAATAACTAGTTTTTACATAAAGGGCCAACAATAACTAGTTTGTACATAGGGGCCAACAGTAACTAGTTTTTACATAAAGGGTCAACAATAACTAGTTTGTACATAAAGGGCCAATGATAACTAGTTTTTACATAGGGGCCAACAATAACTAGTTTTTACATAAAGGGCCAACAATAACTAGTTTGTACATAGGGGCCAGCAATACCTAGTTTTTACATAAAGGGCCAACAATAACTAATTGGACATAAAGGGCCAACAATAACTAGTTTGTACTAAGGGGCCAACAATAACTAGTTTTTACATAAAGGGCCAACAATTACTTGTTTGTATATAGGGGCCAACAATAACTAGTTTTTACATAGGGCCAACAATAACATAGTTTGTATAGGGCCAACAATAACTAGTTTTTACATAAAAGGCCAACAATATACAGTTTGTATTAGGGGCCAACAATAACTAGTTTTTACATAAAGAAAAACTAGTTATTGTTGGCCCCTATATACAAACTAGTAATTGTTGGCTCTTTATGTAAAAACTAGTTATTGTTGGCCCCTATATACAAACTAGTAATTGTTGGCTACATAAAGAGCCAACAATTACTAGTTTGATATAGGGGCCAACAATAACTAGTTTTTACATAAAGGGCCAACAATTATTAGTTTGTACATAGGGGCCAACAATAACTAGTTTTTACATAAAGGGCCAACAAATTTTGGTTTTCGATGATAAGTGACAAGTTTTGAAAAATGAATAAAATTCCATCAGATCCACTGATTTTCGAAACCGAGACTAATGCCAATACTGGTGATATTGCCTGATATTTAATATTTTATTAAAGAAAAATTATACTCACTTCCCTCTTTCTCTCTTCCTCCAGAGCTGCAAAGTACCAAGGATAATGACTTGATAATGACTGAAAGTCTCCTTCTGTGCTCTGCTCCACTCCTTCTCGCTTCCCCAGTAAGTGATAGATCGTGATACAGCCAATGGGAAGACCACTCTGCATGGAAGCATGTCTCCCATTGTCTGCAAGCCTGCACTGCGCACTGTCACTGACAGAGGGATGAATCACAGAAAGGAGACTTCAGAAAGTATTGCAGGGGTTAGGTTAAGTACCCAGAGTGAGGACATAGCGTTTGAAGTCCTAAACATTGCTTATAAACTGTGACCAACTTAAATCTCCTTAAAGCAGTTGCTTAATCTTTCGAAACCACCACACAAATAATCCAGTAAACGCAAGTTTGCCAGCTGGCATCCTTTGCATTTAATAACCTAATGTTGCAACTCACTAAATTAGATAAGATCTTTGGAAAACAGAGAAATAATCATGTTCATTTGAATTCTGCAATCTGCTCGTTACATTCGCTAATTGAAATGTCACAAATGACTATAATTATGTGGAAATGAAAAATAAAACAAAAAAACAAGTTCTAAACTTTGCTTTTTTTTTGTTTTCTGGACAATTTCTAAAATTGCTGAAAAAAAATCAAAATGAAGACAGATTAGATAAGTTACAATTGTGTTCACTAAAGAAACGAGGCTTTCTCTGATTACTGAGTATATAAATTAAAGGGTATCTCCACTGCTAAAACCACTTTTTGCTATTCAGTTAATTGAAGAACGAGGGGGAGTAAAGGATCTGTGTCTTACCTCCCTTTCTTCATTAAAACATTCAGGATCCATGAACGAAGTTGCAGAACTTACCCAGTCTCTTGCTCCCTGCTGCATCCTCTGACGAGTCCCGAAGGACTTAGTACGCTATGCGCATGCGCAAGTTAATGGGCCTACAATAAATTATCTGTGGCATACAATAACTATCTGGGGCATGTGTCACCAATAGAACATGTCATAGGACATGTGGACATCCCTTAAGACTTGAAGAAAAATGGCTTAGTCTTCAAGTTGGGAAAGGGTTTTTCACTGTGAGAACGGTAAAGCTATGGAACTGTCTTCCAGTGGACGTTTGTTATAGCAGGTTCATTGGTCAGTTTAATAAAAGCTGGATGAGTTTCTACAAACATGGAATGTTACAAGTTACTGGTATTGATACATAAAGTAGATTTGGGAAAGGGTTTATCACTGTGAGAACGGTAAAGCTATGGAACTGTCTTCCAGTGGACGTTTGTATGGCAGGTTCATTGGTCAGTTTAATAAAACTGGATGAGTTTCTACAAACAAGGAATGTTACAAGTTACTGGTATTGATACATAAAGTAGAGTTGGGAAAGGGTTTGTCACTGTGAGAACGGTAAAGCTATGGAACTGTCTTCCAGTGGGACTTTGTTATGGCAGGTTCATTGGTCAGTTTAATAAAAGCTGGATGAGTTTCTACAAACAGAATGTTTACAAGTTACTGGTATTGATACATAAAGTAGAGTTGGGAAAGGGTTTGTCACTGTGAGAACGGTAAAGCTATGGAACTGTCTTCCAGTGGATGTTGTAATGGCAGGTTCATGGTCAGTTTAATAAAAAGCTGGATGAGTTTCTACAACAAGGAATGTTACAAGTTACTGGTATTGATACATAAAGTAGAGTTGGGAAAGGGTTTATCACTGTGAGAACAGTAAAGCTATGGACTGTCTTCCAGTGGACGTTGTTATGGCAGTTTCATTGGTCAGTTTAATAAAAAGCTGGATGAGTTTCTACAAACAAGGAATGTTACAAGTTACTGGAATTGATACATAAAGTAGAGTTGGGAAAGGGTTTGTCACTGTGAGAACGGTAAAGCTATGGAACTGTCTTCCAGTGGACGTTGTATGGCAGGTTCATTGGTCAGTTTAATAAAAAGCTGGATGAGTTTCTACAAACAAGGAATGTTACAGTTACTGGTATTGATACATAAGTAGAGTTGGGAAAGGGTTTGTCACTGTGAGAACGGTAAAGCTATGAACGTCTTCCAGTGGATGTTTTTATGGCAGGTTCATTGGTCAGTTTGTAAAAGCTGGATGAGTTTCTACAAACAGGAATGTTACAAGTTACTGGGATTGATACATAAAGTAGAGTTGGGAAAGGGTTTGTCACTGTGAGAACGGTAAGCTATGGAACTGTCTTCCAGTGGACGTTGTTATGGCAGGTTCATTGTCAGTTTTAATAAAAAGCTGGTGAGTTTCTGCAAACAAGGAATGTTACAAGTTACTGGTATTGATACATAAAGTAGAGTTGATCCAGGGAAATTTCCGATTGCCACTTGGATTTGGGAAGGAATTTTTCCCCCTTCATAATTCTGGTGGTTTTTTTTGCCTTCCTCTGGATCAACAGTTAGGCAGGAAATGTGGGTATATTATAACCACATATACTATACTATACTATCCAAGGCCTGGTAACATGGATCGGTCAGGATACGATTTTATGCGAAGAGACCCAACATCAAGAGTTGTTTGTTGAGGATTATTTGCGGGTCCATTAGCTTGCGGTTGGACGTTTATTTAGTGACAATTTTTACAATGTTGATGTAGTACTCCTGATTTGGTCAAACTTTATACAAACATAGAAAAGATAATCAATGCCATTCCGGGCCCATACAATATCATTTAATCTGCACACTGGCATACATTATAAACAAAGGGGTTTTAGTATACATTACTGTGATCACATGAATGAAAAGCCTTCCAACCACGTCAAGGTAACCCCAGTCTGGAAGCTCCTAACTTCTAACGTTACTTTTACCATTAGCAAACGTTTTCATTCCTCATACATGCGCACTGGATAAATATAGCGGTTTTCTATGTGGTAAGGACATCCCAAGAGGCCCTTTAATAGGAGATCCATACCTTTAATATAGAGCACTGGATGGAAGGCCTCTTTATCTCACTGATAAAGAAGAAGTATCCAAGGTAAGAACAGACGCTGGGAGTTGCAGTTTCAACACGGAATTCCAGTTTTGACTGTAAAAATTCCTTTTCATTCCTATTTCCCTTTTCATCCCTATTATCCATGTCCGGTGCACTTTACCCAGTTTTCTTCAAAGGCTTTACATGGTGGATAAAGATGTTTATCGAGAGGTCATTGCAACATAAAGGAAGTTTCACACCATCAGCCGCCAATGGCTTTTTTCAAATTTAGCTCTGAAAAAGTCCTCTTTGCTCCATGAGCAGTATTATTATTATTATTATTATATTCCCCGGGTATGGAGATGTCTGTACATATATTACAGACGTTATGAGATGTCTGGCAGAGATGTGCCATAGAATTATTAAGCAGAGACTAATATCTGCAAGTTACATTTCATGTTCTACAAGAAAAAACTTTCATTCCCTTTCATTTCTTGTCCATGTCTAATGTACCGATATCGCTGGGAGACGTGTCATACACATGCTGATCTGGGTATTTTTACAAATTATTTTATTTCATTGCGGAGCCATGTCATGGGATCTGCTGTCGATACCAAGAATTTATCCACCCTGTACAAAGGACATTTGATATTGACATTTGAAAGATTCAATGTCCTTTTCAATAGTTTCTCAATTTAACCAGTACCATATGTATTTGTATATTTTTCATTAAGCTAAACTAATCCTGAAAAATGCTCTGTACTGCCTCTTTAAAACGAGCCCATTTTGATTTGATGATCTAATACTATTATTTATTACCTATCAGTATGTCTTTATGATGTGGGGAAACCGGAGTGCCCGGAGGAAACCCACGCAACACAGGGAGAACATACAAATCCTTGCAGATGTGTCCAAGGGTGGAATCGAAATAGGACTTCAGCGCTGCAAAGTTTCAGTGCTAACCACTAAGCCATCGTGCTCAGTGGTTTTAGGAATAAAATCCTTAAAACAACTTCTGAAAATTTCCATTAATATGGCTTGGAAGGTTCCATATCAATAAATTTTTATTTGCAAATGCAGTATTGCAATAAATTATCAGAAACTGTAGCTAATTCTGTCATCCTGGGCAATACTATCCTTTAACATTAACGAGTCTTTTTTACCATGAAGTGAGCTCCATAATCATCTTCTCTTTGCATCTAAAGCAAACCCCTCACACACGGAACCAAGGTCCAACTTTGATAACAGAATTAATACCCTGACTATTATACATCTGTGTGTGGGAAGTGATAAGAGAAGAATCTGAGAATCGCCGCAGAAAAAAATTTAGCATGAAAAGGAGAAATGTGAAATGAAAATAGAACAAATTGAAAAAATTCAGCTATGTTTTCATACGTGTTTGATTTATAAAACATCAAGAGCACGTCTGCGTGATTTTTTACCTGTTCGGACAATATTTGTTTGGGCAACGTGCGTTGAATAACTTTAGGCAATTACATAATATATAAATCTGCAATTTACATGGACGTGTGCAGGGAATACTCTTTATACATTAAATATAACAATGCCCATTCTATATATGGACCCTACTGACATGAATAGGAAATTTAGTAATATACACCACATACAATGTGGGAATTATTACTCGACTGTAATAACAAAATGCCTGAACCAATGATCCAGCAATGCTCGGGAAAAAAAAAATTCAATGTTCGAAACTGGTGAGTTACATTCCCGCAATCAGATTTTTACATTTTCTAAAAGTTCTGAAAAATTTGAAAACAAACCCAATAGACGTAAATCGAGATTCAAATTTAATATCTCATTATCAAGCATCTGTATGGATAAAAAACAAACAGTATTAATATTCGATAACGGTATGACTCTTTGAAGTTCGATATCAAATATTTGAAGTGCTAAAAAGTTCTGAAAGTTCTACAGAACTTCTACAGAAACTGGGAGTCTTAATTCTGAACCCTGTAACCTCTCCCTATTGACCCTACATGATGATTATGTTTCTAATGGAATCTGCAGTTGTAACCACAAGTAACTGTAATTTTAAATTGTAAAACTGTAAATTTTTCTTGTGAGTCAGAGAGGCAGGATCTGCTGTAGCATCATCTGTGACTAAACGAGGTGAGTCTCTGTGCTGCAGTGTGACTTTCTGTCAGCTTCTAGGGGGAAGGCTGTAGCTTCCTTGTTTTGTATGCTGTACTCCAGTGAACATGAAGTGTATTGCATACACTTAGAACGCCACCAAAATAAAGAGGTGGATTATAGAAGCTTATTGTATTGCTCTGTCTAATGGGACTTTAGTTACCCTTTATATATATGCACATATTATGTAGCCTATTTCCTTGGACATTTGCAACATATTAGGCCTCTTTAGTATAATTTTATGTTTTTTACTTCAAACTGGGATTGGAGTATTTAATTAGTAATAGGATTGCATTGCATCCGTAAACCCAAGTCTCTTTGTAGACTGAAACCTTGTTTACATTACAATGACTGTAACCTTTCCCACAGGGCCTGTAAGTTAGGTGTCTTTCTTGTATAGTCTTTCTTGTCAAGTCTCTATTCTACTGTACACAGATGTTTCCTTTCTGATACGGTTGTAAGTTGAGACTGATTCGCTAGCCTACTTTGATTATCTAAACAGCCTGAACACATAATACACAGAGCTAAAAAAACAACATAAAAAAAGGTTTTCTTTCTCAATTTGAGGAGAAAAAATTCACTGGAAATTGAGTACAGGTCTATACACGAAAAACTATTTATAAACCTCATATCTCAATCCGCTTTCTTTGATCGAGTCTTTTTCTTTCTTGCAAATGCAAAGTAGAAAGTTGAATTCAACCTGCTGTTAGCTCCAGCTTAGATTTGACACTTATCTCTGCTTTTAACCTACCCGCATATAGCTTATGTCTTTGAGAATTCATGTGCTCATTCACACAATGTGTCACTATAAAGCGAAGTCTCCCTTTCTACGTTCTTGACGTGAGACCCATGGCGTAAAGTTCATTATAAGCTGAGCAGGTCAACCTTCAAGAGACAAAAAAAATAGGGATGTTGGGTTTTAGAGTTTCTAAAATTAGACATGAAAGATTTTTTTTTTGTTATTCCTGAAAACAAGTTTGTGAAATCCAATATAATAATGTGCTGGGGTTGTGGTCAGTGTTTAATCAGTTTTACAAGGACTGCAGTATTCGTTAGATACATGGTAAAGATTTTGGAAATTAAATCCCTTTTATTGGCTAATTCTATAGATTAAAAGCATTGTAATTTTTCAAACAGTTTCTGTTCTTCTTCAGGCTGACATGTTGCAGTAGTTTTAGTTGAGGTTAAAAAATGGAAAGCATCCATCAAGTTCAATCTGCATATAATGAAGGGCTGAACCTAACTTTAGGATTTAAATCTCCATGCAAATACCAAATTTCTAAATATATATGGCAGGAATTATCAAACAATTCTTAAAACATATTAAAGGATAACGGTATTGCCTCAATGCATTTTTTTTAAAACTGCTTTCAAAAGAGTAAAGGTATGCAGCCCTCCTATGTGTTTTTTTTCCTGATTTCGAGCTTCTCTCTGCCTTCAATTAGCCATGCTGTGAAGGGGGCGTAACAATTCTGTCTGCCTGTAACTGTCACTCAAAACTAGCAGTGAGAAAACACTCTCCACGCATCCTTGATAGCTTGATTATGTAGGCTGTATCCTAGCAACTGAACAGTTTAAGTTTGTTTGACTGGCATAGGAGGAGGAGAGAGGGTTGTAACAGACATTCCCACCAGCCAATGACAGTGATATGTAAATCATGGCCCTGGGCCATCTAGGAGGCAGGACTTTTAGCACTCATATTTGCTGGTGATATCTAAGGGAAGGCAGCACGATTGTAAATGAGAGTAAGCGATTTCAGCTGCTGGAAATGTGGACTGTAATGGGGAGATGTTGTTTTTTTGGGTATTGTTGTCCTTTAATTGTGATGCTATTTGAACACAAGATCCACCAGACCCATGATTTCAATACACAGTTTGTGCAACAAAACTAGTTTGTACATAGGGGCCAACAATAACTGGTTTAGAAAGGCCAATAATAACTAGTTGTACATAAAGGGCCAATGATAACTAGTTTGTACATAGGGGCCAACAATAACTAGTTGTACATAAAGGGCCAACATAACTAGTTTGTACATAGGGGCCAACAATAACTAGTTGTACATAAGGGCCAATGATAACTAGTTTGTACATAGGAGCCAACAATAACTAGTTACATAAGGGCCAACAATAAAGTTTGTACATAGGGGCCAACATATACTAGTTGTTACATAAAGGGCCAACGATAACTAGTTTGTACATAGGGGCCAACAATAACTAGTTTTTACATAAAGGGCCAACATTACTAGTTTGTACATAGGGGCCAACAAACTAGTTGTACAATAAGGGCCAATGATAACTAGTTTGTACATAGGAGCCAACAATATCTAGTTGTACATAAAGGGCCAACAATAACTAGTATGTACTAGGGGCCAACATAACTAGTTTTTACATAAAGGGCCAACGATAACTAGTTTGTACATAGGGGCCAACAATAACTAGTTTTACATAAAGGGCCAACAATAACTAGTTTTTACATAAAGGGCCAACAATAACTAGTTTGTACATAGGGGCCAACAGTAACTAGTTTTTACATAAAGGGTCAACAATAACTAGTTTGTACATAAAGGGCCAATGATAACTAGTTTTTACATAGGGGCCAACAATAACTAGTTTTTACATAAAGGGCCAACAATAACTAGTTTGTACATAGGGGCCAGCAATACCTAGTTTTTACATAAAGGGCCAACAATAAATAATTGGACATAAAGGGCCAACAATAACTAGTTTGTACTAAGGGGCCAACATACTAGTTTTTACATAAAAGGAAAACTAGTTATTGTTGGCCCCTATATACAAACTAGTAATTGTTGGCCCTTTATGTAAAAACTAGTTATTGTTGGCCCCTATGTACAAACTAGTTATTGTTGGCCCCTATGTAAAAACTAGTTATTGTTGGCCCCTATATACAAACAAGTAATTGTTGGCCCTTTATGTAAAAACTAGTTATTGTTGGCCCCTTAGTACAAACTAGTTATTGTTGGCCCTTTATGTCCAATTAGTTATTGTTGGCCCTTTATGTAAAAACTAGTTATTGTTGGCCCCTATGTAAAAACTAGTTATCATTGGCCCTTTATGTACAAACTAGTTATTGTTGACCCTTTATGTAAAAACTAGTTACTGTTGGCCCCTATGTACAAACTAGTTATTGTTGGCCCTTTATGTACAACATTATGTCCCTTTTGAACTAGTTATTGTTGGCTCCTATGTACAAACTAGTTATCATTGGCCTTTATGTACAACTAGTTATGTTGGCCCCTATGTACAACTAGTAATTGTTGGCCCCTATGTAAAAACTAGTTATGTTGGCCCTATGTACAAACTAGTTATCGTTGGCCCTTTATGTAACAACTAGTTATTATTGGCCCCTATGTACAAACTAGTTATTGTTGGCCCTTTATGTACAACTAGTTATTGTTGGCCGGGCTCAACCGGTGACAAACCCTTTCCCCAACTCTACTTTATGTATCAATTCCAGTAACTGTAACATTCCGTTTGTAGAAACCACCAGCTTAAAACTGACCAATGACCGGCCTAACAACGTCCACTGGAAGACAGTTCCATAGCTTACTGTTCTCACAGTGATAAACCCTTTCCCAACTCTACTTTATGTATCAATACCAGTAACTGTAACATTCCTTGTTGTAGAAACTCATCCAGCTTTTATTAAACTGACCAATGAACCTGCCATTACAACATCCACTGGAAGACAGTTCCATAGCTTTACCGTTCTCACAGTGACAAACCCTTTCCCAACTCTACTTTATGTATCAATACCAGTAACTTGTAACATTCCTTTTTTGTAGAAACTCATCCAGCTTTTTATTAAACTGACCAATGAACCTGCCATAACAACGTCCACTGGAAGACAGTCCATAGCTTTTACCGTTCTCACATGACAAACCCTTTCCCAACTCTACTTTATGTATCAATACCAAACTTGTAACATTCCTTGTTTGTAGAAACTCATCCAGCTTTTTATTAAACTGACCAATGAACCTGCCATAACAACGTCCACTGGAAGACGTTCCATAGCTTTACCGTTCTCACAGTGATAAACCCTTTCCCAAATCTCTTTATGTATCAATACCAGTAACCTTGTAACATTCCTGTTTGTAGAAACTCATCCAGCTTTTATTAAACTGACCAATGAACCTGCTATAACAACGTCCACTGGAAGACAGTTCCATAGCTTTACCGTTCTCACAGTGAAAAACCCTTTCCCAACTTGAAGACTAAGCCATTTTTCTTCAAGTCTTAAGGGATGTCACATGTCCTATGACATGTTCTATTGGTGAACAATGCCCCAGATAGTTTATTGTAGCCACAGATAATTTATTGTATGGCCCTTAAAACTTGCGCATGCGCATAGCGTCTAAGTCCTTCGGGACTCGTCAGAGGATGCAGCAGAGGAGCAAGAGACTGGGTGTTCTGCAACTTCGTTCATGGATCCTGAATGTTTTATGAAGAACGGAGGTAAGACACAGATCCTTTACTCCCCCTCGTTCTTCAATTAACTGAATAGCAAAAAGTGGTTTTAGCAGTGGAGATACCCTTTAATTTATTTATACTCAGTATATCAGAAAAGCATCGTTTCTTTAGTGAACACAATTGTAACTTATCTAATCTGTCTTCATTTTGATTTTTTTTTCAGCAATTTTAGAAATTGTCGAAAAACAAAAAAAAAAGCAAAGTTTAGAACTTGTTTTTTTGTTTTATTTTTCATTTCCTCACATAATTATAGTCATTTGTGACATTTCATTAGCGAATGTAACGAGCAGATTTTGCAGAATTCAAATGAACATGATTATTTCTCTGTTTTCCAAAGATCTTATCTAATTTAGTGTGAGTTGCATACATTAGGTTATTAAATGCAAAGGATGCCAGCTGGCAAACTTGCGTTTACTGGATTTATTTGTGTGGTGGTTTCGAAAAGATTTAAGCAACTGCTTTAAGAGATTTAAGTTGGTCACAGTTTATAAGCAATGTTTAGGACTTCAAACGCTATGTCCTCACCTCTGGGTACTTAACCACCCCTGCAATACTTTCTGAAAGTCTCCTTTCTGTGATTCATCCCTCCGTCAGTGACAGTGCGCAGTGCAGGCTTGCAGACAATGGGAAACAGCTATGCTTCCAGCAGAGTGTGTCTTCCCATTGGCTGTATCACGATCTATCACTTACTGGGGAAGCGAGAAGGAGTGGAGCAGACACACAGAGAGACTTTCAGTCATTATCAAGTCATTATCCTTGGTACTTTGCAGCTCTGGAGGAAGAGGAAAGAGGGTGAGTATAATTGTTCTTTAATAAATATTAAATATCAGGCAATATCACCAGTATTGGCATTAGTCTCGGTTTCGAAAATCAGTGGATCTGATGGAATTTAATTTACATTTTTCAAAACTTGTCACTTATCATCGAAAACCAAAATTTGTTGGCCCTTTATGTAAAAACTAGTTATTGTTGGCCCCTATGTACAAACTAATAATTGTTGGCCCTTTATGTAAAAACTAGTTATTGTTGGCCCCTATATACAAACTAGTAATTGTTGGCTCTTTATGTAAAAACTAGTTATTGTTGGCCCCTATATACAAACTAGTAATTGTTGGCCCTTTATTGTAAAAACTAGTTATTGTTGGCCCCTATGTACAAACTAGTTATTGTTGGCCCCTATGTAAAACTAGTTATTGTTGGCCCCTATATACAAACAAGTAATTGTTGGCCCTTTATGTAAAAACTAGTTATTGTTGGCCCCTTAGTACAAACTAGTTATTGTTGGCCCTTTATGTCCAATTAGTTTATTGTTGGCCCTTTATGTAAAAACTAGGTATTGCTGGCCCCTATGTACAAACTAGTTATTGTTGGCCCTTTATGTAAAAACTAGTTATTGTTGGCCCCTATGTAAAAACTAGTTATTCATTGGCCCTTTATGTACAAACTAGTTATTGTTGACCCTTTATGTAAAAACTAGTTTACTGTTGGCCCCTATGTACAAACTAGTTATTGTTGGCCCTTTATGTAAAACTAGTTATTGTTGGCCTTTCTTTATGTAAAACTAGTTATTGTTGGCCCCTATGTACAAACTAGTTATCGTTGGCCCTTTATTGTAAAAACTAGTTATTGTTGGCCCCTAGTACATACTAGTTATTGTTGGCCCTTTATGTACAACTAGATATTGTTGGCTCCTATGTACAAACTAGTTATCATTGGCCCTTATTGTACAACTAGTTTGTTGGCCCCTATGTACAAACTAGTAATGTTGGCCCTTTATGTAAAACTAGTTATTGTTGGCCCCTATGTAAAAACTAGTTATCGTTGGCCCTTTATGTACAACTAGTTATGTTGGCCCCTATGTACAAACTGGTTATTGTTGGCCCGTTATGTCTCAGTACGAGTTATTGTTGGCTCCTATGTACAAACTAGTTATCATTGGCCCTTTATGTACAACTAGTTATTGTTGGCCCCTATGTACAAACCGGGCTCAACCGGTGACAAAACCCTTTCCCCAACTCTACTTTATGTATCAATTCCAGTAACTTGTAACATTCCGTTTGTAGAAACCACCAGCTTAAAACTGACCAATGACCGGCCTAACAACGTCCACTGGAAGACAGTTCCATAGCTTACTGTTCTCACAGTGATAAACCCTTTCCCAACTCTACTTTATGTATCAATACCAGTAACTGTAACATTCCTTGTTGTAGAAACTCATCCAGCTTTTATTAAACTGACCAATGAACCTGCCATTACAACATCCACTGGAAGACAGTTCCATAGCTTTACCGTTCTCACAGTGACAAACCCTTTCCCAACTCTACTTTATGTATCAATACCAGTAACTTGTAACATTCCTTTTTTGTAGAAACTCATCCAGCTTTTTATTAAACTGACCAATGAACCTGCCATAACAACGTCCACTGGAAGACAGTCCATAGCTTTTACCGTTCTCACATGACAAACCCTTTCCCAACTCTACTTTATGTATCAATACCAAACTTGTAACATTCCTTGTTTGTAGAAACTCATCCAGCTTTTTATTAAACTGACCAATGAACCTGCCATAACAACGTCCACTGGAAGACGTTCCATAGCTTTACCGTTCTCACAGTGATAAACCCTTTCCCAAATCTCTTTATGTATCAATACCAGTAACCTTGTAACATTCCTGTTTGTAGAAACTCATCCAGCTTTTATTAAACTGACCAATGAACCTGCTATAACAACGTCCACTGGAAGACAGTTCCATAGCTTTACCGTTCTCACAGTGAAAAACCCTTTCCCAACTTGAAGACTAAGCCATTTTTCTTCAAGTCTTAAGGGATGTCACATGTCCTATGACATGTTCTATTGGTGAACAATGCCCCAGATAGTTTATTGTATGCCACAGATAATTTATTGTATGGCCCTTAAAACTTGCGCATGCGCATAGCGTCTAAGTCCTTCGGGACTCGTCAGAGGATGCAGCAGAGGAGCAAGAGACTGGGTGTTCTGCAACTTCGTTCATGGATCCTGAATGTTTTATGAAGAACGGAGGTAAGACACAGATCCTTTACTCCCCCTCGTTCTTCAATTAACTGAATAGCAAAAAGTGGTTTTAGCAGTGGAGATACCCTTTAATTTATTTATACTCAGTATATCAGAAAAGCATCGTTTCTTTAGTGAACACAATTGTAACTTATCTAATCTGTCTTCATTTTGATTTTTTTTTCAGCAATTTTAGAAATTGTCGAAAAACAAAAAAAAAAGCAAGTTTAGAACTTGTTTTTTTGTTTTATTTTTCATTTCCTCACATAATTATAGTCATTTGTGACATTTCATTAGCGAATGTAACGAGCAGATTTTGCAGAATTCAAATGAACATGATTATTTCTCTGTTTTCCAAAGATCTTATCTAATTTAGTGTGAGTTGCATACATTAGGTTATTAAATGCAAAGGATGCCAGCTGGCAAACTTGCGTTTACTGGATTTATTTGTGTGGTGGTTTCGAAAAGATTTAAGCAACTGCTTTAAGAGATTTAAGTTGGTCACAGTTTATAAGCAATGTTTAGGACTTCAAACGCTATGTCCTCACCTCTGGGTACTTAACTCACCCCTGCAATACTTTCTGAAAGTCTCCTTTCTGTGATTCATCCCTCCGTCAGTGACAGTGCGCAGTGCAGGCTTGCAGACAATGGGAAACAGCTATGCTTCCAGCAGAGTGTGTCTTCCCATTGGCTGTATCACGATCTATCACTTACTGGGGAAGCGAGAAGGAGTGGAGCAGACACACAGAGAGACTTTCAGTCATTATCAAGTCATTATCCTTGGTACTTTGCAGCTCTGGAGGAAGAGGAAAGAGGGTGAGTATAATTGTTCTTTAATAAATATTAAATATCAGGCAATATCACCAGTATTGGCATTAGTCTCGGTTTCGAAAATCAGTGGATCTGATGGAATTTTATTTACATTTTTCAAAACTTGTCACTTATCATCGAAAACCAAAATTTGTTGGCCCTTTATGTAAAAACTAGTTATTGTTGGCCCCTATGTACAAACTAATAATTGTTGGCCCTTTATTAAAACTAGTTATTGTTGGCCCCTATATACAAACTAGTAATTGTTGGCTCTTTATGTAAAAACTAGTTATTGTTGGCCCCTATATACAAACTAGTAATTGTTGGCCCTTTATGTAAAAACTAGTTATTGTTGGCCCCTATGTACAAACTAGTTATTGTTGGCCCCTATGTAAAAACTAGTTATTGTTGGCCCCTATATACAAACAAGTAATTGTTGGCCCTTTATGTAAAAACTAGTTATTGTTGGCCCCTTAGTACAAACTAGTTATTGTTGGCCCTTTATGTCCAATTAGTTATTGTTGGCCCTTTATGTAAAAACTAGGTATTGCTGGCCCCTATGTACAAACTAGTTATTGTTGGCCCTTTATGTAAAAACTAGTTATTGTTGGCCCCTATGTAAAAACTAGTTATCATTGGCCCTTTATGTACAAACTAGTTATTGTTGACCCTTTATGTAAAAACTAGTTACTGTTGGCCCCTATGTACAAACTAGTTATGTTGGCCCTTTATGTAAAAACTAGTTATTGTTGGCCCTTTATGTAAAAACTAGTTATTGTTGGCCCCTATGTACAAACTAGTTATCGTTGGCCCTTTATGTAAAAACTAGTTATTGTTGGCCCCTATGTACATACTAGTTATTGTTGGCCCTTTATGTACAACTAGTTATTGTTGGCTCCTATGTACAAACTAGTTATCATTGGCCCTTTATGTACAACTAGTTATTGTTGGCCCCTATGTACAAACTAGTAATTGTTGGCCCTTTATGTAAAAACTAGTTATTGTTGGCCCCTATGTACAAACTAGTTATCGTTGGCCCTTTATGTACAACTAGTTATGTTGGCCCCTATGTACAAACTGGTTATTGTTGGCCCTTATGTCAAACAGTTATTGTTGGCCCCTATGTACAAACTAGTTATCATTGGCCCTTTCTGTACAACTAGTTATTGTTGGCCCCTATGTACAAACTAGTTATCATTGGCCCTTTATGTACAACTAGTTATTATTGGCCCTTTATGTACAAACCAGTTATTGTTGGCCCCTATGTACAAACTAGTTATTGTTGCACAAACTGTGTATTGAAATCATGGGTCTGGTGGATCTTGTGTTCAAATAGCATCACAATTAAAGGACAACAATACCCAAAAAAACAACATCTCCCCCATTACATGTCCACATTTCCAGCAGCTGAAATCGCTTACTCTCATTTACAATCGTGCTGCCTTCCCTTAGATATCACACAGCAAATATGAGTGCTAAAAGTCCTGCCTCCTAGATGGCCCAGGGCCATGATTTACATATCACTTGTCATTGGCTGGTGGGAATGTCTGTTACAACCTCTCTCCTCCTCCTATGCCAGTCAAACAAACTTAAACTGTTCAGTTGCTAGGATACAGCCTACATAATCAAGCTGATCAAGGATGCGTGGAGGAGTGTTTTCTCACTGCTAGTTTTGAGTGACAGTTACAGGCAGACAGAATTGTTACGCCCCCTTCACAGCATGGCTAATTGAAGGCAGAGAGAAGCTCGAAATCAGGAAAAAAAACACATAGGGAGGGCTGCATACCTTTACTCTTTTGAAAGCAGTTTTTAAAAAAAATGCATTGAGGCAATACCGTTATCCTTTAATATGTTTTAAGAATTGTTTGATAATTCCTGCCATATATATTTAGAAATTTGGTATTTGCATTGAGATTTAAATCCTAAAGTTAGGTTCAGCCCTTCATTATATGCAGAGTTGAACTTGATGGATGCTTTCCATTTTTTAACCTCAACTAAAACTACTGCAACATGTCAGCCTGAAGAAGAACAGAAACTGTTTGAAAAATTACAATGCTTTTAATCTATAGAATTAGCCAATAAAAGGGATTTAATTTCCAAGAAATCTTTACCATGTATCTAACGAATACTGCAGTCCTTGTAAAACATGATTAAACACTGACCACAAAACCCAAGCACATTATTATATTGGATTTCACAAACTTGTTTTCAGGAAATAACAAAAAAAAAAATCTTTCATGTCTAATTTTAGAAAACTCTAAAACCCAACATCCCTATTTTTTTTTGTCTCTTGAAGGTTTGACCTGCTCAGCTTGTAATGAACTTTACGCCATGGGTCTCACGTCAAGAACGTAGAAAGGGAGACTTCGCTTTATAGTGAACAATTGTGTGAATGAGCACATGAATTCTCAAAGACATAAGCTATATGCGGGTAGGTTAAAAGCAGAGATAAGTGTCAAATCTAAGCTGGAGCTAACAGCAGGTTGAATTCAACTTTCTACT
The DNA here is from genome assembly GCA_019447015.1 of Hymenochirus boettgeri. Classification (NCBI taxonomy): domain Eukaryota; kingdom Metazoa; phylum Chordata; class Amphibia; order Anura; family Pipidae; genus Hymenochirus; species Hymenochirus boettgeri. The sequence goes on from CM033472.1 coordinate 264,394,093, forward strand.
TTGCATTTGCAAGAAAGAAAAAGACTCGATCAAAGAAAGCGGATTGAGATATGAGGTTTATAAAATAGTTTTCGTGTATAGACCTGTACTCAATTTACAGTGAATATTTTTCTCCTCAAATTGAGAAAGAAAACCTTTTTTTATGTTGTTTTGTTAGCTCTGTGTATTATGTGTTCAGGCTGTTTAGATAATCAAAGTAGGCTAGCGAATCAGTCTCAACTTACAACCGTATCAGAAAGGAAACATCTGTGTACAGTAGAATAGAGACTTGACAAGAAAGACTATACAAGAAAGACACCTGAACTTACAGGCCCTGTGGGAAAGGTTTACAGTCTATTGTAATGTAAAACAAGGTTTCAGTCTACAAAGAGACTTGGGTTTACGGATGCAATGCAATCCTATTACTAATTAAATACTCCAATCCCAGTTTGAAGTAAAAAACATAAAATTATACTGAAAGAGGCCTAATAAATGTTGCAAATGTCCAAAGGAAATAGGCTACATAAATATGTGCAATAATATTAAAGGGTAACTAAAGTCCCATTAGACAGAGCAATACAATAAGCTTCTATAATCCACCTCTTTATTTTGGTGGCGTTCTAAGTGTATGCAATACACTTCACATGTTCACTGGTGTACAGCAGATCAAAACAAGGAAGCTACAGCCTTCCCCCTAGAAGCTGACAGAAAGTCACACTGCAGCACAGAGACTCACCTCTGTTAGTCACAGATGATGCTACAGCAGATCCTGCCTCTCTGACTCACAAGAAAAATTTACAGTTTTACAATTTAAAATTACAGTTACTTGTGGTTACAACTGCAGATTCCATTAGAAACATAATCATGCATGTATGGTCAATAGGGAGAGGTTACAGGGTTCAGAATTAAGACTCCCAGTTTCTGTAGAAGTTCTGTAGAACTTTCAGAACTTTTTAGCACTTCAAATATTTGATATCGAACTTCAAAGAGTCTATACCGATTATCGAATAATTAATACTGTTTGTTTTTTTTAATTCCATACAGATGCTTGATAATGAGATATTAAATTTTGAATCTCAGATTTACGTCTATTGGGTTTGTTTTCAAATTTTTCAGAACTTTTAGAAAATGTAAAAATCTGATTGCGGGAATGTAACTCACCAGTTTCGAACATTGAATTTATTTTTCCCGAGCATTGCTGGATGCATTGGTTCAGGCATTTTGTTATTAACAGTCGAGTAATAATTCCCACATTGTATGTTGGTGTATATTACTAAATTTCCTATTCATGTCAGTAGGGTCCATATATAGAAATGGGCATTGTTATATTTACATGTATAAAGAGTATTCCCTGCACACAGTCCATGTAAATTGCAGATTTATATATTATGTAATTGCCTAAAAGTTATTCAACGCACGTTGCCTAAACAAATATTGTCCGAACAGGGTAAATAATCACGCAGACGTGCTCATGATGTTTATAAATCAAACACGTATGAAAACATAGCTGAATTTTTTCAATTTGTTCTATTTTCAGTTCACATTTCTCCTTTTCATGCTAAATTTTTTTCTGCTGCGATTCTCAGATTCTTCTCTTATCACTTCCCACACACGAGATGTAATAATAGTCAGGGTATTAATTCTGTTTACAAAGTTGGACCTTGGTTCCGTGTGTGAAGGGGTTTGCTTTAGATGCAAAGAGAAGATGATTATGGAGCTCACTTCAATGGTAAAAAAGACTCGTTAATGTTAAACGGATAGTATTGCCCAGGATGAACAGAATTAGCTACAGTTTCTGATAATTTATTGCAATACTGCATTTTGCAAATAAAAATGTAATTGATATGGAACCTTCCAAGCCATATTAATGGAAATTTTCAGAAGTTGTTTTAAGGATTTTATTCCTAAAACCACTGAGCACGATGGCTTAGTGGTTAGCACTGAAACGTTGCAGCGCTGAAGTCCTGAGTTCGATTCCACCCTTGGACACATCTGCAAGGAGTTTGTATGTTCTCCCTGTGCTTGCGTGGGTTTCCTCCGGGCACTCCGGTTTCCCCACAATCATAAAGACATACTGATAGGTAATAAATAATAGTATTAGATCATCAAATCAAAATGGGCTCGTTTTAAAGAGGCAGTACAGAGCATTTTTCAGGATTAGTTTAGCTTAAATGAAAAATATACAAATACATATGGTACTGGTTAAATTGAGAAACTATTGAAAAGGACATTGAATCTTTCAAATGTCAATATCAAATGTCCTTTGTACAGGGTGGATAAATTCTTGGTATCGAACAGCAGATCCCATGACATGGCTCCATCTACATTTCTATGGCCATCAGTCTCTGTGAGTAGTAATAAGAGATCCAATGGGAGATTAAGTAACGCCATCTAGACATCTATGTCTATCAGTCCCTATGATAGTTTCTTGGATTGGAAAGTAAAGCAGACACCAGGATAAAACATACAAACTGTATAAACGGTACCTAGGGTTAGATTGAGCCTAACCTAGTGCATAGATTAGAAAATATAAGCGTCATGTCCTGGACAGTTATTTTGCAAATTAATATCGATTGGAAAACGATTGGCCCAAGCAATTGTCAGAACATTACAGAAACATTGACTATCCTCTCTCCATTCCCAGTTCCTTTAATTGCACCCCACTATTTATTTTAAAATTCCACCACCCCACACAATAAACTTCAGAACCCCCCAAACCCTAAGATTGCAACATTTGTCTCCAAATTTGCTGTGCATAGATATTCAACATTAACTACGTCAGACTACTTCTTCCCCCAGTCCTGGATAGCAGCCATGACAGTGACATCACAACAAATGGCTTATAGTTGCCTTCCTGCGCTGATAAATCCATTAGGAGGAGTCATGAATAGAGATAGGATCCGGGTCCCACATGAACCCGGATCCGACATGGAACCCCTCAGTTCCCGAAATCCGAAAAATTCCATCCAAATCCGGACGGATCCTCCGGATTTCAGAACTTCAGAACAAATTTTCAAAGATTTTAGGATGTATGGAGCTACTTTCGATAATTTTCAAAAATATTTTTGTACGTTCAAAAAATCCTTGAAAATACGATCAGAGACCACTTTAGAGTTTCCAATCGTCTTTTCGAAAATTTTATGTTTTAGGCTATTTTCCTTAATTTTCGAAAATAGCCTTGAACATTCGAAAATCTCCTAAAGTATGATCAGAAACTTGAAAGTGGTTTCTGGGTTTCGAGGGTTTCGAACGTTCGAATATATTTTTGAAAATTATCGAAAGTAGCTCCATACATTCGATAATCATCGAAAATTCGTTCCGTTTTAGGATCTTTGGATTTTCGAGATACAGAAATCCGAAAACGGAATGAAACTATGTAGTTTCACCCATCTCAAGTCACGAACATTCAGAAGATGGACCAGTAGAGTTGGTGTTGTATATCTCTTAGCAGGAATTCAGGGATTAAGAGGTGAAGATGCCCTGTAAAGATAAATATCCCCTGTAGTTGAGTATCTCTAGATAATTAAGCAATCGATATGTTTAATATGTATGTTTATGCTGGGTTCTGCTATGAGGCCATAGCCAATCGCCACTGTATTCCAGACTTACGGCAAATGGTGTTTATTATAACACATGTAACGTTTCGGTTTGACACACACCTTCTTCAGACAATACTTTTCTGTATTTTTTAGTATTATCTGATGAAGGTGTGTCACATGTGTTATAATACATGTGAAATTGTACTTTTGATATCTCTAGAGATGGACTAGAACTCGAACCCAAGTTTGAGTCGAACTTAACAAGTTTGAACGGACTCGGACTTTTCAAACTATCCCGGACCTGGATTTCTCGGACTTTCCAGACTCACAGCTGTATTTTCGATAATTATTGAAAATTCGGTAATTATCGAATTTACGGGTCGGTCGCTAAACCTAGAATGTATTATTTGCTAACCCTTGAATGCAGCCTTCAATATGTATCATTTGATTTTCGGTAACCCTCGAAAGTATGATTTGGTTACCCTTGAATTGACAATTGCCCGATCATGATGTAAGAAGTGTTTTAACAAGTTTTGGTGACAGTGACATGTTCCCCAGACCATTTCCCAGGTGCCACAGCCATTTACAGTAAGTTACCATTGTTAGTTTATCTGTAAATCATCCGAACTTTTCGAACTATCACTCCCCCATTGACTTTAATGGGTCCGTTTTCGAACTTTCGAACTTTCATCAAAGTTCGAAAAGTTTGAAAACGAACCAAACTTTATGAAGTTCGTCCATCTCTAGACATCTCTAGATAATTATTTGGTATAGTCCCTTTGTAACCAACAGTAATGTAAAAGGAGGTGCAACTACCAGACCACACAGAAATGCTCTCGTGTAAAATAAACAGTCTTTATTGAGCTTGACGCATTTCGGGTCTCAGGCCCTTAATCATAAGCAAGAGCCGCCTGTGGCCCAAAACGCGTCAAGCTCAATAAAGACTGTTTATTTTACATGAGAGCATTCCTGTGTGGTCTGGTAGTTGCACCTCCTTTTACATTACTGTTGGTTACGGATGATACTGGCCCAGCGACAGGCCTGGGGCAATTTGCACCCGGGCCACCCACTATGTGCGGTGAGTGGACTTTTTTAAAGGCATAACATACTGTACATTGGAATCAGTGATCTTTTTCAAGCTTGGGGCATGGGCACCCAAACCACCTTATTATATAAGTGAGTTTATAGCTATAGATTGCACTCACCGCCTTACAGAAAAGCATATGGTTTTTATACGGGTTTGAGCACCTTTAAACTTGTTATTGGATAGTCCCTTTGTAATCTATAGGCTTAACAGAGAAATTATCAGAATCATTTTCTGATTTTTACGTTCAGGCTTCTTTTTATTTAACTTTAATTCTTCTTTCATTATGTTGATTATTTATTAAAACTTCTAAACATTTATAGGAACTCCCGTATCATCAATAATAAATCAGAAAATGTTAAATCCAGTTTACACTTTACTTACAATGACCAGAATACAATATAAACCCATATCTAAATACTGTAATCCTAACTTTAACGTTGGCCGGTATCTCCCCAGTCTGAACAAACAACTGTCATATTTGGAGATTTTTTTCCAAATTTATAGGGACATTATCATGGCATAATGGATTGATAAGCTGCCATTAAACGATGCTGCATTTTAAAAAATGGCATTATGGTTTATGGCTGCAGTAAAATCTCGGAGATGTCTGATAAATTCTTTTCACAGAAGAGCCTAGATCTGTCCTATGGGTGACAAATCAACCTTAGTTGCTCTTTTGCCTGAAATTATTTACCAGTTTTCCATAATTTCAGATGTCCCCCCCCCCCCTCGGAAAGTGTAAAGATCCCTTTGACTGTGATGTAGCTTGATATGTAATTTTGTTTCTTATTGGAGAAGATCGAGAAGTGATCATTTAATTAAAATAAGTCTTTTCATCATAATTACAGTCTTAATATCAGTGGTAGAAATTCTATTACGTGATTGTTTTTGGGGGGATTAAGATAATTACACAGTATCTGGTTTCATTTCAGAACATTAACTATTTAACTGGTGATTGGAAGAAGGAGAACTAAAGGTCAAATATAATTGATAGCTGCAATTAGGGGGTTCTCTGATTTGTCCTCATTACCAGTAACGAGAGGTGATGGGAAGTGAGGGATTTGACAGCACTGGAAAAACAAGAAGCAGGATAGGGAACCCAATGGGCGTGACAGATTTGTATTTGGTCTCAAGAAACCTGCAGTTAAAGCGCAAATTCTACCCCTCAAATAATAAATGGTGTATAGGTAAATTGTATATAGGTTAAAAAAGGTTGGGTTCACCCCAAACCTAGAAAACAGCAATATATTGAAAGCTGACAGATGTAGGAAGTGTTAGCAAACTATTTTCTCTACCATCTGCCTTTCAAAAGGTTTCCAGATACTCTCCTAGCTTTCTGAGCTTGTCATGAGCTTGCACATGCTCAGAGAAGGCAGCTACACACTCCACTGTTTGTGACAGTAAAATTCTGCTTCCAATAGTTGGACAATATGATGACCCATGTTGATTAGAGGTGAATCAGACTCATTAACTAGACACATCATTAGGACCCAGGATTGATGAAGGATCAAAGCACAGGAATGAGATGCAGTAACTATACACAGGATTGTGACAAAGAAACTAGACACAGGAATGAGACAAAGGATTGGGGCACAAGAACTATAAACAGGAATGAGTCACAAAAACAAGACACAGTAACTAGACACAGATCAGCATGCAGAAGATCTTAATGCAGGAGCAAGCACAAGAATGGAGTACTATAAGTGAGCATCCACAGCAAGGGAATGCATCTTTTTAAAGATTTTCTGCTGCCCTTGCATGATGGTGTCACAATGCTGTTCAGTGACTTCATCAAGCAAGCTGCCCCAATGCATGAAGCATCAAACACAAAGGAGAAAAGCTGTGGTGTTACCAAGGGCACACCCTTACATATAATTTAAAGGAATGAGAGACCATCATTGATTATGCAGTATAAAAATCCTAATCCTTTATTGTAACATACATATAGGATGCCGGCTCAGACAAAAAAGACAAATATTTAAAACATATACTTTTTATCACGATCATTAGGAAGAAAAGGGAGAAGGAAAGAGGCAAAATAAGTACATATCATAAAACATGAGTGAGGTTATCCATTGACTTCAAATAAAAACCTTTAGGAATGGCTCTTACCAAATGTCTAGGGTGTGAACTCCCATAATGCAACAAAGAATTTGTTGGGGTTGGTTTGCGATACAGTTTAGTATACAATCTATTTTCTCGTACTTCTACACTCAGGTCCAAGAATTTGCAGTGTTTCTTTAATACACTGTGGGTGAGAAAAATATTCAATGAGTTCGTATTCAAAAGTTTGGTGTATTCATGCAGGCTCTATTGGTCCCTTCCATAAAATAAAAACATCATCAATAAATCTCACCCACAAATCAATATACTGGTTCTATTCATGGTAATGGTCGCCAAGTGCCACCTCCCTCTCCCACCAACCCAGAAACAGGTTGGTGTACGAAGGAGCGCACTTGGCGCCCATCGCTGTCCCTCTTGCCTGTAAATAGTAAGTTCTATCGCACAAAAAGTAATTATTGTATAGAATATACTGTAATAAAGCAATAATAAAGCCAGATTTCAAAAGGTGTGTCTTATCTTCCATGGACAAGAAATATCACACTGCCTCAATACCACCTTCATGAGCTATATTTGAGTAAAGTGATTCCACATCGCATGTGACCAGCCAAACATCTTCTGTTATCTCCACATCCCTGATTTTATTAATTAAATCAGTGGTGTCTTTATTGTAGGATTCCAAGGTTGTCACATGCGATTGGAGGTGCCAGTCTATATAGGTAAAGCTGCTTCGAGAAGACTCCATATGCCAGATATTATGGGGCGCCCTGGAGAGCAGTGAGAGTTCTTATGTATCTTTGGTAGTAGGTAGAATGTATGTACGATTGGTTCCTCAATAAAAAGAAATTCCAACTCCTGTTGTGTAATGACCCCAGCATTTGCTTTTGTATACTCTCCTGTCCGTATAAAATCTCTTTCTCTCTTGTCTCCTGGGGCTTCTTCTTGGGTTTCCCCCTTCTATCTTTCGGTCTGTGTCTAAAAGTTAGAGCTGCTATCTGTGTCTGTGCTCTCTATTTCTGAAGAGGATAAAAAAGGGTCTGCTAAATGGGTCTGTGATCTTTCCTGTCTCCTCTTATTCCCAATATGTCTACATTTATATACTAGGCCTTTAGACAGGTCATCCTTATCCCTGGGTAACTTGTCCCTTTTAACTTCCCTTTTAATGTTAATTATTTCTTCCTCCCCTTTGGAAATCTCGTATTAAGTTTTTTCGTTCGAAGATCCGCCCGGTTGGTCGGGCAACGATCCCCGACCAAACAGCCGCTTCGGCCGATTATCTGCCAAAATGAATGTTCGGACACATTGTGCGTCGCGGGTTGGGACCCGAGATTGCAGGTGTGTACGAACCTTTAGTCAGATTCTCTATCCTTTCCTTATTCTCAGCTAAACGATCCTTATCATGTCTAATTACGACATTCATTAGCCTCATAGAACAATCATTCAAGATCCCTTCACATTCGGCTTTAAACTCATTAGTGGGTTCCCATGCTAGCAATGTAAGCATACGTAAACCTCTAGGTATGATTTTTAAAAAGACATTTTTCTAAACTACATAGATTTCACCATGTCTTAGCATATGAGACATGGGATGTTTTTAATTGATTAATCAACTTATTTAGATCAATATCCTGTGAAGACCCAATATCTGTCTCTCTAAACACCTCATATAGTTTACTCGGTCTCTCTTTTTCCAATAATGCTAATTCACACATATTATCCAAGAATTATATATTAGATCGATGGACGATCCACACTGTGCTCTAGATTTAAAGAGAGCTAACCTAGTAGCAAGATATCTGATAAACAAAAGCAGAGCCTGGCACTAGCTCCTAACCACATATGTAGATACATCAAACACAAAGGAGAAAAGCTGCGGTGTAACCAAGGGCACACCCTTACATATAATTCAGAGGAATGAGAGACCATCATTGATTATGTAGTATAAAAATCGTATTTCTTTATTGTAACATACATATAGGATGCCAGCTCAGGCAAAAAAATATAGTGCACAAAAATACCCAATTAAAAACACATCCTGTGTACACTCCAGACCAAATGCAACATATATAAGAAAAATAGCAGCATATATAAGCAAGATAGCAGTACAGTATGGTATATTCCTAAGTATAGCAGCATAATATGCATATAATTTATCAAGGTCAAATACCTCATATAGCATTTGCTAAACTTCACTGACTATCTACAATATATCCTTTAAATGCTTGGAGACCAGGGAAGATCAAAGACCGGTGGCATAGCATTTAAAACGTATCAAGGTGCCCAGGCATAATAAGATACTTACAGGGCGATGCACCAACGGGCGCATCGCTGCTGATTTGGAGTTAAAGTTGTGCTAACCGATGTTATATCGGTTAGCGTGACTTTAACTCCTTCCTTGCGGCAGCTGCGTGGCTAACGCGAAAGTTAACAGCGCAGCCGCCGCAAGTGATGTTATATGCCGAAATCAGCATTTTATTGCGGCACTTTCAACGCCAGCTAATAGCTATCGGCATATAACATTGCGGGGCTGTTTGCACCAGTTGCCGATAGCGGCGCTCGGTGCATCGCCCTGTTAACCCTTCCAGCCCATCTAATGGTCAAAGAGCGACAAAGGAGCCATCTAAAAAGCTTTCCATCATAAAATAGTATGGGCAGTACAGAGCAAATCCAAAAGTATGGGCAAAGCATATTCACCATTCTGTACTTAATAAAGTTTCTACATCAACTTATGTGTATGAATGCCTCTTACAATATCTGTAATGTGCAATTATATATATACAAACTTATGCTTTATGTCATGTAATAGTTATTGTGAAACAAACATAGTCAAGCACCTAAAGTTCGACATCTATATAACAAAATATCAAACTGGATCCTTTTCTTTTGTTAATAACCCATCCGCATCCATGACTTGAATATTTGTTACTGAATTACCTCGAAGTTTTGTGATTGTTTTTGTGTATACGTTCATATACCCTATAAAGCGGGCACATCTTCCTAATAAATGTAATCCATATGTTGGCTTAGTGAGACAGAGGTAATCCCAGTAATGTCCCTATGGATAATAAACCCATCTTCACAATGGTAAAAACTGTTCGTCATTATAATCGTCACTGAGTATCACCCAGCATAATAAATATATGCTTCATGTTTAAGCCAGCATTTGTATCCAAGAAGTCCAAATTGTATGATCAAAGCATCAATGAACTGGCTGGACTGGCATGGGTGGGACCTGTTTAAGCTCCACCCAACCCCTCCTTTAGTCACTCCCAATGCCCTCCCCTGCGGAACAAAGTTGGGTGTTCTGAGAATGTATTGGAATGGCAAAAACAATACATTATTTTAATCAGCAGCTTTTTGGATAGGCCTACAGGCAGCATTGATGTAGGAAACATAAAATTAATAATCAGAAATATTTAATGCCATTAAAAGTGTCTTCTGGGAAAAAATATTATATATATATAATATCTGAAAAGCGTTTTTTAATTGTAGAACTCCTACACAGGCCCCCTAAATGTCACGCCGCTCTCTAACCTTCTTCTCACAGATAATCCGTCTCTTTGTCAACCAGTAGAGCAATTAGCAAAAAAATCAATAGTCATTTACAAGTTCAAATAACAGGAAAACCATCCCGGAACTGACCCGGTTTCTTTTTGATGAATTCATTTGGAAATCCAACTGGTCCCATGTTAATTATTTATCAATCATATCTCTTGCTAAATAAATCCCCATTTTTTTTTTATGCGTCCCCTTGGAGCAGCGAGCATATAGTTTTTTTTTTGAATGGTTAATCATACGAGCGATGGATTAAATCCTTTAAGAAACATAATTAATATCCAAGCACATGTACTGTAGGAACGATGCTCTAGCCGTTATTTTTAGCTGTGGAAAGTTAGCTGGGATTTTCTGCAGCGCTAATGAGGAATGTGTCAAACACAAAATAGATTTCTGCCTTTTCTTGGACTTGTTTTGCAGTGGAACAAAGAAGTAACTTTCCTACAGAAAGACAAGATAATTCTGACCTTTGCGCATATTTAAAACTGCTTTTAAAGTATATGTCCACCTCAAAACAAATGTATATATACATGTGTAAAGCACAACCCCCAAACCTCTTATGTGCTTCTCTAAGATATTCAGCCTGATGACTGCGGACACAATAAAGCATCTTCCGGCTCTTCTAGGTAGACCCATTAATTATGGATGACATCAAGATCAATCATCAGGTCTACCTGGCAAACATCATTGAACATGCACAAAAGCTTTCTGAGCTTTTGCTGTGGTTAGTGAAGCCTGGCGATGCCTATGTTGCAGCTGAAGGCATCAGGCTGAATAACTTCTTATAGAATACTTTGTGATTAGTTATGTCAGATGACTTACTGGGTGTGTTTATGTGATTGTTTTCCAGCAATCCACAAGGGTATTTGTAATTTAACAACAACAAAAAATAAATAATTTTGCTATTTTCCTTAATATACATTAAGTACAAAACTTTAATTTATGTAGAATAATTATTCCAGATTATTTAGGGTAATTTATACCTCTGCTGAACTCTTCAAGTCGTGCCATGATAGGTAGAGATGGCCGAAACCCGTAAGACCACATTTTCGAGGTAATGTACAAGGTTATTTTTTGTAACCCTCGAAAATAATCTCAAACGTTCAATAACCTTTGAAAATATGATTGGAAACTACTTTTGAGTAGTTGCCCGAAATCCAAACGATCCACCCGGTTTCAGACAGAACATTCGGATTTCAGAACCGAGGGGTTCTGTGTTGTATCCGGGTCCGAGTCAAACCCAGATCCCATCTCTAATGACTTTAACCCCCATCTTGACATTACCTCCTAGGTTGCAGCAGCTTGGCGAGTAGTATCGCAAGAGACAATTGCACAGTCTATTTGCCAGAGGCTGCACGTCTCGTTTTAGAGAAGTATTTAACACCAGCTAATGTCTGGCATTAAAAACTTGTGTGGAGTGAGATTCACCCAGAGTCATACAGCCTCTGGTGAATCTCTTCCAGTAGATTTTCTCGAAAGGTGTGCGGCTCTGGGTGAAACTCAAAGTGTACAACATATGTATGAGTGTTTAGTTGAGGGTCAATATATTTTTAAGTAGGGTAAATGTTTCCTTAAAGGAGAACTATAGTGCCCATAAAGTTTAAGAAAATAAAATGAAAAATTATTAAAAGTAAAAAGTACCTGGGACAGGGAGGTAGAATTTATAGTTCCTACCTCCTAATATAATTTCTGTGAGGAGCACCAACACAAAGTGCTTTCCCCAGGCTTCCTCAGTGCTTCAGCATTGTCTTTAATACAGGGAAGCCCAGGACACTAACCTGGCAGTTGAAAAATGTATGTGCTGGCTCTTCTTAAATAATCAATGCTGGAAGGTAGGGATAATCACTTCTAGTCCAGTTACTTTTCATTTTTAAAAAGTTACATTTTACAGTGTTGTTGTCCTTTAAAAATAGCCTTAGCCTTGAATTTAATTTGGACTTCTAGTTAAACAGTTTTATAGAGCTTTTTGAGTCTAGGGCTATAGCAATCATTTAAAACTGAAGCTTGGCACATTGGTAAATATTTTGAGGTGTAAAAAAAGTCCATCAAGCTCAATCCTAACAACTCCTATCACATAAATAACTAGCTGTATCCCAGGATATTCTCAAGGCTATGTACCGAGAGTCGCTATCGCTCTCTATTGCCCCCTTTAGGCAAAGCACTGAGCTGATAGTGGATCTTAGTGCATTGCGAATAGAGTTTGCCTCTGCTGGCATTTGAAATTACGTCTTAAAGAGCCGTTACATTGGTTGCGGCATTTGCTTGACACAAATTTTGCATGACCTCGCAACTGCTGTTAGTTGTGTATTAAAGTCACGTTAACGCTTGGTACATTGGTTAATGTGACTTTAAGACTCTCTGTACATATTATTATTATTATTTTTATTGTAGATTTATACAGCACCAATATCTTTTGTAGCGCTTTACAATTACATGTATACATTCACATCAGGGCCTGCCCCGAAGAGCTTACAATCTAAGCACATTTATTTGACACATACAACCTATCAGTATGTCTTTGTGATTTTGGGGGAAACCCACGCAAGCACGGGGAGAACATACAAACTCCTTGCAGATGTGTCCAAGGGTGGAATCGAACTCAGGACTTCAGCGCTGCAAGGCATCAGTGCTAACACTGAGCCACTGTGCTGCCCATACATACATATACCTGTCTGTCTCTCCAAGAAGACATTCATGGCTCATTATAAATATGGTCCCTCTGCTAAGAAGATAGAACATCACATAGATCAACATATTTGATTGGTTCATTAAAGAAAACTACAGCCAATATCAAAATGTCCTTTACGGGGTCTTCCATACAGACTGATATCCAATTAAATTTGTAGTGTTGAAAATAAATAGGGACTAATGAGAATTCTTTAGGGATTAAACGCACAATGGGTGATAAATACCTGACAGTTTAAATTACACAGCCAATGTCTTACAATATTTTATGTATATTTTTGACTATTTTATGTTTTTACATTTTATGAGTAAGGATGCACAAACATAATGGGTTTTGACCATTGAAATTGTGTCCGTTTTGGGCAAATTGTTAATGGAGACCAGTAAAATTCTGCAGGTGAACCCAGGTTCAGGTTGAAACTGTGATACATTCCTACATATGAGTTTCAATATTACAGTGGTGTCAGATGATATAATATTAAACAATAACACTTCTTACCATAGCCTAGATAAAGAGAACTAAACTGGCAGCGCTGTAGCTTTCTCTCTTATTCTGTGTGGACAGACAGGTCCTAATTAAAATTAAATAAAAATATACCCCTTATTAACAGAATAGAAAGGGCATGGGGTAGGAAAGGAGACCATATTCCTACCTTCTAGAACTCTTTGTGCAGAGAAGTAGCTACGGAGCGTGTTGGGTTGACTGATATCAGAGAAGTAGAGTTGCTCACTGATCTTTATTGAGCTGCCACTCTTCACAGAAATGGAACTCGAGAGGTAGAAATATGTTTTCCTACATCCCATTGTATTCACTTTAAAGAAGGATATTATGAATTATTTATTTTTACTATAGTAAACATTTAAATAAAACTAATTGTTAATCCACCCAGATTTAGCCCCACTTCCTAGATACAATGAAGGCTGAAGCCCAATCACAGGTGTCAGAGAACCCAGATAAACATTACAATTGTTTGGCTTTTCTTTTCCTGATTTCTTTAGATATCCAAATTCAATCTGACACTTCTCACATTTCAGCTGTCAATCAAGTGCCTTATTTTCATAAGCTCTTCTGCTATAGCAATTTGGCAGGATGACCGTTAGAGCAAGTATGTGTGAATTGCATGGTGGGGAATACTTCTGCCCCAGTAGTGCCTCATAGTGATTACTGAGCATGCTTGCCCTCACAAATAGTCAGATTAGTCAGAGAGGGGGTATAAGAAAAAGCAGTTATTTGATTGAAGGCAAAAAAAACACACCTCAGAGTAATTGTTACTTAAATGTATTTATTTATATATCAAGATGAGAAGTTTTTTCAGTGTACATACACTTTAAACTATCTATTTTAAGAGCAAGATAAATGGTAAAGAAAAAATGATACAATGTCTATATTTTTCCTTTAAATGCCTAACCCACTAAGGTCATGTGCAGGTTATTGTATGTGCTCATTAACGCCTTCCATGCCAATTCAGGATTTTACCCATAGGAGTAATTATCTGACCATAGAATTTAGTAACAGGCGCCTCTAAGGGATTTGTTTTTTCAACTTCTCAATTAAGGGTCAATGTAATGTGTTCCCTGCCTTGTACTGTATATCGCACATTAAACGCCGAACACTTCACAAATCATAAACAAGCGACAGGCGAGGATTACCCCCCCCCCCTGCCCCCCTCGGCACAGAGCTTCTTACTCCAAATAATTATTTCCGATAGTCTTAACCTATTAGTAGCGATGACAATGAACATTCCCAGGCAGAATGAGGTCACAGTTACAGCTAAGATACAGTACAGGAATTTGGAAAGGAATAAAATAATAAAAAGTATCAGCCTCGAAGCTTCATTTTATTGCGCTGTAACAAGCCGTCTGGATTTCCAATTTTAGCAGCTCTAGCCAAAGCCAAACAGACCTGCATGACCGTACTTAATATTCTTTGTTAGAGCTTCTGGGTGGAGATAAAACAGAGAGTGGAAGATGCCAGTCACAGATGTCTCCCCCCACCCCCAGACTCTCGCTCTTCACTGGAACATACGAGTGAATAGAAGAGTGGGAGAAAGAGCATTTGTGTGCTTGGTCGCATTACAGAATGAAGAGAGCGCCTTTGGAATTCGCAATGCTCTAGCGTGCAAGACAGGTCTAGGATTCTGGGCCTGAGTTTTAATTTTATATAGGGACAAAATATCGAATAGTCAAATAATAGATAAATATTGTGAATAAACATTTCTTATCATAGTAGTAAAATGACTGAAACAAACACTATGAAATGTCATTGGTACAAGGTGCTTTAACATCTGTTTTCCTCTGCCTCTCGGGGAGATTTTGGTGCTCCGGCCAGAAGATCGTTCTCGTGTTTATGTTGCATATAAATATGTCCTTTAAAGGGCAAGCTTATGCCTCAAATGAAAAATAGTATATAGTTAAATCTGCCCCTCCCTCAAACCCCAAACTACAATAGTTAGGAAGCTGAGAGATTACAAGGAACAGGGACTTGTGGGTAATTTCCATGTTTCCATGGTAGTCCTTTAGGAAATGCTACACCTTCCAAGAGGCTAAGACTAACCTTAAATGCTGCCCGATATTTTAATACTTCCAGTTAGCAGCTGTCAGTTGTGGGTGTGGCAGTTGATATCACAGCCAATGACAATGTTTTTTCCAATAGCTGCCTACTCTTAGCATGTGTGAGCTCAAGAGAAAAAAGGAGATGGAAACCTTTTGAGATGCAGAGGTCAAAGGTAAAAGAACATTTTGATTCATAACAGGTTAGACCTACAACTGTCAACTTTCTTGCTATTGTGGTTTGGATATGATTTACCTGTATTTTGGTAAACGTGCCTTTTATACAGTAGGTGAACATGTCCTTTAACAATTACAGCCCTGGTACAAGACCCTTCCTCAGGTGGATACAAATCCCAAGATATCCTAGAACAAACCATCACTTTTTACTTTATGAAAACATTTCATTGAATTTCCAGCATATTGAGAAATCCTTAGTTTGACATTAGCAACATAAAGAAATCCGGACTGCTCCAAGCTCCAAGCGTCCCCACACTGACCGGGTCAGAACTCCGCCTCCATCTCGCGAGACCTCACCACTCCTCTCTATGACTACCCAGAAGTGCCAGGGATCCATTGGAGCTCGTGTTCAATAGAGATGGACTAGAACTCAAACTCGAAACTGAGTTTGAACGGACTCGGACTTCTCGAACTATCCCAGACCCGGATTTCTTGGACTTTAGATCATTTTCAGACTTTCGATAAGTATCGAATGTTCGAAGCACGCGAATATGCGAATAAAATGTCTATTATACCAATACGCGAGTAAATATGGAATCCACGAGTAAAATATCTATTATACTAATACGCAAGTAAATATCGTTCATGGGATAATTATCGAATGTTCGAATGTGAGAGCTCGAAAGTAGCGCACGTGAGAGTAAAATCAGTTTTCAAAAGTCTGGATATTCGAACGTGTTCCCCAGACCATTTCCCAGGTCCCACAGCCATTTACATTAAGTTACCATTGATATTTTAATTTTATTTCATTCGAACTTTTCGAACTATTTGACTCCCATTGACTTTAATTGGTCCGTTTTCAAACTTTCCATATAGTTCGAAAGTTCGAAAACGGACTGAACTTTCGAGAGTTCGGCCATCTCTAATGTTTAACTCTGGAACACAGATAAAAAGCAGTAGACAAATTGAAGATACCGCACCTTCTGCCAATCTTTATTATAACATATAGGAAAGCAGTAACAGGCTATAGCTGCCTAAGTTAGTTTGATATTATGTGCGCTCAGTGTCACAAGTATACAAAATCGTTTTTGTGGCACAAAAGAGATGAACTTCTTGCATGGACAAACTTTCTATGTAATATCACAAAATAGGCCTGAAAAGTGATAGTTTCACAGCAACAGAAGGTGAAGCTATTAGAATTTATTTCTCCTTTAGTTGTTATGTCATAATGCTATTGTATTTGCACTTAATTGTAAATGTTGCCAATGGAGAAGCCCTCTGGTAATGAACCAAGTATGGTAACTCCTGTGTAATCCATTAACTATCCTAATAACATTAGTTGACAAATAGATCAGAAATGGTATCAGGCAAAAAACAAGGTACCAAATATACTCGAGTATAAGTCGAGGTTTTTAGGCTATAAAAAAATCCTAAAAATCAAGCCTCGACTTATACTCAAGTCACTCACCTTTCCTTTCTAGTCCATTAATCCACCATCCGCTTGCTTCTGCAGTTGTGACGTCACCCACCAGAGGAGTTGATGCGTAAGCAAGCGGACGGCGGATTACTGGACTTTAGGCATTAGAAGAGTGGATGCTGTAGCGGATTGCTGAGCAGCCTCATTACAGAAAGACAAGCCCACTGAACTGGAGGAGCTCGGGGGGGGGGGTGCAGTGCTTGTCACTGCAGATGTTTGGAAACTACAACTCCCAGCAAGTAAAGCATGCTGGGAGTTGTAGTTTTAAAACTATACAGATCAGATATCAGGAGGATGGTATCTATTATTCAAGATTGCCTTTTGATTCTGTATTGTTTTAAGGCTTTAGTTGCCCTTTAAATGGACAGCAGAATTCCCATTCAGTATTCCCCTACAGTAATAGCCATACTGGATTTGCGGACTACTGTATGGGACTACTGTATGGGAATTCTGCTGTCCATTTAAAGGGCAACTAAAGCCTCAAAACAATACAGAATCAGAAGGCAGTAGTGGTCATAATTTCTACCCTCGGTTTATACTCGAGTCAATCATATTTTACTCATTTTTCATGTACAAATAGGTACCTCGGCTTATACTCGGATCTATATTCGGATATATATGGTATCACAAAAGCTTAAATCTCCCCCCAGGCACATGCGCATTGGTACTTTATAACCTACTGTACCAATACCCTGCCAAAAATCTACACAGATATTTCGACTTTCCGAATCTTCGACATTTCGCCACAGAATTCAGATGAAGTTCCTCCAGTCAAAACGTTCAAACCTCCACTGGACACATGAATTTTCCAAACACTGTATGCAGCGGCTGCTGAGAAAGTGCCAAGCGAACACTTCCTAACGTTGCACTAGCTTGCCGTTAGTCTGGAGGTCTGGGGGTACAACATGCAGGAACACTTCCTCTGACATCTGGATGATGAATGATTTGCATAAAAAAAGGTGATCAAACGATGAAAAAAACCCTGGTTTAATGATGGGCAAACACATAATAAACGCCACAAAAAGGCATCAGAGGTTACTTGCTGTCAGCAGAACATCAACGTGACGCTTGTAGGATACTAGCCTTATACAGGAACCCACAACATCTTTCCAATGTAACCACTGAGCCACCATACCAATTTATTGCTTTGTGCATTTCAACTTTACCTACTGTGTTGATGTCACTTACTTGATGATTTAAAAAGCAAAAATAAATCTACTTTCCCCGCACTGGTCACATCTGCAGTCAAGTCTCCGGGGCAGCCGAGAGCTTGGATTTAACCGGAGAAGAGGGGGAAGTGATGGATTGCTGTACCACTCGTATTTGATCTCAATGGGACTCCACGTCTTCCTGAAAGACATCCATCATAACTCATGTTGCCTTTTGGAACTATCCTTGTTATTATCAGTTTGCAATCTAGATATAGAGATGGTATTTGGGGAGGAGGGAGGTTCAATGGTCAAAACATTGATTGCCCACATCTCTTTAAATAAAATAAGGTTAATTACAGGGGTTTTTTTAGGATGGGGTTGTCCTCTTTTATCTAATTAGAAGACCTGAATTCACATTATAGGAGATACGGCAGCGGAAAGATAATAAGATATCGGGGTTTATTAAAATATCTGATGGCAGCGAATTACCCAGAAGCCATAAATCACTTTTTTCAGGAAGCCAAATGACAAATGTGCATATCGTATGGGGAGCAGCATTCCATGTGATCTAATTCCATTACAAGAAGTCAAATTCCCATTACGACTCTCTGAGAGAATAACACCCCCCCATTTCTCTGCCCTGTGACAATCTTAACATCTCTGTGCATGAGGAGGAAAACCAATCCCTATCAAGTATGTTTGATTTATTACATTTACCAAAAAGGGAGACCATGTGCTAGAAGGTCAATTCCCACAAGGCCAGACCTATTTCTACGGAATTTGCCACCAATATTTCCAAATCTCAGCTGTTAACATTAGGACACTTCTGTATTCCTTCCAATGGTTTATTGATATTCAAATATCCACCAGCCAATGATTACCTACATAAAATCTGTCTGTCCATATACACAAACATACAAGCAGCTCAGTTGAGGTAGAAGGAATCTGTAACTGTTACGGAGATAGAGAATCTATAGGTTTATAGATTTATCTTCTTGGTTCCACTCGTTTTCTCTATTTAGAACATGCTTATTGCTGTATTAAATACTCTCAGTATGGCGCGTGTACAGGAGTGCATCCACCACCGCTCCCAGGACATGATCTGCAGTAGAAAACACCTAACTCCCTAAGGCAGGGCCAGCCACCTGCCACTTCTTTGATACATGTAAATAAAATGAACGGCGTCCGCTCCATAGTTACATGGGTGTTATTAACTATTACTCGATCGGGCAATTGTTGGGTTTCCACATGCTACAAGGGTTATGGCTAGAGATGGACTAGAACTCGGACTCGTACCTGAGTTCAAGCCAGACTATTCGAGTTCGAACAGACTCGGACTTCTTGAACTATGTGAGTAAAATGTCTATTATACCAATACGCGAGTAAATATTGAATTAACGAATATCTGAGTAAAATGTAAAATATTGAATTAACGAATCTGCAAGTCGTTTATGGGATACTTATCGAACGTTCGAACATGAGAGCTCGAAAATGGCGTGCGTGAGAGGAAAATCGAAAGTCCTGGATGTTCGAACATGTTCCCCAGACCATTTCCCAGGTCTCACAGCCATTTACATTAAGTTACCATTGTTATTTTAATTGTATTTCATTACAACTTTTCGAACTATTTGACTCCCATTGACTTTAATGGGTCCGTTTTCGAACTTTCCATATGGTTCGAACGTTCGAAAATGGACCGAACTTTCGAAAGTTTGGCCATCTCTGGTCATGGCCAATTTGAGGGTTACAGAACAATACATTCGAGGGTTAACAAAATCAACCACTACATAGGAGGGCTACTGAACGCTACATTCAAGGGTTAGCGAATTTGAATAATATATTCGAGGGTCACCAAAACCAAATGCTACATTTGAGGGTTACCGAAAATGAACACTGTATTCGAGGGTTAAGAAATGGTCCGTAAATTCGATAATTTTAAAAATAAAACCCTCGCAAGTTTGGAAAACCAAACTAGTTCAGAACTTCGGATAGTTCACGTTCGTCCGAACTCATAAAGTTCGGTCCAAACTCAGGTTCGGGTCCACCACTAATCTCTAGTCGCTATAAATGTGACTGGCAGACTATGAAATAGTGCATTAATCTATAGATCTGATAGTCTACATATTGATCAAGTGCAGCCAAGTCTATCAGCCTCAAGGTATCCAGTGCTGATGTATCCAAAGCCCAACCAACACCCATGCCTCATTTATGCCTCTTGGCTGTTACAGAACACTTTCAGGGTTATTCAATAAAAGTTCTTATCGTTTAAAATGGTGCTAATTTTGCCCCAACCAATCAGATGTTAGCTTTCAAATGTTAAATAAGATCTGATTGGTTGGGGCTAAATTAGCACCATTTTAAACAATAAGAACTTTTATTGAATCTCCCTGTTAGTATATTACAACATTCCTTTTTCCTGTGCAATCTAATATACTGTAAGTGCAAGAGGTTGAATCTTAACCCAAATTATATCCTTCGAGAACCAAATGTCATTTCACAATTTTATACATCTCACAATAACAAAACCTGCAGCTTTTATTCCTTTTAATAGCAACATAAAGCTGAACCGTTATTTTACATAAAGTTAACGTATCTGTAAATGTCTATAGTTATCACTTTCAACAATACTGGCAAGAAGACAGTAAAAGATGAAGTACAAAATCGTTACGGTCTTGAAATTTTCCATTAGTTAAGGCAAAAGCTTGCTCGCACTTCAGTTTATGTGCTAATGCTCGGAGAAGGAGCTCTAAGTTCACAGACAACGTGGAGGAATGAGAGAGTTGACCTGGAAGGTTGTTTGGGGCACTTATTTCGCGAGAAACACAGCATTTCCCAAGAGTTGGCTCTCCAAAAAAGAAGAATACGTTCTACAGAGGTGTCCTCTGTCTAAACATTTAAAAAGAAAAAAATATATAGAACACAACTATATTGTGAAATTAAAGAAGAATTATAATGTACATAAATATAAATAACAGATAAAAAGTGCCTGTGGCAGGTAGGTAGGATTGATTCCTACTTCCCACATGTCTGTGCCAAACTTTGTGTCTCTGTTCCGCTCGCAGATTCATGGACTTTTGGGGAAAAAAATCCCCAAGCACACCTATTAAAGCCAATGGGAATTAAAAAATCTGAAAATTCTGCCTGCATTTATGGTTTAAATAGCAATGGTCACTTACTGATAATGGTTCAGGGACCTAGGAAATAATCTTGGGAACATGTATCAATGGCCAAAATCATAACAAAATACACAGCCCAGAATCAGTATCATGTGCCTCCTGTATTGGGATTTCTTGCAGTATTTTCGAGATTTCTCGTAATTTCAATTTTTTTTTTGAATATTTAGATCTGCGTTCGAGGATTGATTGCTTTTTCCTGTGCAAATTTGCAAACTTCTTCTTATTAAACTTTGGGAATCCTAGAATTCTCATTATTATGGCAATTGTTGGAACTGATAACAACAACAAATAAGATTTGTAAAACGCTTTTCTCCCGTAGGACTCAAAGCGATGATAAAAACTTGGGACATGTGGCTGAAAATTTTTCAAAAATTTGAGAAAAAAACTAAAAATACTAAAATCCTTGAATGTTCCGTAATTTTCGCAGTTCAGAAAAAATCCGAAAAGGCGAATTCCAGAAAATTCACTAAATTCCGGTCCATCTCTAGTCTCTAGCTCAAAATCAGTGGAGGAGATTTCAAAAAAGCGGAAGAATAAAACGGCGGAAGAAGAAGAAACGAAGAAGAAGAAATAGAAGGAACAGGAATATAGCTCCTCAATCCAAATGAATTACAGAAATTACAGGATTACGAGGATGATGAGATTCTAATAACGTTTATTCTACTTTAAATAAATTTGGTTGATCAGATCCATCTGAATGAGACAGCTGAGTTGATTTCAATGAATCTGATGGAGGACACTGACGTACTCCTATTTCTACTGATTTCCTAGCCTCGCTGCTGATCAGTTCTGAGGTATTTTCACAGCAAAAATGCATAAAGGAAAAATTGTTTTATGTCCTTAATATATTTTTTGATATCCGTATTTATCAATATCACATTTCACCGTTAATTAACATGAGAGACAGACTAGATGGCGTTATTCAAAACGCACAGGTTATTTATCACTGCAGTAAAAAGGAATTACAGAACTGAAGTATGTAGAGGTTATAGGATACTTAGTCAAATACTTAAACTGGACTCACCGCCATTTATAATACCTCTGACTATAAACAGGTAACAAATATAGTAAAGGTGTCTTTTCAATACAGGGGCAGACACAATATTAAAGTTAATATTAACGTCACTGTAACAATGGACTTTTTTAAAATGAAAAGTACCTGGGGCAGGGAGGTAGGGTTGATTATTCCTACCTCCTAATATCTAATATTATATAGTTGTGTACAGTTCTCATCTGCCAGGTTAGTGTCCTGGACTTTAATATATTAAAGATAGGACTGAAGCACTGAGAATTTTCTTAATGTTGGTGACCCTCACAGAAATGATATTTGGAGGTAGGAATTAAAAATATTTAACTTTTTTGCATTATAGTTCTCCTTTAATGCTGCTAAAGTACTAATAAGGTATCCTTAGGATAAGGTCAAAAGAAACTGTCCAGAAAATTCTAATTCAGAAATCTACAGTTCCATGTTAGGTTGGCCAGAAGCAAATTGTTAATAATTTCATTAAACAGTAATTAATAATATAGTAAGAACTAATTGGATTTCTCCTGGACTGTTAGAATATATAACCAGATCGGAAAGTCAGAACATCGGCATTAATGAGCCTGAAATAAAAATTAATATGATAAATCAGTTCAGTAAACTGACCTACCAAACCTGATTGTTTTAGTTTTATATGGGATCAAGTATAACCCCACCAAAGAGGTCACTGTTAGAACCCCAATTCTTATCTAAACTCCAAGGGAAGAGAATCGTAAAGGGACACTACACTTAATAGCTTCTGCCACAGGCTACCTGTCACGAACTTACCTGCCGCTCCGGTCCCGCGCCGCACTGCACTTCCGGGTGGGCGGCGTCGACGTCATGACGTCACGCCGCCGACACGCCGGGCGGCGCGAAAGTTTAAAAGCCGGTGTCCTCCTGGACCCGGTGCCCGATTGTAGCATTCTGCTACCTCCTTGGCTCCTGTACTTACCTGCCTTGGATCCTGCTCCTTATACTTACCTTGCCTGCATCCTATACTTACCTTGCCTGTATCCAGTACCTATCTTACCTGTTTCAGTGTCTCACCTTGCCTGCATCCAGTTACTTACCTAGCCAGCATTCAGCCTTCAGTTCCAGCAGCACCTTTGGTCCAGCCTACAGTTCCCAGCAGCACCTTTGGTCCAGCCTACAGTACCCAGCAGCACCATTGTTCCAGCAGTCAGCCTACAGTTCCCAACAGCACCATTGTTCCAGCATACAACCTTCAGTTCTCAGCAGCACCTTTGGTCCAGCCTACAGTACCCAGCAGCACCATTGTTCCAGCAGTCAGCCTACAGTTCCCAACAGCACCATTGTTCCAGTAAACAGCCTACAGTACCCAGCCGAACCTTGTTCCAGTATCCAGCCTACATTTCCCAGCAGCCTCTGTATCCTGCACCTTCCGGTCAGCCTCCTCCTAAAGCGTACTGTGAGTACCCGGCCGTCCGGCCATTTATTACACTACCATTCACATCATTAATATGTTAAATTCACATCATAATGTTAAATTGCCTTTGTCAGAGATAGCAGGAGTGTCAGGGACTCTGATTGTGGGGGGAGCCAAAGAGCAGTCAGTTATTGCAGTCAGTATATAACCCCTTTAAGTATGCTAACTGTTATTAGTGATCAAAACCAACAAGTATGAAAGGGAGAATTTAGAGAAACTGGTAAATAGCACACTTTCCTTTTAAGCTCTGCACTAAAAGGTTTTGGTAAAGATTATCAGGGAGATTCAATAAAAGTTCTTATTGTTTAAAATGGTGCTAATTTTGCCCCAACCAATCAGATCTTATTTAACATTTGAAAGCTAACATCTGATTGGTTGGGGCAAAATTAGCACCATTTTAAACGATAAGGCACTGAAGGAAGCTGGTAAATAGAACATTTTCCCTTTAAAGGGTAACTGTGATCCACAAATGACTTTAGGTAAATTGACAGGAATTGCTTTTCAGAGTATTTTTGCAATTTTATTAATTTTTTATACATAATTTTGAAGATATTTACATTTTTATGTGTGATATGGTAGCAGCATGACCAAATCCCCTGCACTTCCTATTTCCTGCTCTGAAAACATGTGACAGTTCCTCTTCTCTATGTCTCCTCCTCAACCGCAAATTAGGAGGAACTAGTATTTGTGACAGCAGATTCAGAAGCCCCCACTAACTTTCTGATCAGTGATTTCTTCATATCTTGGGCAGTACAGCACGTTGACAGGTGGTTGATGGCTTATTTTAAAGGTAAGAACCTGGTATTTAATTTAAAATCAACTTGTTTGGAGACCACAGTTCCCCTTTAAGAACTGCACTGAAAGAAGCTGGTAAATAGCACATTTAACTTTAAGCACTGCACTGAAAGAAGCTGGTAAATAGCACACTTTTTCTTAAAGCATTGCACTAAAAGAAGCGGGTAAACGGCTAAAATCTGTAGAGGTTCCTTGCTACAACCACCTTCTCAGTATCACAACTAGAGATGGGATCCGGGTCTGACATGAACCAGGATCCAACACGAAATTCCTCGGTTCCGAAATCCGGCCGAATACAGATTTTGGGACTTCGTAATAAATTTTCCATAATTTTAGAATGTATGGAGCTAGTTTCAATAATTTTTGAAAATAGCATCAAACCTTTGAAAATCCTCGAAAATACGATCGGAAACTCGAAAATGGTCTCCGATTGTATTTTCGAGAATTATCGAAAATTAGTTCTGTTTTGGACTTTCGGATCTTCGGGATTTTCCCGAGATCCGGGAATCCGAAAACGTAACGAAACTAGTGTGTTTCGTCCATCTATAATCACAACCATTGGATGTTTTCAGAATTGTTTCACACAAAGTGGACAAAAGTGCTGGTGGCCCCCTCTAAGAACAGATTCCCTATGGTTCAGATAATTTGCCTCCTGGATATATTAATGTCGTTTATTGCAGGGAATTCTTCTACTTGAACAACTTTAGAGTTGCATATTGGCAATATAGATGGCCGAACTTCATTAAGTTTGGTCCATTTTCAAACTTTCGAACTTCAGTAAAAGTTCGAAAGTTTGAATTCGGACCCATTAAAATCAATAGGAGAGTGATAGTTCGAAAAGTCTGGGTGATTTACAGCTAAACTAACAATGGTAACTTACTGTAAATGGCTGTGGCACCTGGGAAATGGTCTGGGGAACATGTCACTATCACCAAAACTTGTTAAACACACTTCTTAAACACAAGCGAGCAATTGTCAAGTTTTGCACAAGCTACATTCGAGGGTACAGACAATTCAAGGATTACCAAATGATACTTTCGAGGGATACCAAATGATACTTTCGAGGATTATCGAAAAATTAAAAAAACTTTTGAGGGTTAGCGAACGATACTTTCGAGGGTTAACGAAAACAAATGATACTTTCGAGGATTACTGAAAATCGAAGGCTACATTCGAGGGTTAGCGAACATTACATTCTAGGGTTAGGGAAAACGATCCGTACATTCGAGGGTTAGCGAAAACAAACAATACATTCTAGGGTTAGCGAACAGCCCCTGTAAATTCAATAATTATCGAATTTACGATAATTATCGAAAATACAGACGCAAGTCCAGAAAAACTAACTAGTTCGAACCAAAACTAGTTTGAAAAGTTCGAGTTCATCCGAACTCATAAAGTCCGACTCGAACTCACGTTCAAGTTTTGTGTCCATCTCTAATTGGCAATTAGCTTCAAATCCAGCAAGATCCCTTTAGTTTATGACCACAAACCCTAACATTTACATGGATATGGGCACTAGAGATGGACCCGAATCCGAACCCAGTTTTAAAGCGGATTTCACGGATGTGACTTTGAGGATTCCTAACTTTTTCGGATTTTCTGAACTGTCTAACTATTTTTGAATTTTTTGATATTTCTAAAAAAAAATGGGTCTGCTTGTGGATTTTTTAGGAAAAAGCAGAAAAGATTTCGGTGAGTTTGGCCATCTCCAATGAGCACCTAAAGAATGTTTAAAGAATGTTTTGTTTCACATTTGTGCAGTTTGTACAAATCCATAAAATCTAAACCTACAGATTTATCTCTATTTTGTCAGTTTCTAATTTAACAGAAGTTAATATAACTGCACATATTTCAGATAACAACCATTGTGTATTTTCTACAGTAGCAGAGACATCACCTTGATACCCCTCATCTAATTATAGCATCTGGATAAAGACATAGGGGCTGTCATGTAAGCAAACCCCTGGCTTAATTTGGTTTCCTCAAGGTTCCTCAGCTCCCTTGATTCAATGTGGATTTAGAAATTTATACACTGGAAAATAAGGAAAAGGTTTTTTAAATAAATGTGTTGGAGAAACATCTGCAGAAGGTTGGTGAGCAGCCGGTGTAGAGGAAAGGTTTTAGAAAACTCTGCATCTTCTATTTGTATTTCTAAACAGATAAAAGCCACCCTGGCCATTGCCATTCAATAGCTCAATCTTAAATGGCAAGTAAGTTAATTAATGACCAGAGATGGATGAAATTCCTAAAAGTTCAATTCATTTTCGAATTTTCGAACTTCAGTAAAAGTTTGATAGTCTGAAAATGAACCCATGAAAGTCAATGGGGAAAAATAGTTTGAAAAGTTCTGATAAAATACAGTTAAAATAACAATGGTAACTTACTGTAAAAATGGCTCTGGGACCTGGGAAATGGTCCGGGGAACTCGTACATATCACCAAAACTTGTTTAAATACTAACTTTCCTCATGATCGGGCTAATTTCAAGCTTTCGCAATGAATCAAACGCCACATTCGAGGGTTGTCCTTGAATTTGAGGGTTACTGAACGCCCCATTCAAGGGTTATGGGCAAATTCAAGGATTAACGAACGCTATATTCGAAGGTTATTGCCGAATTCGAGGGTTCAGAATGCTGCATTCAAATGTTATGGCCAAATTCGGGGGTTAGCGAAAGCTACATTCGAGGCCTCATTCGAAGGTTATGGCCGCATTCGAGGGTTACTGAACGCCGCATTCAAGGATTATTGCCAAATTCGAGGGTTACCCAAGGCCACATTTGAGGGTTATCGATTCGAAAATACGATGATCCTCGATTTTTCACCAATTATCAAAAATAAGTTTGTAGTTCAAAGAGTCCAAAAAAGTCTTAGTTCGTACGAACTCAAAAACCCTTCTCAAACTCAGGTTCAAGTTCGAGTTTTAGTCTTTCCCTATTAACGACCAGGAACAGATGTGTCTCTATGGATGGCATTTCTGCCTCTTTCCAAAGTACCCGGGATACAGCAAATCATCAAGACATCTGTTTAGAAAACTCATTTCCTTAAATATGAGGCAACATTTTGACAGCAGTAGAAAAGAAACAACAGTTGTACTTTCGTATTAAAACACCATTCAAACAAGCAATAACCAGCTAGCAGTGCAAGGGGAACATCTGTGATATTGTCATTCTATTTCAGGGAAATCTCTCGTGCTGGGAAGACATTTTCATATCGGATGTCGGTATTTTTATCCTGTGCATTGAATCCTATGGGTACCTCCTCGTTCACGGGATAATATTGTAATACTGTTTAGAGCAGATCATCAATATATAGTAAGATATGTATATTATACATTATATAGGTTTTCTGTTACGAATTATTTCAATTTTTCCTATTTGGAATTTGAAAACTGCAATAGGTTTTGGTGATGGAACAAAACTTTCCAGGTTCCTTAATATCAACCACCAACTCAGTTTTATTGCCACATATTATGATGTACATCTTTGGGTGGCTTAACTGAAAATATTGGAAGCTAAAGTTTTGGGATAAACAAATGTTTCAGGTTGAATTCCTGTTCAACAAAACCAGGAGCAGCCCATAATAAAGGTCTTACTTAATTACCAGTTTGCACAATTATATATTTTGTGGAAGTCCAATATATCTGTTGTATTCAGTTAGATCAACTGGACTGAAAGTTTAGTTCTTGTAAAAGTCATTCTGAATTGAGAGATCCAGTCGGAATTACTAGCGAAACGTCTTCAAGAACTAAACTTTAAGTCCAGTTGATATAACTAAATACAACAGATAAAACCATGACCTGGATGAATGAGAACCTTCACAAGGATATTGGAAATCCAATAGATATTAGCTGTGGGTGCTTACTAGAGATGGCAAAAGTCAGAAGTTTTGTTCCATTTTTGGGTGTACGGAACTCGGGAAAAACCCAAAGATCACTTTTGAGGGTTCGGGATGTATTTTCGAGGGTTACTGAATTTATGAGGTTATTTTTAGTAACCCTTGAAAATAACCTTAAAGGATAACCCTACTAACTACTTTTAAGTTTCTGGTATTTGAGGGTTACCGAAAATAACCTTATACATTCAGTAACCCTCAAATTTTTTTCGAAGTCTCAAAAACGATCCGCCCAGTTTCAGACAGAACATTAGGATTTCGGAACTGAGGGTATCCGTATAGGATCCGTGTCCAAATCGGACCTGGATCCCATCTCTAGTGGTTACTAAGCTGATTCGGATAAACAATTTACTAACCATGCTTGTGAAGGTTCTCATTCATCCGGGTCATGGTATATCTGTTGAATTCAATTAGATCAACTGGACTTGAAGTTTAGTTCTTGAAGACGTTTTGCTAGTCATCCGACTGGATCTCTCAATTCAGAATGACTTGTACAAGAATCTGTGGCAATTATGTACCCTGGAAAATCCCAATTAGCATATCACAGCCAGATGTTAAGAGCTTTTCACTGCACTGCACTGCGTATATGATGTCGCTTTTCTTATGTTTCGGTATTGGGTCTTTCAGATGTACCAATTTCTGCCTCAGTGTGTTGTTCGGTTTAAAGCAGACAGGGATACAGGGATTTGTATGTGGGGGAGACCAAACAGCAACTGCATCAACGTATGGCCAGCACAGAAGAGCCAATTCATCATTTCAGGACTCAGCCGTGTACCTGCATCTTAAGGATAAAGGACATACCTTTGAAGATTGTAATGTTAACATACTGGCAAAGAAACGTGACTGGTTCAAGAGAGGTGTTAACGAGGCCATGTATGTGAAAATAAAGAAACCAAGCCTGAAAAGAGGTGGGGGGTTCGACACCATCTGTCTGCCATGTACAATGCTGTTTTGACACCTTACTCTGGGTGTTCCTATAACACCTCTTAGCTACTATCCAACCACGCCCTTAACACTTGGCTGTGATATGCTAATTGGGATTTTCCAGGGTACATAATTGCCACAGATTCTTGTACAAGTCATTCTGAATTGAGAAAGCCAGTCGGATGACTAGCGAAATGTCTTTAAGAACTAAACTTCAAGTCCAGTTGATCTAATTGAATACAGATAAATTTACTAACCAATAAAAAACAAATACAGAAAAGTTAATTTATTCTGAATCTGAAGGGTGATGAAATAATTATAAAGCAAATTTACTTCATTAGGTGGATATAACATGACCTAACATAACTATAGTCTTCATGATTAGATTTAAACCAAGCATCTATATAAAGTTGAAGATGTTTGTTGGTTGAGTTTTTTCCAGCACTGGCATTGTATCCATAGTATTTATTTCTATTGTATCCATAACAGTATTAAATTACTGATAAAGACCAAAAAAGTTTATTTTTAGTTACATTTATATAAGACAGTTTAATATAATTAAACCCTTACTTTGATAGTGTTAAGTAGGGATAAAATTGTGGTTTAGTAATTTTTTTCAACTCAGAAAATTCAAAAATTTTAATTCGCAACTTCCATCCAAAACTTCAAAACATCCGAATAGTAAATGTCTATCGAAAAATAGAAAAATTTAGATTCAATCGGATTTTCAGAGCTAGTGTTGAGTACAGATGAACGAAACTCAAAAGTTTTGTTCCAAAAAGCGGTTCCGCAGAACCCATTCAGTGTTTTACGAAAATTGTATTTTTGTAAACATTTGAATTTTTTTGAGTTTCGAATAGTATTTTCGAGTTTTCAATTTTTAATGAAAACTTCTGATTTTTGAAAATGTGTAAAAATCAGTTGTCGTAAATCAGATTTGTGGATTTTCTAAACCTTCTGTTCCGAATTAAAACCAGTTAAGTTTTGAATCCCTAGTATTGAATCACTAGTATTGAAGACATGTACCGTACATAAAATACATATCATAAATGCTTATAAACAAATGTTCTAGGTAGATGAATTTTTTAAATTCTTGTATCCAAAAAATCCAGAGGAACTGACTGTACATTTACAATAAGAAAAACACTTTTGTGTTCAATAAAACACACACACAAAAAGCATAATCAAATCCATATTCTTGCGAGGATGTCGTGACTAGAGTAAAGGGGATTGGTATTGATTAATTACAGACTTTTATTCAGCGGCTCTTTTGTAAAGGTCACCACCTGGGGTACGTATGATAAATGTGTAGGCAGTGTATCAATTAATGTTTAATTGTTCAAAATGACCTGGAAAAGTCTATGGAACTGGCCCATTCTACATAAATCGGTTGTATTAAGCACAAACATATTATTTGATGTATTTACTGCTGGTACACATTATTTTAGGCATTTTCCTGTATAACTAACCTTCCCCATAAATAATGTATTGTAAATATACTACGTAGTGTATAACCTTTATAATATTCGTCCTGTAGTATTTGCTTTAACATAAGTGCTCTGTTTGGTGTACATTATAGTCTGGAACATTGGTCTATATAAGGACTTGTTTAAAGGGCAAGTCAATCCATGAAATAAAATTTTATGTATAGGTTCAGGACCCACCAAAACTGATTTTCGCATTATTAGTTTTTGAATAGGATGCCCCTGAAGAGACTTACCAACCCGTTCGATCGCCGATCTGTCGTGCTACTCCTCACTGTTTCCTGGTCATGGCTGTCAGTTAAAGGCGCGGCAGTGCCCAATTACATGACTGCTGCGACCAGAAGTGCCTCACGGCTGCTGCTTGTACTCAAAACGTTCTCGCCACAGCACCAGGAGGCGGCGATGGACCGGGTCAGGTAAGTTTCTTCAGGTTCAAATGTTCAGGCTGGACATTCCCTTTAATAAAATGTACAACATTTTGCCCATTCTCTTAACCAATCAGATGTTATTAGATGTTTTCTAAATGTATTAGACCAGTGAAAATCTGATTGGTTGCTAGAGATGGACGAACTTTGGATCATTTTAGAATTAAAGAACTGCAATAAAAGTTCCATATTTCTATAGTTCAAAAACGAACCCATTAATGGCAATGGGGGAAAATAGGGTGAATAGTTCTGATAAAAAAACAGTTAAAGGGCATGTCCAGCCCTTTTTTGAACTTTTTATATATTATACATATTGATCCCCCAGCCCCAACCACCTTAATAAAATTCTTAGAAAGTGCCCCGATATGTACTTACCTTCCCTCTATCCTCCGCGGCAGTCTCCAGGCCCTCTGCTTGCACGGAAATGCAAGCAGGGGGCAGGACCGGCAGCCGCGTCCCTGGTTGGCTGAGAGGCAGCCAATCAGGGACGCGGCTGCCAGCTGCTCAGAACGCCGGAGGATAGAGGGAAGTAACTATCTGGGCACTTTCTAATAATTCTGTTACTATATGCATTGTGTTATTCAAATTAATGGCGAATTTTACTTTGAAAAAAAAATTCTCTCTGTGTTGTAGAAGATGATTGACAGGAAAAAAAGCTTTTTTAAACTGATAAATTCATCTCCAGTTAAAACCATCTATACGTCCATCAAGTCCAATAGGTTGGACTTGATGGACGTATGTCTTTATTCAACCTTAATTACTTTGTTACTATGTTACTATGTTATATGTGCAAATCCCCAAACTCAAGTCTACAGCACTTACCTTCAGTGTCAGATTGGACTGCTGGGGCCCACCAGGAAAGTTGAGAATCTTTTTTTTTCTCCCCAAAAAAAGTTCATCCCCAAGGGTATCTCAACTGGTAATACACCAGCGAGCGATCAGCAAGTTCCTTCACTTCGTTCCTGGCTCCTGAAGGTTTTATCGAAGAACAGGAGGTAAGACACAGCTCCTTTACCTCCGGTTCTTCAATAAAATTAAATAGAAAAAAGGGGGTTTTACCAGTAGTGATACCCTTTTAAACCATCTTTATGTGCAACCCCCCAAACTCTTGTCCACTTACCATCAGTGTCAGACTGGACTGTTGGGGCCCACCAGGAAGGCTGAGGTCAGGGGCCTAGTTTGGGGGCTCACCTAACATTTCATATCTCTATTACCACTCATTTACATTTCTATCTTACTCCTAGGAATGGAGAAACCCCTTCTTATAACAGAAGGCATCTTGCAGTCTCATGCTATATGAATAGAATTGACTACTAATTCTAAGAAACAAGAAGTAATTTCTTACTCCCAAGTTCCCCAGAGTAATGGGCAGAGATATGCAAAATACTCCTTTATGTCCCTTAGCTTATGCATGTGTCCAGAACCGCTGGCTTAATAACATGCAATATAGCCTAATATATAGAGCCAATCATCTGACCTGCAGACATGTTTCGATCTTGTTAGATCTCATCAGTGCAAGATACAGATTCATGGCTCTATGGTGTAGGACTTGGGCGTACAGTAGACAAGGCAGCTAGAAAGCTTAGGGAGAGGGGGGCCAAAAGGAGCAAAAAGCCCTCCACTGAGCATAAAAATGGAGAAACACCTTCTTATAACAGAAGGCATCTTGCAGTCTCATGATAAGGGACATAAAGGATTATTTTGCATATCTCCGCCCCTTACTCTGGGGAACATGGGAGTAAGAAATTGCTTTTTGTTTCTTAGGTTTTGTGGGCAATGCTATTCATATAGCATGAGACTGCAAGATGCCTTCTGTTATAAGGTGTTTCTCCATTTTTATGCTCAGTGGAGGGCTTTTTGATCCTTTTGGCCCCCTCTCCCTAGGTTTTCTAGCTGCCTTTTCTATCTTACTCCTACTGACTCCTATTGTTTATTATGATGCAATTATTTCTGTCCATTTGGCTCTGTATTTAAATTGAAGGAGTTTTCTCTGTTTTCTTGGGTGAATGGAGTGTGGGCCCACTGGGGGATTCCCCTGTAACCCTGTCCGACAATACTCACCCTCTTTCCTGATGTCCTTGTAGCCAGATCTTCATCCCGATCTTTACCAACAACTTTCCTTTTCTCCCCAGAGAAAGCAGCAGTCAGTGACAGCCAAGAAGTCTGACATCCCAGCCAATGACTAATTGCTTTTCACTTATAAAGAATGGCTGTCAAAAGGGGCACAGGGCCCATTATTTTACATGCATTACAATGTGATGGGGCTATAAACTGTAGACCTTCTTACAAGTGGAAAAAGTTTTAAAAACCAGGTCAGAAGACAAAAAGATTGGCTGACTGCACCTTAATCATATCTGATGAATGAGCCAACATGGGCTCCATCAATGGAAAGGCTTTGATCAACTCACTTGCAGCATAAACATTATTACCATAAGAGATTTGTGAATGAAAGTTCCATTAGTAGCTCTGACCTAAACGCACCGTCCCGCCAGCAGGGAATTCACAAAGTTGTTCTCAGCTGCACTTAACACGAAAAGCCCATAATGCTGCTGCTATTTCCTGTTTCAGATGACCCATCTCTACTACTGTACTTAAAAGCAATACAAATCCATCACTTGCCTCTCAATGCCACGGAAAGTTCATTTAACAGAAGAAGTAAAGATGTAAACATCAATGAAGCAAACTGAGACTCCAGAAATGTAGTATTGAAGAATGACAACTTAATAGTATATTATTATAATAATACCTTATTCCAGGTCTGGGCAAATCAGTGGGATAAATAAGATGTTATGCTTATCAAAGAAAAAATGGCCAACAAAAGCCAACAATCAATAAATGTATGTCAGAATAAACAGTAAGATGTTTTATTAATATTATAAGATTGGAACTACATCTAACAATCTAACAAGATAGAAATATGAATTGATTTTTATTATAATTGTTATTATTGTGGATTTATATAGAGCCAACATCTTCCGTGGCGCTTTACAGTTGCATTAATATACATAAGGAAAACATACATGTTACATACAAGGGTAGTACAAGTAATACAAAGTGCAAATAATTTAAGTGCTGGTCCAGCAGCATTCAGTGTGGTAAGTTACAGCATTACTGTGGTAAAATAGGATGGAGGGCCCTGCCCAAGAGCTTAGAGTCTAGAGGAAATGGGGATGAGACATAAGGTGACAGATCAGTATCTGTAACTAAGTTGTCAGTGGATTATAACTAGCCGGTCTGTGATGGGTCAGTAAGAGGGGTAGAAGTGTCCAGGTCCAGATTGTAACCTTACAGTCTAGAGGAGATGGGGATGAGACATAAGGTGACAGATCAGTATCTGTAACTAAGTTGTCAGTGGATTATAACTAGTCGGTCTGTGATGGGTCAGTAAGAGGGGTAGAAGTGTCCAGGTCCAGATTGTAACCTTACAGTCTAGAGGAGATGGGGATGAGACATAAGGTGACAGATCAGTATCTGTAACTAAGTTGTCAGTGGATTATAACCAGTCGGTCTGTGATGGGTCAGTGAGAGGGGTAGAAGTGTCCAGGTCCAGATTGTAACCTTACAGTCTAGAGGAGATGGGGATGAGACATAAGGTGAAGCAGATCAGTATCTGTAACTAAGTTGTCAGTGGGTTATAACTAGTCGGTCTGTGATGGGTCAGTAAGAGGGGTAGAAGTGTCCAGGCCCAGATTGTAACCTTACAGTCTAGAGGAGATGGGGATGAGACATAAGGTGACAGATCAGTATCTGTAACTAAGTTGTCAGTGGATTATAACTATTAGGTCTGTGATGGGTCAGTAAGAGGGGTAGAAGTGTCCAGGTCCAGATTGTAACCTTACAGTCTAGAGGAGATGGGGATGAAACATAAGGTGACAGATCAGTAGCTGTATTAAGTTGTCAGTGGATTATAACTAGTCTGTCTGTGGTGGGTCAGTAAGAGGGGTAGAAGTGTCCAGGCCCAGATTGTAACCTTACAGTCTCGAGGAGATGGGGATGAGACATAAGGTGAAGCAGATCAGTATCTGTAACTAAGTTGTCAGTGGATTATAACTAGTCGGGCTGTGATGGGTCAGTAAGAGGGGTAGGAGTGTCCAGGTCCAGATTGTAACCTTACAGTCTAGAGGAGATGGGGATGAGACATAAGGTGACAGATCAGTATCTGTAACTAAGTTGTCAGTGGATTATAACTAGTCGGATTGTGATGGATCAGTAAGAGGGGTAGAAGTGTCCAGGTCCAGATTGTCACCTTACAGTCTAGAGGAAATGGGGATGAGACATAAGGTGAAGCAGATCAGTATCTGTAAATAAGTTGTCAGTGGATTATAACTAGTCGGTCTGTGATGGATCAGTAAGAGGGGTAGAAGTGTCCAGGTCCAGATTGTAACCTTACAGTCTAGAGGAGATGGGGATGAGACATAAGGTGACAGATCAGTAGCTGTAACTAAGTTGTCAGTGGATTATAACTAGTTGGTCTGTGATGAGTCAGTAAGAGGGGTAGAAGTGTCCAGGTCCAGATTGTAACCTTGCCTGAAGAGGTAAGTTTTGAGGTTGCGTTTGAAGATATGAAGTGAAGGCGAGTGACGTATAAAGCGAGGAAGAGAGTTCCAGAGCAGAGGGGCAGCACGAGAAAAGTCCTGTATACAGGCGTGGGAAGAGGTGATCAGAGTAGAAGAGCGAAGAAGATCATTAGCAGAGCAGAGGTTACGCCTTGGGTAGTATATGTTTAACAGATAAGAGATGTATGGGGGGCTGTATTGGAGAGAACCTTGTAGGATAAGGTTAGCAGCTTAAATTGGATCCTTTGGGTAATGGGAAGCCAGGGGAGAGATTGCCAGAAAGGGGCAGCGTGTGAGAAGCGGGAAGAGAGGCGAATTGATAACTCACAGCTGGCCAGCCATATACATGATTCACTAAAAAATAAAAATATCCATAATAAATATCATACTAAAAGAAGGGTTAAAGGAAATACTAATCAATAAATTGCAGCAAACACTCAGGACCAAGTTCTCAGACCTGGGGGGAGAAAAAAATGCTAATGTAAGTAATGCCGCTATATATAAGCAGTCATGATTACAATCGTAAAAGGACACAATTCCCAATGGCTTCCGTGGGTCCAACAGGTAAACTCCATAATAATCATGGGTTTCTGTAAGAATGCTGGGTTCTGTAATATATACAGGGTGTGTGCACACCACAAGTACAGTAAACAGCTGTTAATACATGCAATGCTCATTCGTCACCCCTTGCGTTTGCTGAGATGAGTATCCAGGCTCACGCACTTTTCCGGTACCCCAAACAGTCTAGTCCATGGCCTCAGCTCTTGGGATTATACATCAGGAATATCACCAAAGTCTAGCTGGTTCCGGGTACGGATGTCACTGGCGTACTGACATCACCACTGATACGCGTTTCACTCCAATGAGCTTCCTCAGGCAGATC
This sequence comes from Hymenochirus boettgeri, assembly GCA_019447015.1. Lineage (NCBI taxonomy): Eukaryota > Metazoa > Chordata > Amphibia > Anura > Pipidae > Hymenochirus > Hymenochirus boettgeri. The sequence goes on from CM033472.1 coordinate 264,430,958, forward strand.
GATAGATGTTTATCCATCTAATTAAAAGGTTTCCTATATTAATACGTTGAGTAACATTAAAAAAAAAATATATATTATTATAACCTCTACTTATTTCCTGAACATTTCTGCGACTTCTGGGATCTACTGGACAGACACAATCTGATCGTATAATAATAATATTAATATGATCCTATCAACAATGTTCATACAACCTGTATGGGGGTGATAGTCCGTCAAATGTGTATATTATATAGCTGTGTGTAAGGATCAGCAGTGGAGTTCAGAAACCTTCCCTGGGTCCAGTGTCTAAGTGCCTGCCGGTCTTCAACAGAGCCCCTAATGGTGGTCTGCAAAGCAGACACAAGGTCACAGTCCAAGAAAAACATACGGTAACTGGCCCCAGTTAAAAGGAAGCCACTAGAGAGCAGTACAGGAGAAGTACCTCTACTTGGTAGGTGGTAAGCTTAAAGGAAAGTAATAAATGTAGTTGGGTTTGACCGACGAACTTTCAACATTGAAAGACAAACTCCAAATGCTGAATGCCATTCGTTCAACATAAAACTCTCAAAGATAAATGCTGATTTCACGACTGAAGAATCTTTGACGATGACTGGCAAAGTGAGCCATAACACTAAGAAGCTAGTGCAAACAAATTTGTGGGGCCAGCATGAGGATACCCAAGCCTAGTAGTTTCTGAAGATATCTATATAAATGGGCAGAAGCCAGATTGGGTGGACATTGGGAATTCAGTCATGCATGTGGTTAGAATAGTTACTTAACACAGTAACATAGCATTGGAGATTGAAAAAGATATTAATTTATCTGGTCCAACATTTATACCCTACCCATAATGTCTTTATTACAGTTACATAGTAACATAGTATCGGAGTTTATATAAAGCCATACATCCATCTAGTCCAACCTTTATACCCTACCCATAATGTCTGTCTAACAGTCACATATTAACATAGTATTGGAGGTTGAATAAAGACATACGTCCATCTGGTCAAACCTTTATACCCTACCCATAATGTCTGTCTAACAGTTACATAGTAACCTAGTATTGGAGCTTGTATAAAGACATCCATCCATCTAGTCCAACCTTTATACCCTACCCATAATGTCTGTCTAACAGTTTTAACTAGTACCTAGTATTGGAGTTTTGTATAGACATCCATCCATTAGTCCAACCTTTATACCCTACCCATAATGTCTGTCTAACAGTCACATATAACATAGTATTGGAGGTTGTATAAAGACTAGTCATCTAGTCCAACTTATACCCTACCATAATGTCTGTCTAACAGTAACATAGTATTGGAGGTTGATAAAGACATCATCTATCTGTCCAACTTTATACCCTACCCATAATGTCTGTTAACAGTTCATAGTAACATAGTATTGGAGTTGTATAAAGACATCTCCATCTAGTCCAACCTTTATACCCTACCCATAATGTCTGTTAACAGTTACATAGTAACATAGTATGGAGGTTGTATAAAGACACTCCATCTAGTCCAACCTTTATCCTACCCTAATGTCTGTTAACAGTTACAGTAACATAGTATTGGAGGTTTGTATAAAGACATAGTCTATCTAGTCCAACCTTATACCCTACCCATAATGTCTGTATACAGTTACTATAACAAGTATTGGAGGTTGTTATAAAGACATATCTCCATCTAGTCCAACCTTTATACCCTACCCATAATGTCTGTATAACAGCTACATGTAACATAGTATTGGAGGTTGTATAAAGACATACGTCCATCTAGTCCAACCTTTATACCCTACGCATAATGTCTGTCTAACAGTAACATAGTATTGGAGGTTGTATAAGACATACATCTATCTAGTCCAACCTTTATACCCTACCATAATGTCTGTATAACAGTTACATAGTAACATAGCATTGGAGGTTGTATAAAGACATATGTCGCATCTAGTCCAACCTTTATACCCTACCCATAATGTCTGTATAACAATTACATGTAACATAGTATTGGAGGTTGTATAAAGACTAACATCCACCTAGTCCAACCTTTATACCCTACCCATAATGTCTGTATAACAGTTACATAGTAACATAGTATTGGAGGTTGTATAAAGGCATACATCCATCTAGTCCAACCTTTATACCCTACCCATAATGTCTGTATACAGTTACATAGTGACATAGTATTGGAGGTTGTATAAAGACATACGTCCATCTAGTCCAACCTTTATACCCTACGCATATTTCTGTCTAACAGTAACATAGTATTGGAGGTTGTATAAAGACATACATCTATCTAGTCCAACCTTTATACCTACCCATAATGTCTGTATAACAGTTACATAGAACATAGTATTGGAGGATTGTATAAAGACATACGTCCATCTATCCAACCTTTATACCCTACCCATAATGTCTGTCTAACAGTTACATAGTAACCTAGTATTGGCTTGATAAAGACATCCACTCCATCTAGTACACCTTTATACCCTACCCATAATGTCTGTCTAACAGTTACAAGTAACATAGTATTGGAGGTTGTATAAAGACATACGTCCTCTAGTCCAACCTTTTATACCCTACCGCATAATGTCTGTCTAACAGTAACATAGTATTGGAGGTGTTTATAAAGACATCCATCTATCTAGTCCAAACTTTATACCCTACCCATAATGTCTGTATAACAGTTACATAGTAAATAGTATTGGAGGTTGTATAAAGACATACGTCCATCTAGTCCAACCTTTATACCCTACCCATAATGTCTGTATAACAGTTACATAGTACATAGTAGTGAGGTTGTATAAAGACATACATCCATCTAGTCTAACCTTTATGCCCTACCCATAATGTCTGTATAACAGTTACATAGTAACATAGTATTGGAGGTTGTATAAAGACATATGTCCATCTAGTCCAACCTTTATACCCTACCCATAATGTCTGTATAACAGTTACATAGTAACATAGTATTGGAGGTTTATAAAGACATATACCTCTAGTCCAACCTTTATACCCTACCCATAATGTCTGTATAACAGCTACATAGTAACATAGTATTGGAGGTTGTATAAAGACATACGTCCATCTAGTCCAACCTTTATACCCTACGCATAATGTCTGTCTAACAGTAACATAGTATTGGAGGTTGTATAAAGACATACATCTATCTAGTCCAACCTTTATACCCTACCCATAATGTCTGTATAACAGTTACATAGTAACATAGCATTGGAGGTTGTATAAAGACATATGTCCATCTAGTCCAACCTTTATACCCTACCCATAATGTCTGTATAACAATTACATAGTAACATAGTATTGGAGGTTGTATAAAGACATACATCCACCTAGTCCAACCTTTATACCCTACCCATAATGTCTGTATAACAGTTACATAGTAACATAGTATTGGAGGTTGTATAAAGGCATACATCCATCTAGTCCAACCTTTATACCCTACCCATAATGTCTGTATAACAGTTACATAGTGACATAGTATTGGAGGTTGTATAAAGACATACGTCCATCTAGTCCAACCTTTATACCCTACGCATAATGTCTGTCTAACAGTAACATAGTATTGGAGGTGTATAAAGACATACACTATCTAGTCCAACCTTTTACCCTACCCATAATGTCTGTATAACAGTTACATAGTAACATAGTATGGAGGTTGTATAAAGACATACGTCCATCTAGTCCAACCTTTATACCCTACCCATAATGTCTGTATAACAGTTACATAGTAACATAGTATTGGAGGTTGTATAAAGACATATGTCCATCTAGTCCAACCTTTATACCCTACCCATAATGTCTGTATAACAGTTACATAGTAACATAGTATGGAGGTTGTATAAGACATATGTCCATCTAGTCCAACCTTTATACCCTACCCATAATGTCTGTATAACAGTTACATAGTAACATAGTATTGGAGGTTGTATAAAGACATAATCCATCTAGTCCAACCTTTATACCCTACCCATAATGTCTGTATAACAGTTACATAGTAACATAGTATTGGAGGTTGTATAAAGACATACGTCCATCTAGTCCAACCTTTATACCCTACGCATAATGTCTGTCTAACAGTAACATAGTATTGGAGGTTGTATAAAGACATACATCTATCTAGTCCAACCTTTATACCCTACCCATAATGTCTGTATAACAGTTACATAGTAACATAGTATTGGAGGTTGTATAAAGACATACGTCCTCTAGCCCAACCTTTATACCCTACCCATAATGTCTGTATAACAGTTACATAGTAACATAGTATTGGAGGTTGTATAAAGACATACGTCCATCTAGTCCAACCTTTATACCCTACCCATAATGTCTGTATAACAGTTACATAGTAACATAGTATGGAGGTTGTATAAAGACATACATCCATCTAGTCTAACTTTATGCCCTACCCATAAATGTCTGTAAACAGTTACATAGTAACATAGTATTGGAGGTTGTATAAAGACATATGTCCATCTAGTCCAACCTTTATACCCTACCCATAATGTCTGTATAACAGTTACATAGATAACATAGTATTGGAGGTTGTATAAAGACATATGTCCATCTAGTCCAACCTTTATACCCTACCCATAATGTCTGTATAACAGTTACATAGTAACATAGTAGTGGAGGTTGTATAAAGACATACATCCATCTAGTCTAACCTTTATGCCCTACCCATAATGTCTGTATAACAGTTACATAGTAACATAGTACTGGAGGTTGTATAAAGACATACGTCCATCCAGTCCAACCTTTATACCCTACCCATAATGTCTGTATAACAGTTATATAGTAACATAGTATTGGAGGTTGTATAAAGACATATGTCCATCTAGTCCAACCTTTATACCCTACCCATAATGTCTGTATAACAGTTACATAGTAACATAGTATTGGAGGTTGTATTAAGACATATGTCCATCTAGTCCAACCTTTATACCCTACCCATAATGTCTGTATAACAGTTACATGGTAACATAGTATTGGAGGTTGTATAAAGACATACATCTATCTAGTCCAACCTATATAGCCTACCAATAATGTCTGTCTAACAGTCCCATAGTATACACAAAAGGGGGGCTGTGGGAGCACTCCTGTGGCAAAATTACTTTATAACAAATAGTGAAGTGCTACTGATCTGACCAAAACATTAGAACAAACAAGAAAAGAGATGATCAATGCACATTCCTGGGCCCCATATATCATAATATATATGCTAGTGCAAACAGTAAAAACATGGGGGGTTTTAGTTACAATTTTATGCATAAAAGAGAAAAGCCTTCCAACCACGTCAAGGTAACCCCAGTATGGAAGGTCCTAACAATTTACCTTGGGTCATGTTTTACATCGCAAACCTGTTTGCACCTCGAAAAATATTCCAGTAGACAATTAGACAATAAACATAAGTTCCCTACATCCTGCACCCCCTACCTTTCTGCGTCCCTTTTTTTCTCCTACATCTTTAGTTTATTGGTTTTATTCCCTTATGACAAATAGCCTCAACTATTGTGGCCTTTCTGCTTCCATCTACATCTCTCATTATGTCTTATCCTTTATTTCTCTGTGACTCCCTGGCATCACCTTTCTTTACTCTGATGAATCTGGTGTTATATTTCTGTCACTTTCCTCTGATATCTTATCAATCTCCCTGGAAGAATTTTCAGAGAACTAGGCCATTCTGATTGGTGGATATGGGTTACTGCGACAGTAGAATCTTCATATCATTTCCCACACAATGTCAAGATGTCAGGGTGCCTTTCGGTCAGGCATGGATTCTAACTATAACACATATAAATTGGTATATCTACCTATTGCATTATTTTAGAATAGAGAATATTATAATGGAGACTGCTGGCACTTCTTCATATCTGTTAATATTTGTTTATAAGTTATTTAGAAGTGGGTATTGATCTAGTAGTTCTAGTACATAAACAAACTCGTTGTACCAAGCAATTTTGTCTGGTGTGGGGATATGATCACTATACAAATATATTAATGGCCCATATAATGAACTGGTGCATTGTTCACTAACAGGTCATATCAGAGGACACGTGGACATCCTTTAAGGTTGGAAGAAAATAAGTTTCATCTTCAAGTTAGGAAAGGTTTCTTTACAGTGAGAACGGTGAAACTGTGGAACTGTTTTCCAGCAGATGTGGTAATGGCAAGTTCATTAAAAGGCATGTCTTTTCTTATTAAAAATGGCCAGTTACCTGCACCCAACCCCAACTGGTATTTTTCTCTTTATTACCTACATTATTTACCAGATATTTAAGGATAATTATTGTCCCCATTCTGGCAAAGTAAGTTGGCCCCTCCCTCCATGCTGTCAATGAAGACTGTGACAACTGACAACACAACCATCAATTGACTGCTGTTCCAACTGCTGTCTGTCTCCTTTGCACATGCTCGTGGATAGAAAAAGCTCACTGAGCAGAGGGAGGGGCCAGCTTACTTTGCCAGAAAGGATGAGACCTTATGATTAAATATCTGGTTACAAATACATGTAGTAAACTGGTAAAAATAGCTGTTGGCATTGTTCAGACAACTGACATATCACCAGTTTTTGTTTTAAGGATCTACATGCCCTTTAAAAAGATTTAAGAGGGGGCTTGATATGTTCTTACTGAAAGTTATTAGTATTAAAACATATACTTCTTGTTGATCCAGGGATCCTTTCTGGTTACCATTTGGAGTCAAGAAGGATATTGGGTTTTTGCCTATCTCTAAATCAACTCTTAGGCAGGTATTATGGGTAAACTTAAATAGGTTGTGCTAAATGGACATGGTAAAACATGTGTCATTACCCCACTCCCACTGCTATGTTACTATGTAGTGGAGACGATAAAATCATTTCTAAATAAAATGAAAGCACAAGATCTCTATCCCAAATATCTTTTGCAATTTCAAATCCCTCATCATCATTAGGATCATAATCTTCTACTGCCTGTAACATGATCTGCACATCATTTCCTGTGAGGATGATGCTCCTTTAGAGGGCAATTCATTCTCAAACACACTGTGTTGCACTTCATTTTATTTTCTATCTTTATGTTTAGGGTCCTCAGCGATACTGCACCATATCCTATCATTTCCCATGTCTTTCGCTCCAGTTTGGTTAACCATAATGCAATGTTTCCGTTTGTGACATCCCCCGACCTTTTAAAATAGGTCACAAAGATGATTCTGGTTACTTTTTGTAATTCTGGGTCAATGACAAATGGAATTCTTATACTTTTCATTTAGGAGAATTGTTTTTAAATCTGAGGGCTGGGCCACACCAATACGTTTTAACGGGCGATCCGACAGCACGTTATAAAGCACACAATAGTTTTGGCGAATTGGTCTGTCCACATCAGGGGAGCTGGGGCTCATTGGGCTATGATCCACTAATCGGAATGCATGTAATTACCATACACTATCCACATATTACAGGGATCGCAGCGCAAGCGGATGGTAATGCGCACGAAATGTGTGCACTTTTGGGGGCGCTACCATCTGCTCTGGTTTGGCCTCACCCTATTCACTTACCATTGGCTTCCACATGATCCAGGGCATTGGTGGAAAGTACTGGAGTTGGGAAGTAAATCACAAAATCATTAAATACCATCCCCATGTCCCAACGCTGTCTGCTAAATGAATGAAAGATGCTCGAGTCAGACAGACCATCTGCAGACCCTCAGGGTTGGATGTCACTGTGCCTCGCGCCCTACTCTCCGTAGCCTAATTAGCTCCAGACTTGACACTTTTTTCCTTTTTCCAAATACCCAAAGGACAAGGCAGATTTCATGGTTTCAGTCACTATTGGCACGTCCGAGTTTAGGTCGAAAGGAGTTAAGTGAATTTGCTTCAAAGACTTTTTTCCGCTTACAAGTGAAGGATTTCACATCCAGAAATCCAGGTTCCCCTGTCATTTTTTTAGCACAGGTGTATTTTTTAAAGGTGAATTAAAATAAAGAATATGAAACTGCACTGATATTAGTTTTAACATAAACTTTCTGGAGAAATATCTGTGCTTTTTTTGTTATGATTCGATTCTCTGCCTTCCCCAAGTTCTGTAGATTTTCTTTCTAATTAACAATAAGAGTTTTCTGACTGCTAAGCCTTGTTTAGCGAAAGATCATGGTCAGATCAGCCAGTCGTGGCTTGACAGCTTTGGCGATTGATTGACAACTCACTGACCATCCACAGATATTGATTTCTCCATAATGTTGCTGATTTCAAAATCCGAGAGCTAATGCCGCTTTATTATATTATCCTTTCAGGCTTACTTGTATTTTAGTTCTCCTTTATTCTCGTTTTCTTTTGTTATATCCCGGCATAGGCTGTTGACGGCTTCAATGAGATATTATTTTACAAAGCAGCTGCAATTCAAAGTCTATTCTCCAGCTAAATATAGCAGAAAGCTCTGCTCTGTAAAAAGAAATATAACGTTGATATTTCCCTGAATTAAACAACCAACTCCATTTGGATGGCAGAAAACTAATGAGCTACCGAACTGTCCGGGAATCTTTAAATCCCCCCCCCGTTGGAGATGGAGTGAGGGAGATAAAATGTCTAATGTTTAAAAACACAAGTCTTAGGTGAATCTATGAATCAAAATGTCAGGGCTCCTTTCTCTCGGAAGACCAGACTTGATACAGGTTTATAGAACACAGGAGTAAAGTGCTTTTAATCATTGAAGAATGTTTCTGCTGGTTAGAGGATCTATCCCTTTCACCGTTGAACACTTTTTGGACGGTGGACGGTTGGAGCCTTGGAATTGATTGGAGACTAGAATAATTGGTTTACAAGTGATCTATCCGTCAGCTCACGTGATCCGAGGGCTTTTTACTAATTGCGCCCACCGCCTTCGGAATATCAAGACTCGCTTCCTCTGTTTAGACACTTTAGGTGGCGATTAGTTGATATAAGACAATTCACTTGAGGAAAATGCTGTTTTGGAAGGTTTAGCACCAACATAAAATGGAATTTAGCCTCCTGTAAGCAACAGATAAATGGTGTTTGTTATCTATACGTGTGTAATATAGATTTACAGTGTACAAAAGCCTCAACGGTCAACAAAGCAATGCACTGCCCTCTCTGTAGCCCCAGACAGCTCAAAACTTATATTATATCAAAACTGCTGCAATGCTATCAGTCTCTCTCTCTCTCTTTCTCGCTCTCTCTTCTCTCTCTTTTCTCTCTCTCTCTTTCTTTCTCGCTCTCTCTCTTCTCTCTCTCTCTTTTCTCTCTCTCGCTGTCTTTCTCTCTCTTTTTTTCTCTCTCTTTTCTCTCTCTCTCTCCCTCCCTCTCTCTCTCTGTCTTTCTATCTCTCTTTTTTTTCTCTCTCTCTCTCCCTCTCTCTCTCTCTCTGCCTGTAAACTGGAAAAAAAAAAAAAAAAAAAAAAAAGAAAACACTTAAAAAAAAAAAAGAAAACACTTTATTAATAATATATAAGTGTATGACATTTATATTCTATGTAGCAAGCAGGAGGTTTGGAAAAGGGGATTCCAGAAAGTCTCCATTAATGATACAATGAGCAGCACGGTTACTGAAAATATTTAATGTTTATATAGTAGAAATTGTTTGTAATATAATATGCATAAGAGCCATGAATATCCTTTAAATTTTAACCTTATTAAAGGCTCTTCACTATCCCATCAATGGCTTATTAAAGAACATCTATACTTTTCTTTGCCCTTTATCGGAAAGTTTTTTTGATTTCAAATCAGGACCATTTTACATTTCAGCTGTCAATCAAGTGTCTTCTTATCAGTTGTTATCAATTCTCTTCTCCTGTGGGCAGTTTTGCTATAATTGGAATGGTGACAGTTGGTATATGTCTTTTGCATGGTGGGAAATTCTTTCTCCCAGTGTTCTCTGAAAGTGATTACCAAGCATGCTTGACTTCCCAGAAAGTCAGGCCAGATAAAAGGAGGAGTCGGTTAAGCGTTTAAGGGAGCAACAAGTTCTATATGGCAGACATTCAGAAACACTTACACCTTAGAGTAAGTGCTACTTACATGTATTTAAATATAGATCAAGATGAGATTTTAAAAAATTAGTGTATAACTGCCCGTTAAAATTTTATATTATAGACAATAATAAACCCATCAATTGTAAAATATAAGGGCAATGATAACTTTACTCAATATCTGATTATATGAGAATATAATACAGCGTAAAATGTATTTCTTTGCTCTTACCATTTGTGCTAAAAGAAGTGCAGTTTGTTGCTTCTTAATTTCCCATGGAGCTCCACGCTAGAGATGGCTGAAACTTGTAAGTTTCATTCTGTGTTCTGATTTACGGAACTTGGGAAAAACCCCAAAATCTGAAAATGGAACTTACTTTCTAGGGTTCAGAACGTATTTTCGAGGGTTACTAAATGTATGAGGTTATTTTTAGTAACCCTCGAAAATAACCTCAAATGTCGAATAACGCTTGAAAATACTATCGGAAACTACTTTCAAGTTTCCTGAATGATCAAGGTTATTTTCGAGGGTTACCGAAAATAACCTCGTATGTTTGGTAACCCTCGGAAATATGTTCCGAAGTCCCGAAATATGGACAATCCACCCAGTTTCGGACAGAACATTTGGATCTCAGAACCGAGTCAGACCCTGATCCCATCTCGCCTCTTCTCTTCCTCAACATACTGATTCACTTGGGAAAGCTCTGAGCTGGCAATCCCTCTCTTCTATTGGCTAGCTCACTGAGGTAGGTGGGGAGAGCTGTGTCTTCAGGCAGTGCCTGCGGAAGGATGACAGAACTCTGTGGGGAATAATCATGCAGTATATCTACATATAGTACAGGTACATTTCATGCTGTGTTATATTCTCATATAATCCTAATTATATAAATGTACAAATTGATTATAGTTAGCCTTTAAACGTCACTTTGGAGTTCCTTGACTGTATATAATAATTTCTTGATAAATTTGAATATCTTTTTATTTAGAAATAGTCACTAATGATATAATATAATATAAAGTAGAAAATTGATATTATAAATATCACAAGGGGTTCTGTCTTTTGTTCCTTTGGACTGGGAAATTCTCTTTAGAAACCCTCACAACGTTACCTTAGATGGATTTACTGTGGGTCCGGGCTATGCCAGCTTTTCCATTAAGAAAACGTATTTTCAGTCAGCCTTTGCTATCCCAAAGGACGTGTGTGGGGAAATTGACTGGTATGTGATCTTCCGTGCGTCTCTTTCTGACACTGAAGGTTTGATATTTCCGTGTAACTTCAGAATGTTTCTTACTTTTCAATCAATTATTTACAATTAAACCTTGAATCCGGTTATCAGGAGTGATTGCGGTTTTCGTGGGGTGTCCGTTCATTGACTGACAGCCATACTACATACAGGATGGGGAGGACAATACTTTATATTTGATTTCAGGAGCTCTGTGTTCATTTCTGGTCAACTAAAGGCCGTCCCAGCATAGCGTGATTACTACTTAGAATTCCCTGTACCCAGGCGGTACTGCAAGGTGTTGACCACTGGTGAGTAGAGTTATTTAAAACCGGCAAATTTCGTTCTGTTTTAAAATTTTTGGATTTCCGAAAAATTTTAAAATTCTTAAATGAAACCCATTGAATTCAAAGGGGAAAAAATCCGAAAGTTCTGAATAACGGAAGGGTACATTAAGCAAGGTAAGTTACCGTAGATGGCTTAGGCACCTGGAAAGTAGTCAGGGGAACACAAACATATCACCAAAACTTATTATTATCCCCTTAAATTTCCTACCCACAATCTATTTTCAAGCTTCTGCATGTATATTTCATGATTCTTTTGGTAACCCTCGAAAGTAGTCTTGAAGTAGTTTGTGCATGCGTGGGGTCCCTGGTAGAGGACCCAGTGAGGGAGCGCCTTGCAAGTCAGTGGCTAATAGCCACAAAATGTGTGCCTAGGCCCAAGAACCAATACTGCTTACCCTAAAATGTAGGCTCGCACTTTCGAGGGTCATCGAAAATACGGAAAGTTATGAATGGATCCAAGTGGAACTTTGGATCTGGGAGCTCAGAATCGAAACTGGATCTGATTCGGACCCACATTCCGTCTCTAGTGATGAATCTTGGTTCCTAAACTAATCTGGTTTCAAGACGAAATGGTGGGTTTCAAAAATTGGCAGATCCGGCAGAATTTCAACAAAATGCAGTGTGGAAAATGTGGTATCGGAGGATGTGTGTTGAAAATTACTCTCCAATTATGGTTGGTTCCATTGAATTAGTTGGTTCCATTGGTTTGGTTTGGTTCTGTGGAATTTTGACACATGGAACTGCTTCTTTTGGTAACCCTCAAAAGTAGCCTTGCATATTCGTCAACCCTTGAAATTAGCCTGCGGAACCTCAAAAATAGCTTGCTTGTACAGGAAGTTTTGGTTATATGTACATGTTCCCCAGACCATTTTCAGGTTCCTGTGTCACTAGCATACTATTGCTATTCAATCGTAACTTTCGGATTTTTTTTCTGTTCACCTGTTTCAACCGTCTCTAATGTCTAGTGCGCCAGTCGGATGACTAGCGTGATTTCCAGTTCATTTCTAACTGAACTAACTAGGAGAAATACACGTATGTACCTTCTGCGCTCCTCTTCATTGTGGGTTCTCGTAATGCAGTGACTTACTACATCATGGGAACCCAGCAGGTGAGGGTATGTTGTTGCTCTGCTATATTTTTACATCTTCTAAGATATTTTTTTCTACATTTTCCTTTAATATATGCAAAAAATGCATCAAGACTCTGTTTCAAATCTTCTACCCTCTCAATCAATATGGTGCTAGAAGTGACTCAAGGGATATAGTAATATTCTCGTTTAACATCCTTACCAGTAAGCTATCACTTGGCGGTTATCATTAGAACGTCTGCTGAAAGAGATTGTAATTTAATAACAGTGTCTGGACTGTCATAATTAGACCTCTCGGCCCCAAGTGAGTAATCTGTCATTCTTGTGTTTAAGGATCAGTCCTGGAAATGTTTTTCTCTCTTGTGTTCTTGATCTTAACTTTTGCCCCTCTAATGTCTATCAGAATGCTGCCCTAACCGCTTGAGGCCACAGTAAGCTATGGGTTCCATGGGTAGATACTAGCAAAGTAATGCACTGCCTTGCACAATGCTAAAATAAAAAGAGCACACTCCTACCTCTAAAATGAGGATCATGCTTCTCGCTTTAGTCTATCCAAAATTACAGCAGCATGAAGGGGTGTTTTTCCTGCTAGCACTGTGATCTATAACATCACCAGCACTTGGAGTTGGAGCATGCCCACTGCTGGGAGAGAGCATCATCAGCTGCATCATAAGCCACACCCCCAAACTTTTAAATCCTTTTTAGCCAGAAGCCTGAAAAAATATATAAGTGGAGGAAAGGACAGAGAATGGTTGCATGTCTGTAAATAGCTTCAGAAAAAATTAATTTGTTGGACGTGACTGTCACAGACTCAGAAAAACAGGACAGACAAGAAAGTGTAACTTTTAAAGCCTATAACATAAGATCCAGATAAGCTAGAGACATCATCCAAGGCTTGTTTGAACGTTATGAGAGAGCTTTTCAATAAAGGGTATTATATATAAACCACAGTTACCCTTTAAAGTCTTGCAAAAGCCAAGATGGGATAGAGCAAAACACTTGAGTAGTTATTGTTCTACTACTGTACATAGCTAGAGTGTATCTGTTGTATTCAATTAGATCAACTGGACTTGAAATGTAGTTCTTGAAGACGTTTCGCTAGTCATCCGACTGGCTTTCTCAATTCAGAATGACTTGTACAAGAATCTGTGGCAATTATGTACCCTGGAAAATCCCAATTAGCATATCACAGCCAGGTGTTAAGGGTGTGATTAGATAGTGGCTAAGAGGTGTTATAGGAACGCCCAGAGTAAGGTGTTAAAACAGCATTGTACATGGCAGACAGTTTCTGCCACACAAGCATAGCTAGAGTGATAACTCTAACATGAACAAGTTAGTTTCATTAAGGCAGTAATTTAAATCCACGTCAAGTCAGTGGGAGGGGAATTTTGACATTTAACTTTGACACTGAATGTGAATATTTTGACACCACTATTTTGAACTACCTACTGCATGTTTCCTTTTTTGACATAAAATGTTGACAAAGTTCAAAATTTTTAACATTCTGCAAATCTTTGAAACCCTCAGCTCTCATCACTAGAGAAAGCAGCATTTGTGGGTACTTACTGCTAAATCATTGGTACATTTATGGTAAGACAAAGAATACAATAAATATTTTATAGGGTTTATAGGGTTTAAAGATATTTGGCATGGGTATGTTACAAAAGCAGACATTATAGATAATAAAGACCAAATCAGGTCTTCTAATGTTAATGTATAAATTCAAAAGAACTGCCAGCCCTAAAAATATCTATTTCCACGTGCACTGCTATTAGATTTGGTCCTATTCAACATAAATTTCCCACCGCTACAATGTAGGGGACCTGATATTTATTGGCAATGTTTGTGTGTGAGAGCCAAGCCAATAAAAACCACTTATCCAGTTCAAATTTCCGTAGCGATAAATGCTTCCAATAAACATCTTTCTTATCTTCCAGACAGATACATTTCATTTTTACACGGAGCTTTTATTCATATCCAGAGGGTCTTATGATAATACAAAACCCTCTTGTTATCAGAATGAAATTTGATCTTTCGGTTCTAGCAACACAAATAAATCACTTGACCTTCAGCCTGATAAAACCAGACTTCAGTGTGTTGTTTCCTGCCCTGCACATTCATACCTTGTTCCTCTGTCTATTTATATTGCTTCCCTGCTTGGAATATCTTGGTTTGTTTTTCTTTTTTTTTTTTCATTTTCTTCTTCTTCATGACGTTAACCTTTATTTTCTCGGAATTCAGATGCATGATGTGGTTTTTGTTTGCATTGTTTAATTTATAATATTGATATATATTTAAGTTTCTTTTTATTTTTTTGTAGTAAGTTGTAAAGGTGAATTTAATAGTATAATTTATCAGAAGACATTTGGCTGTCAGGACAGATATAATGATTGTAGTATCGTAGTGTTTTACAGAGTCCTGTGTGAACAGTTTGAGAAGTTGACGAGGGTGTTCACTTGTTCTGCAGAGACAGATCTATTCTTTCAGAAGTCTTGAGTGTCCTCCTTATGCCCCCACTCTCAACCACGATTTGCAAGAATGCCAGAGCATTGGATTCAAACATTCAAGATGGACGCTCATTAAAAATGCATTGTGCAGGCCTGACATGAAATCAGGTTCTCTTCCTAAGCCTCCATCAGTAGAGATGGACTAGAACTCGAACTCAAACCCGAGTTTGAGCCGAACTATTCGAATTCAAACGAATTCGGACTTCTCGAACTATCCCGGACCCGGATTTTCCAAATTTTTGGACTTTCGATAAATATCGAATGTTCGACCGTTCGAATGTGCGAGTAAAATGCCTATTATACCTATATGCGAGCATCGAATCCGCGAGTAAAGTGTCCATGGTATCTAGACACGAACGCGAACATCGAATCCGTGAGTAAAGTGTCCATTAAAACCTATACGCGAGCATCGAATCCGCGAGTATAATGTCCATGGTATCTAGGCGCGAACGCAAGCATCGAATCCGCAATTAAAGGGTCCATTAAAAACTATACGCGAACATCCGATCCGAGAGTAAAATGTCCATGGAAACTAGGCGCGAACATCGAATCCACAATTAAAGTGTCCATTAAAACCTATACGCGAGCATCGAATACGCGAGTAAAATGTCCATGGTATCTAGGGGCGAACGCAAGCATCGAATCCGCGAGTAAAGTAAAGTGTCCATTAAACCTATAAGCGAGCATCGAATCCGCGAGTAAAATGTCCATGGTATCTAGGCACAAACATCGAATCTACGACTAAAGTGTCCATTAAAGCCTATACCCGAGCATCGAATCCGCAAGTAAAATGTACATGGTTCCTAGGCGCGAACGAACTCGAAAATATCGCGAGTGAGAGTAAGATAGATTTTTCAAAAGTCCTGGATATTGGAACATGTTCCCCAGACCATTTCCCAGGTCTCACAGCCATTTACATTAAGTTACCATTGATATTTTAATTGTATTTCATTAGAACTTTTCGAACTATTTGACTCCCATTGACTTATATATATATAGTTCGAAAGTTCGAAAACGGACCGAAGTTTCGAAAGTTCGCCCATCTCTATCCATCAGTAACTTTTCACAATGTTGCTTTGGAAGTATCCCTCTTCAAAACGGAATTTTGTAAGGTATGGACTAGACTAAGTAGATTAATGTTCTTTGACAAATAACCCAAAACCTATCCACCATTTTGAATTAAATACATTAAAAAAATAATGGTTCTGTCAGCTCTTTTTCAAAGCCCTTGAGGAACATCACTAACAACACTGGTCCAACTAAACGATGTCCTATAATAACTACTTTTTGTGATTTATCCTTTAGCTAGTTCCTAATCCAAATACAAATAGAAAGGTCAAGGCCATTGTTTCTTAGAGGAACCACATCTGCCAATCACTTGGAACTAGACCAATATTAAGAAATCCAAAAATATTAGTAATTAGGTCTAGAAAGTCCTAGGATGCACATTATCTGAATTCTGGTTTTGAAAGGAACCTAATTTTGATTGGGAATTACCGGTTTTGGAAATCCAGGGATTTGGCAATTTTTAACATTTTTCCAACCTCTACACTTTTCCGTCAAAAAATGTTAAATTTCATTTTAAAATGAAAAATTTCTATTGAAATTTTGAAAAATTCAAAAATGTTATGAAATACACTAAATTTGTGATCGATAATTTAAAAAAAATTCTGATTTAATTAGGTTTGGATCAGATTTCTAAACGAATCTAGACAGTTTCGTTTCTCTCTATTAATCTCTTTTGCACTTCAACCCGGGTCAGCCAGTCTTGTATTTTCAATGAACTAGAAGTGGATTTATTATTAAGGCTATGCTCATCTACTGGTGAATCATTAGTGTAAACAGAAGCAAAGATAGAATTTAAGATTTCTGCCTTCTCTTTGTTACTTCCTTCTGGTCTCTAAACCTGGTTACACACAGTACCGATAAAGCCCCGATACTCTCAGATCCGACGCTATCGGGGATTTATCGGTAATGTGTGTACCTTACTTTCCCAAATGAGCGCACGGCTGCCGAATGATCGGATCAGCTGAACGCTCGTTCTGAAAAGAGGGCAAATTTCCCTCGGCCGTGGCAGACTCCCTCTAGGGGAGTCGGCCATGGCCGAAGGAACAAAGAGTCCCGAGCATTCTCCCTATGGTGTGCATAGGGGGAACGCTTGGGAATGTGTGTATGCAGATCTTTGAAAGATTCTTGCAGATCCTGTCTGTCATCTTTCAGAAATCTGTAGTATGTACCCAGCTTAAAAGCAAGAAACCCATCAAGTATTGGGGTTGGGTTACTGTTAATTTGAGATCTATTTTTGTCCTTATTGCTTATAAAGGCTTCCGGGGCCCAGCTAGCGTAAATATCTGAAATATGCTTTTCTTTTTGCCCATCTCAGAACTAGAGATGGACGAGAACTCGAACCCGAGTTCAAGCTGAACTATTCGAATTCAAACGAATTAGGACTTCTCGAATGATCCCGGATTTTCGATATTTTTGGACTTTCGATAAATATTGAATGTTCGACCATTCGAATGTGCGAGTAAAATGCCTATTATACCTATACGCGAGCATCGAATCCTCGAGTAAATGGTCCATTAAAACCTATATGTGAGCATCGAATCCACGAGTAAAATGTCCAGGGTATCTAGGCGCGAACATCGAATCTACGCGTAAGGTGTCCTTTAAAGCCTATACACGAGCATCGAATCCGCAAGTAAAATGTCCATGGTATCTAGGTGCAAACGCGAGCATCGAATCCGCGAATAAAGTGTGCATTAAAACCTATACGCGAGCATCGAATCTGCGAGTAAAATGTCCATGGTATCTAGGTGCAAACGCAAGAATCAAATCCGCGAGTAAAGGGTCCATTAAAACCTATACGCGAGCATCGAATCCACAAGTAAAATGTCCATGGTATCTAGGTGCAAACGCGAGCATCGAATCCGTGAGTAAAGTGTCCATTAAAACCTATACGCGAGCATCGAATCCGCGAGTAAAATGTACATGGTATCTAGCCACGAACATCGAATCTACGAGTAAAGTGTCCATTAAAGCCTATACGCGAGCATCGAATCCGCGAGTAAAATGTACATGGTATCTAGGCACGAACATCGAATCTGCGAGTAAAGTGTCCATTAAAGCCTATACGCGAGCATTGAATCCGCGAGTAAAATGTCCATGGTATCTAGGCGCGAACATCGAATCTACGAGTAAAGTGTCCATTAAAGCCTATACGCGAGCATCGAATCCGTGAGTAAAATGTACATGGTATCTAGGCGCGAACATCGAATCTACGAGTAAAGTGTACATTAAAGCCTATATGCGAGCATTGAATCCACGAGTAAAATGTCCATGGTATCTAGGCACGAACATTGAATCTATGAGTAAAGTGTCCATTAAAGCCTATACGCGAGCATCGAATCCGTGAGTAAAATGTACATGGTATCTAGGCGCGAACATCGAATCAACCAGTAAAGTGTCCATTAAAGCCTATATGCGAGCATTGAATCCGTGAGTAAAATGTCCATGGTACCTAGGCGCGAACAAGCTCAAAAATAGCGCGAGTGAGAGTTAAATAGATTTTTTGAATGTCCTGGATATTGGAACGTGTTCCCCAGACCATTTCCCAGGTCCCACAGCCATTTACATTAAGTTACCATTGATATTTTAATTTTATTTCATTAGAACTTTTCGAACTATTTGACTCCCATTGACTTTAATGGGTCCATTTTCGAACTTTCGAACTTACCATATACTTTCGAAAGTTCGTCCATCTCTACTCAGAACTAACAATGTTAATACACCACCGAGATTCTAAAGTCAAAATGGTACTAAAATGTACTTAATGGGTTAATACAATTCTTTCTCAAGATCATATTCAGCGACAAAACCCCAATTCTATGGCAGGAATGATTTATTTAAAAGTGTTGAAGACCTCATGTTGGTTCTGTCGGTCTGACTATACTGAAAGTCAAACATAGGTAGAAAAGTCTACACTCAGCAGAATTGCTGTAGTCTCCTTTTATTACCGTCTATCAAAAGAATCTTCCGTTTGATGGGAGAGAGGATTCACGAAAGACACTGACAGTTGTTTCCGTTCATTTTCTTCCAGGACAGACTGTGCTCTAATTGTCTAGAAATCTGTCTTTAAACAACTATTTGCATATGATGTGCTTAGCGGAGTACAAATTACTGGATGACATACATTAACCCTATATTTCAAATAACGGGTATGGATGGTGTAATTGCACAATCCTTCGAATGCATAGATCTCCCATTGAAGGCAAGGGACATTTTAAGGGTAATAAATGGGTAATAGACCACCTATTTAATATACCCAGCACTAGGCTGTTAAACACTTCAAACAAACGATTATTTGGGCCCAGACACACTCCTTGGCAATTTGCCTATAATTTCATAAGGTGCTATCCCAGTAATGAACGGACCTTTGGACCGTTCGCTATAGCACAAGCAGAAATTTGAACTGGATGTTTTATGTACAACCTTGCACACGGCGTTTCAGGGATCACATTGTCCCCTTCATCAGGTGTCTTGATCACCCCTGTGAATTCAGCAGATTGGGGGAACTCTCTGTCCCTATCAATGGCAGGAGGGCCATTTTGCGAGGACCTCAACCTACAATAGGTTGCGCATTAAGTGTATTGTCTGCGCAGAAGAAATGTCAGGAAGGGAGTTGCCACTTTAAGCTTTGACCCGATCTGCTGAGTTTCTTTGCATTTTTGGTCCTCACTCTGCTGGTATCCCAATCCTCCCGCATCTCGCAGAAATTTCCCTCATTCTGGGGTGGTCTCCCGTACACTAGCATGGCGAAACCACCCCAGACTCCCAGGACCAAGAGGAGACTCCAGCTTCCTCCTCGGTTATGCCCTCTTTTGCCGACCATGCCCCCAGAACGCCCCGGGAACTCTCTTAACTCCTTCCTAACCCCGCCTCCCTCCACCCCTAGGACACTAGCCCCACCTTTGAGTGATGTCATGCCCGCCTCCGGGTGATGCTACATCCCCTTTCCCACACTGCCTGGAAGCCTGAAATGGCAGGGTGAGATGTCTGACCCTGGATACAGCAGATATCAGGGGGGTGGTTACATTTTCATGTATAACCCCCAACCTTTTAATTTAAAAAGAAAGGATTAAACATCAATTGCACCTGATGAAAGACCATGTAGTGCTACATCTCCATTAAATTTAATGCACTGCTAATGTGACTCTCGAGGGAAACTAAATTCTTCGTTTTGAGAATCTTAAAGAGACCAGATAAAAATCTAAAGATAATCACTGGAAAATATACAGTTCACACATGAAGAATGAATGGTAACACCTACAAATAGTTCCCAGTACTAATGTCACCTTTAATATTCCTAACCTGAAACATGACACAAGCAAAATAATGTGCAAAATGTCATTAATAAAAATCACATCACTAGAAAATCTCCAGTGGGAATGCACGAAAATCCAGAGATTCTAAAAAGTAACCCAATGTAAGAAACCCAGTGTAATTGCTTTTTAAAGGGCAAGTCCACCCTTAAAACAAAGGTGACTTGTCAGTTATCTGCCTGTAACACCAACTGCTATTTTTACCAGTTTATTACATGGATTTGTAACCAGATATTTTATAAGTTCTAATCCTTTCTGGCAAAGGTATCTGTCTCCTCCCTCTGCTCAATGAGTTTTTTATTAGCTTGAGCATGTGCAGAGGAGGTAGCATGTGAAACAAGTCAATCATTGGTTGTGATGTCAGCAGTTACAGCCTTGATTGACTGCATGGAGGGAGGAGCCAGCTTACTCTGCCAGAATGGGGACAATAATTATCCTCAATATCTGGTTAGTGCTGAATATATATCAGTTGGGGATGGGGGACAGGTAATTGACATGTGACCAGTTTTTTGTTTTAAGGGTGAACTTTTCCTTTAAATTGAAGCATTCTATGAGTGATACCCAAAAGTTGATGTTATGAGAAGTAATAGACCCAACACTGGACTGAATATCACAATGTGTATGTTTCCCAAACAAATGCACCCATATTGAATATGATAGGTTGGAATATGTATAACTGTTACTATATATGGGTAAATGGAGATTAAGGTTATAAAGCTCTCCTATAACATTATACCAATCTTGAAAACATTGTACAGATGGAATATCACAGGTTGTCCTCCCTCTACTATAATAACTACTTAGCATAATACCCACAAACCTTTGGGCTGGTTACTAATGAGCCCAGGTGCGTAATTACACGTCCAGTAAGCTCTCCGCTCATTAAAAACCAGCCCTGCTGCATGTGCAGTTTATAGATTTTGTTTTGCTTCCCTAATGGTTTTTGGACTGTATTTTATCTTTATTTTGATGCTAAATTTCTGTCTCCGATAGACAGACTTATCTTGTGGGCTGAAGAAATACAAATGCATCATGAAAACGCCTGCACATCTTAAACAGCATTGCAGTCAGCACCAAGCATCTACAGTGTCTAAAAAGTTAATTTTTTGTGCTATTTGTAGTGGCCACACTATTCGATGCGTTTGCACATGCTTTTTGTACTAACATTGCAATCGCGGCATACAATCACCATTTTTAATTGCAATCGTATGTGATTTCAGTTCATAAAAGGAGAAATCGCAAATCAGGTGTTATTTGGGTTTTTGACACCTGAAACAACTTTTAAATGGCGTCTATTGGTAAATGGTTGGCAGCACGTAAAGCGGGCATGGCTTTATCAGGGAACATAGGTGTGGCTTGTGGAGGTGGATGTGGTGGGCTGACTAGCACTGACTGGTGGACTGAAGGGCTGACTTAACACTGATTGGTGGACTGGTGGTGAAATGCGGTATTGCAGGAAGGAATTTTTTTTTTACTGACGCCTTTTAAGTGCTCTGCAGGGCTGAACCCTGAGCAAATGTTTCAGCTTGCTTCATAGTAGGGGCACCCCTGGCCATTGCATTAACGCTTCCGGTGTGGTGCAGTGTGAGAACCCAGAAGGTAAGAGGAGTGCCAAGGTAAGTTTTACATCTCCACATATCAATATCAGGAAGGTGATGATATTAACTCTTGGCTTGGTACCTGGGTAAGAAGATTTATCGGATCACAGCAAATGTATTTCATGGTATATGCAATGCTGGTAATAAAATTCGTTCTTTTTAAAGCCCCAACAAGGAATTCAAATCCAATAACACCTGTGATATTTTCAACATTCGTTCAGCAATTAACAGATGTTAATAGCTTATTTAAATTGGATTCTTATTAACATACGATTTCTCCAGTAATGTTTTGCACGGTGTTAGAACATTAGCTAAAAATAAGTTATTATAATTCATTGTACACGGTTGCCACCTCTCCCTTTTAAAACTCAACACGTATGAAATTTACATGTTTCTCGAGATGGACAAACTCATCGGGTTTTATTCTGCGGGTGGGTTCGGCATTGGAATTTTATCTCTTAAATCCAGATTCCACGGCGACATCACAATATTTTAACCACTAAGGGCTAGGCCACACTATCGCGTTTTTCTTGCGTTTGCGCTTGTGTTTTTTATAGGATTGTTGAAAATGCGCGTTTTCGGGTGCGTTGTGATTGCGCTTGCGATTGTGATTTACGTTCCGCATTTTTTATCGCAATCGCATGCGTTTTCCTATGCTTAATGAAAAACGCATGCGCAAATGCAACAAAATCGCACATGAAATCGAATGCGATTCCGTGTGCGATTGTGTTTGCGGCGCAGTGTGGCCGTGCCCTAAACGAGATTTCAACGTTCGAAAATTGACTAACTAAATGTCTATGGTGGTTTTAAGAGCCAAAATTTTAATAATTAAACTGGTTTTGTACATCCCAACATGCTGCATGGCTAGGTACCAGTTCATAAGTACAGCATAGTGTGTTTAACAACCCAAAACATGCCCTGTCCTAATTGTACTAGACAGTTCGCAATCTGGCCAATGCCTTTCCAATGACTACACTGCGGACTGCAGAGACAAGCAGAAAGAGGACCGAACATCAAGAGAAACTTCATGAAGTAATCCAGCTGATCGGTAAACCAACCAGGGTGAGAACTTAGCGGTTTAGCTCCTCCTTCTAGGTTCTATTGACAGGTAGAAGAGGAGCGAGGAGGAGGTTCGTAGAATTGTTCAAGTTGAGCGAGCCCCTGGTCCCAGCTTACAGTGTGTGTTGTTACATGGTTATGATGAGCACAGACAGACACATTTTTATTATGTTTCATGTTTAGAACAGTGATGCCAACCGTGGCCTGGCCACATTTTTTTTGCAGCCCACACAGACCCGATAAGGGCATGGTGTGCCACTTGTGTGCCGGCTTGGGCACCCCTGGTTAAGAAGTTCTGTATTAATAGGTCAGTAAAAGTCTGTTCTTAGTTTGCTCCAGTATACAGTCAAGGACAAGATAGTACCCAGGGTGAGGAAACAAGCTGCTAGGTTCTTGGGTTGCATTAGATCGTCTGGTTCTTATTGCTAGACTCTCCTTTCTCCTTCAGTCTGGGCACAGTCCTAGACTGTGAGCGGGGGTGAGACTTTGACAGCGTGGTATGGACGTACTACAGCAAATGCAGAAGTAAGGACCCAGTTTTAGTTGTCACCGTGGTTATTATTGGGTGTGGGGCAGTATAAATGCCCTTTAAATACACGCTGTATTGCTACACTGAAACCTTGGCAGTCTAAAGGAAATTCTGACAAGCCTTAACGCATGCTAATTTTATGTTTGTTCAGTTTTAAAGGGGCAACAACCCTTAATGAGATAGAATAAAGGTGAACACTATAATTCTTAGCCAGCTAAGAGAGCGCAGGCTGAATAACAAAAAGACAATCCTGCCACTTTCTTGCTTTCCTTTCCAACCAGCTCATTGCTATGCTCCGCAGACATTTCAGCATTGATTCCATTCTGGCTTTCTGTGCGAAATCATATATTTTTTATATATGTGTGAATTGTGGCAGCCGAAATAAGGCGCTTGGTGTAACATCAATAGAAGGGCAGAAGCAGCCACTTGCAAATAACGGATGTGCTAAATTAGAGCTTAACTGAGCAGAGGAGAAGATTGGCATTGCTTCGGATTTCGGTACAGTAGTGACATCAGATCGGAGCACAGTCATTGGATCAGACCTAGAATGTTTGAGATAGACACAGATGCCTATAAACAAGCACATCTTTGCGTATCCTACAATTTATTTTTCCCTCCATTCCTCTGTAAACTCTATCATCAGTTCTGAACCAAGGATTGAATTCCTCTTGGGCTACTGATTGTAAAGTTCTCCATAAGACCATATCAAGCCCCCAAAATATTATTGTTTAAGTCATGGTGGTGCCATTAAAAGCTCCAGGCACCCGTCCCGCCCAGCTGTGTTGATCCCGTCCCGCCCAGCTGTATTGGCATTTTGGTTGTTTTTATCCTTTGATGTTCATATAAAGTTTACTGGTTTTATGGAACAAGCGCTGCTATCAGCAACCCAGTGCAAACAGCCCGGCGATGTTATATGCCGATAGCGGCGCTCGGAACATCTCTACCTGGCGCAGTTCTATTTCGGCACTTTCAACGCCAACTATTAGCTGGCATTGAAAGTGCCGCAATAAAATGCCGATTTCGGCATATAACATCGCTTGGAAGGAGTTAAAGTCACGCTAACCGATATAACATCGCCCGTTGGTGCATCGCCCTGTTTGAGTACTGCCTGCTCCGAGTTGTATTTTCTTCCAGAGTAAAGAATATGCAGCCGAATTAAACAATGTTTCCTTCTTGGAAGGTTGCCAACAACGGCAAGGTAACATGCAGGTTGGTAAATGAAGATAACGTGATGTTCCCATTGAGAGAAATTGCACCACTAGCTGCTCTATTTTTAGTTGGACTTGTACGTTTGATACTAGAATTAATTCTCACTTCTAGGTAAAATGAGAACCAGGAATGGAAAACAGACCAAAGGTGTCAAGGAAAGAGGAAAGTTCCTGAACATTATCATTGTGCTAATTCTTTGCAGAAGAAAATCGAGAGAAGTCTATTGGACAGAAACCAAAGGATACAATAAGTCAGCTTAGCGGTTAGCACTGATACCCTGCATCCCAGGGTTCATACTTTATCTTCCCTTGGCTACATCTGCAAGGAGTCTGTCTGGGTTTTGCATTGGATGCTCTATCTTTAATACAAGAATAGTCCAGGACTATTGGCGGTTCCGGTTTGGCAGTGTCGGACTGGACTTTTGGGGCCCACCAGGAAATCTGAGACCAGGGGCCCACTAGGAGGAGTTTAGGGGACAATCTAATATTTCATATCCCTATTTTCACTCATTTACATATCTATCTTATTCCTACTGACTGTGACCACTGACTACTGACTATTGTTTATTATAATGCATTTCTTACTGTCCCATTGGCTCTGTGTTTAAATTTTAGCAGTTTTCTGTTTTTTTGGGTGAAAGTGCTGTGGGCCCACTGAGGGATTCCCCTGTAACCCTGTGGGCCAGTCCGACACTGCGGTTTGGAGGCAGATTTCGATCCTGGGTTGCCTGATTACAGACTCTGGAATCGTCACAATTATCTTTTTCTAGTGTGATAAAGTGTGATAAATGTTTGTAGGTTTGAGGGTACAAAGGTTGGTGGTCCCCGCTTTTCTATGAGATTCTCGTGGCACTGTTCTTTCTATGAAAATTAATTAATCTGTATAAGCAGCTGAACATTTATGGTCACCCAGTCCCTTAGATAGTGAGGCCCTAAGCAGGAAGGTCTAATTTGGTGCAAATCAAGACCATTCATTGGAAGGAAAGGCAGCGTGCCAATTAGTGATGGACCCAAAACCAAACTCAAACCCAAGTTTGAACCGAACTTTATGAGTTCTGACAAACTAAAACTATTCTAACTATTTCGTTTTTCCAGACTCGCGGCTATATTTTCATTAATTATCATAAATTCGAGAATTTACGGGCCATTCGCTAACCATAAAATGTATCGTTCGGTAACCCTCAAAAGTATTGTTTGTTTTCGGTAACCCTAGAATGTAACCTTAAATTTTCGGTAACCCTCGAATGTATCATTCATTTTCAGTAACCCTCGAATGTACGGATCGTTTTCAGTAACTCTAGAATGTACTGTTCGCTAACCCTCGAAATATAATTTGTTTTCGATAATCCTCGAAAGTATCGTTTGATTTCGGTAACCCTCCAATTTATGGTTCTATTTTTGCTAACTCTAGAAAGTATCGTTCGCTAACCTTCGAATTGGCCATAACTCTTGAATGTAGCTTGCGCAAAACCCGACAATTGCCTGCTCATGTTTAAGAAGTGTTTTTACAAGTTTTGGTGATAGTCACATGTTCCCCAGACCATTTCCCAGGTGCCACAGCCATTTACAGTAAATTACCATTGTTAGTTTATCTGTAAATTACCCAGACTTTTCGAACTATCACTCCCCATTGACTCCAAAAAACTCAAAAGTTCGAAAACAGCCCGAACTTTATGAAGTTCGGTCACCTCTAGTGCCAATTTGTGAATAGAATTGACTGCCAGATAAATGTATCTGAGTATATATATACACAACATGACCACTAATGGCCCCCCATGCAGTGCCCAGGCCGCGAGTGTAGTCCCACCCACATTTCACCCATGCCCGGCCCTAGAACACCAATGCCCCACCCCTTGAACTGCCAATCCCACAAGTCTGCAAAATTCACAGGAAGGTTGTTTGTGAGTCGGGCATCACTTCCTTAAAGCACAGTACACATAAAATCTATAAGCGCCCATTCACTAAATGCATGCTGTATGGCTACACTGAAACCAATGCAGTCTGCTTCATGATTCTATTGGTAATTCCAACCTATTAACAAGATGGTTTTATCTGTGATCATTTCAAGGGAAGAAAGCTGATGACCCTGTCTGGGACAACATTTCCTACCCTAGTATCCCATTATCTACTGGGGAAAGTGAGGTTTTCTCCAGTATTGATTTCTACATTGGTGAACATCTGTTTCTCAGGCTGTTAAAGGTTTCATAGCCTGCTAAAAGCCCAGGGTGCTATTAGGTTACTCCTCATTGCGGTTTCCTTTATTTCGGCAGATAACTGTAATTCAGTAACTCAAACAGAACAGCCATACAGAACAACGCTAGATCAGGGATCCGAACATTCTAGTTGGCCACGTTTCTGAAGAATTTCTGGGGAAATATTTGTAACCCACCCGGAGGTGTGGTTAATGAGAATGATGGGTACTTTTCTTTGCAACTGCAGGTGACACCCCTTTTTATTTACCTGAAAAGAACAGATATTTTGATCATGCAACAACTGTATTTAGCAATAAAATTTTAGCAATAGCAATATGTATTGGCAACAACCCATTAACAATATAACAAATCTAAGCAGGCATTATACAGTTTAAATCCATATCTGGGTATATAGCAGGGTTAACCAGTATAGCAGTCACTGTCCCCAGTTCCTTGCAGATAATAACATTGTCCTTATGCTGGCCATGGCTTGGATTGGGGCCCTTTGATAACAGTACTTTGCAGGCAAGTTAAACAGTCATTAGTGTAGAAAAAGGGCATTAAATTGTAATCCAAAGGGATATGGTCTTTAACCGGAGCAGGAGGATCTGTGTAACTCCTGAGGAAAGTCTTGGGCCTATACTTTAAACCATAAATAGGTGGCAGCAATCTTTACCATAGTCTGATGCAAATATCTCACAACTCTGAAGATCTAGAACTGATCACCACCAGCCTGGAACAAAGGGTTAATCCTTGGATCCTCTTTCAGATTTCCAAACAGGTAGATTCTGCCTCTGTCCTCCACACACAGTTCAATCCTTCCCCTCTCTCCCATCACCGCAGGCTCCTCCCCCTCTTTTCTCCTCACAGGTAGTTCCTCCCCATGTGACATTTGCAGTGCATGCTGGTGGGTGTAGTTTCCTCTATGCAGATGTCCTTCCATTTCCTGTGATAGCTGGAATCAGAAGTGCTCAGCATACCTATCAATTAGCTTGGGTTCATTTTCTACAGTACCAACTTGGTCAGGGGGTTACATATTATAAAACATTCTCCCAAGGTTTGGACATTCCCACATTTAAAGACCAAACCCCATCAATCCATTGGTAGCAGTAGCTGACTGAAGACCCAGGTTACCCAGTGGGTATAGGAGGAGGAGCCAAAATGGCAGCCCCCATGTGACAACTTTAAAACCACATATCTTCACTGTCATTGGGCTGATGTCACTCTGAGTAGGTGCATTATATACAATATGTACTTTGTTTTAAACCCAAGTTGTTTTTTCACTTTAGTTGCCCTTTAACAGCAGCAGTGCCACAGATTTAAAGATCTGCTGGGTTCACAGAAGAACCAGGTTCCTGGGAAGTTTATCCATCCTCTATCTTTCTAATCTATGGACATTCTGAAGGCCAACATGTCTAAATGTGAGACTGTCCTGCAAAATCCGGGACTGTTGACAACTAAACCTAAATTCACCTTTCTCTAAATCGTCTACAGTACCGCTACTTCTAGGTCATTTATTAGCTACTCCAAATGGTAGATTGAGGCCTAACACCCAGAACACTTAGACATTTGTATTATTTTCATTGTAAAAAATAATGTCATGTAACCTTAAGAGAACAAATCTGTTGACTAAAATGGGTCCTTAGGGGGACAATATTCAGTAGCTTTAAAATGTTTTACGTGTGAATGGTGTAATGGGTGACCAAATGATATCACTAGTGTCCTAGTGCTACCTCCAAAAAATAGGGGTGTGTGGGGGGGGGGAATGAACATATGTAAAGCTTGGTTCCAGGTGTGGAGTGTTGGGTGTAAAGTTTGGGCATTCCCGAACTTAGCCTTAATTACCTATTTCATAAATGAAATGGGGCTTAGCCACAATATATATGACCAACAGTATAGTGCATAGAAATAAAATGGGATATTAGAACACATTCAATTCAGCTGTTTACATTATTATTATTATTGTTATTATTATTGTGGCTTTATACAGCGGCAGTACATTACGTGGAGCTTTATACTTACATGGATACTTTCACATCAGGCCCTGCCCCGAAGAGCTTACAATCTAAGCACATTTATTTGACACATACAACCTATCAGTATGTCTTTATTATTGTGGGGGAATCCGGAGTGCCTGGAGGAAACCCACGCAAGCACGGGGAGAACATACAAACTCCTTGCAGATGTGTCCAAGGGTGGAATCGAACTCTGAGCCACATTCTGAATTCCCTTTGTATTCATGCACTACATGTATATATGTATACTGTGTTCCATCGGTGGTTTCACCAAGCCTCATAAAAATTAGTATGTTCGGGTGTTCATTTGAGCGCATTACTTAGGAGCATTACTTAGGAGCGTCAGTCTATAGGAAACAAAGCACATAGCAGAGGCTTTTAGCTCATAAGTACTATTGTGTTAGGACTCCACTGACGATAGTTGTCTTAGCATGGCAGCTGGACTTGAATAAATTGGCCATTTTAGAAGCAAATTGCTTCCATTTATGCATAGAGAAGCACACATTATAATGTAACAATACAATGGAAATATACAGCTTGTGCAATTTGAATTGTACATTAAGATTCTATTTTGTTTGTATTGTGTAATATTTTGCTTATTATTTCGTTATGATCCAAACAAAGGGGGAAAAAAAACATATGGACCAACAATAATAGTTAAGTTTAATAAAAATAACAAACAGTGAAATAGTGTTATTTCCAAACCAGATCCCCACTAGATATCTGCTCGCACCAATTCTCACCTTCAAGTGTTCCTCGTCTGGCCTATTCATTTGCAAGTTTGAATTTGACCCTGAAGGTTCTTCTACTGTATATAGGGAGATCGTTTGGGTGGCCAATGGAAGCTTTTATAGAAATTTTCATTTGCTCCAGAGCAAGGAGGCTTACATAGTATGAACAGCTACATTTTCCCAGTGCTTTTAATCTGCATGCCACCAATCAGATATTTAAACAGATTTCAACTGTAAATAAATACACAACCATTTCGTTCCAAACAAGACCCCACAGATGGTCCTTCAAAGAGAGTTTGGAGTTTCCCTAGATATCTGCTGATAATATAAAATTTGTTGAAATCTGCATAAGACCACAGCTAAAACCCCTCTATCTCTATATAGATTGTCATTTTTATTAATTTTGCTCAACCTGGAAAAAAGTTGTATTTTTTTGTTATATGGCGGCTTCTACTGATTGCCGACCATTCCTTAAGATGGTGTGATTCTTTCCCACCCAGCCTTCTAGTCTAGTTTAAAATAACATGTGCATCATTTGTGTAAAAGCCCCGAGGCCAGAGTAAGTAGAATGGCCTCGAAGAGCTGTCATTTGGTACATCTTATTAGTCTTGCCATTTAAAAATCTTCCCACGATTCCTCAGGTTGCATCCTTCTGTCTCCGTCCATGAATGAAAATGACTGATGTACAATTTCCATCCTTTTCTAGGTCCATCAGCAGAAGATTATTAAAACTAGTGAGGCAGAGAGCATTAGGACCTCTCTCACGTAGGTAACAAAAAAGCACGGACCTTGCTTGTTGTCCATTTTTATGCTCTCCTCCAAGACTATAAATATTCATTGTAATGTAACTGAAAATTATTGAAGTGAAGAGAAGAAGCGAAACAGGGGAAAGCCATTTGCTTCAATTCATAAACAGCATCTGTTGGGAAGTTATTCATAGATTGCTCGGGGGCTTGCTGAGCTGTAAACCCGTAGAAAAAGAATGCCATCGCTAGTAAATTGGGCAAAACTGCAATGGAGATGCTATTAAACACGATTCGCTGACAGGCAGGGAGAATAATCAGCCAGTGGGCTGTTTTATGTCTTTTTATCGCAGGGATACAGAAGTAGCCCCAAGCCAAAGTTTCTAGCTGCTTAGATTAGAATAGAAGCCTTCTAAGTTTATTAAGGTCTTAGGAGTAGATAAGGGTAAGGTGTGAGCCTGGTCTCAAAAGACCAGTTGGGTTTATTTGTCTAGTCTCAAGGCTTGTGTAATCTTTAACCTGTGGAATACAGAGAGAGTGGCCTTTCCCTGTCCATGATACCTGTCATCTAGGCTAATCTTCTTCTTGACAGGGATGAGTCAGTTAAGCCTTTATGTACAAGGAAATCACATTTTATAGCCGGTGTTTTCTTTCTTTTTTAGCTATTTCTGCTGTTCAACGCTAAATAAACTCTCTACTACTGGATCAGCTAGCCTGCAGCTCTGGTTGCAGATACAGCACGTTTTGAATAGTAAAATGGAATTGGAAGTTGAATAAAGACATATGTCCATCTAGTCCAACCTCATGAACCCTACCTAACAGTTGATCCACAGGAATGCAAATATGCACATCTATATATTATGAAAAAGGAGAATTAGTCTGTCTGCTTGATTAACTTAAGGGATACTGTACTTGTGCAGTAACTGACTGTTCTCTGGCTCCTCCCACTGTTAGAGTCACTGATTCTCTTTGATATGTTAATGAAGGTGTGGGCTGACATGACCATAAAGCTGTCAGTTACTGCACAAATATCATTGCACCCTTATTTTAAAAGCTGCAACTAGGAACACTCTCTTTCTCTATGAAATAATTATCAAATCTAATCGGATTGAGCTCCAACAGACGGCACAGACTGGGAGAGAGCTGCATGTAAAATTCTTAAAGATACAGATATCCTATTTAACGTTTTAAACTCTGTAAAGGTGGCAAATGACATCAAATCAATTGCTGTTGGAACTCCCAGTGCAGTTTATTTCCAAAACTCTAATTCAATTAGAAAGATACTGAATACAGCTCTCAGATTTTCACACCATTTACCAGCATTTCCAAACAGACTAAGATAGTGGGGATTTAATAAGAGCGAGATCATTTATACATACGGTACATCATCCACGTTCTTTTCCTGGACGCCGCATGCAAATGTCCCCCTCTTGCACGGCAGCTTAGCAAGCCCCAGTAAATCCCACTTTGCATTTAGATGAAACAAGAATCTTAAAAGCAAAAGAGGAAAAAAAAAAGCCAACCCTCAGATGTATTAATGTGCGGAATTCATCACCCAAATTAATATGTGAATAGAAAATGCTGGATAACTTGAGTGCATGTTTTTTTGGATCATTTACCGAGATAGATTCACAGCACTGAGGCATC
The DNA here is from genome assembly GCA_019447015.1 of Hymenochirus boettgeri. Classification (NCBI taxonomy): domain Eukaryota; kingdom Metazoa; phylum Chordata; class Amphibia; order Anura; family Pipidae; genus Hymenochirus; species Hymenochirus boettgeri. The sequence continues at coordinate 264,463,182 of CM033472.1, forward strand.
AAATAACAATTCTTTCCAGCCGATCTAATTGGCCGAGGAGAATCCGTGCACAGATATCGTGTACAAAGATTATTTACAGGATATTGAATTGCAAAAGTGCCCTGTAAAAAAAAAAAAAACTTAACGGCGGGCAAATAGCCAAATGACAAATCTCCTTGACAATAAGCTTGTGGAGGTTCTCATTCATCCAGGTCACGGTATATCTGTAATATTCATTCATCCAGGTCATGGTATATCTGTAATATTCATCCATCCAGGTCACGGTATATCTGTAATATTCATCCATCCAGGTTGGTATATCTGTAATATTCATTCATCCAGGTATGGTATTCTGTTATTCATTCATCCAGGTCATGGTATATCTGTAATATTCATCCATCAGGTCACGGTATATCTGTAATATTCATCCATCCAGGTCATGGTATATCTGTAATATTCATTCATCCAGGTCATGGTATATCTGTAATATTCATCCATCCAGGTCATGGTATATCTGTAATATTCATCCATCCAGGTCATGGTAAATCTGTATATTCATTCATCCCAGGTCATGGTATATCTGTAATATTCATCCATCCAGGTCATGGTATATCTGTAATATTCATTCATCCAGGTCATGGTATATCTGTAATATTCATTCATCAGGTCATGGTATATCTGTAATATTCATCATCCAGGTCATGGTATATCTGTATATCATTCTCAGGTCATGGTAATCTGTAATATTCATCCATCCAGGTCATGGTATATCTGATATTCATCCATCCAGGTCATGGTATATCTGTATATTCATTCTCCAGGCATGGTATATCTGTAATATTCATCCATCAGGTCATGGTATATCTGTAATATTCATCCATCCAGGTCATGGTAATCTGTAATATTCATTCACCCAGGTCATGGTATATCTGTAATATTCATCCATCCAGGTCATGGTATATCTGTAATATTCATTCATCCAGGTCATGGTATATCTGTAATATTCATCCATCCAGGTCATGGTATTCTGTATATCATCCATCCAGGTCATGGTATATCTGTAATATTATTCATCCAGGTCATGTATATCTGTAATATCATCCATCCAGGTCACGGTATATCTGTAATATTCATTCATCCAGGTCATGGATATCTGTAATATTCATCCATCCAGTCATGGTATATCTGTAATATTCATTCATCCAGGTCATGGTATATTGTAATATTCATCCATCCAGGTCATGGTATATCTGTAATATTCATTCATCCAGGTCATGGTATATCTGTAATATTCACATCCAGGTCACGGTATATCTGTAATATTCATTCATCCAGGTCATGGTATATCTGTAATATTCATCCATCCAGGTCCGGTATATCGTGTAATATTCATTCATCCAGGTCATGTATATCTGTAATATTCATTCCATCCAGGTCATGGTATATCTGTAATATTCATCCATCAGGTCACGGTATATCTGTAATATTCATTCATCCAGGTCATGGTATATCTGTAATATTCATCCATCCGGTCATGGTATATCTGTAATATTCATTCATCCAGGTCATGGTATATCTGTAATATTCATCCATCCAGGTCACGGTATATCTGTAATATTCATTCATCCAGGTCATGGTATATCTGTAAAATTCATCCATCCAGGTCATGGTATATCTGTAATATTCATTCATCCAGGTCATGGTATATCTGTAATATTCATTCATCCAGGTCATGGTATATCTGTAATATTCATTCATCCAGGTCATGGTATATCTGTAAATTCATTCATCCAGGCTCTGGTATATCTGTAATATTCATCATCCAGGTCATGGTATATCTGTAATATTCATCCTCCAGGTCAGGTATATCTGTAATATTCATTCATCCAGGTCATGGTATATCTGTAATATTCATCCATCCAGGTCACGGTATATCTGTAATATTCATTCATCCAGGTCATGGATATCTGTAATATTCTCATCCAGGTACGGTTATCTGTAAATCAACAGCATGGTATAATCTGTAAATTCATTCTATCCAGGTCATGGTATATCTGTAATATTCATTCATCCAGGTCATGGTAATCGTTAATATCATCCATCCAGGTCACGGTGTTATCTGTAATATTCATCCATCCTGGTCATGGTATATCTGTAATATATTACCATCCAGGTCACGGTATATCTGTAATATTCATTCATCCAGGTCATGGTATATCTGTAATAATCATCCATCCAGGTCATGGTATATCTGTAATATTCATTCATCCAGGTCACGGTATATCTGTAATATTCATCCATCCAGGTCATGGTATATCTGTAATATTCATTCATCAGGTCATGGTATATCTGTAATATTCATTCATCCAGGTCAGGTATATCTGTAATATTCATCATCCGGTCAGGTATATCTGTAATATTCATTCATCCAGGTCACGTATATATCTGTAATATCATTCATCCAGGTCATGGTATATCTGATATCATATTTCATCCAGGTCACGGTATATCTGTAATATCTCCATCCAGGCCATGGTATATCTGTAATATTCATTCATCCAGGTCATGGTATATCTGTAATATTCATCCATCAGGTACGGTATATCTGTAATATTCATTCATCCAGTATGGTATATCTGTAATATTCATCATCCAGGTCATGGTATATCGTAATATTATTCATCAGGTCATGGTATATCTGTATATTCATCCATCCAGGTCACGGTATATCTGTAATATTCATTCATCCAGGTCTGGTATATCTGTAATATTCATTCATCCAGGTCATGGTATATCTGAATATTCATCCATCCAGGTCACGGTATATCTGTAATATTCATTCATCCAGGTCATGGTATATCTGAATACTATCCATCCAGGTCATGGTATATCGTAATATTCATTCATCCAGGTCACGGTATATCTGTAATATTCATTCATCCAGGTCATGGTATATCTGTATATTTCATCATCAGGTCATGTATATCTGTAATATTCATCACCAGGTCACGGTATATCTGTAATATTCATCCATCCAGGTCATGGTATATCTTAATATTCATCATCCAGGTCACGGTATATCTGTAATATTCATTCATCCAGTCACGGTATATCTGTAATATCACCATCCAGGTCCGGTATATCTGTAATATTCATTATCCGGTCATGGTATATCTGTAATATTCATTCATCCAGGTCATGGTATATCTGTAATATTCATCCATCCAGGTCATGGTATATCTATAATATTCATCATCCAGGTCACGGTATATCTGTAATATTCATTCATCCAGGTCATGGTTATCTGTAATATTCATTCATCCAGGTCATGGTAATACTGTAATATTCATTCATCCAGGTCATGGTATATCTGTAATATTCATCATCAGGTCATGGTAATCTGTAATATTCATCCATCCAGGTCACGGTATATCTGTAATATTCATTCATCCAGGTCATGGTATATCTGTAATATTCATTCACCCAGGTCACGGTAATCTGTAATTTCATTATCCAGGTCATGGTATATCTGTAATATCATCATCCAGGTCATTTATCTGTAATATTCATCATCCAGGTCACGGTATATATCTGTAATATTCATTCATCCAGGTCATGGTATATCTGTAATATTCATCATCCAGGTCATGGTATATCTGTAATATTCATCATCCGGTCACGGTATATCGTAATATTATTCACCAGTCAGGTATATCTGTATATTCATTCATCCAGGTCACGGTATATCTGTAATATTCATTCATCCAGGTCATGGTATATCTGTAAATTCATCCTCCAGGTCACGGTATATCTGTAATATTCATTCATCCAGGTCATGGATATCTGTAATATTCATTCATCCAGGTCACGGTATATCTGTAATATTCATTCATCCAGGTCATGGTATATCTGTAATATTCATCCATCCAGGTCATGTATATCTGTAATATTCATTCATCCAGGTCACGGTATATCTGTAATATTCATTCATCCAGGTCATGGTATATCTGTAATTTCATTCATCCAGGTCACGGTATATCTGTAATATTCATCCATCCAGGTCATGGTATATCTGTAAATTCATTCATCCAGGTCATGGTATATCTGTAATATTCATCCATCTAGGTCATGGTATATCTGTAATATTCATCATCCATGTCATGGTATATCTGTAATATTCATCATCCAGGGTCACGGTATAATCTGTAATATTCATTCATCCAGGTCACGGTATATCTGTAATATTCATTCATCCAGGTCACGGATATACTGTAATATTCATTCATCCAGGTCATGGTATATCTGTAATAAATCACATCCAGGTCGGTATATCTGTAATATTCACCATCCAGGTCATGGTATTCTGTAATATTCATTCATCAGGTCATGGTATATCTGTAATATTCATTCATCCAGGTGATGGTATACTGTAATATTCATTCATCCAGGTCATGGTATATCTGTAATTTCATTCATCCAGGTCATGGTATATCTGTAATATTCATTCATCCAGGTCATGGTATATCTGTAATATTCATTCATCCAGGTATGGTATAAACTGTAATATTCATTCATCAGGTCATCATGGTATATCTGTAATATTCATCCATCCAGGTCATGGTATATCTGTAATATTCATCCATCCAGGTCATGGTATATCTGTAATTTCCCATCAGGTCATGGTAATCTGTAATATTCACATCCAGGTCATGGATATCTGTAATATTCATTCATCCAGGTCAGGTATATCTGTAATATTCATCCATCAGGTCACGTATATCTGTAATATTCATCCATCCAGGTCATGGTATATCTGTAATATTCATTCATCCAGGTGAGGGTAAACGTAATATTCATTCATCCAGGTCATGGTATAATCTGTATATTCATATAGGTCTGGTATATCTGTAATATTCATTCCAGGTCACGGTATATCTGTAATATTCATCCATCCAGGTCACGGTATATCTGTAATATTCATTTATCCAGGTCACGGTATATCGGATATTCATCATCCAGGTCATGTTATCTGTAATTCATTCATCCAGGTCACGGTATATCTAATATTCATCCATCCATGTCCATGTAGTATATCTGTAATATTCATTCATCCAGGTCATGGTATATCTGTAATATTCATCCATCCAGGTCACGGTATATCTTTAATATTCATTCATCCAGGTCACGGTATGGTATATCTGTTAATATTCATTCATCCAGGTCTAGGTATATCTGTAATATTCATTCCACCGGTCATGGTATATCTGTAATATTCATTCATCCAGGTCATGGTATATCTTTATTAATCATCCAGGTCATGGTATATCTGTAATATTCATCCATCAGGTCATGGTATATCTGTAATATTCATCCATCCAGGTCATGGTAATCTGTTAATTTCATTCATCCAGGTCATGGATATCTGTAATATTCATTCACCAGGTCCATGGTATATCTGTAATATTCATCATCCAGGTCATGGTATACTGTAATATTCATTCAACAGGTCATGGTATATCTGTAATATTCATTCATCCAGGTCATGGTATATCGTAATATTCATTCATCCAGGTCATGGTATATCTAATATTCATTCATCCAGCACGGTATATTGTAATATTCATCCATCCAGGTCACGGTATATCTGAATAATTCATTCATCCAGGTCATGGTATATCTGTAATATCATCCATCCAGGTCATGGTTATACTATAATATTCATTCATCCAGGTCACGGTATATCTGTAAATTCATTCATCCAGGTCATGGTATATCTGTAATATTCATCCATCCAGGTCATGCTAATCTGTAATATTCATTCATCCAGGTCACGGTATATCTGTAATATTCATTCATCCAGGTCATGGTATATCTGTAATATTCATCATCCAGGTCACGGTATATCGTAATATTCATTCATCAGATCATGGTAATTGTAATATTCATCCATCCAGTCCGTATATCTGTAATTCATTCTCAGGTATCGGTATATCTGTAATATTCATTCATCCAGGTCATGGTATATCTGTAATATTCATCCATCCAGGTCATGGTATATCTAAATATTCATTCTCCAGGTCAAGTATCTGTTAATATTCATTCATCCAGGTCATGGTATATCTGTAATTCATTCCTCCAGGTCATGGTATATCTGAATATTCATTCATCCAGGTCATGGTTATCTGTAATATTCATTCATCCAGGTCACGGTAATCTGTAATATTCATTCATCCAGGTCATGGTATATCTGTAATATTATCCATCCAGGTCACGGTATATCTGTAATATTCATTCATCAGTCATGTATATCTGTAATATCACACCAGGTCAGGTATATCTGTAATATTCATTCATCCAGGTCATGGTATATCTGTAATATTCATCCATCCAGGTCACTGGTATATCTGTAATATTCATTCATCCAGGTCAAGGTATATCTGTAATATTCATCATCCAGGTCAGGTATATCTGTAATATTCATTCATCCAGGTCAGGATATCTGTATTATATCCAGGTCAGATATCTGTAAATCATTCATCAGGTCATGGTATATCGTAATATTCATTCATCCAGGTCATGGTATATCTGTAATATTCATCATCCAGGTCATGGTATATCTGTATATCATTATCCAGGTCACGGTATATCTGTAATATTCATTCATCCAGGTCATGTATATCTGTAATATCATCCATCCAGGTATGTATATCGTAATTTCATTCATCCAGGTCACTGGTATATGTAATATTCATTCATCCAGGTCCGGTATATCTGTAATATTCATTCATCCAGGTCACGGTATATCTGTAATATTCATTCATCCAGGTCATGGTATACTGTAATATTCACATCCAGGTCACGGTTATCTGTAATATTCATTCATCCAGGTCATGGTATATCTGTAATATTCATTCATCCAGGTCAGGTATATCTGTAATATTCATTCATCCAGGTCAGGTATATCTGTAAATCATCATCCAGGTCATGTATATCTGTATATTCATTATCAGGTCAGGTATATCTGTAATATTCTTCATCCAGTCATGGTAATGTAATATTCATTCATCCAGGTCACGGTATATCTGTAATATTCATCCATCCAGGTCATGGTATATCTGTAATATTCATTCATCCAGGTCATGGTATATCGTAATATTCATCCAGGTCACGGTTATATCTGTAATATTATTCCATCCAGGTCGGTATATCTGTAATATTCATTCATCCAGGTCATGGTATATCTGTAATATTCATCATCAGGTCATGGTATACTGTATATCATTCATCCAGGTCATGGTATATCTGTAATATTCATTCATCCAGGTATGGTAATCTGTAATATTCATTCATCCAGGTCATGGTATATCTGTAATATTCATTCATCCAGGTGATGGTAATCTGTAATATTCATTAATCCAGGTCATGGTATATCTGTAATATTCATCATCCAGGTCATGGTATATCTGTAATATTCATCCATCCAGGTCATCTGGTATATCTGTAATATTCATTCCATCCAGTATGGTAATCTGTAATATTATTCATCCAGGTCATGGTATATCGTAATATTCATTCATCAGGTCACGGATATCTGTAATATTCATCATCCAGGTCACGGTAATCTGTAAATATATCCATCAAGGTATGTATATCTGTAATATTCATCATCCAGGTGATGGTATAACTGTAATATTCATTCTCCAGGTCATGGTATATCTGTAATATTCATCCATCCAGGTCATGGTATATCTGTAATATTCATTCATTCAGGTCACGGTATATCTGATATTCATCCCTCCAGGTCACGGTATATCTGTAATATCATTCATCCAGGTCACGGTATATCTGTAATATTCATTCATCCAGGTCACGGTATATCTTTAATATTCATTCATCCAGGTCACGGTATATCTGTAATATCATTCATCCAGGTCTAGGTATACTGTATATTCATTCATTCAGGTCATGGTATCTGTAAATTCATTCATCCAGGTCATGGTATATCTTTAATATTAATCCATCCAGGTCATGGTATATCTGTAATATTCATCCATCCAGGTCATGGTATATCTGTAATATTCATCCATCCAGGTCATGGTATATCTGTAATTTTCATTCATCCAGGTCATGGTATATCTGTATATTCATTCATCCAGGTCATGGTATATCGTAATATTCATTCATCCAGGTCATGGTTATATCTGTATATTCATTATCCAGGTCATGGTATTCTGTAATATTCATTCATCCAGGTCATGGTATATCTGTAATATTCATCCATCCGGTCATGGTATATCTGTAATATCATCATCAGGTCATGGTATATCTTAATATTCATTCATCAGGTCATGGTATATCGTAATATTCATCATCCGGCATGGATATGGTAATATTCATTCATCAGGTCATGGTATATCTGTAATATTCATTCACCCAGGTCAAGGTATATCTGTAATATTTATCCATCCAGGTCATGGTATATCTGTAATATTCATTCACCCAGGTCATGGTATATCTGTATATTCATTCATCCGGTCATGGATATCTGTAATATTCATTCATCCAGGTCATGGCATATCTGTAATATTCATCCATCCAGGTCATGTATATCTGTAATATTCATCCATCCAGGTCACGGTAATCTGTAATATCATTCATCCAGGTCATGGTATATCTGTAATATTCATCCATCCAGGTCATGGATATCTGTAGTATTCATTCATCCAGATCATGATATAGCTGTAATATTCATTCATCAGGTCATGCTATATCTGTAATATTCATTCATCCAGGTCATGGTATATCTGTAATATTCACCCATCCATGTCATGGTATATCTGATGTATTTAGTTAGATCAACTGAAGTTTAGTTCTTGAAGACGTTTCGCTAGACTGGCTTTCTCAATTCAGAATGACTTGTACAAGAATCTGTTGGCAATGATGTACCCTGGGAAGTCCCAACACAGCCATGTGTTAATGACATTCTGAATGCAAGGCGTGATTGCATTTTGGCTAAGAGGTGTTATAGGAACACCCAGGGTAAGGCGTCAAAACAGCATTGTACATGGCAGACAGTTGGTGTCGGCCACATAAATGGTCTCCTTAACACCTAATACATTTAAAGGGCATGTCCACCCCCAAAACTATAATCCCCCCAACTACTGGCCCCACCATGTAGTGTAGTTTAATCCTTACCTCACATCCCAGCTCCATAGGGTTCTCCTGGAACCCCCCCCCCCCCCCAAAGTCTCAAAACTAACCACCAGGAGGATAGCAGGTCTCGCCTGCTATCTAGCCCGTAGATATTTGCCATGCGCACTGCAGCCCTTTCCCCCCTCCCCTCCCTCCCTCTCCTCCTCCCCTCCCTATCCCTCCCGTTCTACTATCCCTCCCCTAGCGTTAAACCCCCTTAATATTCTGTCCCCATGTCCCCCAGCCCCAACCGCATGTTTTTTTTTTCAAAAAGCTCCCAAACTCTTACTTACCTCTCCGCTTTCCTCCGCTGCACTGAATGACCGGCAGCCGGTCCGTGATTGGCTGCCGCTCAGCCAATCACAGACGCGACTGCCGGTCCCGCCCCTCTGCTTGCATTCTCGCAAGAGAGGGCGGCAGTGCGGCGGAGGATCGAGGGGAGGTAAGTAAGAGTTTGGGGAGCTTTTTGAGAAAGAAGAAACATGCGGTTGGGGCTGGGGGACATGGGGGAGCAGAATATTAAAAACCTATTTTAGGGGTGGACATACCCTTTAAGGGCATATCACCCAGCCACTGGTTCAGATACGTGGATGACACCTGGGTTAAAATCCACCAGAAGGAAGTACAAGCCTTCACAGAAAACACCAATGCTGTAGACCAGAACATCAAATTTACAAGGGAAGATACAAAACAACACACTGGCTTTCTTGGACTGCTTGGTAGAAGTCAGGGAGAATGGTAAACTGGAAGTAGAGGTTTACAGAAAACCAACACACACAGATCAGTATTTGATTTTGACTCCCACCACCCTTTGGATCACAAGTGGGGTGCCATCAGAACCCTGCAACACAGGGCAGAGAACATCCCCACTAGCACAGAGGCGAAGGCTAAAGAAATGAAACATCTCAGAGGAGCCCTTAAAACTGTGGATATCCAGACTGGGCTTTATCAAAAGAAGTAGAAGGAAAGAAAAGAACACGAATACCAACAGTGAAGGGGAAAAGCAAGACAGGAGGAAGAACATGGTCATCCATATGTAGCAGGGGTCTCCGAGAAATTAAGAAGAATTTTCAAAAAAACACCGTATCCCTGTCTGCTTTAAACCGAACAACACACTGGGCGAGCAATGTACATCCGAAAGACCAAATACCGAAACACAAGAAAAGCGACATCATATACGCAGTGCAGTGAAGAATGCTTGATTTGTATGTGGGGGAGACCCAACAGCAACTGCATCAATGTATGGCCCAGCACCGAAGAGCCAATTCCTAGGTCAGGATTCAGCTGTGTACCTGATCTTAAGGATAAAGGACATACCTTTGAAGATTGTAATGTTAACATATTGGCAAGGAACGTGACTGGTTCAAGAGAGGTGTTAGGAGGCCATTTATGTGAAAATTAAGAAAAACCAGCCTAAATAGAGGTGGGGGGGTTCGACACCAATGTCTGCCATGTACATGCTGTTTTGACACCTTACTCTGGGCATTCCTATAACACGTCTTAGCCACTATCCAATCACGCCCTTAACACCTGGCTGTGTGATAGCTAATGGGATTTTCCAGGGTACATAATTGCCACAGATTCTTGTACAAGTCATTCTGAATTGAGAAATCCTCTGTTACCACCATCCATTCCCTCTGTTACCACCATCCATTCCCTCTGTTACCGCCATCCATTCTCTCTGTTACCACCATCCATTCCCTCTGTTACCGCCATCCATTCCTCTGTTACCACATCCATTCCCTCTGTTACCGCCATCCATTCTCTCTGTTACCGCCATCCATTCCCTCATGTTTACCGCCATCATTCCTGTTACGCCATCCATTCTTCTGTTACCACCATCCATTCCCTCTGTTACCGCCATCCATTCTCTCTGTTACCGCCATCCATTCCCTCTGTTAACCATCATCATTCCCTCTGGTACGCCATCCATTCTCTCTGTTACCCATCCATTCCCCTCTGATACTGCCATCCATTCCCCTGTACCGTCATCCATTCTCTCTGTTACCACCATCCCATTCCCTCTGTTACAGCACCATCCATTCCCTCGTTACCCCCATCCATTCCCCCTGTTACCACCATCCATTCCTCTTTACCGCCATCCATTTCTCTGTTACCGCCATCCATCTCTCTGTTACCGCAATCCAATTCCCTCGGTACCACCATCCATTCCCTCTGTTACCGCCATCCATTCTCTCGTTACCGCCATCCTTTCCCTCGATTACCGCCATCCATTCCCTCTGTTACCGTCATCCATTCTCTCTGTTACCGCCATCCATTCTCTCTGTTACCACCATCCATTCCCTCTGTTACTGTCATCCATTTATTAAGATGATTAACTTAAAATAACTGCACACTGTAGCATCGCATATGAAAACAGGTTTTATTTAAGTGCGGCTCATTTCCAGCACCCGGTAGGTGTTCATTTCACATGTTTATAGGCAATGATGCACCACTGGGATATTCTTACGTGTGTGTAAGGGAAATGCTGGACACTAGCCGGCTGGTGGAACATGAAGGTGGAATGTGGGACTGGTCAGACAGTGTGAGACGGAGCAGTCGGTAATAACCATTACTTTAGTTGTCACTTTACTAGAAAATGTAATTGTGGGAATAAAAAATCATAACAGTAGCAGAATTTGTTTTTATGATAATTGTGACATTGCAATGGGAAGGAGACACACATAGTCACACACAAAGTGTTCCGAACTCAGTAAATCAATAAGATCTTTTATTAAAGGATCATTTCTCTGCAACACCCCCACAAACACACATACACACAAACATACATACACACAAACACACACACATACACAAATTCCTAGAAACCATAAGGACCCACCAGAACCTCAAGGCCATGATACTTTCCAGATTTCCATCATTCCTGGAAGGAAATATTCTCCTTCCATCTGAGTAGAAGCCATCCGTCACTGCCATCATATTACATATAAAGGTAACATTATAAGTAAACAGAGTGATGAGTTTCCTACAGCAATACCGTGATACAATAGGAGAGAGGACCTGCCCAAAGAGCTTACAGTCTAGAGGATATGGGGGTGAGACATAAGGTGACGGAATCGGTGGCTGTAAATAGATTGGCAGTTGAGTGTAATAGGCGGTTAGGATCGGGTTGGGTCAGTGAGAGGGTAATGTCTAGACCAGGTTATATGGTGCCTGAAGAGATGGGTTTTAAGATTCCGCTTGAAGATATTAAAGGATGGTGAGTGATGGACAGATGGAGTATCAGAGCAGAGGGGCAGTACAAGTAAAGTCCTGAATGCAGGCATGGGAAGAGGTGACCAGGGTGGATGAGAGGAGGATATCATTTGCAGTATCTGTGGATATATGGAGGGGCTGTGTTGGATAGCTGTGTTAGCAGCTTGAACTGGATCCTTTGCGTGATGGGCAGCCAGTGGAGAGACTGACAGAGAGGAGAGGCATTAGAGAAGCGAGAAGAGAAGTGAATGAGCCGGGCAGCACAGTTGAAGATGGATTGAAGTGGTGCCAGGCAGTTGTTTGGTAAACCACACAGGACTGTGTTGCAGTAGTGGAGCTGGGATATGATTAGGTCGTGGACTAGGATTTTGGTATCTTCCTGGTAGAGGAAGGAATGAATGCTAGAGATGGCTCATAAATAGCTTGACAAGCTGTAAGAGGAGACATGATTCTTCAATGATGAAGATAATTATCTTTATCTAGGGATGACTGGGAAACAAGCAAGTATCATGGAGTTCTGGTCCTTATGGTTTCTATGAATTGTGTGTGGGAGGTAGAATGACTCTTAAATTCTCCCTGCCCGCTCTACCACTGGTACAGTCATGCTCAGTTTGGTAAGAGGCAAGGCATAACGAAGTGACTAGTTTTTCTGCTTTGTTTTCCAGTTCTATTGAAGAACTATTGAAGTAAAGGAGCTGTGCATTACCTTCCGTTCTTCAATAGAACAGGAGACTGGTGAGAAGTTAAGAAACTTACCGGTTCGCTCGCTCCTTCGGCGCGTAGTCTGACAGGTCCCGACGGACCTTGTCTTCTATGTGCATGCGCGATCTATGTGCATAGAAGACAAGGTCCGTCGGGACCTGTCAGACTAAGCGCTGGGGCAGCGAGCGAGCAAGTAAGTTTCTTAACTTCTCACCAGTCTCCTGTGTGTTCTATTGAACAATGGAAGGTAAGGCACAGCTCCTTTACCTCCCGTTCTTCAATAGGACTGGATTACCAAACCTTGAAAGTATGAGTGGAGATACCCTTTAATAAATGTCACATGTATGGAGACCACAGTTCCCCTTTAATACTTCCATGCAGGGTGATCTTTAAGTGATGCTTATCTCCCATTTAGATAATCCAGCTCTGTCGTTTTCTAACGGATATAGTAATATGTATTACTATAGCATTTTTATTTCTCCCTCTGCCTTTTATCTACAGAAACCCTGCGGATCATTCCAGAACAAACAAGACTGAAACATGACGTGTCCATAAGTTGTATTGATAGCGCTGTGCATTTGGAATATACAGCACATTATAATGCCAGCTGTTCCAAACACAGGGATTGGCCAAAGAGATGAAAAAAGAGTAACATTGTATTATTATGAATGTATCTGTTTATATAAATGTTATTCCTTTTTTATTTGATTTGTGGGGTAATGTTATTTTATTCCAGGCACATCTGCTGAGTTTTTATTTACTAGAAGGCTGGACATTGATTGTTTCCAGTAGTTTAGATGTGGACACAAGTCTCACAGTGCCAATCAATGCAAAGTGAAGGGACAAGGTTCCTCCTGTAATAGGATTAAATTATATTGATTAAAAGGCGCCTCTTGGTAATTAACAATGAAGAGTTTAACATTTCTCTGTCTATGGAATTTGTCTACTTTAACCTATTAAAGGGCAAGTCCACCCTTAAACAAATATCTAGTGACTGGTCAGTTATCTGCCCGCAACCCTAACTGCTATTATTCTCAGTTTATTACATGTATTTTATAACCAGATATTTAATGATAAGTACTGCAAAGGTATTTTTCTGCTCCCTCTGCTCAATGAGCTTTTTATAAGCTTGAGCATGTGCAACAGGTGAAACAGCAGTCAATCATTGGTTGTGATGTCAGCAGTCACAGCCTCGATTGACTGCATGGAGGGAGGGGCCATCTTACTCTGCCAGAATGGGGATACATTTAGTAACCCTCGAATGTAATGTTCGAATTGCCGTAACTCTTGAATGTGTTTAAACAGGTTTTGGTGATAGTGACATTTTCCCCAGACCATTTCCCAGGTGCAACAGCCATTTACAGAAATTGACCATTGTTAGTTTATCTGTTATTGATCCAAACTTTTCATACCATCTCCCATTGACCTTAATGGGTTTGTTTCGGAACTTCCGAACTTTTACTGAAGTTCGCCCATCTCTAATAGTTAGAAAGCTGACAGATGTAGGACTCACCTGTTATGCAGCAAAAATGTTCTTCTCCACCTTTTCTCTGCCTCTCAAAAGTTTTCTGCCTCCCCTCCAAGCTCATTTATAAGCTTGCACATGCTCAAAGAGGGCAGCTAGGGGAATAGCATTCAGTCATTGTGATGTGGTATCAGCTGTTACGTTCATTACTGACAGCAACTAACTGGAAGAATCTGGAAATTAAAATAGAACATTACAGGCTAGTCTTACATCTCTCAGATTTCTAACTATTACAGTTTTGGGGTTTAGGGAGTGGTTTGCCTTTATACAATTTTTCATTTGATGGGTGGACTTGCCCTTTAATATCCTTTAGCCACATCTAAACAGTAGATTGGTTTTAGGAATATTTATTCCCCCAGCAGAAAACACATTGGTCTCTCCTGGCACATTTAATAAGGTTGAACATTTACAAGGCTGATTTCTTGCATTTTGTGACATGCAGCTTACAATATAGAATATGCAATAAAGCCTTGGGGGATCCGTTTTTATATTGAGCCTATAATTTGTCCTGGTGTAACATCAGGATTACATACACAGGCTTCATTACGCCTACTTACTTACTGTTTTCCCACACAAATAGCGTGTGCAGATGTTATATGCACTTCTTCAGTTTACTGTACCTGTAGCTTTAAGACATGCTGACAAATAGGACAGTTATTGTAGACATATCTCACTATTGCTTTATTGATTATAAACAAGGTGTAGAAATGTTCATGTGGACAGAGAAGATTATAAAGTGTTCACATGCTGTGAAATGTATAGTATTTGAGGTTGAATAAAGGCATATTTCCATCTATTCCAACCCATCTAGCAATATCCTTATTTCCTGTCTAACTGTTGATCCAGAGGAAGGCAAAAAAAAAACCACCAAATTTATGAAGGGGAAAAAATTCCTTCCTGACTCCAAGTAGCGGAAATTTCCCTGGATCAACTCTTCTTTATGTATCAATACCAGTAACTTGTAACATTCCTTGTTTGCAGAAACTCATCCAGCTTTTTTTGAAACTGACCAATGAACCTGCCATAACAACGTCCACTGGAAGACAGTTCCATAGCTTTACCGATCTCACAGTGACAAACCCTTTCCCAACTCTACTTTATGTATCAATACCAGTAACTTGTAACATTCCTTGTTTGTAGAAACTCATCCAGCTTTTTATTAAACTGACCAATGAACCTGCTATAACAACGTCCACTGGAAGACAGTTCCATAGCTTTACCATTCTCACAGTGAAAAACCCTTTACCAACTTGAAGCCTAAACCTTTTTCTTCAAGACTTAAGGGATGTCCTCGTGTCCTTTGACATGTTCTATTGGTGAACAATGCCCCAGATAGTTTATTGTATGGCTGTTAATGTATTTATACACAGTAATCATATCCCCACGCAAGTGCCATTTTTCAGCGTACTTAATTGTAAGTTTTCCAGTCTCTCTTCATATTCAAGCTCCCCCAATCCTTATTAATTTAGTTGCCATTCTCTGAACCCTTTCCATTTCAAAGATCTCTTTTGTACAAGGATTCCAAAATTGCACTGCATATTCCAAATGAGGCCTTACCAATGCTTTGTAAAGAGGGAGAATTACATTTTCCTCCTTGATCCATACCTCTCTTTATACAAGACAATACATGCTGGCTCTGGCTGTTGCCGCCTGGCACTGCTTGTTCCTTTAGGTTTGTTATCCACCAAACTCCAAGATCCCTTTCCAACGGGATTCACTTAACACAGAGCCATTTACAGTATAAGCAGCACAAGGTTTTTAAGTCCAAAATGCATCACCTTACATTATCAACATTGAATCTCATCTGCCACTTAGCAGCCAATGTGACAATCATCTAGATCCCCCTGCAATGATTGCACATCCTCTGAAGTTTTTAAAGGAACACTAAATCCAAAAAAACAACTATTTGCCATTCGTTTGTATTATTCACAGGGAGGTGAGAACGCTTATTCTCATCTCCCTGTGTGAATAATAGGACGCTCGGGGGACCTGGAACTTACCTTACCGCCGCCCAATCGCAGCCGCTCCTTACTGAACAGCTGTTCTCCCCCATCGCACGCTCTATCTTTTGTATTGGCGCGCATGCGCCTAAGATAGGGCGCGGCGTGGGACAGAGCGGCTGTCAGTGAAGGAGCGGCGCGAGTGGAGCAGCAGTAAGGTAAAGTTCAAGGTCCCCCGAGCATAATATTATTTACAGGGAGGTGAGAATAAGCGTTCTCACCTCCCTGTGAATAATACAAATGAATGGCAAATAGTTCTTTTTTTGGAATATGGGAGTTTAGTGTCCCTTTAATGGTCGACAAAGTTTTGTGTCATCCGCAAACACAGAAACCTTGCTGACAATACCCACTTCCAAATCATTAATAAATAGATTAAATAAAAGCTTCCCCAACACAGAACCCTGTGGCCCCCACTAAGCACTTTAGTCCATAATGATGAAGCCCCATCATTATGGACACACAGTCCTGCACACACAGTCCTTAACACAGAACAAACAATCCTTATTTTCAAACTTATTTTCACACACACCATACAACCATCAAATGATTAAATGCCCTTCTTTTTCTATGTCCTTGAGATCAAGGTGCTTTAGAGCAAGGGACTTTATACACGTTCCACTCTAGTTCGTTTCACTCACAGGAAACTTCCTTTTGTTAGGTCCAAAAATATTTGAAATTTTTTTAGAATTGGTATTTTTTTTGTTATAGACATTTTAAGGCCTATGTAATAAAAATTCTTATCGTTAAAAATTGTGCTAATTTTGCCCCAACCAATCAGATCTTATTTAACATTTGAAAGTTAACATCTGAGTGGTTGGGGCAAAATTAGCACCATTATTAACCAAAAGAACTTTTATTACATAGGCCTGTTAAAGGGCTATACAACACTTCTGTACACGCAAACTTACCTTGCCCAGTTCCCGCGGTGTACAGAACATCTTTGCGAGATTCATTATGCGGGATTTTGGTAAGGAGCGCATCAGGAACGTAACTAGCAATAACTGGGCCCTCCAGCAAAAACTATGATAGAGCTCCTCTCCCTGCTTCATCATCAGGGGCCCCCTGCAGTTGTAAAGTCTGCTCCACTAGTATTAACACCCTGCGATTACAGTATAATACAATTCATGTAATAGGTAGTACAAAACTTGACTTAAACATGCAGGCACCCCATAATCATCGATAACACATCGGGTAGTGTGGGGCTTTACACTGATTTGGGTGCATTTTTGGCCTTTAGTATATTTGAATGTGTGCTGAAGTGTGCCTTCAGACCTGTTTACATACAGGTCTTCTATTTTATACCCTTCAAATAAGACAAGAATGCTGTATCTAGCTTCTCTAGTTATAGGCTTGTAAAATTACACTCAGACATTTAGGATGAACAAGAAAAACAATCTTTTCTGAATCTATTTAAAGACAATTACAGCAGTAGGATACAACTGGGCATGCTCAGTGCCTAGGGCAAGGGGGTCAAAGCAGTTGTGCTTGTGATGTCACAGCTCACAGTGCTAGCTGGAAACACTACCCTTTATACTGCTACAGGTTTGGGTGGATGACAGCTAGAAGCAGGATCCTGGAGTCATTTTAAAGGTAGGAATTAGAAATGGCCAAACATCAGTAAAAGTTTGGAACTTCGCAAGTCCGAAAACAAACCTATTAAAATCAATGGGGAGAAATAGTTTGAAAAGTTTGGATTAAATACAGAAAAAATAGTATGGTAACTTACTGTAAATGGCTGTGGAATCTGGGAAATGGTCTGGGGAACATGTCACTGTCACCAAAACCTGTTTAAACACTTTCTTTCCCCACCATCGATCAATCGTCGGGTTTCTGCATACTACATTTGAGGGTTATGGCTAATTTGAGGGTTACCAAAATCGAAGGCTGCATTTGAGGGTAAATGATCGCTACATTTGACACTCGAGATCGAAGTCTAACACTACATTCGAGGGTTACCGAATTCCAACTCTAAATTTGATAATTATTGAAAGTAAGTCAGCGCGTTTAAAAAAAATGAACTAGTTCGTATTGTCCCAAATTCATACAAACTCAAAGTTCGACCCGAACTCGAGTTTGTGTTCGAATTCGGATCCATGTTTAGTAGGAATGTGCTCTTTTTAATAAGGTCACTTGTATAGAGACAACAGTTTTCCTTTCCTTAAGTGTGTGCTCTGATTTGTACGTGGGGGAGACCAAACAGCAACTGCATCAACGTATGGCCCAGCACAGAAGAGCCAATTCCTTGGGTCAGGACTCAGCCATATACCTGCATCTTAAGGGAAAAGGACATCCCTTTGAAGATTGTAATGTTAGCATATTGGCAAAGGAACGTGACTGGTTCAAGAAAGGTGTTAAGGAGGCCATTTATGTGAAAATAAAGAAACCAATCCTAAATAGAGGTGGGGGGGTTCGACACCAACTGTCTGCCATGTACAATGCTGTTTTGACACCTTACTCTGGGCGTTCCTATAACACCTCTTAGCCACTATCCAATCACACCCTTAACACCTGGCTGTGATATGCTAATTGGGATTTTCCAGGGTACATAATTGCCACAGATTCTTGTACAAGTCATTCTGAATTGAGAAAGCCAGTCGGATGACTAGCGAAACGTCTTCAAGAACTACATTTCAAGTCCAGTTGATCTAACTGAATAGAACAGATATGTGTGTAATTTACCAAGTATGGGGCCCGGAAAAATAAGATTGGAATGTTGGAATGATAAATGGCAATCTGGATGTTCCAAGATCGATGTAAGAACAAGATCTCACCTGTCTTTACACTTGAAAAACCAGTTGACCCTGAAACATACGTGTAACATTGGTGTAAGTTTCTCTAACTGGACCCACCAACATTACGATCAATAAAAGACAAAATCAAGTGTTGCCTACATGGTCCTGTTTCCACGTGTGATGAAAATGCCTCCATTTTAAGTGCTGGCCACACTTGGGCGTTTCTCACACACTTACAATCGCGGTTTACAATTATTTATTTTTGTGCGTGAAAAAAAGGCAGAGCAGTGTATGTCAATGTGCGTGACCGCATTGCATGTCCTGTGCTGTGATCCATTTTTGAAACACTTGTGTTCATGTTTTTTTGTGAATTGCACGAGGTCCAATTGCGTAACATGCCCGTGCATTGCGGCCCGGCTTAGTGTGGTGTCAGCCTAAAACTGCCTTTAACCAAGCAATCCAGTGTGTGATGGTTTGTTCTGTATCTTTCATACCGGAGACACAAATAACAGGAGGAAGTGAGTTCTTTACATCTAATTATCTGAATTTAGGCTGATAAAACACAAGCAGGGTTATTCAATAAAAGTTCTTATCATTAAAAATGGTGCTAATTTTGCCCCAACCAATCAGATGTTAGCTTTCAAATGTTAAATAAGATCTGATTGGTTGGGGCAAAATTAGCACCATTTTTAACTTTAAGAACTTTTATTGAATCTCCCTGAAAGTTACTAATGTTTTCCCTGTAGAAAACCAAGTCAATCTATTGCCCTAACACCATCTGCTGTAAAAACATTTTGTTATAAAGTAAACCCAGGACAAAGTTCTAACGCATTTCACATAAAATCAGTGTCATTTTAACACGTGAGGTAGTGGACAAAAATCCTAACGTGGTAAATCGAAACCCTCAAGATGACATCATTAGACTGTTAATCTTAAGGTGTTAATTGCTTGAAATTGTGAACTTTGGGATATCACAAATTGGATAAATCAGAACCTGAGATAAAAATGGCTGCATCTATATTTGAAGTGTGACTTTACCTTAATACAGGGTGCTGGTGTAAAACTTAATGCACAGATATACTGTACTGTTCCAGTGCCAATATATACTTCATTTCAAAAACAAGTGAATTTCTTAAACTGATATTAATATTTCACTCTGTATATAATCTCTAGTAAGAATGGGGAATGGACCCAGCCAACATAGAAGTTAACAGTGGAGTAACAAATACACAAAGGAATAGAGAATTACAGTAAACAGAGATTGTATTGGGGGAAACGTTATTGGGTTAAAGGGCATGTCCGCCCTTAAAACACAAAAAATGGTGGTCAGTTATCTGCCCACAACTCCAACTGCTATTTTTACCAGTTTATTACATGTATTTGTAACCAGATATTTAAACATAAATTTGCCTTTATCCTAGAAAATGTATCTGCATCCTCCATCTGCTCAATGAGCTTTTTATGAGCTTGAGCATGTGCAGAGGAGGTGAACTAGTGAACTATTCCTTTAACGTATTGATTTAAGCCTGGAGGGTTAAGGAGCTATGCCTTGCCTTACATTCTGCAATCAATATCTCAGGCACCTGGGACGAAGATAGCAGAAACTTACCTTTAGCGCGACCCAGTAAGTGGTCTGGAATTTTAAGTGCTGCTGTGGTGGATCGTGCGAAAGGTAAGTTTCTGCAATCTGCATTCCTGGCTCCTGTGATATTAATTGAAGAACAGAAGGTAAGACATAGCTCCTTATCCTCTTAGTCTTCAATCATTACATTAAAGGGATAGTTTACATTTCAAGTGAACTATTCCTTTAAATATCTGGTTAGTAATGCAGGTTAAAGTGCTGAATATATTAGTTGGGTTGCCAGCAGTTAACTATTAATTAACCAGTTTTAGAAGGCATTTCTACCTCCAAATCCATATATACCAGCTGGACCACCTAGAACCACTAGGCTCTTATAATGTCCCTCATTCCTCATTGTCCCTGAATAGAGATATTCCTCCTGGTTCCTCCGGTTCTGCTCCTCTGTGGGTGTGTGAGCTCTTAAAGGGACACTATACTGAAAAAATTACTTTGCCTCATCTTAATCTATAATTGAATACAGGTAAGTAGCACTTACTCTGATTTGCATGTGTTCCTGCATGCCTTTAATCCAGCACACATTTTGTTTAGGAGAAGTATCCCTCCTCCCCTTTTTAACCACTCCCACTTACATCTGACCTGACTTTTTCCCACAAACCAACTGTCAAGCCTGCACACAGCATACAGCATTCCAACTGTCAAATCTCTGTCACCATTCCAGCTACAGTAAAGCTACTCACAGAAGAATAGTTTTTGAGAGCAGGGAACTTGATTGACAGCTCAAATATAAGAAGTTTTAGATTGAATATCTTAAGAAATAGGGGGCAGATCAACAAAAAAATGATACAGTGGGGGTTGGGGGTTATGATCAATTTAAAATAACCGATAGATGCCCTTTAAAGAACTCCTAAAGCTTGCAGGGGAGGCGTGACTCTTCGCGTATAGGGAGGGAAACAGGATGAATATCTTTGTTTAGGGAATCAGAGAAAAGGGTAAGTATCATGGTCTTTGTGCTTTGCTGATAAATAGGAATTTGACTTTGGGGATGGAATTGCCCTGTAATATTTTGATATCTCAACTAAAGAAAATCGAGATTTATTTATCTCTATTCTTACGTATTTTTTTACATTTCTTTACCATTTATGGTCTGATGCAATAAGAGGTGCTAATACCTGTGCTATTAATTTGCAACCAATTAGATGCTATCTAGCAGTAGCCCATTAAAAAGTCCTGTTTCAAAATAACAGGACGGGGAAACTTATTGACCTGAAATGCTGAAAGATGATTGGAGCCAACAAATGTACCTCCAGCTCAGTATTGTATGTATCAATTCAATATAACCTGCCACTGAAAAACAAACCCGTCTATTGCCTACATCTTATTTAAGTGCCACGTTAATAGTTTGCAAGTTCCACCCTGTTGCCTTCTCTAAGTGACGCGGATGAACTTTAAACACTGTTGAAAGTTGCGCTGAGTGAATCTAGTCCAATTATCCGATCGTTCGTCAAGCTGGAGCTCGTGACAGGATGAAGACTGATCAAACTTTTAAATGCTGTTTTTACACTTCAGGAAAAGGACGATTTGATTTGGGAACGCAAGAGAGGAAGCCAAGAAGAAAAGTGATCAATCTGCTCTCTAGCAGGGAACGAAGGCTTGAAAGAGCTTCTCTCCCTTCCCTACGGTCTTAAAAGTCTTTAAACATTGATCGTTTGGACACATTCTCGCTCTCTTTCTTTTCGGTTTAGAAAGATTCTGATTCTGAAATTTGTTTTGACAGAATTAAGGGTTCTAGACAAACTACAGCAAGGGAAAATAAACGGAGAGAAAATGCTATTCAGACATGCCCAATGGGAACAGACACGTATTATTTTATTATGATCTCGTAATGTGCAGAAAATGAATATTTACTAAGCTTATTAGGAATCATTCTAGTATAATTGATTAGTTTATCTTTTTCTCTGTCTAGTAGAGCAGTCAGAATAAACTACATTGTTCCTTTATCTGTCTTTTCCCCCCAAATGACAGAATAGTTCTGAATAATATGAAAGGTGGAGGACTAACCTTTCATTCACCAAAACCTTCTTCTCCTCCCTTTCCTTTCCAGTCTCAAAAGGTTTCAGTCTGTTTCTCAAAGCTCTACAAGCTTGTTATGAGCTTGCAAATGTGCGTATGTATAATTTTATTTATAAAGAGCCACTAGGGTATGCAGTGATGTACATTATTAAATAGAGTATACAAACAAGGGGGTAGGTGCTAGCAATGTATCAGATAAATTAAAATGATATAAATAAAGTTTCATACATAGGTTAAGACTACATATGGACGATTAGATATAAGTGTGGTGTGACTTGACACATTAGGATTGGAATCATTGCCCCGAAGAGCTTACAGTCCAAGCACATGCTAGAAGAATAGCATTCAGCCATTGGCTGTGATGTGAACTGTAATATCCATAACTGATAGTTAA
This sequence comes from Hymenochirus boettgeri, assembly GCA_019447015.1. Classification (NCBI taxonomy): domain Eukaryota; kingdom Metazoa; phylum Chordata; class Amphibia; order Anura; family Pipidae; genus Hymenochirus; species Hymenochirus boettgeri. Next base: position 264,486,574 of record CM033472.1, read on the forward strand.
TATCCAGGAGAACCAGGAAGCAGAAAGGGTGTAACAGGAAATTGGGCAGAATTTCAGGTTAGTCTTACATCTTTAAAAAGTATTGGGGTTTGGGGGTGATTTGAATTTTGACATTTTTTATATTTGGGGGATGGCACTGCCCTTTAAACTCTATTCTGATCCAGTTATACCACTCGCAAGTATACATACAGTATATCAACAGAAATGTAAGAATGTGTAAAGTCCTGCATTTTGATTGGTTGATCTTTATATTTTAAGTATTTATAAATTATAAAAATAACTTCTAAAGACCAATAGCAATTTTTCAACCGGTATGGCTGAAAATTGGTTTGAAATATTGACATGTGTAATTAGCATTAAATCTTTTAGAGGTTAAGTTTGCAGATTATTTACAAATCATTTCTCTAATGAAGAATCTCCATTGTTTGTTAAATATTAAACTGCTCCGATCTACCCGATTGGCACATTTCTCTGGCAATTATTTAGCAAGCAGCAATCATACGTCCATTTATTTAATGGACAACTACAATTTCCTGCACCGCAATAACTCACAATTCTTATTTCTGGAGGTTGGTTTTTATTATTGATTAGTAGAGATGTTCGAAACTGTTGAGTTTCATTTTGTTTTCGAATTTTCAGAAATTTCAAAAATTCGAGTTTCGATTTTCGAAAATAGGCTACTTTCGATTTTCGAAAAAATCATCTACTTTCAATTTTCGATAATTATCTACTTTCGATAATTATCTACTTTCGATAATTATCTACTTTCGACAATCATCAACTTTCGATTTTCGAAAATTGTCTACCTTCGATTTTCGAAAAAAAACATCTACTTTCAATTTTCGATAATTATCTTCTTACGATAATTATCTACTTTCGATTTCGATAATCATCTACTTTCGATTTCGATAATTACCGAATTTGTCGATAAAAATCGAAAACTCAGAAAATTCGGGTTTTGTAAATTCCAGGAGTTCCGAAAGTTTTGTCGGAACTTTGAAACCCTCAGATTCGATTTAAAACTGGGTTCTATTAGAACCCACAGTACATCTCTATTGATTAGTTACTACAAAAAAAAATGGGTTAAAGCGTAATTTAAATCTCCTGTTGCATTAATGTTATCTGGTCCTCGTTATTTCCTATCACCAGAGATGTTATAAAAACACGTATTACTCCAAGCGGTTTACTTCATCTTTGACAAAGATTTTTACACCTTAAAGAATGCAAGATTGGCTTTAATGTCTTCATTTTAATTAATCTAACCTAAAGCAGTGTTAAAAAAAATCTTGAATATGAGAAAATGTGCAATACATGTTACATTAATTCTTTCTTACTCAAGGCAAGAACTCAGGACAAAAGTCACTGTGCCTCCATCTTGGATTTAGGTCTACACCTTGCCTGCCCTATCTTTACATTTTCCTGTGTACCAATGATGTGACACATTCTTTATGCCTTGCAGTCTAAAAAGTAATGAATGGGTCAATCTTCAGTTTGTCTGTGTGTTGCCTTCAAGAACAATAACAGTCACAATTTACTATAAAAATAACTGTTGTCCTTCTGATAAGAAGAAAATAAATAGCGATAACTATATTTATACTGGAACAAATGTATTATTATGTATTTTATATTTCAAATACACCGAGGCACAAAAAGACATATTCATGTAGGTGTGAAATATATGAAATTCACACAACTATGTAAAAATATAAATGGATTAAACCACCATATGTTGTAGCCTAAAGTGATTATTTCAGAACACACTTCAGAGCTGTTTTAAATTTTTAAGATGGTTGGAATGTTATTGCTGAAAATGTTATTTGGTTGCCCACAATATTGACAGATTTTGGTTATTTCCTGAAATGATACTTAACATAAAATCTAATATAGGCTTTAGAAATTCAGGTAGTGGTTTCTGGGCTTTTACAATATATTTCTCAATACCATGAACTGATTCCGTAATCAAGAGCTTTCCACTAGATCAGGTATGTAAAATTTGTAACCCTTTCAGAATTCATTGACAGCATACATTGAAATATCGGGAGGGTGCAAGTTGGAACCCTTTAGGAGACCAGCAGAAAAATGTTAAAAGGAAAGGTACACTGGGAAATTAGTTTTTTTGTTTTAAATTGCCCGTAACTGGAATCTGTCCCCAATTCTGAATTGAATTGTCTGAACCATCTTACATTTTAGATTTCAATCAAATGCTTTAGTGTCATTAACTCTTCTGTTATGTATAGTTTTGCTGTAGGTGGAATTGTGACAGTTGGTATGTGAACTGCATGGTGGGAAATTTCCTCTCTCAATGATGCCTCATAGGGATTACTGAGCATGCTTGCCCTCACAAAGAGTCAGGTAGTCTAGCAGAGGGCTTGGGGATTGAGGGACTGAGCTTAAACAAAACAAGTACTGGATTGAAGTCATGCAGCAACACAAACATATCAGAGTAAGATGTATTTATTTATAGATTGACATGAGGCAAAGTAATTTTTCAGTGAACAATTCCTTTAATTCTTTAAAAGTAAACACGGGATATACTGTGCCTTTTGTTATGGACAGATTTCTACTTGACGTGAGAGTTTTCTCTGTAGATATTGTGATGCCTGAAATCCCCTAGTATACCTTCAGCGCCTATACTCCAATATACAGCCGCTGTCTTCACCTATAGACAAGTCCCCGATCATCAGGAGACTTGTCGCCCCTCGCTGTACACTGATACCCCCAGGTCTTAGAGTGCAAGGTATAGACACTGAGGCCAGGTATACCCAGGAAACCGGAACACCAAATGAAATCACAGGAACTGGAAGACAAAAATAAGAAGGCAAGAGTGCAATAATAATGAGACAGGAAAATACAATAAACAAGACTAACTACTATAATTAGAAGCAAAAAGAAACAAAGTGGACCACTAGCTTGGCAACCAAAGCTATAACAGACAATGAAGAGAAATAGTAAAAGGCTTAAATAGGCAGAGGGACCAATGGGAAATGGAGTGACAGAGTCTGATGCAGGATTGGCTGTAAACAACAAAGTTTAAACTGATTGGATCTCCCCAGTCCAATTCTACTACCTGTAGGGATGGAGGAGATAAGAAGAGGTGCCTGTGCGCGTCCGCGGGTCCAGGAGAGACCTGAAGCGACAGGCGGCCCGAAGAAGAGGAGTATTGACGTGACAATGGACGCCACGAGCTGGGGTCTGCAGCCGGGGTTGCAGCTCCCAGTTGAGATCCCCGAAGATGGCGTGATCTGTGGGAACAAGGAGCAGGTAAGCAAAAGTTCCTGACAGATATTTACATAATGCATAAAGTCAGTAAAGTGAAGGCAATTAGGTTATAAAATCCCTTTACTCTATTACTATTCTCTAATGCTACAGTCAGTAAAGACAGAAATCCCTTCCTTATCAGGACCTTACTGTAGATCTAAAGTGCTAACATGGTCAGAGAAGGTGACAGTCTAGGTCTTACATCAATCATTCCATTCAATAGTAATTTAGGGGATTATTGTGTCATCCCCATAGAGAGGCAAATGATCAGTGCAGGAAACCTGTCAGAGACCATAAAGTCACCGCTCATGGCTGTACCCAGATGTGGCATAAAGGGAATCATGAAACATACAGGCAGAAAATGCAATAGCTTCTTCTCAGTTGGGGAATAGTCTAGGTACGCAAGGCAGCTTTTTAACTTGAGAGTGGATGAATGGCTTCTGGTTACGGAAATATTGATCACCGGCTGGAGTTCTATTCCAAAAGTAAAATTCTAGCAGTGGGCAACATAATTCTTTGTCTTCATAAAGCAGCGAAAACCTTCCCATTTATAAAAAGGAGAAATCATCATTTTAGCCGAGATCGGTGGCAAGAGCATTGAGTGCGTGAAGCGTTTCTGGGAACCGTTTCATAAAAAGGAGAAGGTGGATATTAATAAGCAGGAAAAAATGCAGAGATAAGCAATAGATTTAATAAAGGGAATGGAACACTGGAGCAATGAATAAAGGGTTGTCAGAAGTGATTTTATTTTGCTACAGAAGAAACCTTTTGTAAGTAATAAGGCAACACTTTGCAAATATGATAGATGTCAGCACAAAATGTCTTTACGGATAAGAAAAGTACAAAGAATAAAACAAAAGGACATGTCTACCCCCTTAACAAACTTTTAACCCTCTAACCACAAACCCCCCCAAAGACTATTTCACATTATTTACCTTTCTCCCTGGTGCAACAGAAACCAGATATTTGCCTTGAATCAGCCAGTTCCTCTAAGCTCTTCTGTTCACAAACCGGTAATGTCAACAATGACATATGATGCTGTGTGAGTCTGGGAAGAGCTTGTACAGCTTTTAAGGGATTGCACAATAAACAAAATACTTCATTTCAATCTATAAATGAATACATGTAAGTAGCACTTACTATCATGTGTTTGTGTTGCTGCATGACTTCAATCCAGTACTTGTTTTGCTGAAGTTCAGTCCCTCAGTTTCCCAGCCCCCAGCCAGACTATTTGACTCTCTGTGAGTGCAAGCATGCTCTGTAATCCCTATGAGGCAGCATTGGGAGAGGGAATTTCCCACCATGCAGTTCACGTATAAACTGTCAACATTCCAGCTACAGTGAACTATACATAACAGAACAGTTTTTGATAATATGGCACTTGATTGACAGCTGAAATGGTTTCAGATTGGATATCTAATGAAATAGTGGACAGATCAACCAAAAAAAAAAGTACAGTGATAGTTGGGAAGAATTATAGTTTCCAGTTACTTTGAGGTAAATATCCATGTGGGGAGTCCTGGTTATGGGGTTTAAAGTTTCTTACGGTGGTGGACATGCACTTCAATCACTAAAAGTAAAAAGGGAAGTAATTTACCTCCGGTAATGTGTTATTTTATTTACTAACCGAAGGCCGTCGATATGCACAGACACAAGACACATTTCCACATCATTCAGGGATTGGAGGGGATTGGAGGCAGTCCAGGAGGGGATGGGGGAGTTGGGTGAATTTGTAGACTGAAAATATGTGATGCTACAATAATCCTGTGTATGTATGTATGTATGTATGTATGTATGTATGTATGTATGTATGTATGTTAGAGATAGCCAAATTTCCGAGAGTTCGGTCCGTTTTCGAACTTTCGAACTATATGGAAAGTTCGAAAAGGGACCCATTAAAGTCAATGGGAGTCAAATAGTTTGAAAAGTTCTAATGAAATACAATTAAAATATCAATGGTAACTTAATGTAAATGGCTGTGGGACCTGGGAAATGGTCTGGGGAACATGTTCCAATATCCAGGACTTTCGAAAACTCGATTTTACTCTCACGCGTGTTACATTTGATCTCTCGCGTTTGATTTTCGATAATTATCCCTCAAACGATTCGAAGATTGTTCAATTTTAAAATTTGATTATTATGGAAAGTCCGTAAAGTAGTGTTCATTAAATAGCGCGGGACAAATAATCTAAGTAACTACATACAGTAAATCCGTGTGTAGATTATAAGTCCTACACTATGAAACATGAATGGAGATGGGGGTGATCGCTGCCTTCTTGCTTCCGTGTATTTCCTGCTAATCAGGTGGCCTGTTTATTTCCGTTACATTGTTCATTGCACATAGTAAAATAAATGGATGAACATGTACGTCAAGTCCAGTTTATTGCCTGGAGTGTGCAGTGCGATTGGAAAGTTTCTGCAGATAACAGAGACCCTACAATAAGTATAAAAGGAAACACAGAGATTAGCAGGAGCAAAGAAAGAGAATAATGGGCATTAGCCAAACGTGAGAATATGGTGTACGCCATTGTGTAATTGGCGGGGAAACTTAAGACAAGAGGCTGGGGGCAGGATTATGATGAAGGCTGTTGTTGCTCAAAATCCTCATGTCAGTGGGATAGGAGACGTTTTAGATGCAGGTTTTGCTTGTCTTGAAGCTTTTGGTTTATTTAAAGTAACAGATTTCCCGTTTCACTTATCACCCCTTTAATATTGAGATTGCAAATATATGTACCCACTTGTATGGATTTCATTTCGTTTCAGGGGTTATTCCTCCAGATCCACCATGTCACCCCATGTTGAAAAGGAATCCAATGCCCAATGGGGGACTGCCCCAGACCTGAGTAACTGAAGCCATTTGACACATCCTATTAGTGGATCAGGTGGTACTGCCCCTTGAGCAATCTGTCTGGTAGTTACGGAGGATACTATATGTTTGCAAGTATCTGATTACCATTCAGATAGATCAAGGGGCAATGCCTCCTAAACCCCCAATTATAATTATTATTGTTATTATAGTTATTATTAGTTGTAGAAGTAGTAGTAGTATTAGTAGTGGTAGTATTAGCAGTAGTAGCAGTAGTAGCATTAGTAGTAGTAGTAGTAGTAGTAGTAGTAGTTAGTAGTAGTAGTAGCATTAGCAGTAGTAGTAGTGGTAGTAGTAGCATTAGCAGCAGTAGTAATAGTAGTAGTGGTAGTAGTAGCATTAGCAGTAGTAGTAGTAGTAGTATAAGAATTTGTGGTAGCATTAGTAGTAGCAGCAGTAGTAGTAGTAGTAGTAGTAGTAGTAGCATGGTATTTAGTGATGAATCCTGTTTCAGATTTGGAAATGCAGGTTTCAAAAATAAAATTAGATTTTTGGAACTTCAGTAGGTTCTCACCAGATTCTTTCATATCTAGTAGTAGTAGTAGTAGTAGTAATAGTAGTAGTTCAACTCTAGTAGTAGAAATTAGTAGTGTTAGTAGTAGTAGTAGTAGTGTAGTAGTAGTAGTAGTAGTAGTAGTAGTAGTAGTAGTAGTAGTATTAATCAACAGTAGTAGTAATTAGTAGTGTTAGTAGTAGTAGTAGTTCAACTCTAGTAGTAGTAATTAGTAGTGTTAGTAGTAATAGTAGTAGTAGTTCATCTTTAGTAGTAGTAGTAGTTCATCTCTAGTAGTAGTTGTTTCATTTAATATTATTAAAGGGTATCTCCACCCCCAAAAACAAAAATCAACAAGCTGATGGAAATCCCCCCTAACCTAGGTTTAAAGAGATGCTAAAATGGATTTAGTAAGTACATTGCATCGGTATGTATGTATAATTTTATTTATAAAGTGCCACTTGGGTACGCAGCGCTGTACATTATAACAATACAGATTATACAGTATGTATGTATATGTTTATTTATATAGCACCACTTGGGTACACAGCGCTGTACATTATAACAATACAGATTATACAGTATGTATGTATATGTTTATTTATATAGCGCCACTTGGGGACACAGCTCTGTACATTATAACAATACAGATTATACAGTATGTATGTATATGTTTATTTATATAGCGCCACTTGGGGACACAGCGCTGTACATTATAACAATACAGATTATACAGTATGTATGTATATGTTTATTTATATAGCGCCACTTGGGGACACAGCGCTGTACATTATAAAATACAGATTATACAGTATGTATGTATATGTTTATTTATATAGCGCCACTTGGGTGCACAGCGCTGTATATTATAAAATACAGAGTATACAAACAAGGGGATAAGTGCCATTATACAGATAGATAAAAATTAAATTAAATACAATTTCATACATCGGTTGAGATTATATATATAAATTATGCATAAATTGATATAAGTGTGACAAGCCTTGACACATTAGGAATGAGATCCCTGTCCCATAGAGCTTACAATCTAATTGGGAGGGACAACATGCAGATACAAGTGGGGGAGATTGGTACAAAGTGATTGAGATGGATAACAATCGTTTGTTGTGCTGATGCTCAGAAAGGTAGGATAACAGTCTAGATGTGAAAGTATTAATGGATGTCACCAGGGGAAGTGAGAGAGGGAGAAAGTTCCAAAGGTAGGGAGCAGCAAGAGAGAATGTTTAATGCGGGAGGAAGCAGTGTTAGTTGGGGGTCTGTGGAGATTTCCTTGTGAGGAACGGAGGGCACGGCCTGGAACATAAGGGACCAAGGGCCCTATTATAAAAGATCAATATCGTTATCGAAAAAATAACGATTGTTATCGTAAAATAGCGATCGTATTTTCCGATAACGATCTGTATTTTCCGATAACGATCGGTATTTTATGATAACGATCGGAATTTACGATATCGTAAAATACAGATCGTTATCGTAAAATAGCGATCGTTTTCGGAAAATACAGATCGTTTTTTTACAATAACGACCTCTATTTTACGATAACTATCGGTATTTTTTCGATAACGATATCGATCTGTTATAAATAGGGCCCTTAAGAGAAGATAAGTAGGGAGGTGCAGTAGAGCGAAGGGATTTAAAGGATTAAAGTAGGGTATATGATTCTTTGTTTGATGGGAAGCCACCCTATGGAATGAAGTATCAGGGTTGCGGGATATCTTTTGGAGGAGAGCGAGATGATCTGAGCTTCCGAGTTTAAGATAGACTGGAGTTTAGAGAGATGAGAGGCCGGGAGTCCAATTAGTAGAATGTTACAGTAGTCAAGACGGGAGATTATAAGGGCATGCATGAGCATTTTAGTAGTGGAGAGAGAGAGAAAAGGGCAGATCTTGGCAATATTGCGAAGGAGAAAACAACAGGTCCTAGTGACAATGGTAATGTGATGATGGAAGGAAAGAGAGGAGTCAAAGATAACTCCAAGACAGCGTGCAGATTCAACTGGGTTAATTACCATATTGTCAATAGAGATGGAGAATGGTGGACTAGGTCCCAGTTTCGAAATAGAGATAGATAGATAGATAGATAGATAGATAGATAGATAGATAGATAGATAATAGATAGATTATAGATAGATAATAATAGATACAGATTTCATTTACTTAACAAAGTACAAAAAATCTGTTTAGTGTCCCTTTAAAATCCCCAAAACTTTCCTTAAAGGTACGTACCAGCCTTTGTTCCCTCGTTCCTGGCCCCCTCTTCTCCTTTTCCACACGGAACAGCAAATGGGGTGGGGCTGGCACCCACATCTGTAATTGCTGATGCGGGAGCCAAGGTATGGAGGGACCGGCAAGAACACATAGGCGTTGATTTTAGGGATTTAACCTTATTGTCTAGGGCTGGGGGGGGGGATTCCCTTTATCCTTTTATCTTATTCATTTTTATTTTTAGCTGAGACTAAATTTTTTACTTAAAGGGATCCAGAGGGAAGGCGTGGGGGTTGGGGAGAGTCCACTACAAAACCTCTCAAAGGAGCAGCAAGTGTCAGGTACGGATTACACACAATACTACTCTATAGAGATGTAATGTGGGTTCGAATAGAGCCCAGTTTCAAAGTGAATCTGAGGGTTTCGAACTCCCGACAAAACTTCCTGAACTCCCGAATTTCACGGAACCCGAATTTTTTGAATTTTCATTTTTTAGCGAAAATTGAAAGTAGACAATTATCCAAAATCGAAAATCGAAAGTAGATGATTATCGAAAATCGAATCCTCGAAAGTGATGATCGATTTCGGTAACTCTCGAAAATAGAATGTGGAAGCTTGAAAACAGCCCGATCATGAGGAAAGATAGTTTTAAAATAAGTTTTGGTTCTATTTAAGGGTTCCCCAGACCATTCCCCAGGTCTCTGTGTCATTTACAGTAACCGACTATTACTGTTTGTCCCTCAAAATGGACAGAAACTTTCAAACATCTTTCGAACATCCCTACTACTCTACAGTTTTCTGGACTTTCCTCAGGTCCTGCCGGAGAACCATAAGGAGCAGAGGAGAATGGTCTTTCCTGTGCACGTGAAGCGTGCCGATATATCATCTCCAACGTTAAGAAGACACAGTTATGTGTGTGCAGAGGAAGGAGCAGTGAGCCGTCAGCCCCAGGACCAATGAAGCTCTGAAACCATCTTAAAAGGAACCGCATGGCCTATTTCCTGCCCAGTGTAATTCATTGCTTTAAGGTCCATAGTAAAGAGAAAGTACAACTTGCAGGCGGAATCAATAAAAGGTTACTGTATTGTTAAAAATGATGCTAATTTTACCCCAACCAATCTTCTTCTGCTTTTTTGGATTGTATCCCCTTCCACAGTTTTTGAGATCTTCTTCTGCTTTTTTGGATTGTATCCCCTTCCACAGTTTTTGAGCTAAAGACATCAAATTCAGACTTGCAGAACACATACAGGGAGATTTAATAAAAGTTAATTAGGGAGATTCAATAAAAGTTCTTATCGTTAAAAATTGTACTTATTTTGCCCTCTTATCGTTAAAAATTGTACTTATTTTGCCCCAACCAATCAGATGTTAGCTTTCAAATGTTAAAAAAGATTTGATTGGTTGGGGCAAAATTAGCACCATTTTTAACAATACAGTAACGTTTTATTGATTCTCCCTGCAAGTCTATTATATTACAAATTATATTGACCTAGATGGAAAGTGTAAAACAATATCAGGATTATTTAACAAGAGGTGCACCATTTTGCCTGTGTTGTAAATCTGCAGTAACCAATGAAATTATTTCTAACTGTAGTAGAATAGAAAAAAGGGCCAATCAACTGGACATGAAGTTTAGTCTTTAAAGGCCCATGTCACCTGACTGGTTTTCTCAATTTCTGAATGGAGTCTGTATATCAAAAGGTTTCTAATGCTTCCAAAAATATACAGGGAAATGTAGTAAAAGTTCTTATCGTTAAAAATGGTGCTAATTTTGCCCCAACCTATCAGATATTATTTACCATTTGAAAGCTAACATCTGATTGGTTGGGGCAAAATTTAGCACCAAGAACTTTTATTACACCTCCCTGAGAGAGTTTTATGTAAACTACTTGATTCCCAGTCAGTGTGTGATGGGTTATGAATTTTAAGAAAATAAATAAAAATGTTTCCTGGTTTTTATTGACCTTTTCAAATAAGATTCCACGGGGTGTTTTGATGAGACGCAGTTTGGCATCTCCTACTCATACAGATAAACAAACAATTTGTAAACAAATAAGGCCCCCTGGGCAGAAAACCTTGTCCTACCACAAAATCATGTTCTGAATATTTATAGAAAAGTGAATTTAATCCTAAACATAAATAGAAAACATTTCCCCTTCATCTTCCAGCTTCCCGTACAAGAACCTTGATGCTTCTTTTCTTGGACGTAGATGAAAATATCGAGAAATATATTTCGCCTTCTCTTCCCATTTCTCTGGGCACTAAATAAAAACTCTCGCAAACAGTAATAAATCTTTGCAAACATTTCATGACAGTTTCTTGTTTCTGTTTTTGACCTGTGGCCATTTAGTCGAAATAAACACATAGAGAGAAGATTAGGAATTTTTTTTGCTACTGTGTTCGGAGGAAATTACGTAACGTTGCAGAACAAAGCTTTCATCTACACAAGAAAGAGGCACAGGTGACCCACAGGACCACTGTAATGTAAAGGGGTTATAAATTCTAAAAAAAATACTTACCTGAAAAAACACTTTTAGAGGACCGTTATGCGAATTTATTTTAATTTCTTAGTTATTCATTTATTTTTATCTGCTATTTATTATTGCGTGGGAGGTAAGGGCAAATATTCCTACCTCCTGTTTTGCTTTAGGTTACAAGCAATCAGATGTTAAGGTTTTTATCTTTGTTTCAGTCAACCATTGTTTCTCATCCATTATGAAGGCTTGCGGCGTGGTGTTTGTATATGGTACACGTGTACGATCAGGATAGCAGCCGTGGACAGCCATGGACATTAATGGGCGTGCTTACCCCTGACCTTAAATTTAGATTTATTTTTTGTAAAATTGACAATAACGTTGTAACGCTTTCACAGATTCCTTAGCTGGGTGACAGCACACTATCAGGGAGATTCAATAAAAGTTCTTATTGTAAAAAACGGTGCTAATTTTGCCCCAACCATTCAGATCTTATTGGTTGGGGCAAAATTAGCACCATTTTTAAAGATAAGCAGGGAGATTTAATAAAAGTTCTTATTGTTAAAAATGGTGCTATTTTTGCCCCAACCAATCAAATCTTTTTTAACATTTGAAAGCTACATCTGATTGGTTCGGGCAAAATAAGTACAATTTTTAACGATAAGAACTTTTATTGAATCTCCCTAATTAACTTTTATTAAATCTCCCTGTATGTGTTCTGCAAGTCTGAATTTGATGTCTTTAGCTCAAAAACTGTGGAAGGGGATACAATCCAAAAAAGCAGAAGAAGATGACAGATAAATGCGCAGTGTTAAAATCCGCGGAGGCGGGTTTAGGGGCGTGGTGGCCGAAATAAGGAATTCTGATTGTGGAGACTCCAGGTAAGTACTGGTCATAGGTGGTTGGATTGGCCTCGCGGAAGTGTGGGAGACCACCCCAAAATCCATGAGACTCCCGCAACTGCTGGCAGGGGTGGGATACCTGCAAGTGTTCCCCTTTAAATAGATACACTATTGAGAAATGCACTGTACAGAGCTGTGCTAATATCTGTCTTACTTTATTCCCCAGCAGCTCTGCACTGTTGTTTCCATACAATCCAACTCCCCTTTAAATAGGTACATTGATGAGAAATGGATTGCACAGAGCTGTGCTAAGATCAGGTTCATGGCTGGGGTGATGTTGGATGGCCTTGAAATCATGGTAATGGTTAGTGAAACCTGGTTTTGTGGCCAAACTGCTGGTTGCTTAATTTTGCAGAATGTGGCCAAAATATTTTCCAAAAAATTCTCAGGGAGATGAAATGACCCAGTCAGATATACATATATATATAAGCCCCAGCACTTCTATTTATATAAGTTTTATATTTATGTACTGAACTATCTATGTATTTATTCCCCTTGTATGACTTTATTGTATTATAATACTGTACAGTGCTGCATCCCCAAGTGGCGCCATATAAATAAACTATACATGCATACATACATACGTGACCACGATGCACTTCCATGGAGGCTGCAAGTTAGGTAAGATTTTTACGCCTGATTCAATGAAACGGTGTTAAAAAACACACACTATCCCCATATAAATTGGGTATAGCGAGTCACATAAATCCGTGTTCATTCGTTCCGAGGCGACTTGATGATTCAACTCTGATTGACGAAACTGGAAATTTCATAACTAAACATGGGCCCTATTTATAAACGTGCGGGATCGTTACGTAGCTAATCCGCTAGAGATGGACTAGAACTCGAGCCCAAACTTTATGAAGTTCGTCCATCTCTATAAAGTCCAAGGAACACTCCAGCACACCGGTGTTGGCTGTATGCCAGACAAGTGGATAGCTGCAGTTCCCCTAGCTCTCTACTCCAAGGGCCAGAAAGTTCTCTAGCACAACAAAGATATGGGGGAGCACACTAATCAGGTGAATTCACAACTATTAATTGTAACAACACATTCAACGTTTTGGGACGCCCTGTCCCTTTCTCAAGTATCTATAAACCGCTCCTTTAACGATCAGCAATTTTACCATTGTGACATGATCGCAAACTTACAATCACAATCGTATATTAACAATCCCAATTGTAACGATACGATTGCCTATACAATACCATTGTGTAGTTTACTGCGTACAGACAAGCGGACATAAATATACTACCGCAGCCGTATATTAACAATAACCCGCGGTATCAGAGGTTTCCAATACCGCTGGGTTATTTAATATCCCCCAATCTATTCTATGAATCAAATCTCATCAGATTTCATCATTCAGATCATTATATTACATTGATTTGACCAATCCCGAGTGATTTGTTCATTTTTCAAACCTTTACCTGTGTTTGATATGGGAGATTTCACAGTCAAATTTAATTACAAATAAATAATCATCACAAATAAATTCTTGGATTAATAGAATCACATAGAGACTTACTGACAAGTAGTAATCACTGTTCTCATACAGAGTGGACATTTCTAATATTATAAGAACCTTCACAGTTGAATCCAATTTCCTTGTACGGGAAATTCAATTAACACTGTCCTGATTTTATTTGTCCCAAAAGACGGACATTTTTATACTTAAAGGCATTTTATACCTTTATTCCCTAATTCAATCGTAATAAATGGCTACAGTCCTGTACACTGACTAAGTCTTGGTTAAATATGAGCATAGACATTCTTTTAGAGGATAAATATTATTGTACAGAGAATTTGTAGAATTTACACACTGGCATACACTATAAACAAAGGGGTTTTAGTATACATTACTATGATCACATGAATGAAAAGCCTTCCAACCATGTCAAGGTAACCCCAGTCTGGAGGGTCCTAACATCTAAGCTTTTTTACTTCAATTATGATCAGCAAACTTTTACATTTCTTATACTTGCGCACTGGTTCCATATAACAGGCTTTCTCACTTCCCCCCAGCCCTTTGGCTTTTTAAAATGAGGGAAGAGGCCGACTATCCAGTGCTTTATATTAAAGGCATAGGACCTTCCATTAAAGCGCTGTGCTGGAGATGCTAATACCACATGGAAGCTTAACCATGCTTCCTAATAAATACAAACATAGAAAAGATAATCAATGCACATTCCTAGGCCCCATACAATATCATATTATCTGCACACTGGCATACATTATAAACAAAGGGGTTTTAGAATACATTACTGTGATCACATGAATGAAAAGCCTTCCAACCACGTCAAGGTAACCCCAGTCTGGAAGGTCCTAACTTCTAACCTTTTTAAATTTCTTTGCATTTTTCATTCTTACAAACTGGATCCATTTAACAGGCTTTCTTACTTCCCGCCAGCCCTTTGGCTTTTCAAAATGAGGGAAGAGACCGTCCACCCAGTTCTTTATATTAAAGGCATAGGACCTCCCATAAAAGGGGCGTGTTGTGGGTGCTATTACCACATGGAGGCTTGACCAGGCCTCCCAATAAATACATACAATACACTCCAATTAGGCTAATTTACAACTACATTTAGCGGAAGTGCTACTGATCTGGTCAAACCTTTATACAAACATAGAAAAGATAATCAATGCACATGAAAAGCCTTGTGTGAGAAATGCAAAGTTTGCTAATTGTAATTGAAGAAAAATAAATTTAAAAAGGTTTTAAAGGTTCCTGCTCTGAAACTGTCAGCCAATCTGTCCTGTGTCTCCTCCTCACATTTACAGCCCCCTGGTCACTCCCACTCATGGACCCCATGGTCCCTCCAGTTGCAGGTCCCCCTTGGCCCATTATCTTACAGCCCCATGTGTCCCCACCCACTCACAGATTTCTAAGCCCCACCCACTCGCAGGTGCTGTGGGTTACTCAGACCCCCCCCCCTACAGAAAACTCTGTGGAATCAGCCTTTTCAGGCAGTGAGAATTCTGCCTGAAAAGGCTGTTTTCACACAGTGAAAGAGAAGGGCTATAGATTCCCTTACCTTCTCTGTCAGGACTTCACACAGCAGAGAGGAGAGGAGGAGGGACTTCCTGTCTCCCTCACACATGGAGTCTGAGGCTGTGCTCGCTGGCGGCACTGTGCAGGAGAAGCCTCAAGAATGTCACATGTCAGCCTCCCACCCATTAACTTTCTGGTCAGTAATTTCTGTATATCTTGGGCTGTGGAGCACGTAAAGAGGTGGTTTATGGCTCATTTTAAAGGTAGGAAACTGGCCTTTCATTTAAACTTAACTTGTCTGGAGACCACAGTTCCCCTTTAATATAAAGTACTGGATGGCCTCTTCCCTCATTTTTAAAAAGCCGAAGGGCTGGGGGGATGTGAGAGAGCCTGTTATATGGATCCAGTGTGTAAGAATGAGAAATGCAAAGTTTGCTAATCGTAATTGAAGTAAAAGAAATTTAAAAAGGTTAGAAGTTAGGACCTTCCAGACTGGGGTTACCTTGACTTGGTTGGAAGGCTTTTCATTCATGTGATCACAGTAATGTATACTAAAACCCCTATGTTTATAAAGTATGCCAGTGTGCAGATAATATGATATTGTATGGGGCCCAGGAATGTGCATTGATTATCTTTTCTATGTTTGTATAAATGTTTGACCAGATCAGTAGCACTTCCGCTAAATTTAGTTTTAAATTAGCCTAATTGTGAAAAAGAGTGCTTCCACAATCCTTGTATTGTATGTCCTAATAAATACATTCAATACAAGGATTGTGGAAGCACTCCAATTAGGCTAATTTACAACTACATAATATCGTGGTAACTTTATTGTATCAACGCGTTTCGGCCTTGATGTTGGCCGTCCTCAGGATGAGAACATCAAGGCCGAAACGCGTTGATACAATAAAGTTACCACGATATTAACATCAAGGCCGAAACGCGTTGATACAATAAAGTTACCACGATATTTGCAACAAGTCCCATGAGTGTTCCTTCTCTAGAAATCATCTATTTATAAACCGCGGGAGGCACCGGGGCACCTGGAACATAAGGCGAGAGTGCGGGACACCGGGAGGATTACTATATATAGGGACTCCGAAGTTGACGTAATATACTATTATAATGTAAAAAGGCGCATTATTTCTTATAATACATAAGTATCTGATTCCTTCACCCCATTTGCATTTTAAATTCTAACCTTGTCCCTATTCCCACCTTTATGTAACCCCCCACCCCCCAAAGCTACCTTCTGTAACCCAGCAGAAAGGAACATCCCAGCCCAGCATCTATGCGGTTAAATCAAATCTTTGTGGAGGAGGAGAGAGACATTGGTTATGAAGTGACAGGAAGCAGCTCCAGCAGGTCCCGTAAGTGAAGATAAACAGTGCAAAAAAAAAAAAGGGAAATAAGAAATATAAGAAATGAGTCACTTAGTGACATAGCTGAGTGATTTATATAAGGATATATACCATTGCAGCTCCCATTATAAAATATCACACTTATGTATTATATATATATATATATATATACATAAAATCAAATTTCAACATAGCCAATGTAGTATACCGTTACACTATGTTGATTTGAATAAAATATACACTTAAAAGTGCATACAATATGGGTAAACTTTAAGTCCAACATTAAGAACAATGGTGTGCGACCCTGACACAGTCTGAAAAAGTTTGAGAACCACTGCTATAGGGTACCAGCAATGCCAAATGCAAACTATTAGTGAGACTTTATAACTGCCTCATCCCATTCAAACTCACTGTGGTTTACCCGGATCTGAGCCTCATTCCCATTCAAACTCCCAGATTGCATTCCTTCTGCATACTCTTTAATATTTCCACTTTAATAGATAAATTTATAGAAACAACGTAGTGTAGAGCTACAGGGGGTTTAATGAAGTGACCCTGATCTAAGCACAGCGCTGTGCAATGTATTTACTTATTGGAAAGTAAATGAAACTATCACTATCTGAAGTTGAATGAAATCAACCCGGACCCTCATTTTTATTAATTACTCAATTAAGCCCTGACAAACTGACTCAGTAAGAATGAGCAGATACTGGTATGAATCTGCTGTCTTATCTCATAGTCAAGTCTGGTTGTTTATTGGGGCATTCTTCATTTGTTTGATCCTCACTCTGTTTTCATTTAATTTGTCTGTCTCCTCTTAGCCCCTCCCACTTCCCAGCTGAATAGTGTTACTAATTGTAGTTGTAATCAGGCCAGTTATATCTGTAAGGGCCCTAGTCACATTCTGACCTTGGTCACATTCTGCAGCCTTTCCCAAGTGTAGGGCTGAATTAACAGCAGAATTCAACCAGAATTAACCTGAAGTGCCTGACACTGAACTCTGCTCATTTGGATCAGACCATTGAACCCTTCCCATTGTATTATTACCCATCATGTTCCATATAACCTTGCTGCTTACCTGCCTGGTTACCTACCTACTCAGCTCCATCACCTCACTACAACACCCCCTGTTGGCAAGTCTATTTACATCGCACCCTCCGTTCTATCCTCTCCCCTCCTTACCCACCATGAACTCCTTCCCATCATCAAACACCCCCCAGCCTCAACTACAAGACAAACACATGGTCCATTTAAATCCCACTCCCTCCTCTCGTTCTCTCTCCTCGTTCTACTTGCAGCTGGTGATATCTCCCTAATCCAGCCCACTCCCATACCACACCTGTATGGTCAACCCATCCCCACCCTAATGTCTATTGCCTTTAACGCTCCTTCCTCCAATGGTACCCTAAACACACCAATATCACTAATGTACCTCTCCTTTCCCTTCCCCCTTATAATATAGCTCTTATATCTGGTCCCTGTGGAACGCACGGTCTGTTTGTAATAAACTTGCACACGTACACAACCTATTTATCTCTAGCTGCTTACTTTAATACTTCACTCTAACATGGCTGTCACCCTCTGACTGGTCTCACCCGCCGCACTCTCATATGGTGCTCTCAATCACTTCAGCCACACCACTAGGCCGAATAAGTGGGTGGGGAGTTGGTATCTCTCTTTGAGCGCTGTACTTTCATACCCATCACGCCCTTACCAGCCCTCTCTGTCATCTTTCCAGTCCTCAGCGTGTTTCTCCCACACCCTACAGATTGCAGTTATTTATCGACCGCCCGACCACCACTTTCTTTGACCACTTCTCTGCCTGGTTGTCCCACTTTATCCACTGACATCCCCTCAATTATCTTAGAGGATTTCAATATCCCCATCGATACCAACACCTCTCCCTGGCACTAAACTCTCTCTTTACCTCCTTCCTTGGCCTTTACCCAATGGTCCTCTGCCCAGACCCATTGTATGGACACCACACTGGATCTGGTCTTTACCATCTCTGCTCTGTATCTAACTCCTCCAGCTCTCCCTTTCCTCTGTCCGATCATCATCTTCTCAAATATATCTTGTGTCATCTGTCCCAACCGTAACCCCTAACAACCAAACGTACAGATGCGGGACCTGCGTATCTCCACCCCATTCACTCTCTGTCCCTCTCCAACAACTTAACTCTATGCCCCCCTTCTCGGACCCTAACCTTGCAGCTGTCCACTACCATAACACGGTTTCCAATGCCCTCGACTCTGTTGCTCCCTTATCCACCCGTCGCCTTAGACACAAGAACCCACAACCGTGGCTTACGGACCAGAATAAAAAGTTGAAAAGGCGATCCCGTATATCCGAGCGACGCTGGCGCAAGAGTTACAAAAATAGACTTTCTCAAATAGTGCCCTTGTCAGATCAGAGGTGCTGTCCTTAGCCAAACAAAACTACTCTTCTTCACTACATCCTCCCAATCCCATAACCACACACAGCTCTTCAAAGTATTCAACTCCCTGCTCTGTTCGCCACCTCCTCCGCCCACCCCATTTATCGGCTGATGAAATAGCCTCATATTTCATAGAGGAAATCGAAAACATCCAAAGTGGTTTTCCTGTGTGCCCTAAACATAAATGCAATTCAGCTCACCACATCTCCTATAGACTTTGGTTGCCCAGATGTCTGTTCCTGGACATAAATTCAAAATAAAAATGGTAATAAAGAGCAACCAAAAACTCAGACAAACCCACAGGTATTGCTATAAAAAAGAGTGATTTATTGTGCACAACCACGACATGTTTTGGACAGTCTAGGTCCTTTCTCAACTGTTGAGAAAGGACCTAGACTGTCGAAACATGTCGTGGTGTGCACAATAAATGCACGTTTGTTTATAGCAATACCTGTGGGGTTGTCTGAGTTTTTGGTTGCTCTTTATTACACATTTTTATTTTCCTGTGTGCCCTACCTCCTCCCTACATCTTCCAACCACTAAAACTGCACTGCCCAACCTCCCTTCATTGCTCATCCCCTCCATCTCTACCCCTACCACTGCAATGTCTAACCTCCCTTCATTGGTTAATCCCTTTACTTGCCAGCTAGAGCTTCACCACTATAACAAAACAGGGTCTTTCATCTCTCCTATCCAGGACACGTCTCACCATCTGCCCCCTCAACCCCATACCCTCTCATCTTATTCCCCTGCTCTCCTCTTCCTTCATTCCAGCCCTAACCTCTCTGTTTAACTTGTTTCTATCCACTGGTATTTTTCCCTCTATATTTAAACATGCCGTTGTATCCCCTATACCTAAAAAACCCTCCCTTGACCCGTCTCCTCTTTCCAGCTACTGACCTGGTTAGTCACCTATCTGCTAACTCTCTCTTTGACCACCTCCAGTCAGGCTTCAGATCCTGGCCTCCTTAGGTATCCAGGACACTGCACTTTCTTGGCTATCCTCCTATCTCTCTGGTGGGACCTATAGTGTTTTTCACTCTGAAACTAGCTCCACTCCTCGCCACCCTCCCTGTGGGGGTCCCGCAAGGCTTGGTACTCAGTCCTCTTCTTTTCTCCATCTACACCTATGGCCTTGGACAACTCATTAGTTCATTTGGGTTCCTGTATCACCTGTACGCGGACGATACCCAAATTTACATCTCTTCCCTGGATCTCCCTACACTGACATCCCAGGTCCCCGACTGCCTTAGTGCCATCTCTGCCTTTATGTCCTCCTGTTTCCTCAAACTCAACATGGACAAGACTGAACTTGTCCTTTTCCCACCCTCACGATCTGTTCCCCTCCCTAGTCTTACTATTAATATTAACAACACCGATATCCCCATCTCCTGATGTCCACTGCCTGAGAATAACGCTAGATTCCGATCTTTCCTTCAAACCTCATGTCAATTCGCTTGACAACTCCTCCTCAAAAACATCTCCCGCATTCAACCCTTCCTCTTGAAGGAAGCTACAAAAATCCTAGTCCATGTCCTAATCATATCCAGGCTTGACTACTGCAACACACTCCTGTGTGGTTTATCAAACAACCGCCTGGCACCACTTCAATCCATTCTCAACTCTGCTGCCCGGCTCATTCATATCTCTTCTCGCTTCTCTAATGCCTCTCCTCTCTGCCAGTTCCTCCACTGGTTGCCCATCACACAAAGGATCCAGTTCAAACTGCTTACCTTATCCTATAAAGCACTATCCAACACAGCCCCTCCATATATCTCAGAGCTGATCCAGCGATACCGTCCCAGGCGCAACCTCCACTCTGCAAATGATACCCTCTTCTCATCCACTTTGGTCACCTCTTCCCATGCCCACATTCAGGACTTTACTCGTGCTGCCCCTCTGCTCTGGAACTCCCTTCCTTTAGTCTGTCAGTCACTCACCGTCCCTTAACACCTTCAAACTTAACCTTAAAACCCACCTCTTTAGGCACCATATAACCTGGCCTAAACATTACCCCCTTACTACCAAATTTGATCCAACCCGCCTTTCACACTCGACTGCCAATCTATTTACAGCCTAGAGATTCCTGTCACCTTATGTCTCACCCCCATATCCTCTGTAAGCTCTTTGGGCAGGGTCGTCTCTCCTATTGTATCACGGTATTGCTGTAAAACTCCTAACTCTGTTTACTTATATTATGTATTACCTGTGTATGTAATATGTATGACTTTGTATAACATGTATTACCCTGTATGTAATGTATGACTATGTTATTGTAAAGCACCACGGAAGATGTTGGCGCTATATAAATCAATAATAATAATATTTCCTTAGCTGCCTTCTTTGAATTCTACATCAGACTGCTGCAAACTGTGATCTTCCCCTGCTTGCATGAATTACTGCCTGCCTAACCCCCAGTACAAGAGATTTATCTTGGATTGGCCAGGTTACCTCTCAGCCTTGACTCTGGGCAAACCACAAGTGAGAGGAGGAGACTGGGTGTGAGGTCACATGGCATAGTGACATCACATGTTCTGCTGCTCCTCATGATTGACAGCTCTATCCTCCTATCACAGCAACAGGACAAAATTATAGTAAAGCACTGTACCAAAGTGGGGCAGCAGCAGGAATCCAAAAAACTTAATAGCTATGTGGGACAGAGGGATTGGGGCTTGTGACATTTGGGAGGTATGCAATTAACTTATGTGATTTCTCGATTCACCACTAGGGATGGCCGGTTCGCGGATCCGAACCCGGATCCGCCGCAGATTTATCCCGTTCGCGAATGGCTGATTTTTCCGAATTTTCCACCTTCCGAGCTTCCGAACCGCGGATTTCTCGTATTTTCAAAAATTTTAGAAATTACGAGGATTTCTCGTAGAGCACTCCAGGATTTCTTCAAAGTGGTTTATTAAACATAGCACATAGTGGCAACGTTTTGGCTCTGTGCGTGGAGCCTTTATCAAGCCTTGTGATTCAAACACTGTGCAAACAACTTACATCAGCTAGGCCATGCCCACAATCCACTGTGAAAGCACATCGGAGAAAGCTGTCATTTTTTTCTCCAGCTACTCAGAGAGTCTTTCTTTGCTCGCCTTCCCCACTCCTTCTCTTGTTAGCTAAAGAGTCAATGTAACAATGGTCTAAAGATTCTAACATTAATCTAATGTGTGTAAAGATTTAACTAGGAAGAGGGGGATGTCCCTTTATTTGGTTCAAACCGTCCAATAAATCTCCTTCTTCTGTGAATACACTGGTTCTCACCAAAGCAATTTACTAGCGTTTTGATGAAATGTATAATTATAGATAATTTGCTGCTTTTCCTGGTTTATAAAACATTCATAGTTTTCGTTGAAATGCTGAAAACATCGAAATGTTTCACGCGCGTCTATGATGACCTGTCACAGTTGTAATCACAGCTTACCGTACAGGGAGGCCACCTCTAAAGGACCAGTTACATTACATGGGAATGACAGCTTTCAACTGTCTTGTTATTAAAATTTGCAGTTTTCAGCTACAGCCCTACAGAATTGTATTTGATATCTGTTCTTGCAAATTGCAATAAATTGTTGATAGGACAGTTGGATGGTCCATCTATATTATCCATGAATAGGAGGAGGATGACACAGCTGCCAAGATCTTGTTCTAGGAAGGAAGTTGGAACCAGCCAATCAAAAATAACATCTCTGGCCCATTAACATTAATGTAGGTCAATGGTTTGGGTACATCCAAATAAGAATAGGATCATAGTAGTAGTAATTGAGGTTGAATAAAGACATACGTCCATCAAGTCCAACCTATTCACCCTGTTTTTTTTGTTTGTTTTTTTTTTAACCCTACCTAACAGTTGATCCAGAGGAAGGCAAAAAAAAAAAACATAGAAAAATGGGGAAAAGTTCCTTCCTGACTCCAAACGGCAATCGGAAAGTATCCCTGGATCAACCAGATCTATATGCATTAATACCAGTAATTCTCAATATTTTTTAGTTTTAGAAACTTATCCAGGCCTTTTTTAAAGCTATTCAGTGAACTTGCCATTACCACATCTGCTGGAAGACAGTTCCACAGTTTCACCGTTCTCACTGTAAAGAAACCTTTCCTAACCTGAAGATGAAACTTCTTTTCTTCCAACCTTAAAGGATGTCCACGAGTCCTCTGATATGACCTATTAGTGAACAATGCACCAGAGAGTTCATTGTATGGCTCATTAATATATTTATATAAAGTGATCATATCCCCACACAAACGTTGCTTCTCCAATGTAAACAGCCCTAACTTGTCTAATCTGCCTGCATATTCAAGCCCCTCCATTCACCTTATTAATTTAGTTGCCCTTCTATGAACTGCCTCAATTTCCAAGATGTCCCTTTTGTATATGGGATTCCAAAACTGCACCGCATATTCCATATGAGGCCTTACCAGTGCCTTGTAAAGAGGGAGAATAATATGTTTCTCTCTTGAATCTATTCCCCTCTTTACAAGACAATATGTTCCTGCTCTAGTCTAGTCGTTGCTACTGGCATTGATTGCTATAGCTAAGTCTGTTATCTACCAGAACCCCCAAATCTTTTTCCATTACAGATGCACTTAACACAGAGTTATTTATGGTGTAGGTGGCACAGGGATTATTAAATCCCAATGCATCACCTTACATTTATCAACATTGAATCTCATCTGCCATTCTGCTGCCCATTTTGATAATCTATCTAGGTCTGCTTGCAGCACTTGCACATAATTTGAAGTTTCCAAAGCTCTGCAAAGTTTAGTGTCATCAGCAAACACCGAGACCTGCTCTCAATGCCCCCTTCTAAGTCATTTATAAACAGATTAAACAGAAGCGGCCCCAGTACAGAACCCTGAGGCACTCCGCTTAGAACTTTAGCCCACATAGATGTAGCTCCATTAACCACCACTCTCTGTTTGCGGTCCAATAACCAGTTCTCTATCCATGAACAAATGTTTTCTTCAAGGCCAACAGTCCTCAGTTTATACATTAGTCGCCAATGTGGCACAGTATCAAAAGCTTTCGCAAAATCCAAATATACCACATCCACTGCTGTGCCTGAATCTAACTTCTTACTGACTTCTTCATAAAAACCAATTAAATTTGCCTGGCATGATCTATTTCTCATAAATCCACGCTGACTAGTACTAATAAGATGATCTCTGGACACAAAGTCAAGGATATGAATCCCGTAACAAAGTTTCCAGCACCTTCCCTACCGCTGATGTTAGGCATACAGGTCTATAGTTACCAGGCTGTGAATGACTACCTTTTTTGAATATTGGTATTACGTTGACTTTTTTCCAATCCAGCGGCACATCCCCAGACCAAAGCGAATCTGAAAATATGAGAAACAGTGGTCTAGATAGAACTGGACTAAGCTCTTTTAAAATCTGAGGATGCAATCCATCTGGTCCTGGCGCTTTATTGATATTAACTTTGTCTAATTGTTTCCGTACCATATCCTCTGTTAGCCAATGTGAATACTCTTCATTTCTACCCTGCATATTATTACAATCCCTTCTGTAAGGACAAGGATTCTCAACAGTAAAAACCGATGTAAAAAAACGGTTTAGCAGATTAGCCTTTTCGGCATCCTCTACTACCACCTCAGCTCCATTATTTAACGGTCCATCATTCTCAGTCATCATCTTTTTACCATTTATATACTTATAAACATTTTGGGGTTGGACTTGCTTTGTTCGGCAATCCGTATTTCATTTTCTATTTTAGCTAGTTTAATTGCTTTCTTGCACTCTTTATTACAGCTTTTATACTCCCTGTAAGACTGTTCTGTTCCTTCTGACTTCAAAATTTTAAAAGCCTTTTTCTTTTTTTCCATTTCCCTTTTTACCTGAGCATTAAGCCATGCAGAAGTGGACCTAATTTTTTTCTTTTTTGGAAGTTGCTGACATCTTGTTACTGGTTTGCTGAATGTTAAGCCCCGCCCCTCTGAGATTTCCTCTGCTTTCTCCTGCTTGAAACAATTCCCCCCAGTCTATGGGTTGGGTGAAAATCCTGGGGCATTAAACATGAAGTCCATGTGGTGGAACAGCCATGGGATGCCAAGCAATTTCAGTGATGTTTAAATGCTGCTAGAAAGTAATTAATTCCCTGTGTGTTTCAATCAATAGTAACGTGAATTATGGCTTTCAAAAAGAAATATTAAGCTGGTTAACTGTATAGTTTCCCTTTACACCTTTGATTGTTGAAGTTGATGAAAGTCAAGAAACAATCATCCACCATTGAATTGTTCATTATTGAGGGATCTAATAAAGTGCCACTTCAATGCATGGGATTCTCAAATGGTGGGTCTCAGATGTTAGCAAATTACAACTCCAAGCATTCTTCAACTACAGGGAAGCCGGGGAATGCTGAGAGTTGTAGTTTTTTTAAATCTGGAGGCACACTATTTGGGTATCCCACGGTGGCGTAACTGGGCCCTCCAGCAAAACTATGATGGGGCCCCTATCCGCGCTTCATCCAGTGTTTTTTTTTTCAAAACATTTATAAATGTGGAGTTTTCTTGTAAATCTGTCCGAACTCCAGTATTTTAAGAAGACCCCTCTATCCATTCTTTAAAGGGTATTTCCAGTGGAAAAATACATTTTTTGTATTCACTTTTATTGAAGAACAGGAGGTAAAGGAGCTGTGTCCTACCTCCCGTTCTTCAATAAAACGTTCTGGAGCCGGTAACAAAGTTAGAGAATTCACGCGCATGAGCATCATGTCCATTGGGACTTGTCAGAGGGCACAGCGGGGGAGCAAGAGATCAGATAAGTTCTCTAACTTCCTTCCAGGCTCCTGCATGTTTTTTTAAGAACGGGAGGTAAGACACAGCTCCATTACCTCCTGTTCTTCAATAAAACTGAATGCAAAAAAATTATTTTATCAGTGGAGATACCCTTTAATCACATTAAACAGATTCCTATAACGGATTCCATTGGCCATGACAACTTATTAAGCCAAGATCTATTATGACGCGTTAATGTTTTTTAAACCCTTAAAAGTTTTCCAGTTTCAGCCCCATAAAGAAAACCACCTCTCGGAACACACAGAAAACAGAAAGGAAATCTAAAATTCTAAGAGAAGAATAATATCCCCATTGCAGGCTTCCTTACTGCGGATCCATATATTTTTTGAAGGCATCTGTCCACTATATTCACTTTGCTAAGATAGGCTGAAAATAATAACATGTTAGAAATCCAACACTGTCATTTCCCCATAGTCCTTAGACACAGTGTAAATCAACATTATGCCGTTGGCTGAAGTGTATTGATTTCGGAGAAGAGAATAATGTCCTATACAAAGAGTGAAAACAGAATAATACTTATTAAGTTGCACAGGGCAGCCGCGTAGATCATGTCCTATGCAAAAAAAAACAAATATATCACCAAACATGGGCTATTAGGAGATGCATTTAGATGTGCAGTGGTCGTTTCTCAATATTCATGACTTTATTAGCTAAAAACAGTTGAATTGTGATACAGCTAATAATGTTTGTATAAGAAATTCCCGGACTGAAAAGATAATAATGTAAAAAAACACGCACATTAGGGTAGAGATTCAGATGGAAGAAATGAAATTAAAGTTAATGTCCACCCCTCCCGCATTAGAGATCAGTCCCAGGTTCTAAACGAGCAAGGCAGCGGCAGCCGATTTACCCAGACTCGTTCGCTACTGGTTGGCGCAACTTAAACTCCATATTAGCGTCGGATAGCGGGTTATGCAAAAATCACCCGCGCATCTGACGCTCGCGATTCAATATCACGTTTGCGTTGGTTTAGCACAAGGTTTTAACACCAGCTATAAAATCACGCAGTGGGTAAATCCCTTATTGGGATTTACCCAGATTCACAAACGTGATATTGAATTGCGAAATCAGCTTTTACCCAGAGCGATAGCGGCTCTGAGTAAATGAGCCACAGTCTCTTATAACTCTATCCCCCTTATCTCGAAAACCCTTACGACACAAACCTTACTTACCTCCACGCCATTCCTGAACTGAGATACTCATCCTACACACCAGGGTGTAGAAGTTTTATGACTTTAAATGGCATGTCCACCCTAAAATAAACTTTCCTTAATAATGTTTAACGCACAGCAAAACCTAGATTTCGCAATATTTTTAAGTGTCAAAGATCTTGGTTGAAGCTTTCAGCGCCCAATCTCTGCTCCTCTTTTTGCTCGAGCATGAAACAGGAGCAGGGGGCAGTGCCCAGGCTGCGATGGACCCAGTCAGGTAAGTCCCTACTGTGGAATTTTTGAAATTTAAGATTATTGCGAAACCTAAGTTTGTTTGGATTTTTTTAAACATTTTAAAGTAAACCTTTAGGGTGGACTTGTCCTTTAATTACAAATTTTCAAGTTGAAATAGTTCCATGTGTACCAGGACATAGAAATTAGTTATTTATCAGCAAATTCTACTCAATAAGATCAACAAATGTGTTTTAGGCCATAGTTGTTCTTTAAGAAAGTTTATGTCTTAGGACATAGGTAAATGTTTATGTCTTAGGACATAGGTAAATGTTTATGTCTTAGGACATAGGTAAATGTTTATGTCTTAGGACATAGGTAAATGTTTATGTCTTAGGACTCGGTAAAATGTTTATGTCGTTGATGGACTCGGTAAATGTTTGTCTAGACGTGTAAATGTTTTATGTCTTAGGCATGGGAAATGTTTATGTCTTAGGACGTAGGTAATATGTTTTAGGTCTTAGGACATAGTATGTTTATGTCTTAGGAGTAGGTAAATGTTTATGTCTAGGACGTAGTAAATGTTTTATGTCTTAGGACGTAGGTAAAGGTTATTGTCTTAGGACATAGGTAAATGTTTAATGTCTTAGGAACATAGGTTAAATGTTATGTCTTAGGACATAGGTAAATTGTATATTGTGTCCGTACTTGCATTTATTACTAACGGCATATATCCATTTTAAGAGTTTAGACTTTTTGTTGATAATGAACACGCACACAGCCCTGTGTATGGAATCTCCTGTACAGTTAAAGATGGCTGTTTCCCAAGCATGTTTTCTAAAATGAAATAATTTTAAAAAGTTAATGTAAGAGACTGATATTGACATTTCTTAGGTGACATGAATCTAGGACTTTATAGCTAAAGGATTTGTAGAAGTGGTATATGGTCGACTTGTCAGTATCTGCCCGCAGCAACCCCATCTGCTATTTTTACCGGTTTTACATGATATGTAACCAGATATTTAATGATATGTATTTTTCTTTCTGGTTAAGGTATCTGCCTCCTCCCTCTGCTTAATGAGCTTTTTATAAGCTTGAGCATGGCAGAAGAGGCAGCCCGGAAACAGCAGTCAATCATTAGCTGTAATGTCAGTTGTCCAAGCCTTGATTGACAGCATGGAGGGAGGGGCCTGCTTACTCTGCCAGAATGGGGCCAATATTATCCTTAAATATCTGGTTTATAATACAGGTAATAAAGTGCAAAATGTATCAGTTGGATTGGGGGCAGGTAACTGACAAGTGACCACTTTTTAAAATTGTGTGACTATGCCCTTTAAACATTTTCCCCAATGGTTTGAACATTGATTATTCTACATACAATAGAAGTATATTGACATAAATAAACATCACCTTTAATTAATAAGTTTATAATGTGCCATGTTATAGGAAAGGAGGAATCTCAATAAAACTTTGCTATTATAAGGGGGCAACTGTGATTTCATGTAGGGAAAGAGATGGGCCAAGTCTTTGTAGACAAATAGAATGAGCATACATCCAATAAATGAAGAATAGTTGCACATTATGCATTTGCTGCATAGGTAGTGGCATTTTATAGACTGACTTTTCCCTTTAAGTGTGTACTAGGATTTGTCCTAACGTAGTGACACAAGTGGAAAACCCATGTTTAAGAAAACCTTACCTGCTGGTATCTTCATGTATCTTTATTGGAAATGACCTCTTCCAGGGAGACCATTATAAAACTTCTTACAAGATGCTTCTGTTTTAAGGAGTGGATGTAAGTTCATTGTTTTTGCCCTCTATTTATATTACGTTTACCCTGATTTCATTTACATTTCTCTTTGACATTTTAACAAGACATCAAAGCTGCAGGAGGTATTACTTTACACTTGAGGGGATAACCATCTCTCCTTGAGAGTACAGGTGCCTATTAAGAGAATATGCCCGTGTAAACAATGTTTATATCAAGTATGAGGATGAATCCTTTCTACAAAAGGGGAAATAATGAATATGAAAGGGAAGGCTGACATCCCATTACACAACAGATCCACAGAGGCTTAATGATCCTGTCTGCCATGGTTGAAGTTTCTCTCCGCAAGTCTGTAGAATCTGAAGTACTGTGTGGAGGCAGTTTGTCAGCGGACAATAATCATGTAAGCTGTGTGGTGGGGTCCTCCAATCACAGCCTTTCTTTCTCTAAGTGCACCGTACAGAAGAACCAGCCTTTGTTTGCAGAATGATGTCCCAGTGTGACAGCCTCCACACAGATGTTTCACAGAATAATGTTTTCAGAGAGAATATTATATAGAGAGTATATGTAGGTAAGAAATTGTCTATCACCCTCAAAGGAAGGATTAAAAATGTGACGTCAATTTCAAGCCAGTGAGGGCTGGATTTTGGTAGAACTGAAATCCTGGGAACCCCAACCAAATAAGGTCCTTTGGTCAGATAATAGTGTTCTCATTGGAAACAAAATGGTACCCTATCACCAAGACAAGGTCATTGGATTTGGCCACATGCTCTACCAAGTCTTTAAAACCCCAGAGGGTGGAAAGTCACTCTGAGAAGGGGCAGTGGCTCCCCCGAAACGTTGTGTATGCTTTCTGCACAATAAATTAATATACTTGTGTAGATGTGCTCCTCCTATCTTTCTTTGGACCTGATTAGCCCCAGGGTAGGGAGAATTGCCCTACTGATTATTGGCAGTTGCAGTCAGAGTTCCTCAGGGTATGCCCCTAAAACTACTCTACGGCAGGCCTTTAGTAATACGGCAGGCCTTTAGTAATACAACCCTCAGCCTTTGGTCTATTTACCTGGCCTAGAGTGAGGTTGATTCACAGTACGAGCTATAACGACAGTCAGATTACGGAACACGGCAACATTTTGAACGTTCGGTGCTTAAATTACCAATAAAATAGTTTTTTGTGCTGTTTGTACAGTACAGGGTCCAGGTGTCGTAAATGATTTTCAGGGTTTTTATCTTTTATGGAATTTTTTTTCTTTCTGGATGGGAATGCTCTTTAAGGCGTGTGACTAAATAATTATTTTCTGTTGAGTTCCAGCTTCCCCTTGGATATTGTTTACTAAAGAAAACTATTATCTTGTTGTAATCTCTGTAATAAGCCTTAAGGCTCTGCTCCTATCAATTAGTATTTGTAGCACACAGTGAGTGTTGTTTATTGATCCAATTGAAACCTTATGTCATTCTAAACGGAAATTGCATCAGTTTCATATGAAAATAATAATCTCCAAAGAAAAAAGAAATAAGGGCCAATCTACTGTCCGTACAGAAAAAAAAATAGCCAATCAGGAAAAAGATTAGAAATATTTACTACATTATATACTAATAATACACAATAAATGTCCCCACTTGCATACCTAAGGGTCCTGGTTCTGGACTGCCCAGCCCTATCCTGAAATGAGAAGGTTGTCAACTTTCCTTTAAGACCCCACAAGTATGAAATCTACAGCTTCAGTGCTAACTGCTATTATCATTGCACTAAATACATGCTGCTTGCTAAATCAATCTATCTATTATCTCTATTATCTATCTCTCCATCTATATCTCTAGCTATCTATCATCTACTTATCATCTATCTATCGATCTATCTCATCTGTTATCTATCTATCATGCCATCATCTTATCTATCTATCTATCCATCTATCGTTTATCTATCTATCTTTCCATTCATCCATCCGTCCATCACGTCTGTCCATCCATCTGGCATCTATCTATCTATCTATCTATCTATCTATCTTCTCATCCCTCAGTCCTGTCTCTCATTATCTATCTATCTATCTATTTATCTATCTATCAAACCAAACTTGTTTGATATTTGATCTAGCTTAAGCACCTGGGCAACCAAGAAGTGCATTGAAACGTGTTGGGAAGCGCTGAGTGCACACACATGGACAATTCGTATCCTCGCACTAAGATCAGTCTATAATCTGTCGACAGCGATCTATCTCGATCAGCGATCTACAGCTACGATCACGGCTAAGAAAATCTATCGACATATAGTCTATCATCGCATCTAGCTACACTATATCTATCCATCTCGATCTATCTAGCGATCTATCTATCAGCTACCCATATCTAGCATCTATCTACTAGCACTATCTATCATCTATCTCATCTACAGGCTATCTTATTATCTATCTATATATCTATCTTTATCTATCCATCTTTCTATCTATCTATCGTTATCGATCTATCTATCTATCTATCCATCTACAAACCATACTATGGTTCAATGTTATGAGTCTACATAGCACTGGCACATTACATGAACGTGGGACTATCTATCTATCTATCATCTATCTATCTATCTATCTTCTATCATCTATCTATCATACTATCTATCTTCTCTATCAATCATCTATCTATCTATTACCTATTATCAATCATCTATCTATCTATCATCTATCTATCTTCATCTATCATCTATCTATCTATCTATCTATCTAACTATTCCCTTCCATCCCTCTGTCTGTCTGCTTTTCTATCATATGATGTTGCCAGTTTATTCTACCTGTCATGACATAAATTTATATTTCCACTGCCTTCTTCTTTCTGCATTTTTAAACCTGACACCCTTATAATTTCTACCCCCCAACTCCAATCAACTTTAAAGACACCCCTTCCCTTTATTCAATTAATGGAACATTAAATGCCATTCGCTCTGGCATTTCTAGCATCACAGACCATCTGCGTTATCTTATGCGAGGGGGGACAGAGTCTTTCCTTGTTTCACTGTGGCATTCTTTAATTTCACATCTCAGCAGTTGACTATTACAGAGATATTGAAAAGGGTTGAATAATTGATCCACAATAACTAATGAATACACAGTGACAAGGAAATATACGATCAGCCTGAAACGCACACCGAATCCACCAAGGTTCAGTAACCAAAATATCTGTAATAAATGTCTGTCGTTGACCGTGAAGGTATCATAAGCCAAAGCGGTATATGCAGTCCCAGAAGCTGAATGCAGGAGATCTGATAGACTGTGGGCTACCCACTGGAACAACTAAAGAGAATCGGGCCTGGCATACACAGGCGATTGATTAATCAGTCAGATATTTAAATCAAACCTGCAACCAACCAATCGGTCCAGATCTTTTATATAGTAAAAGGTTGTCTTCAATCTGGTATATCTCTGTAGATCTTTATTTCTCTACCTAGAGATGGACTAAACTCGAACCCGAACCCGAGTTCGAGTCGAACTATTCAGTTCAACGGACTTCTTGAACTATCCGATTTTTCGATATTTTTCCGACTTTCGATAATTTATCAAAATGTTCGAATGACGTTCGAGTGCATGCAAATTTGAGCAAGTATAATG
Source organism: Hymenochirus boettgeri (assembly GCA_019447015.1). Lineage (NCBI taxonomy): Eukaryota > Metazoa > Chordata > Amphibia > Anura > Pipidae > Hymenochirus > Hymenochirus boettgeri. Next base: position 264,519,141 of record CM033472.1, read on the forward strand.
TCTATTATACCAATACGCCAGAGTAAATATTGAATATCGAATCCGCAAGTAAAATGTCTATTATAACCGATACACGAGTAAAATTCAAATATCGAATAATTAACAAATCGTTCGAACTCGAGAGCTCGAAAATAGCGCAGTGAGAGTAAAATCGAGTTTTTCTAAAGTCCTGGTATTGGAACATGTTCCCCAGACCATTTCCAGGTCCCACGCCATTTACATTAAGTTACCATTGATATTTTTAATTGTATTTCATTCAAACTTTTCAAACTATTTGACTCCCATTGATTTTAATGGGTCCATTTCGAACTTTTCCTATAGTTCGAAAGTTTGGCCATCTCTATATACACAGACCATTGACTATTCGACTCCCAACACACACTAAATATATGGTGGTCAAAGGGTAATGTTTCCTGCTTCTTGCTTGGGTCCTGTCCTGTAAGAAGTTTTTTATTGAAGCAGAGAACATTCCTCTATTTGTATTGTTCACCTTTGTACATTTATCTATGGCAAGATTATATTTAATGTTTCTTTTTACTATAAAAATGAGGGGGCGGGAAGTGACGAGGTGAGTTTGTTTTCTATCAAGTTTAAGTTGTCTGTTCTACAGTACAAGGATTGTGGAAGCACTCCAATTGGGCTAATTACAACTACATTTAGTGGAAGTGCTACTGATCTGTCAACATTTATACAAACATAGAAAGATAATCAATGCACATTCCGGGCCCATAACAATATCTATTTATCTGCACACTGGCATACTTATAACAAGGGGTTTTAGTATAACATTCTGTGATCACATGAGAAAAGCCTTACAACCACATCAAGGTACCCCAGTTACACTGTTCTACCCATTAAACAGGTATCCCACCCCTCCCGGCAGTCTCGGGAGTCCCCGAATTCTGTGGTCTCCGAGACCACCCCAAACTCTCCAGTCCATAGCCATTATCAGACAGGTACCAGTTTTGCTGCTGTCAGGTTGTGGTAGGGACAGGTTAATGGTCTCTCCCACCGTCCCCACTTTCCATGAAAGCACCCAACCTTTCCCATGAAATACCAACAGACTATATCCTATCGTTATAAATTAGCTGGCATTAAACCCAGCGATAAAACTAGCACCAACGCGATATTGAATTGCGAGCGTATGATGCGCAGGTGATTTTTGCATAACCCGACCACCCAATGCTAATAAGGAGTTAAAGTCACGCTAACTGGTGACTCATAAACCCTCATAATGTCGCGCTAACTGATTTACGCTCAGGTACATGACGTTAAGGTTTGCTTTGCGGCGGCTGTGCGAGATCCGGAACAGGAACCAGAGGCTGCGCGGCTCTTAAGACTAGTTTTAATGACACAATAGCTGGCGTTAAATACTTAGTCACGGTGAGATTTACCCAGAGCCGCACAACTCCGGTAAATCCTGTATGGGAGATTTGCCCAAGCAGTTGAGGCTCTGGGTGAATCTCCCTAACAGTGTCCTGGTTATAATAGGAAAGAGTTAAATTAGGCAAGGTACAATGGTAACTGCAAAATGTATTAGTGGCACTTATCTTTGTAATATAGCATTAATGGACTGAAATGTAAGACTGACCTGAAATGCTGACTGGTGTTCTGTTACTCTTTTCTGCTCCAGATTTTCCAGATGGAGCTGTCAGTCATGGGGTAATAACGATGACATCACAGTCAATGAATGCTATTCCCCTAGCTGCCTCCTGTGAGCACGTGACAGAAGCTTGTAAATGAGCTTGGGGAGCTTGAGATGAGGCAAAAACATTTTGAGAGCAGAGGGAAGGGGAGAAGACACTTCACTGCATAGTAGGTAGTCCCACAGCAGTCAGACTTCTAACTATGTGGGTTTAGGGATTGATTATAATTATAATTTTAGGGGTTTCCCTGCCTTTTAAATAAGGGGTGAATTACCTGAATTAAGTTTTGTCTTTATGTCACCTTAAGGCTGGACTGGTAAGAGATATGATCCAGTGCACACATGCAAATGTTCCCATTGGTGATTAGAACTTTAGAGAAGGCCGGTGATGATTAAGAATAATAACCCAAGGGTTAAAGGTCCCACCCTGATATAAATCAATGGTATGTATGATTTTCACGTTCAACCACTTCCCCTTTAATAGTCACTTATTTTTGAAAATATCTCTCTCTATATATCTTTTCCTCAATGTCTCCGTTTGGCTAGAAAAGGAAATAAAGTGAAAGGATTGGGATGTGAGTTTTATCCTCTGTTACCATTGTTTATTGTTTAAAGCACGTGAACTGAACTATAAGCTGCCTCTGGGAATAGCACTTCCTAACTCCCTAAAGCCTCTGCTGTCACAGTGCACTTTAAATAAAAAGGGAAGTGCTTTTTTAACATTTTCTATTCATACTAGGTATGTAAAGGGATGGCACAAAAGGCTTTGGTCCTAACAGAGAGGTCCCTTGGCCCCATAAGAAAGTAAGTGATGTTGTGTAACCTGCAGCCCTCCCCCCATAGTCTGCATCTTTTCATTGAATGTGTCAACTACGCTCAATACAAAAATAGATCCTTTATTGTGCAACTACAACAATCTGTGCCACAGGTGCCTGACTGCATTACCATGTGCCAAAACAAAGTGCGTACATGGGAGACGGTCCTGTAAATTTAGCTCATAAATCTAGAGCACATGCCTAGCTGAGATCATTCAAAGTGATCTACGTTAACTATGCAATCACAATTTGCATTCTGTTTGTGCAGAGAACAATGTGCTGTGTCACATGTGTGCCCAACATATATGTTGCCATCCATTTCAGAGAAATGCCCCAATTGCTCTGCTATCATTTCTCTTATGGCTTTAAAAGTAGAACTAAGTTTTATACTCGGAAATCGGTCAACGCATACCCCCCAATCCCAACAATAAACTATAAATAACCCTCGTAAATGGCATTTAAAAGTCAATGTAAAAAAGGTGCTCTGCCTTCTAATTCAGTGTTGTTCTGAGGCTCTTAGTTTGTCCTTAGGGTAACTGGTGGTCTTGAATTCTTCAAACTAGTAAGAATGATATAAAAAATCCTCTCACATCACACCTTCAAAATAAAACGTAAATCACAACTGTAGATAAAATTTTGAGAAGATATTGCTGGAAAGGTCAGCAAGTTACTTCTGCTGAACACTTCTGTTTTCAGCCATGTGACAGCTTGTAGTCATGTGACTGCATTATTGGACTCCCCTTCTCAACTGCAAATTTTTTCCCACAGGTACTCTCCTGATTTTCCCACATTAAGTACTAACTGAGCAACATGCTTCTGCCCTGGGGCAGATGGGTGGGGCAAGGTCAGGTGATGTCACTCAACCTACTGGAAGCAGGAATATAATTTCTCACGGCTCCAGCCAGAGATGTGATTGTCGGTTGCATTTGAAAAGAAATAATGCAGGTCTTCATTTAAACCCTAACTTGTTTTGAGACCACAGTACCCTTAAATATCCAATTGTACCTCCTGTGAATTCCGAGATAGAATCTAGGGCAGAATCTGCAATATGATATTAAATCACTAGCATTGTTGCTGTGTGGGACATCTGCACCGCTATTCCAGTCCTATAGTCATGCAGTCATATAAGAGAGTTTTTTTCTATCAAGCTCTTTCTAAATATACTTTACAGCCATGCGAGCATCTCCATGATTAAAATTTTTGCCCTTTAGTTAATTAACCGTTAAAATTCTCTGGATATCTACATACGATTGTCCTTGCCATATGTAGGTTTATGGTGTGTGCCCAGAAGGTGATCACACGTCTCTGCTGGTAATTTCTTGTGACTTTATTAAGTGACTTTACTTCTGGCTTAAACCCGCACACAATTTCATCTCTGGTTAACACCAAATCATTTTAAAGGACAAATTTGAATAACACTTCTTTCAGATAAAATTTGGCATTAAATACTCCAGATAAAAATTCCATTTATTGATTGGAATATCCACGTTCCTTTAAATTTACCATTCCAATTCCTCTCAGATGTCGTAGCAACACATGACTCCATCTTGTCTTATTTAGAAAAAAAAAGTTGTGCTCCATGTTTTTAAAAAAAGTTAATTGGTAGAACTCACACACAGTATTATAATACGAGGCAGATTTTCAATATTCTTCCTTCAGGTTGTCAATCCCAAAGGCCTTAAATTGTGCTTGTGACTCCAATCGCACCTGTGTTACAGATGCACCCAGGGAAGAACGTTAGACCTTTTGGCCTGGGGGCAAAATACAGCAGAGTGGCCCTTTCATGGTAAATCACACATTTTGACCATGCCCACTAACCAAGGCACACCTACTTGTTATAGGTATGCCCATTTTTAAAAAAAACTCATTTTACATTGCTGTTTTTTTAAAACAATGTGGTTAGGATAACAGTAACAGACTAATAAATAGAAGGGATGAAAAACACTAGCTAATGAACTGGGGGCTGACAACACTGGTTAATGATCTGAAGCTGACAACACTGGCTAATTAAACTGGAGGGTGTACAAACTGGCTAATAACACTGGAGGGCTGACAATACTGGCCAATGAAACTGGAGGGCTGACATGCTAATGAACTGGAGGGCTAACCAATATTGGCTATGGGAGGGCTGATATTGCTAATGAAGTGGAGGGCTGACAATATGGGCAATGAACTGGAAGCCTAGCTAACATTGCTAATGATCTCAGGGGCTGACAATACTGGGCAAGGACACTGTGTGAAAACACTACGATAATGATCTGGAGGGCTAACAATACCAGAGCAATGAACTAGAGCACTGAAATTGCTAAAGAAATGGAGGGCTAACTTACACTGGCTAAATGAACTGGATGCCTTACTAACACTGGCTATGATCTGGAGGGCTGACAAACTGGGTGAATTAAGGGCTGACAATATTGACAATGAACTGGACACTGCTGACAATACTAGGTAAGGGACTGGAGGGCTGAAACACTAACTAATGATTTTTGAGGCTGACAATACTGGGTATGAACTGGAGCAACTGAAACGCCAATGAAAGGGAGGGACTAACACTGGCTAATGATCTGTATCTGGGAGGGCTGAAATACTGGGTAATAATAAAAACATCCCTAGATTTCCTGAGAAACAAAGCAAGCCCCAAAAAAAAGTGTGTGTGGCTTTGGAGGTGTTTGTAGTGGACTGACTAACACTGGCTGTTGGACTGGAAGGCTAACTTTACCTGCGTGAACTGGAGGGCATAACTGTGCCCACAACTGTAAATATAATATGCCAACAAGACTTATTTAAACTTCCACACTGGGCGGCAAAATGTGTGGTGACATCACCGCACCGTTCCGTACCAGTATTAGAAGCGCGTCCTGCGGACTGACTTGGCCTGGGGAGAGCAGGTAACTTCATTACAAATTGCTTTTTTTAAAAAATCTTTATTTAAACTTGACAATGACTGTCCGGGCCCGTTTTTATTTACAGACTGTGTTTACTGAGTTGTCTGTTCGCTATCGCTCTGCGGTGTTAGCAGATCGAGCCAGTGTTACAGTATCACTCCCGGTTACAGATCACTACCCTGTGTACAGATCGCTCCTGTGTTTCCGCGCCTGTTACAGATCATCCTGTGTTTACAGATCGCTCCTGTGTTACCGCGCTGTGTTACAGATACTCCCGTGTTACAAATCGATCCTGTGTTACAGATCGCTCTTTGTTACAGATTGATCCTGTGTTTACAGATCGCGCCCGTGTGTTTACAGTATCGTCCGGTTCGTTAACCGCGCCGTGTAGAGATCGCTACTGTGTTTACAAATCGATCCTGTGTACAGATCGTCTGTGTTACAGAATCGTCGTGTCGTTACCCAGCGCCTGTGTTACAGATCACTCCCGTGTTTCAAATCGTCTGGTTACCGATCGCGCCCGTGTTACAGATCGCTCCTGTGTACCTCGCCTGTGTTACAGATCGCTCCTCGTGATGACAAATCGATCCTGTGTTACAGATCGACCGTGTTACAGATCGCGCCGTGTTACAGATCGCGCCGGTTACAGATCGCCTGTGCTTACAGATCGGGCCTTTGTGCTCAGAGTCTATCTTCGGGCCTGTGTACGTCGCTCCTGTTGTCTACAGGATCGAGCTTGTGTTACATCTCCTGTGTTACAGATCGTCTCCTGTGTTAAGGCTTGTTACAGATTGCGCATTTGCGCCTTTGTGTTCAGATCGCGCCTGTGTTACAGATGGCCCTGTGTTACAGATCGCGCCTGTGTACGTCTCTGATCAGATCGCTCACTGTGCAACAGTACGCCTTGTGCTACAGATCGCATCGTGCTACAGATCGCGCCTGTGCTACAGAAGCTCCGGGCTAGCATGCTCTTGTGCTACAGATCGCGCCTGTCCTAAGATCGTCGCCTGTGCTACAGATCGCTCCTGGGTTCACAGATCGCCCTGTGCTACAATTGCTCCTGTGCTACAGATCGCTTGCCTTGCGACCTGTGCTTTACAGCTCGCTCCTCTGTTACATATCGCTCTGTGTTACAGATCGCGCTGTGATCGAGATAGCGTACTCGCTCCTGTGTTACAGAATCGCTCCTGTGTTACAGATCGGCTCCTGGGTTACAGATCGCTCCTGTTGTACAATCATCCCTGTTATATCGTGTGACAGATCGCTCCGTGCTACAGATCGCTCCTGTGCTTAGATCAGCTCCTGTGTTTACAGATCGCTCCTGTGCTCAGATCCTGCCTGTGCTACAGATCGCTCCTGTGCTACAGATCGCTCCCGGTGTTAACCCCAGATCGCATCCTGTTAGAGATCGCTCCGTGTTTTCAGATCGCATCGTGTGTTTTCAGAATCACTCCTGTGTTAGACGCTCCTGTGTTACAGATCGCTCCTGTGTTACAGATCTCCGTGACTAACAGATCGCTCCTGTGTTACAGATCGCCTGTGTTAACAGACCGCCTCCTGTGCTACAGATCGCTCCTGTGCTTACATATTCAGTCGTCCTGTGTTACAGATCGCTCTCTCGTTACAGATCGCTGACATGTGTTAAGATCGCTCCTGTGTTACTCGACTTCGCATCCTGTTACAGATCGCGACCTGTGGTACAGATCGCGCCTGTGGTATTACAGATCGCGCCTTTGTGCCTGTTGTTCACAGATCGTCGCTGGTTACAGATCGCTGCTGTGTTACAGATCGCTCTGTGCTACAGCTCGCTCCTATGTTACAGATCACGCCTTTTGCGCCTGTGTTACAACTCCTGTTAATCGCTAGGTTCAATGGCTGTTCTACAGATCGCGCCTTTCTACAGATCGCTCCTCTGCCCTACAGATCGCGTGCCTGGTTCGCTACAGATCGGCTTGGGCAGCGCTTGTCTTACAGATCGATCCTGTGCTACAGATCGTCCTGTGCTACAGATCGCTCCTGTCATACCAGATCGCGCCGTGCCTAAACCGCTCCTGTGTACAGAATCTGTCCTGTGTTTTCAGATCGACTCACTGTGTTTTCAGATCGACTCCTGTGTTTAGATCGTCAGTGTTACAGATCGCTACTGTGTTTACAGATCCGCACCTGTGTTACAGATCGCTGCTGTGCTACAATCGCGTCCTGTGCTACAGATCGTCCTGTGTTTACAGATCGCTCTGTGTTTACAGATCGCTGCTGTGATTACAGAAATCGATCGTGTTGCTACAGACGCTCCGGTGTTACAGATCGCTCCTGTGTTAAGATCGGCTACTGTGCTACAAATCGCGCTGTGTTTACAGATCGCTCTGTCTAACGAGTCGGCAAAGTCGCGCCCTGTGCTACGACATCCTCCTGTGATTACAGATCGCTCACTGTGTACACGTCCGTATCGCTTCCTGTGCTACCGATCGCTCCTGTGTTACAGATCGCTCCGGTGCTGAAGATCGCGCCCTGTGCTACAGACCGCTCCGCTGTCTATTATCTATCTATCTGTCTATTATCTATCCATCTATCTATCGATCTATCTATCTATCTATCTATCTATCTATCTATCTATCTATCTATCTATCTATCTATATATCTATCTATTATCTATCTATCTATCTATCTATCTATCTATCTATCTATCTATCTATCTCTCTATCTATCTATATATCTATCTATTATCTATCCATCTATCTATCTATCTATCTATCTATATATCTATCTATTATCTATCCATCATCTATCTATCTATCTATCTATCCATCTATCAAACCATACTATGGTTTCATATTATGAGTCTAGCATATGCACCTGGGCAACCAAGAATTACATTGAAACGTGTTGGAATCTATCTATCTAACTATCTATCCTTCCATCCCTCTGTCTGTCTGGCTTTTCTATCATATGATGTTGCCAGTTTATTCTACCTGTCATGACATGAATTTATATTTCCACTTTGCCTTTTCTGCATTTTTAACCTGACACCCTTATAATGTTCTACCCCCCGACTCCAAGTCAACTTATAAAGACACCCTTCCCCTTTATTTCAATTAA